>JAMXBD010000302.1:0-1205449 GCA_024138025.1 Combretum micranthum
TTTAAATTTATTTTCATAAAAGATGTGTTTCGGTGTCAGCAAGGGTGCAAATGCCTTGATGTTATATATTTATATTATATATTTGCTTGAGCTCTTTAGATAGCTTAAAATAAATAAATGGCATAATACCAATGAGAAACAACATAGTTTAATTAGTAAGTGCAAGTAATATATAGGCTAGAAATTCAAAACTAGAATCCTTTTCAGTTTTCCCACCTCAGTTTTCTTACATTTTAATCTCAACATCATGAAAAAAGATTGGAAGGTGAAAAAACTTTAAGTTATACAATTGAGTCAAGAATCAATGAAATCAAATTAACTTGAATCAGGTAAGAATAACACACAAGACATAGAAGAAAAGTTTGAACTTTCATATCTACGAGGCTTATGATGGAACCATAGTACTTTCGATCTATTCCACCCTAAAGTATATAAACTCTCTTACTACCTCACTTCACTCTTTTCTTATTGCCTCTACTTGTTAAAGTTATGAGCAAACCCTAACCTTAACTTTTCTTTTATTAATCTTAAGTACTCACTAAGATCTCTCTCATGTTTGTGCAGGTGATACCAAGGTTGATGTACTCGAGTCCACTAAACTCCCGAGTCACAAGGACACCACAATTATAGGGCCAAAAATTGGTTTTCCCCTTCTTTCTTTTTTATTTATTCATTTGCATGTACAAGTAAGAACTCAACAGATTTCAATAGATTTAGTTATTTCTATTATGTAACTGTTAATTTATTGTTTCAACTACTTACTAATTAAACTCCTAGCTAATATAATTTTGTAACCATCTAGGTTGTTTCCTGAGTCTTTAATCTTCAAATATAACATAAGTCTCCCCTTCTACAAAAAAAACCTATATATAAGGTTGAAATCTAGATAAAATTGTTGAAATGTGTCATAGTCTTCCCATGAAGTGTCCTTTGGTTGTAACCCTAACCATTGGACCAAAATTTCTCTAGTATGTTGACCTTGTCAATAATAACTCTAAAACCCACAACGACAATGATTGTAATACTGGATGATTGTTAATTGCAATAAGAGGTTACTCCAAAGTAGGATAAAAGACACCATAAGCCTTCTCAAGGTTGGACACATGGAAAACATTATGAATTCAAACATTGGAAGGTAACTCCAATTCATAAGCTACTAAACCAACTTTCTTGAGAATATGATAGGAACCATAAAATCTTTTTGAAAGTTTATGGTGACCTTGTGAAAGAGATACCTGTTTATATGGCTGCAATCTCACAAAAACCAAATCTCCCACTTCATAAGAAACATCTGAACGATGCTTAAAACTAAGCATCTTCATATATTGTTGTGCCTCTAATAAATGTCCACAAAATAGCCTAAGTAGTGTATCTCTATCCTTGATCTCAAAATCAATAGCCTCTAATATAAAATCGCCCCTAACATTAGAAGCAATAGTGGGTCGTTCTCTACCATACACTAGTTGAAAAGGGCTAAATTGAGCTTCACCATGGAATGATGTGTTGTAAAAATATTCAACCCATGATATATAATGAAACCACTTATTAGGATAATCCATAGTATAACTTCAAAGATATTGTTCAATGGTGCTATTTAGAAGCTCTTTTTGACTACTTGATTGAGGATGGTATTCCAAGATAAAATTAATGCAATTCCACTCAGCTTAAAACGTTCCTTCTAGAACTAGCTTGTAAAAATCAGACCATGGTCTGAAACAATTGATCTAGAATATCCATGAAACTTTACAACAATATTAACAAAAAAAAAAAAAGAGCCACTTGAATTGCATTATAATGAGTTAGCAATGCACCTAAGTAGTAATATTTAGTCATTCTGTCCACTACTACACAAAAATGACTATGAAACCCTTAGATCAAGGTAAATGTATAATGAAATCCATAGATATATCTTCCCAAGTCCTTTTAGGATTAGGTAATGGATGCAAAATTCTAACTGAAGACTTAAAAATATACTTGACTTGCTGACAAATAATACAATCTTTAACAAATTTCTCCATGTCTCCCTTCATTCCTTCCCAATAAAAAGAGTCAGTGAGTCTCTTATAAGTCTTCAACACACCAAAATGACCTAAACTAGGGTACGATGGAACTCATGCAACAAGAATGGAATAAGAGGCGAATGAGACACCAAAATCAATTTGCTTCCAAAATATAACAATTCATTCTTTGTTTGAAGGTTCCACTTTCATTGTTGCCCATTATTCAAGTCAAACATAAGTTTCCCATAAGCTAGTATAGTCAAGTACTCCTTCAACTCATCAATAAAACTAAAAGAAGGAGAAGAAATGCCAAAATAAGATGCTTGAGAACTTTCTTGCCATGACAAAGAATCAACAACAATATTATTTGATTTATTCTTGTAAGTAATGGTATAATTGTACCTAGCAATCTAGAAAGATACTTCTATTTCTCTAGCATTTGAATCACTTCATTTAAAATTTCCTTTAGGCTTCGATGATCTATTCTAATAGGAAAATGGTGACCCAATAGATATTGGAACCACTTCTTGAGAGCCTCTACTATAACATAAAGCTTACATACAAAAGTTGAAGCTTTCCTCAAATGTATAGGCAATTTCTTACTATAATAAGCCACTAGTTTATTATGTTATATGAGAATTGTGCCAATGCCTACCCTTGATGCATCAATCTCTACAACAAACTGCTAAATAAAATCTAGTAGTTAAAGTATAGGAGTTGAACAAAAAGCATCCTTTAGCTTATTAAAAGCTTCAACAGTGGTAGAAGACCACTCAAATTTGTCTTGTTGTAACATATCAGTTAGTAAACCACCTATAGAAGCATATTCCTTTATAAACCAACGCTAATATCACAAAAAGTCCTAAGAAAGCTTTCCTATCTTTAACATTCATTGGTTGAGGCCATGCCTTAACAGCATGAACGTTAGATGGATCCAATTGCATTATTATAATTTGACCTAAATAGTCAATTTGAGATTGGCCAAAATGACACTTAGATTCTTTCAAATAAAATTCATTAATCTAACAAAATATGCAAAACTTTTTCTAAATGTAATTTGCTCCTATTCATTCTTGCTGTAGACAAGAATATCAAAAATTACAAATTTCCTCAAAAATGGCTTGAAAATGCCATTCATAATAGCTTGAAAAGTAGCTGGAGCATTACTTAAGCCAGAAGGTATTGCGAGAAATTCATAATATCTTTCATGAGTTCGAAAAGCTATTTTTTAATATCATCATCATGCATCGTTATCTAATGGTATCTAAAACGAAATCAAGCTTAGAAAAAATTTTGCACCATACAATTCATGCAATAATTCGTCTATAGTGGGTATTGGGAAATCATGCTTAATGGTTACATTGTTAAGGGTGTTGTAGTCTATACAAAAACACTAAGTCACATCTTTTTTCTTCACCAACAATACAGGTGAAGAAAAGGGACTTGTACTATCTCTAATAATGCCTTATGCTAACATATCACACACTTGCTTCTTAATCTCAATTTTCAGGAAATGGCAATATCTATAAGGCATCACATTAACCTTTGAATCATTAAGTAAATGAATTCGATTTTGACCACTTTCTCTTCATTGGCAATGATATAGGTGTCTCAAGAATCTTAGATAATTTGCCTAATACCTCTGTTAAAGTAGTATTGCTAACGGAACTTGGTGAGGGTGATGATGTTTGAGCCACCAACTGGTAACAATAGGCAATAGCATTTGTTTGAAATATTCTTTGTAACTGTGTATGAGTAATTGCTATTACCAAGGAATTATCCCTTGCTAAAGACATCTTAGAGCCCTGATACATAAAGTCCATGCATAGTTCATTATAATCAATAGTTATGGTCAAAGACTTTATAACCACTGAACTCTAAGCACCATGCCAGCTTCTTAAATAGGTAAATTGAAAAGTGACCACAGAAGTCAAATTTTAAAATCATCACAGGTGTGTATATACATTTTCCCTCATAAATCAACTTAGAACCATCACCAACCATAACATGAAATGGTAAATTACAGTGGAAGGTCATAACATTTGGAGTCAAGTTCATTTAAGGTTATAACGTTTTGAGTGGTTCATCTAAGATCACAACATTTAGAGAAATGGATCAATTGAAGTCACTATTGATATGTGTTAATGGGAGAAAATTTTAATTAAAACTTAGAAGATTCACCATATTGTGACACGTATCAATGGTGACCTTAATTGATTGACTTCCCTAAACGTTGCAATCTCAAATGAACCACTTGAAATGTTGTGACCTTAAATGAACCACTTGAAATGTTGTGATCTTAAATAAACCACTTGAAATGTTGCGACCTCAAATCAACCACTCAAAATGTTATGACCTTAGATAAACTTACCTCCAAACGTTGTGACCTTCCACTGTGATTTACCCTAACATGAAAAGAATGTATTAGGACTACAGTTAAATTGAAATGTTCGGTTAATCTTGGTTACAAGAAATCATGCATGCTACCACTATCCACCAATATAGACATTATGTGATTATTAACAGATCCAATAAATCTCAATGTCTTGCAAATTTGCATACTTGATAGGGCATGATAACTAATAGTTGCTACACCCAAACATTTGTCATCCATATCATACTGCATATGCCCCCGTCTCTGCCGCATCAAGATAATGCTCATCATCGTTGTCATTCACCAACATGAGTAAAAATTTGCCATTGCAATTGCAATTTTCATGAAATTTTTTATCATAATTACAACACAAGCCTTTTTCTCTCGTATAGCCATTTCTTCAGAAGATAGTTATTTGATGGGAATTGTAGATTTGCTATCTAGTTTAGAATTCTTATTTTGAAATGAAGGTTTGGAAAAGATGATGAAGATTTAGTGTTTAGCGTATGTGATACAGATGGCATCCATGTTAAAATAATACAGTAAAATTATCAAGATTTAATATATGTTTTTGGGTTTTGATTTATATAAAACAAGAAAGTAAAGGATATGAATGATCAATCCTTGGATATGACACATCAAAGATATAATCAAATTAGTTATTCTAATCAATTGATATTACGTACGATGACAAGAAACAATAAAGAACAATCTTGAAAAGAAATCTCAATCTTATTCAAGAAAAAAATTCATCACAAAGACAATGCAATGTTTGTAGGAGACTAAAACAAGCATTTAGATTGATAGATGACTAAACATATCATTAATAACCCTTTTGTACACCCACAAGTCGGGCATGGGAAAATATGGAAAACTACAAGACAAATAAATAAAATAGGAAACAAATGCTCTAAACAACACAAAACAAGAATGGATGTGACCTTATCGATCACGACCGTGGCATGAGCTATAAGCCCCATAGATCAAATTTCTTTGTTGAAAAATAGTACGTCACGATCGTGATTTACCTAGTCATAGCTAGCATCATGGGGACATAATAATGATCTTGGATATGGGCAGCATGGGGTTCGTGATTTGCTTTGGAACTAGATCTTCAAAACTCATCTCCATCTCTAAATCAAGTGGTCGTCCAAGTGAACCACAATACCTATCAATGTGAGTTTAAGGACTATGTTTAAGTGTTAAGGAATATAGTTAAGTGTTTGAAAGAATGTTGATCAAGAAATTTGGCCTCATGTAACTTAGCTAAAGAAATGGCTTGAAACAAATCTTAAGGTCATGTTTTTATAATTCCTGTTTCAAATAGGGTTTAAGACTCAAAATGAAACAACTCGGTAAGAAACCATATGATAGTCTGATATCCTATTGGAAAGTGCCTCAAATTCACATTGATAATCTTCCATAGACGATCTTTGTAAAAGTTTGGATTGTTGACCTTACATATTATCATATACAAAAGGTCCAAATCTATCCTCTACTGCTTTCTTAAATGCCTCCTAAGTAGTGATTTTCTTATTGTTTTCTAATCATTGTTACCATTCTAATACTTTCTCCTCTAGTGCCAATTCAGCCATGGTAATTCTATCTTCAATAGGCACCTTATAAAAATTGAAGAATCATTCTATCTTTAATAACCATCCTATCGCATCCTTCCTATAAAACTTAGGAATCTCAGGCTTAACGCCCTTGAGAATAGAATCCATATTATCTACAGTAGAATGTGATGACTCAACTCCATTAGATTATTGTGATAATAAAGATTGAGTCTGATTCCCCATAGTTAACAAACTATTCCTAACAGTTTATTAAACTTCTTCCACAAATGTAGCAAGCTTCTTATCCATTTCTTGATTGATATTAGACTATGATTTCTCCAATCGTTCTTCTAACAAAAAAAATTCTTGTTTATGAACCATTTGCCACCACTCACATGAATCAAGAATCTCTAAGATTTGATCAGAAAGACAAGAACACTAAATTGTGAACCCTTACTACTTTCGACCCAATCCACCCAATTCATCGTGGAGTATATAAACTCTCTTACTGCCTCACTTTGTTTGTTTCTTGCCACCTTTCCTTGTTAAGGTCATGTACAAACCCTAACCCTAACTTTTCTTTGATTTCTCTCAAGCACTTACTAACGTCTCTCTCGTGTTGTGCAGGTTATATCAAGGTTGATGTATTCAAGACCACAAAACTCCTGAGTTACAAAGGCACCATAATTGCGGGGCCAAAAGCTAGTTTTCCCCTTCTTTCTTATTTATTTATATTCATTTTCATGTACAAATAGGAACTCAATAGATCTAGTTATTTCTATTATGTAACTGTTAATTTGTTGTTTCAACTACTTACTAGTTGAATTTCCTAGCTAAAATAATCCCGTAACCATTTAATTTGTTTCCTTAGTCTTTGATCTTCGGATGTAATAGCTTCCTAAATGTTGTTTAACATTGGAAATTATAAATAAGAATTTCTTGGAACAATGGAGAGGAAAAAAAAAAAAAGCTCAAATCCAAAACCTGAAACTAGGAAAAAACTCTAAGGGCAATCTTTTAACATGTTCTAGCATAAACCCTTAATTTATATTTTAGGTTCTTTGTGATCTGGTTAGTCTTAACTGGCATTAAAACTGCTAACCCATAAGCCCTCTAACAACAAAAAATTCCTAACCAAATTTTGAAAAATCATTCAAATTTTGACTTCAATTTTGAATGAAAAAAATATTGCAACTAGTTGTGCTCCTTCGTCATACTACCACAGATTACCAGTCACCAAAATAAGAAAACCCAAAAGACCAACATCACCACCAACAAAAGGGAGTCTAGCACAACGCACACCCCATCACCACTGCTTCCCCTCAGATGACTATTAACACTAGGTTTGGTATAGGAAAAGTGTGAGGGGATTAAACTACATCCCCTTATTTGTTTCGAAAGGGAAAAATAAGGGAAAGGAAATGAGGATTAAATTCTAAGGTTCCACCATTTTTTGTCTCCTCGATGGAGAGAATTAGGAGGGAGGGGGCGATTTTTTTAAAATTACCCTTTTATCCTTCTTTTTAAATTACATATTATCTTTTTTAAGGGTATATAAGTAATTTATAATTATATATTATTTTGTCTTTTACAATAACTAATATTCCACCCATTTTTCATCTCCTTCATTATTAAAATGTATGGAATGATTCAAATTCTTAAATAATCTCCCTCCTCTGTTTTCTTTCCTTCCACAATCTTCCCTTTCTAATAATTTCATCTTGACAAATAAAGTGTAAAGAGCCACTAGTTAGCTTCTACCCTTTATACATCCAGGTTACATTCTTCATCCATAAACTTTTTCCATTAATTATTATTTAATTAAATAATTAGCATGTATGGTTTTTTGCTTTAGTATTGTTTAAGCATTTTATGGAAATACCAAAAAACAAAAAAGAGAAGTTTTTTTTTCTTTTTTTACTTTAGGAATTATGAAATAGATCTATAAATCTTATAGATTTTTAATAAAATTACGATCCCAAATGGAATTGTGCTTATTAATAAAAGTTAGGGATTTGTAACAAAATTAAGGATGAATATAAAAATTAGGTTAAAAATTAAGATTTTTTTTAAAGTTGGAGTTTTAGGATAAACTAAAATATGGGCTTTTAAGTAAAATATAATTTTGTGATAAAAATTAGTGGTTTTGATAAAAATTAGAGCTTTTTATTAAAATTAAGATTATCAAATATAAATAAGGATTTTCACGTAAATGGTTATTTGGAAATAACGATTTTTCTTATTAAAAAGGATAAAAATAGAAATATTTTTATAAAAAATTTAAAACATAAAAATTAATAATTTGAAATATATTTCAAAAATATGAATTATAACAGCTCTATATCCCTCAAAACGGGTCTATAGATGGAAAACCTATATAAAAAAAATTCCCTAAAAAATTAAATGTGACTTTTTCATTAATGACAAAAAGTTTTTCTTTCAATTTTTGTCTCTTCAAAAAAAAAAAAAATCTTTTAGACAAATTTTAAACAAAAACTTCGCTTGGTAGCATATGCTTTAAATCCAACGTTCAAGTTTTGAATTTTTAGTTTTTCAAAGACTAGTATCACAAAGGCCAAAAAAAAAAAAAAAAAAAGACTAGTATCACGTTTAAATTGATAGGTGAAGATTGGTCCTCCTAATCAAATCTTGTTTTTTCTATTTTTGTAAGAGTCTTAGTGGTGACTTTATTTTATTTTATTTTTATATTTCAAAAGTGTTTTCTTATAAAACTATATCTCAAATAATTTTTGTGGATATACGAAGTGAACTAGATCTTTTATGAAATAATATTAAGGAAAAAGTGAAATCATTGGTGTAACATTTACCTATTATAGGATAGACATGTGGGGTGAAGTGATTAGTTAAGCATTGAATTATCATGTGTAGCCAGTTTACTCATCAATATGGCCAAATATTTTCATTATATATTTTGAAAAGATGTAAAAGGGTCATACTAATGAAGTGAGGTGCCATATTATAGATGATAAAAGCAAACTAGATGCTTGGTTTTTTATATTAGAAGTGATACCAATAGGAGATTATTTGTATCATTAAATTTTAATCTAGAATTCATATTGATCATGAATCTGAGTATTTAAATTTGTCCTCGAGTTTCTTTCGTATTGGTCATTAAATCTATGAATTTACGTTGGCCTTAGAATCTTCTTATCCATATTATTTTTAGATTTTAGAATTTTCATATTCATAAGGTTTTGGCTATTAGTTCTTCGGACTTGAGAATCCACAATCTTTGTTGGTTCTTCTCTCCCTCTCCCTCTCCTTCTTGGTCTTGGCTATTGGCCTTAAATCTTGGGATTCGTGGATTTGATTTATTCCAAATCTTAGTATTTGATATTGGTCTTGGAAGTGGTTGGCTGTTGGTTTGGTTTCAAATTATTTTTATGAGTTTGTTAGTGATTCTTGTTTTGCTTAAGACAATGGTTTGGATTAACATTTATTGTTTATTACAATTATGCATTAGTATGTATCCCCAGATTTGTGAGCATGGTATATGGGTGTATGTGTACGCATATGTAATATCTTAATAGCTCATCCATGTTTTGGATATGCTTTAGATGCAAATGAATTTTAGGACTTTGATTGATATGACTACCTTGTCTGTAACACTTGGCGTAGGTATGAGAATAATGTTAGGGCATCAGACAGCTTTTTGGAGCACCTAAATTTAGTTAGATATTTGTAAATTTATAAATATCCAACACATGGCCCAAGAAAAAAAAATCCAATAGTTTTGGAGACGGTAACAAGTGTTATGAATGAAAGGCTTTATTAGAAATTCAAGTTTAGGTATCATCGATAGATACATATGTGTGTATATGTAACATCTAAACTGAGAGCATTAACAGTCCATCACATATTCTTACTAGAGATAGACACGTTAAGACTCGAATTCTACTAAACCACAATTTCAAACGAGATATAACTCCGATGTCTCTCATTCAAGGAAACTTCTAAAATATTTATGTTATTAATAAAACTTCAAGACAACTTAGTTAGCATAAACCAAGCGCCAACTTAAATCAAACTTAAAAAAGTATATCAAAAAGGGCCACATAATCTTCAAGAATTATAAAAATTATTTAAAACTTCACTAAACCTTCAACTCTATCTATCTCCAATCCAAAATATCTAATAGTCAACTGGAAAATCGGCTCTATTATTTTCGTCCCCATAATCCACATATACATCATAACCAGACAGATAAAAAACCATTAGATCATCTCATGTTCCTGAAAAATAGAAAGGAATGAGGGCAAAGGCCTAGTACGTCAAACCACAACCAGATGTGCATGAGCAAACATCTTGCAAATTCACATGTAATATAGCAACATATGCAGCAATCACATGTTATTATTTTTAATTAGCCAAACAACTAGCATAGTTTAGAACTATTTGCAACTAATCATAAACCCGGAGTATCTCATGTGCAAGCCTCTGGATTTTTCAGTACTTTTAGAAAATAATCCTAGAGCTAATACCGAAATAGAAACTCTAAAAATAGAGCTAAGTTAAAACCAACTCTGGAAATCCCAGAATTGACCCAAATGAATTGCAAGTTCTGTAACTTTGAATGAAGTTGAGTTGGAAAATTGTTTAGTAAAATCCGGAAATATTCGTTTTGAATATGTACCCTACGGTTTTGGAACCAAAACGGCCTTATATGACAAAAATAACCTTAGAAATAGATAGATCTTTTCGAATAGGTAGAAAACGATATATTATATGCGAAATTCTAAGTTAAAATGAGCAAGTTATGACCATTTTAAATTGGAATTTCTTTCTATGCGATTTTGACAAACATAGTGAAATAGAATTAGAAAATTTAAGTAGAATTTCTACGAAATACTGATCCTAGGTATTTCTTTTGTCTAGGTGACAAAGAATACGAGATTACCCTTCCTGAGGATTGCTACGACTAAGAAGATTGCGAAATGGACGAGTGAGTTATTCCTCTTAATTTCGTTACCTTGCTTGTACTTATAAAGTAGTAACATTAGCATACCAAAAAAAGATAAAAATGGATATGTATGGGAAATTCGGAGATATATATATATATATATATATATGTGATTCTATGCTTATGTGTGAAATGAGAATTAATAATATCGCAACTTCAAATTGCATGTTTAAGTATTTTACTTACTTATATGATTGCTTATTGCTTGCCAAATTGATTGATCGCACCCTAATAAACCTTAATAAGGTTTGGCTTAAGAAAAATAAAACGCTCAAGCATAGCATCCATCGAGTCACATCTCTTTCGGAAGGTTACTACTCCTACGCATAGAGTTGGATTGGCTATTATTATGCTGGGACATGGGCTATGTTCCTTCCTAGAGAATCCAAATCGCCCGGGAAATACGACTCTAGGTTCGGAGCCGAGCCAACCGAATGCTTTGGGTGGGGACCTAGGAACTAGCAGTAGAAGGTCGCAGATCTTCATCACCAATTTCCTAACCTTCGATACGAATGGATAAATCCGTTCTATATATGGTTTCCGGATAACTATATATATTTATGTAATCACGTGATTGTTGCATTGTATGCATAGCATATGTGTGAAAATTTAAATGAACTTATTTGAAACCATGGTGCGAATGAAAAGGAATACCTCATTAAGCTAGTTGTAAGTTTATACTCCCATAGATTTTGTTAAAACAGGTATACCCGTGGCTTAAATCGATGATCATGACATTAAGAAAGTCATGGAAGGATGTTAAACTGTTATGAAGGCATTGGGAACATAATATGAAGTTATCTTGTAAGGTTCCTTATATGTAACGAATGCTATGTTAGTGTTTTGCAAATTCTAAGAAGCGTATTTATTTTGATTTGAAGACAATAGAGGGATATACCCCTAAGAGTTGTAATTTACCATGTTTATGTTTAATGATAAGTATTCTCTTTGCTTTGTTACTTATTCATTATCAACGTAAATTGCACTACTCCGATGCGTTCCCTTGGTTGTGATTGACGCCGTGTGATAATATGGAAGCCTTTGTGTGACTGAGGTAGTCATAATTAAGCTTTAGTATTGTGTACAATGGACTGCCATGTTTATGGTATCATTCGGGGCGTGACATATACTATTCATTACTATTTACTATTATTCACTTATCTCTACTTTTTCTTACACATATCTCTATATCTCTTATAATTATCTTTTCCCATAAAACTTTTACTACACTTTTTACTTAACTTCTTTTATTTTTCTACTAAAATTGGCAGTAACTGCCCCTTCCCTTTTCTTATTCTTTTTATTTTATTTTTCACAAAAATCACTAATTTTACATCTATAAATACCCACTATCTTTAACTTTTTTACACTTTATAATTCTATCAAATTCTCTATTTTCTCTCATTCTTTTCTCTCTCTTTTTTTTTTCTCCTTGCTGGCGTAAATCCTCTTCCCCTTTCTCTCTCTTGGTTGACACATGCCATCTTCCTTTAAGATTTCATTTAGGTAAATACTTAATCCTCATCTCCTTAGTTAATCTTAGTGTGTTTATCAAAATTCAAGTATTATCCATGGATGAAAAATCTCCCCATGATACATTAAAGCTAGGAATGATAATCCTAATATGGAATTTATATAAAATCTATATTATGATCATGTTAAGATGTCCGATCCTATTATTATATTTTTTTCATCTAATCTAACTTTCGATATGTATAAATATAGTTATGTACAAATTTATATCATTTTAAGTATATAAGTTCACTAATCCAACATTTATTTCAACACACTTATTTATCTCTTGCAATTTATTTATTTCATACTTTTATTATATACTTTGAGAATTGTCCTTGATTTAAGCCTCAAACTTATCCTTAATCAAGTAAAAAGTAAAATAGGGACTTGTCCATAATCTAACTCTCGAGAATGTCTTGTCTAAAAATTCCAAAGCTTCAATTATATTTGTTTCGCTCTTAATTATTTTGCTATCTAAGGGGACTTGTCCATTTCTAAGTCTCAGAAAGCCTTGACATAAATACAAGACTCCTATGCTTTTATTTTATCTATAAGAATGGAAATATTTTAAGTATTGGGAAGCCTTAAAAGAGATCTAAGACTTCCATGTTTTTTTTTTCTTTATGATTTTCTTATTTTTATGGTGACTGGAATTTATTCAAGTCCTGGGAAGTCTTGATGATAAACTAAGACTCCCATACCTTTATCTTTGATATTTGCTTATTTTGATTATTTATCCCAAATTTTTTATTATTTTATGAGTCTATGGTAATAATTTTATTCTCCATATATTGCCATATTTTACTCATGCATATTCATGGCCATAGATGATGTTGTCTTGATAAAAATTTCAAAGATATAAATATTTGTAATACCTTATTTTATAAATCAACTTTCAGTAACCTTGTTTTCAACATTTAGGAATATTGTCATTTGGAATAAAAGAATTAAAAATTGTTACTCAACTAAATTTTCCAAAATATTAAAATGAGCATTCTAAAAATTCAAATGTTGATAATTCTTTGTTATGCAAAATTTTCCAAAATCTATCTATAAGACATATACCAATCTTTTATTGAAATAAAACTTTGGAGCAAGTCAACTTTCTAATACAACAAACCTTAAGGATCTTTTTTTAATGTAAATTAACCTAGAATAAATTTTTCAACAAACCCATAAAGTTCCATATGTTGAAAAATTATTAATTAAGAAAGGGTTATTATAAGAATAAAAATTTAGAACAAGTCATTGACTTAATTTTTCTCATATGCTAAAACTTAAAACATTTTAAAGATGATACAACTTAGAATGATTTTTCTTTACAAACACATAAAGATTCTTGTTTTGGAAAATAATTAGTTAAAAAAGTTTAATATGAAAATGAAATATTCATTGATTCAAAATAAACATAAAACCATGATTTTCTTCAATTAAGCTTCACATTTACAAAATTTAAGAATTGAGATTTTATTTGAAAATCAAACTTAAGAATATTCAAGCAAAGTACACCTAAAATTTTGTGTCACAAATAAGTAGAACCCATATCTGTGAAATATATTGTCGAATGAAGTTTTTGAAATATATATAAAATCATTAAGGTTTCCAAATTTATATTGAACCATAATTTTTTTTTGAGACACATGTTTACCAAATTTAAGGAAAAGAATTTGATTACAAGTCAAAAGGTGATTTTTATAAAAAGTCAATATTGCTACTTTCTACAAAAGATTATTTTACAAAGCTTTTATTTTGGAACAACATCACTAGGATCATGCATATAGTAAGAGCTAATCTCGATAATAAATGATTTTCAAAGATAGAAATGTTTTTATGATTGCTATAAAGTGACTAAGTGAAGTAAAATCTTGGAAAATATGAAAAATAAAGACTGAAATGTTTATGATGAATTTGTGTCACCCATTTTGACCCTTAAACAACCTTTAATATTAAAAATGACTTTAGAAATAGATATATCTTTCGAAGTAGGTAGAAAATGACTACTAATATGTGAAATTATGAGTTAAAATGAGTGAGTTATAGCTATTTTAAGTTGAAACTTTAGTAACTGGGAAAAATGACACAAATAGAATAAATAGAGTTATTTAAGTGGAACTTCTATGAAATAATCATTCCCAATATTTTTTTGTTTAGGTGATGAAGGACTTGATGTATTACTTCAGGAAGATTATTTTGACTCAGAATTGCTCTAATGGATGGATGAGTTCTTCTCTTAATCTCATTAAGTTGTTGTGCTTGTAGAAATAGTGGCACTAGTATGCTAAGAAAAGATAAAAATAGATATGTATAGGGAACTCATGGGTTATGTATGTGATTTTATGTTTATGTGATCAAGAGAATATTAAGCATATTGAAACATTGAATTGTTTTTTTCTAATTGCTTAATTACTTATATGTATGGTTTTTGTGAATGTTAAATTGTTGGTCGACCTTAAGGAACCTTAACAAGGTTTGGCTTAAAAAAATGAATAATTAGGTATTGCATATCGTCGAGTCTCATTAAATGTTGTTATTCCCATGTGAGGAGCCTGAAGACCTATGAATCTTGCCACAAGCATTAGATTTGTTCCTTCCCGAGGAAATTACAAACGTTCAAGGAATGCATCATTGGGAAGGAACCGCACAGACCAATCGCTATTAATAAGTGCTTGGGGACTAGCAATAGAGGATGCGGAGCCTTAATTTGAATTCCTCAACCCTTTTCATGAAGGGGTAAATCCATTCTATGTATGGTTTTCAGATGACTGTACATATTCATGTGTTTCATATGGTTTTTGCATAACATATACTTGACTAATGAACTTGTTTGCTTATGATATTGGGTACAAATGATGGAAAATCTCATTAAGCATGTTATAAACTTATACGTTTATAGATCTTTGATTGAAATAGGAGTTCTTGAGACAATGTTCGAGGTATAAGATCAGTAGTGGATTTTGAGTTTAAAGTGGAAAAATCCGAGAGCTTGGAATGAAGCTTTTCTTAGAGACTTTTTATGTAGATATATGATATATTTTCACTTGGCAAATTATTGTAAATAACTATATTATCCGAACCATTTGTGGACATTAATAAGGGTATGCCCCTAGATTTGTAATTGACATTACTTATGTTTAATGACATTTATTTCTCTTGTCTTGCTACTTAACTGTTATCATTATAAATAATGCTACTCTGATGCATCTCCTTTGTTGTGATGTACGCCTTGTGCATAATGTGAAAGCCTTTACGTGACTATTCCTAAGCTTTAATATTATGTACGGTGGACTACTGCGTTTATGGCATCCCTTGGGGCGTGACATCATGACTCCATAAAATATAGATACGTATATACATAGATAATTATATATACTAGTGTTAGGTACTCTCCACACGCCCTGGGTACCGCACTCCTGCTACTTTTAAATTACCAGAATCATCTCTATGTACAACTCCACTTGGGACAACGCTACACAGAGATCATTAATAAGTCATTTTTACTCTACATTTTTCATAGGATTTTGAGCCTAATTTTCTAAGAACTTTAGAGAAAATCATGCAAAAATTAATGTTTTTGATAAATAATATTGTTTTAAAGCTCTTAGAATCAAATAAAGAGTAATCAAGTGTTTTTTTTTTTTTTTCAGAATGAAGAACAACAATTAAAGATAAGAATAAAGAAGTCGAGCCTTGTAAAAAGTCACAGCCAAAGCCAAACAAAGAAAGAAGACAGCAAAAATTGGTCTATCGAGCCTCAACTATGAGCCCTCGACATGACCCTTGACTTCATTCGAAGCGATCGAGCATCATTCTAAATAAAATACATTGTCGAACCTCAAAGTCGAGCCTCAAATCTCGACCTTCAACAATTGTGTTGACAGACCAATTCATTATCAGAACTACCTCGAGCCTTAACAATACGACCATCGACCCTCTTAATTTTACCTTCAATAGAGCAATGGACAAAAATGCACAGTTTACTTAGGAATTTTCCTGACGTCGAGCCTGATCTTGCTTAATACGAGCCTCAACTAACATATCACACGCGACCCTCGACAGTGTTCTCATAGATCATATGCGCGTGAAAAGTTATCAAATTCTGTTAAAAAGAATTTGCCGAATCTGCCACGTATCAAATAAAGTAGGCTATGCTTTCTGTGCCTGGTAGTCTATAAATAAACGTGTAAGAATGTATTGTAAAGTATGTACCAATAATGTAAATTAGTATTAATGTAGAGTAGATTTTGAAGGATTCTTGAGTAAAAATTTCCATTTATTTTTACTTGAGAATTTCTTTTGTTTTCTAGGTAAAATCATTTTAATTCAATGTTTGTAATTTCTATGAATTTCGAAGCAATTAATTGATTAATCTTTCAAATTTGATTTATTTCTTTTAATCTGTGCTTATTTTGATAAATTCATGGAGAAATAAACGCCTATAGATTAGGGATACGAATCCAATTCCTTATTCAGTCTAATTTAAATGTGCTTTCAAGTAAATTTGATTGGGTGTTTGTAATTAGTAACTTGAACTTAACTTGTGGTTTTTAAAGGAGTGGTTTACTCTTTTAGATCCACGATTGATTTTCATTCAATTGAATAGATCGAGAGATCATTCCATTGAATAGATATGTGGTTGCTAATGGAGTCGATCTTAACTAACTCTTGTCAAGGAATGGGTGAAGACTTTCTGTCATTTGTTTTTAAAAATTCATTGAGTTGTCTTTTCAAAATAATAGATTCCTGTTCTTTATGCGGGTCTAATTGAAACTTCAGATTACTGGTTTTAGCTAGATTAAACTATTGATTTCGAGAGAAGTTTTAGTTTAAATTAGAGAATCTGATGTTATAAACACACCATTCAAATAGCTTTTAAGAAGTTTGTTGTTATTAAGAAATCATTCTAATAAGGAATTGGTGAAGTAACCTTGAGTTAATAGTTCATAGAAGTTACAGGCTTATTTCTCATTTTACCCATTAAATATTTTTGAATATTTTTAACTCAGCATAGTAATTTTTCTTTACGTTTTTCTAAACTTTTCTTTGGCTAAACAATTAATGAGGTTGATAGTATACTAGCTACCAACCATTCTCTTGGGACCGACCTAAATCATTATCTATGTTACATTTGATGGGTGCGCTTGCTCTGTGAGACCGTAGTTATTAAATCTGATTTAGAAAGCATTTATAAATTTGAAAAACTCGGTCAATGATCAATAAGAATTGAACTTTAAATTTCACACACATAAAACCAATCATCAAGGCACCATCCTAGTAACACTAGTACTCCTGATCCACTAGACCCAGCGAAACACAAGCAACAATCAATTTAAAGCTGAATAGCATTAAGTTCATTTGCAGTTTCTAAGTTTACATTCACAAATAACAACTAAGGTAAGAACATACTTGTTCCAACACTTAATCACAAGCAAACACTAACTTAAAACTTGATTTACACAGGAAAATATATTTCTAAGGTTATCTAGCATCCTAAACTAATAAGGACTACTACTACTATAAGTTCAAGGTATACCTTATTACTTAGATTTAGGTATATTAAAGGTTAGGCTAAGAGTTGAGGAGTTTAAGAAGGTAAAAAACATGGATTAAGGAAGACTACACGTCCCTTTATTAATGACGCCTGTGTTAGAGGACGTGATAAGCTCTAGAAGAACGAAACATAACAAACACCCTTGTCATGTCCATTTCAAGGGTATGATTACCATTGCGGCCCTTGTCATAGTCGTGATGTTGGTGGTGACGACCATCGCGACCTGTGTCATAGCTATGATCAACTTCGACTTGCCACTCCTAAGGAGATCATGGCCTGTGTGATAGCTGTGACTCTTGCTTGACTAAAACATGAGAAAAAGGTCAAAAACTCCTCTTTTTGATCTTACACCATACAATACTTAAAAAAAAACACACACACATGCACACACATATATCAGAGCAAAAACACTTTTAAACCACATTACCTGCAAACAAATGGCATTTCCTTATTCTTTCATAAATAATTAACCGCTACCAAAGCCAAAAATTAGGATTTTCCCAAACTTTTTCCTCTAAAAGATCGAATCCCTTCACACCAACAACAAAACTTAGAAGGACAATCTTTCCTAATGTTCAAAAGAACCAAAAGAAGAAATCTTACCCAGACTTTGATTCTTGTTCTTCTTTGAAGCAACACAGGCTTAATGAAGTTTAGGTTTGGCTCATTGTGAAACTCCTCGGAGGGAAAATATATATTTTAGGTCAGGAAGAAAAAGAGGTATTATTATATTATTATTATTATTATTATTATTATTATTATTGAGTGGATTATTTTTTTCCTCTTATTTAATGACATATGACACCCTTGCCCTTCCTTATAGTTTATTTTATTTTATATTATATTATATATTATAAATATATATATATGAATGTGGTTTGTACATGTTCCCATGTCATGTATAAGAATATATAGATGCGTATGCATACAATTTTCAACATATGGGTTTGTGGCAGGGTGACAATAGTTGAAGACTATAACTTATGTTATAATTTATAGCTTTGTTTGGATTATTCAATTTTTATCTATATTTTATCTATTACTCTAAATCTGTATTTTATTTGTATCTAATTTATTTATAAGTCAAAAATCTATTTTTCATCTATATCTATTTGTCGAAAAAAATCTGTTTAAATATGATAAAAATAAAATGCTAAAACAATCAAATAAGATAAAACAAACATGAGGTCCACTGATATAAAATTATAACATTTTAATTTGTTTGGAGGCATTTCCAAGGGCAATTTTGGTTTTATAAATCCCCTTTAGTTAATTAATGGAGTATTTATGGCTCCAAACAAGATTATGCAACTTTTCAAGTATTCGGAGATTTTATTATATAAATTATATTTTGTAAAATTTAGTAAGTATGACTTTGAAGCGTTGCATACTAAAGCCGTGGGCCCATGATGTAGTTCCATTTCGATGGTCTCGAAGTGTTATTTTCCAATATTTCGCTGTTTTGATTTTTTTTATCAACAATTATTTTATAATAAATATTGTTTATTATTTGCTAATATGTTTTTGTGACATTTATTTTCGACCATTTTATACTTTGAATTACATTTCTTTTTCAAAGCATTAAATGCTATTCCTTATATGGGTGAGCAAGTAACTTTATGTATAAGATAGTCATAGCTACTCTTGGCAATCACATAGTGTCTACGGACTATCACTGGCATATAGAGCTAAACAAGCCAAAAAAATTTTGTCCTAGCTTGGCCTGCTTTGGCCACATGCTAAACTGGTCAAAGTGAATTTATTTATTTAATTTATTTTTTATATGTTAATTTGTATAGAAGTTTGAATTTTATGTTAAAAAAAAATACTTTTTAGTATATATAATGTACATTAGTTTTAATTTTTTTCAACAATTTTTTAATATTATATTTTTTTCGAGCTTTAGGGTTAGGATACCATGAGTCTCCATTGAGTATAATGTGTTAGAGGATAGGTTTTAACTATAAAACTTCTCTACTTTATACTTAGAGGATAAAACTTGATATTCTACTCATCCTAATCATGCTCATCCTTTTTTAATTATATTAATTTTGATCCAAACCAAGAACTCAATTTTGCAACTTTTGCTCAACAGCATAAAAGTTCAAAGGATTAAATACGGTTGGCATCAAACCAACCAAAAAAAAAAAAATAGAACACAAAACGCTTTATATACAAAACTTGTGTAGATTAAAAAATTATGTAAGTGCGCAATTAGTTGTAGAATTCATACAAAATGTCCTCAAATTTCTTTACCTAGTATTAATTAAAAAAAATAAAAGACAGATGTATGCTTGACTTATGTGTGAAATCGTTATTTATGTCGGTTCATTTGTTTTCCATGATACAAGCACGCAGCACCCACCGTTTGACCATATTGCTTTTCTTGTTTGTATTAGAAAATTCTAGTTTGAAATGGGGACAAAGACAAGTCATCAAATATGGATATCATCAATGTGAAATAAACAAAGTAAGTGATATCATCAACATCAAGTACAGAACGTATTTTGGGTTTTGCAACTTGGATTCTATCCTTTCCTTCGCCAGGGAGGAGAAGCTAGAGGTAGGTCCCCCCACCTCCACTCAAATTATAACGCAGTCGCCAGTGCTATTATTCCATTTCTACGTCCATCTTCCATTGTCTGTCAATTTGACATTTGATGTAGTGGTTGGACACTACTTGCCTTCATTGCTTAAACAAGTAGAGGGTTTAATCTTTACACAATTTGTATCAGAGAAATTCTTTTCCGTTACGATTCATTCAGGACAAGTGTCCAGCTTGACCTTGTCATGCATTAAGTATATATACACGCACACACAAAGATATATATGCTATATGAATTATAGTCGGATTCTTTATTATTTGTTTGTATTCTAATTTCCAAGCTATTAGGTAATCATGACTAGTTTACCTTTTCAATACGGTTCATGTACTTAAGACCTCTTTCATCATTCCGCTTTTATATTTAAAAAAAAATGTAAATATACTCACTTATACATGCTTCTATGAACTCGCCCTTTATATTTGAAATTGAGAATTTAGATCCTAAAATCTTTAAATCATGCGCCTTGGTCTCATACACAATCATTTTGCTCTTGATATCACATTTTGCTTTTTAATGTTTTCTATTTTTTTTTTTGTCTAAGAGAAAAATAGTATAATAAAGTCTAAATTTTGAAAAGCCCATTTGTCCTAGATTTTTGGATCTCGTCACTTAATTTCAAAGAAAGAGGACCAATTGCACATAAATCAATTGGGATAATGCATATTTATAGGATAATCCATATAAAAATTTAGATTAATTATTTAGATTACTAATAACATATGAATAATTAGGCTCATGCTTCGGGATCATTTAGGGATTGGTTTAGTGGGTTTGAAATGAGGTTTATTAAAATAAGTTTGCCTAGTCTTAAGTCCCCGTGGCAAGCTCATGTAACAAGACTATTCACACGTGCTACTCTTAGAACCTTTTTTTAGAAGTTCATAAATGATTCTAGAAAACCTTAACGATCTTGTCTATTAATCGTCTATAGGAGAGAAAATTAGGTAGCATTTAGTCTCTAATGCAAGATAGGATAAGAAGAAAGACACAGTAAAGTATAAGAACAGCAAGATTATACAAGTTTCTTATACCATGTTTGCTAGGTACAATACAAGATCTTTTTTTTTTATGTTTTTTTTGTCATCCAACTACTATAATTAGTGGTAATTAGTGATAGTATGTGATGTGGTGATTGTAACTTTATTGCTAGTGTCGTATTTGTGGCAATAACAGTAGCAGTGATAGTGATGGTGTCAATGGTGGTGATAATGGTAATGATGATAGTGGTAGAGGTAGTAATAATGATGGCAGTAAGGTGGAAATGGTAAAAATGACATGGTAGTGGTCGTGTTAGTTTGATATTTTTATATAGAGATTTTATTTTTCTTATTCCAATATTTCTATACCATCAAATATAAGAAACAAAAATTGTGAGTTTTATCCAATATTATGAGAAGAGTTTTATCTAATATCAAATTTATTTTGCAAACCAAAAATTGTATAATGAGTATCGTCCAATCAAATATCATAAAAAAGATATGCAATAAAATAAAACATTAGCTATCTAGTTTTTAGAGTTTTACGTATCAAACTCAAGATCATAAGGTATATAAACATTTGCTTTTTCTCTAAAGATTAAGAACTACAAAATTGAAGCATGAAGCTCCTCTAGTTATCGCATCTAGGCTTAGGATTACTATAATTACCCACCCCTTCTCTATAATTCCTCTTAACCTTATCCCAATTAAAATAGCATTAAAAGTTACATCACTCATCTTGCATCATATGATATTTACCTTATGAGCCTTCGACATTTATAGATATAAGACTGAATTTATGAGATTAAGTTCTTAGATTATAAACAATTTGTGTCATTGCTCCATTCCATCTAACCATATGCTCCTATATAAACATTAAATGAGAGAAAAAGTGATATAAAAATGAATTATTATTTAAAGGAAGGGGAGACAAGAATTTTACTTCAATTTGTAATAAAAAAACCCAAAGTATGATAAAGAAGATCTAAATATATGAAATGTAATAGAAAATGTGCATTTCTATTATTGAAGATGTTCATTCATCTTCTACACTTCCTTACCCATAATACTTTCGAATATGTCTCATATAATCACATGTTATATATATGTCAAGATTAAGTGAGATACGAATTAAAAATAATTACTTAGGAGAGGAGACAGGCTAATGCACCATAAAAGCTTGAAATTTGATTTCGATTATGCTATGGAAAACCAATATATATGTATAGATATATATAAAGTGAAACCTAATTATATAAGAGTTATGTTAACAAATGTCCACACATTTATTAAAGGGCTAAGATATAGTTCGTTCATATTCTTCCATATAAAAAGATTATATTATTTAATTTCTCCATAAGTGCTACTAACAAATACTATTACCCTTCTAATTATAAAAAGATATAAAACATGGCGCTTTATTTTGAATGGGAACGTTCCTTCATGTCACAACGGCCGAGAGATGATCCGCGGAATCCGCTGATCCACTATAGATTTTTTTTATTTTTTTGGGTCATAGGAGTGTTGGGCTATAGTTGTAATCTTATCCTATATTCTACATCTAGCATTAGCGTGGCGTGTTTTTCATTTCATATTCACCTCGAGAACTACGAGATTCTTGTCGTAGCCGCATTCTTGATGCCACGTTGTTGGTCAGACATCTGAAGCATCCTCACTTGAAGGCCCCACTCTCCACCGACCCACCATTTCTGCTTTTTGTCCAGTTATTCTCCGTCTCCCCTTCTTCCTCGATTCCCTAGCTAAGCTGCCCTGTCTCGGATTTCCTAGTCCTACTCAGCTTTATTGTTTAATAGAAGATGTTAACACGTCTGTCCACACACTCCTTTAAGTATGGTTTATGTTTAATTAACACTCATTCACCATTGTTCCCAATTAGTTTCGTGAATGTAATAAAATTAAGATATAATAGTTACTGAAAAATAAAGTTATAATAGGATTATACTTTATTTGTTTTTTTTTTTGTTATTTCAATAAGATAATTCAAAAAAAAAACTATTCAATTTCAATATTAAAATATTATTTATAAATTTGGATAACGAAGACCCATTAAACAATAAATAGTTATTGAATATTCTTTCATAAGATGGACTCTATGAAATTTTCTGAAGTTATGAATCAATTTTATAGTAATGTGACCAAGAAATTAAAATTTAAACTTTTAAATTGGATTAGTAACAACATTATTTAAAACCTAAACAAAAATTTATATGATCTATATGAGTAAGAGCCAAGTGATTCAGACTTACTTACTAATTATTTGAGTTTGACTTGATAATTACATAAGTTTGATTTAACAATGAGTTTTAAGATATCCATGTAATTGATTTTATTTTATCAAATTTGAACTTTCTGAAATATAGTTCAACTAGCCTATAAGTAGGGATAGATTTACTAGGGACTTGAAGGACCATAATCTATCAGCAACCTTAGGAATTAATTGATGTTCACTCGACATAAATAGTTATTTATTCTTTCATTATTCATTCCCTCATTCTTCTACGTAAAACTACTATTATGATGTTTATTTGAGGGAAATAAAAATTCATAATGAATTATTATTATGTAAAATAATACATAGCAATTCATGCTCTCATACTCATGAATAATTAGTTTACATTCCAACTTTGTCATAAATACCTCTGCCTCGAAAATATATTATCCTTACTCTATAATAAAAATAATGGACATTGTAGGTATTTTATTTCTTACTCTAATAATTCCTTATTTTATTTTTTCACAAAGTAAACATTGTAATAGTAATTATAACCCTATTACATTCCCATTGAATTAGAATTCAATCTCTCCTTTTTTCATACGACGAAATGAACGAGCTGTAATTGTTTATGATAAGAAGTAATAGATATGTAAAAGAGAAAAATAAAGATTGCATGTCATATTGGTTGGCATAGTGGTTAATGACTCAAGTGTCATAAACCTTTTTCTGTATATATTTTATCAATGCTTCCAAATAATTAAATCACCCATCCTTTCATAACTTGAATTCAAATTTTCCACCATTATTTCAAATTTATATCTAGAAGAAATTGGGTATCATCAATTACATTCAAAATAATTTAATTAATTATTCTCATATACCATCATTATATTAAATAATTACACGATGCTAGTTGTAAAGACTTTATCAATATATAAAATAAATTAGTTATGTTTTATTCTCTTTTTATATAGTTTTGAAAAATTAAAAAAAAATACACATTATAGTAAAATATAAACAAAAAGGCTTGAATACCATATAATACATTTAAAATACTTTCGAAGATTGTTTTAAACTTCTTTACATGTATTTTATGTTAATTAATTACACGATATTCGTTGTAAGGTTTTGTAAGGTTTAAGTAAAGGTGAGTAGGTTTAGCGTAGGTAAGGTGTAAAGCCTTATCCATACCTAAAGGTGGGTATATGGGCCTAGCAGATCGGACCGCTTTGGCCCGTGGGTAAAACAAACAAAGAGATTATGGTACGTTTAAGCCCGAGCTCAGTCATTTTTGGCTTGTGGGCTAAACGAGAGAAATTAGGCTAAAGTGAATTTATTTATTTATTTATTACATTACTTTGTGTATAAATTGGAACATTAATATATTTTAGAGTCATGTATATGTATCAACAATAAATTTATTACTATCGTAATTATTAATATATGTATATAAACAAGTTTTTTAAATAATTTATTGCATATCATATTATGTTTAAATCAATGAAAATATACTTAAAAAGAGTGTTATAATGGATGTTCTGTGTATATCAATGTATCATCCTCCATAACATATAGTAAGTGATTGCTAGTATGTTCTTGCATTAACTTTCTAACTTGAAATTTTAATTACTTCTTAAACCTTTCCTCTCTTTTTTTCATACTTTGGCTTATGTGCTAAATGGCCTAGTTAAAATTGGCTTGCTTTTAAAAAAGAAAATAAAAAGAAAAAAGGTTGCAATCCATAGGCCTTGGCTTGTATACCCAACTCTACATAGTTACTTATCCTATAAGGTACAAGATATGAAGTTTCATACCTAGACCTACCATATAGTATCTTATATCCACTTTGTATCTTGTACTCTATAAAATTCATAAGGTATAGGGTATTAATAGAACTTGTAATTTTTTTTTTTAAATTTTTCAACTTTATTATAATATGTATGATTTGTGTAATATGTAAAACTACTTTATTTTCATATATTCATTATAAATAACCTATCAAAGAATTTTAAAAATAATTCATTTATATCACAAATTCTATAATATATAAAAATTTATTTGTGCTAAAGTTAAAATCTGTAACAACTACATGTAAAACCTGATTACATGATATCAACTAAATTGTTAAACATTTAGCAAATTCTAAAATAAAAAAAATCTTGTAGGCACTGTATTGATAAATTGTAAAAATTAATTTTACAATACGCAAAATTCATTTGTGTTAAAATTTAAATTTGTAACAATTACCTATAAAACTTGATTACATGATAGCAACTAAATTGTTAAACATATAGCAAATTAGAAAAAAAAAAAATCTTTGGAGACACTTCTATATTGATTAGCTTCAAAAGATAAATAACACTTTTATATAACTTAGAAAGTCAAGTACATACGGTCAAAGTTCTTTCAAAATAGAAATTAAGACATAATAAAATAGTGCAAATTTTTCTAAATAAAAATTTATAAAAAGTAGCCTATAAATGGTAATCTTAGACAAAAGTGATCACAAAATGTAAAATGAAGTATTATTATTTTTTCTTACTTATTAATATTATTTTATAAATTTTTAATAAAGTATATGTTTCGAGGTAAGTATATGGTACCTTGGAACATATACCCTCCATATAATAGATATAGGTTTTAGGATGGGTATAGGATACAAAAACCTCATACCTATATCATACTTTGTAAGAGTAAGTTCCAAAAAAATTAACCCATACCTTACTTGTGACTGTCAACACCCACAAGGAATCTGCAAAGTCAAGTAAGGTATGGGTGGGTATCCTATACGATAAGGTTACCTACTCACCCTTAAATATAAGAATGAATTAGTGTTTTTCAATTCTTCATTTATATAGCTTTTGAAAATTAAAACATGCATTAGTAAGATAGAGATAAAAAAAAAAAAAAAAAGGTTTATAAGAATCCATCTTTGCATGTATTAAAAATGTAAGAGTGTCAAACCACCGTACTAACAATTACATTATACTAGTGGTAAATCGAAAGAAACATGGTAATTATAGTTGGATTCTTTTATATTGTATTTGTTTTTCTTTTACTTAATCAATTTTTTTAACAATTCTTGATGCATATGCTTTTTTAAGCTTTTTCTAATTAATTAATTATTTATAAGGATAGAAAAAGGATCATTGATAATTTACAAAATATCATTAATAATTATTGATCTATCTAGTGGGAAACGAGCCTTAACCCATTGAAAATTTCATGTAGTAATTCACTAAATTTTATTATTTACTTATTAAAAATATGTGATATTACTATGTTATTAATTACGAAACGTCTCAAATATATATACATATATATAAAGCAATTCTTTTTACAGCTGCATGTGAATCGTGTTTTTTTTTTTTAATTTAAATGTTTTTGGCAATTTTTTAGTTTGTATGAAGTATTTTATGATATTGCTTACCTTACTTATATTTTTTCATTAAAAGAAATGTCTTATAAATGTAGATAATTTTCATGAAATATAATAAGAGCCTCTTATAACGTCTTTCAAATAGCTCTTTTTCATCGTACATAGTATTTTATTGTGCATCCAATTGCCTACACAAAGTTGCCTTTTATATCATCAAGAATTTATCTAATAATATTATTCATATTATTATATGTTTTTCTTTCTTAAATTTATAATAATCAAATATCTTATAAGATATAATATAATTATAAAGGGAAAAATAGAATTTTTAGGAGACAAATCTAACATGAACTTAAGCGAGGGATACATTGGTCCCCTCGGTGTAATAATCCTAGGTTTCTTCCTACATATGGGTTTGATCGAGCATGAGTCCAGTATAAATACTAGTCATGGTTGACTTAAGTTTATATATGACTTATTTTAAATAAAATAAAAACACAATTTAAAAAAATAGTTCAAAGGAGCTTAATCAACTTAAACTTGAGCATGTTGAGTGTCTCTTTGAATGCAATTTAAATTCAAGGTTATAAATTCAATTGCTATTGGATCTTTAAAACTTTAAGTTAACCTCAAATTTATATCCAATACTATACCATCTCAACTCTACTTGCTTACGACGTATCTATAGTTTAGCAGCTAATTTGAGAAATACTTATAGCATATGTGTATATGTATTCGTTGTTTTTTCTTTTGAAAATATATATACATATATATAGTTTAATGGGAGCAAATATTCTAAGAAAAACCTTATGTTAAAACCATGAACTTGAATTACCCCAAATGATGCTAAAAATTGTAGGTTTAAGGTGAAAAATTCAACTTAGTGATATGTCCGATGGGCATAGTTGCCCTTTTGTATTAACTTTTCTGTTTTTCAAAATATTACTATTTAAAGTAGGGATTAAAGTATATTTGGTTAATTTTATAAAGATTAGATGAAATAACTCTTTTTCTCTATAAGCTTATTCCTATATTTAGTGGTCAAAAGCTTATATGCTTTTTGTCAAATTATCAGAGGGAAAAGATATAGAAATGTACTGATTTTTTATTTATGGAATATCATTAAATTATTGAAGCTAATTGATTTATTTTACACATATAAAATCCATGTACCATCGAATTGGCTTTTTAGTGTCTTTTTTTTTTTTTATTTGATGGACAACATGTATTGGAATTTCGTTGGGTTATTTAGCCAGCAAAACCAAAGGAAGCTTAGGAAATTAGTTGAGGCAATAGCTTTAGTAATGCGATTTTAATGGGACATTGAAATAGCTACTCGAACACTCTAGATGTCAATTGCAAAATGATCGACAGTCAAACATAAAATGTGGCACTAACTCTTTATATCATGCCATGTCTAGTTGGGAGGTTTTATCCAAATTTGCTTGCCCTAACATGATTGAACCATCTATAGACACTAGAAAATACTGACCAAAGACTTTTAAGATTACACGATCTCATACATAATTCCATTGATGTTGAAGGGTTACCATTTCAGACATCTCTAATTGCGATGATAAGTTAGTGTTTATATATGCAAATTATCATTCTTATTTATAACACGATTAGAAATTCAAATTGAAGGCTTTTACTTGTTTATTTATTCCTCAAATTGAGCAACACATAAGCACAATCAATCCAACTAGCTTCGTTAATTATTTTTAAAAGAGATCAATTGAGTTTTTAATTGTTACTATCATGTCATCTTTAATTCTTGATTTCTGGCAAACCCTTTGTATCACATTCATTAAAGAGGATAATTTATCTTTTTCTCTATAATTCTTGCAAAAGGCTTATTATTTTATTTTACTAAAATGGAACATGTGGAAGAGACCTTTAGCACTTTCAATAAATGCTTAAGGAAGCATAAGCAATATCATCATCAAAGACCCATTATCCCCAACCAATGGTATTATAGCCTAGTAGAATCTTCCTGATCTCTCGAGTGAAAGATCCAGGTTCGAATCTCCCCTCTCTCATTGTAATAGCCAAAAAAAAAAAAAAAGACCCATTATCCCTCTCAATCCACTACCTCCACACTGAGCCCAAGCCACCATTAGGTAAGTTGTTCACAAGAGGGAGCCACTATTACTACGGTCCATCAAGTTCATTTAAAGACTCGCATTTATGGATGGTGGTTATGGTTTGGGTCTTAGAGATGGTAGTTAGGGTTTAGGTTTACCCTTAAAGAAAGATGCTTAATTTTTGGGTTTTCACTTTGATCCCTATGTACTCTTTTATTTTATTGTTATAAATCAAAGTGAATACTTAGCAAGCGATGTCTATTTTATTTCTAAAAAAATTAATTTATATTAGAAGATATCAATGTTTGGGAGGTAAACACATTTAAAATATTAACATTTCAAGTAATTAAGAAAAGATATTAACTTTTTGTAAAATGAGTCAAATAAGAAATTGATAATGGAGAGTTGAGGAAAATTTTAGATAAAATAACAATAAATTATCCTAATGTCAATACCTTAAATGAACTTACCACCTATAGTAATAGCTTCTATTGTGATTTATTCATTCTAAATTTTAGGAATGCAATAAGGATCTTACTCCATTATTTATTCTTTTGCTTCACTTTTTGATATTTATATTTGGTTACTTAACAAGATCAAAAAGGTTTGTTATATAAATACCTAATTTCAAAAAGTATTGATCCATATCACATTTGATGAGTTATATTATTTGACAATAGCTAATCCGTCGTTATAAAAGGAATATAGGGATATGGTTAGCCATAAAATTAGATTACAGGATAGTTACAAATTTTTTTTTTTTTTTTTTTTTGTCATCTAACCTGTATTGCTTCAAAGAGGTTATTTAATCACTTCATTTATAGTATTAATTACTTTTAAGTCTCCTTGCTTTGTCGCACACATATTGAGAAAACACAGCTTCTCTAATTGTAATTTTATGGTGGCGATATTTTGAGCAAACATATAAATCTCTTAAACCACGTATTCGTAACTGTGCTTTTCTTTCCCTCATTTTATGAGTAAACATATAAGTGCCAATATCATGAATTATATCTAAATTTTGACAAAATATATAATTAAATATCTAAATTTTTAAATTGATCAACTTAGTATCTAAAAAAACTTTTTATGTACGCTAATGGTATCTCCATCAAATTTTTTCAAATATTGAATTCTTCAATTTTAAATTCTTTTAGATAATTCATCAATTTTTAAATTTAAATACATAATTATATATTTTACCAAGATTCAAATACTAACCCGCAAACAAAACATTCATCCGAGCGCTACATACTATTCTATTGTCTCATCTTGTGTGTAACTTTGTGATCCTAATATGCTTTCCTCCTTTTGTGTTTTTTCCTTGGCAACGACAACATGTGTCATGACGACATGGTACATTTTGCATCACTTGATGTTGGGTCATTAATGGCATGTTAGGTTTAAACTAATGCATAGTGGGAAATTGGGAATTTCAGATTCTTTTCTTAAGAGAAGAAGATTCCACTAAGCATTAGGGCACGGTTTCCCATTTTTTCACTTTCACTTTAGTTCTCCTGATTGTTTGTTTGTTTTCTTTGACTGATCAGTTTGACCAGTCAACTAACTTGACTGTTCCCTATGCATGTGCCCCTACGTCCCCACATCCTTCTGATTTAGTCCTGACTCTGTGACCCACACAATCAATTCACTGCTGTTTGTTAATTGAGAAAGAACAAAAAAAAAAAAAAAAAAAAAGTGATGCATTTGGGTTTTGATTATCGTGACCACTGCTTATTAGACACTCATTAGTCATACTCGATTGACTATATACAGAGATCCTATTGGTACTTATCCCAAAATACTTTCAAGAAGTTTAAAATGTAATTTCTCCATATTGAGAATAATTGCACGTTTCACGAAAAGTAAATTCATGAAAATTGTGATGATTTTAATGGTTTATATATGTCATTTTATGAATATTATTAATTACTACACGATTGAATTGATTAGCTTATTTAGAGAAGTAGTAGCTTTATTTCATATTAAATAAGACACATTGCATTCATTCATAACATATATCGAAGATTTTTAGAAATTCTCTCATCTTGTCTTTTAACATTTTTTTAAGACTAATTCATCTGAAACAATTTTTTTTTCCTTTAGTAAATTCCAACCATTTACAATGATGAGCTATAACCATATAAAAAATATATAAAAATTTATCTTTCTATCTTCGATCGATATGCCTTATAGGCAGGATCATGTTAAGATAAAGAAAAAAAAAACATATCTTAATAAAAAATTATAAAAATGTTATTGAATCGAAAATAATTCAAAAATAAGTAATGTGAACTTATCTCTTGGAAACTGAAGCTCATCTACTCAAGAGACAAGTGAAACGATCCAAACTTGTCTATTTTGAGAATTTTTTTTTTAATTTGACATTTTTGTAAAATTTTTAACTTAATCCCTTTTATGTTTTTTCAATTTGTAGTTCTAAAAATTTTGAGATATTCTTTTAGAAGAATTTTTTATCTTGAAACACTAGCTTCTTTTGATCTTGAAACACTTTAATCAATATGCGATCGACATTATTAAAATTTTATATGGCCATCCTTTTTTGAAACACGAGAGAGGAAACACAGATTATTTTAAGCAATTTGATGGGATCCAAAGGATATGATTTTGATTTGTATCGGGAGTGGAATCAATGATTGCTTGTTTATTGTTTTCCAATTCTGACATATGATGATGATTATGACAGGTACGAATTCCGGTTCGTAATAACGTCCGATTTCTCACTCTTCCGAGGATGTTGGTCCCCATTAGTTATTAATTGTCAGAAAGAATAATGAAACATGTTTCGATGTCTGAGATCGAAAGCAAATCTTTGTACTCTTGATCACAATATCCCTTAGGAAAACTAAAATATTACTAGATTCTTTGTCTTTTAACGGCCAAGAAGAGAAATTTTTAATGGAAAGTATCACATATCTTAGCTAGATTTATGTGTTCTAAGTGAACATTTTTGCAGTTGCGTCTCGCATGAAATCGATGCATGCGTTTGCACGACGATGGATGCTTAACAGTGTTGCTTTAGACAGGCTACGCAATTTTATTACTCCATGCTTTATCAAAGTAAATAATTAAATATTAAGTGTGTTTAGGGTTTCTATTACGTGGAAGCGTAGTGGACAAGTAAATTGGCAAGGTATATAACAACAACAACAACAATAACAATAATAGTTGAGAACATGAAGAGACAAGTGTATCAATATTTTACATAAGATACTAAATTGGATTAAAAAAAATTCCACGGGCAACTGAGGTATATTACAATTATAAAATCATAAGTACAAATTATGTTATATAAAGTAATTTTTCATAAGTAAATATAAACAACCTTCTAAAATGTGCCAATTCTCTTATGGGAATTGTAGAAGATTCATAAATCATACTCATTGATAATAGGATAAATATCCTTTTAAAAAAGGAAAAAGGAAAAAAGAAGATAAAGGACCTATATGTGAGACACCAATTATAGAGTTAGGACCATGGAATGACTCCTATTGAATTTGCTGGACTACCTTGATCGATCATGAGGATATTAAATTTCCACATAATTGGTAGATTAGACATCGCTACAAATATCTAAAATTTAAAATTATGACGAATCTACCATCTCCCACATTCCCCATCGATGCATATAAAATTTAAGCAATAGTCCAATAATTTCTTTTAATAAACAAGCTGTTAGAGAAAAAGGGAGAGGCAAAGCCATTTTATTAAGGGATAAATATGTTAAAAAGAAAATAAAGCTTTCAAAGGCATTTTTTAAATATCAAAAAGTTCAAAAGGGCTGCTCAATACACCATAGAAGTAACATGTATCCACTTGAAGGAGAAACATAGATGGCTTATTAGATTTTGAGAGTCAAGAAAAAGGAAAAAAAATAATACTCAAATTGATTGAATTGAAAAACCACTTTAGTAAGAAGAATCTTAGAACCAAATGCAAGCAAAATATGTGTCCTCTTAGCTATGGTGCTTGCCTTCCTTGGTGAGCTTACCGACGAACATAGTGGTCACCTGAAGAAGACATGTGTCACTGTCTTTTGTGTCCCATAATGCCTCACTAGTCCCCCTCGCTAGACTCTACATTCCTGATTTACCTCAAACATGTTGTTTTTGGGACCCCACAAAAAGTGGCAAAAATATTTAGAATAACATGCACATATGAAAGACCTTCCTCATACCCAATCTGTTTTAGATTAGCCCAAATCTTTATTGTTGTTTTTTTTTTATTGAAATTTGAAATAAAGAACTCATTTCATATGTGCAAGAAAAACAATGTAGGACACATATGTGCAATTAAACTACTACAAGCAACATGTTGCCATTAGATGAAAGAGCATGTAAATTGTGACACATTAATAAATAATTGGATAATCCATGATATGATCATAGCAGAGATATATAAGATTTTTTTCAGAGATATATAAGATTTTTTTTCTTAGTTCCATCATTAAATACAAGAAAATTGTGAATGGGTTATATAGTATTTGCTATAGGATATGTAGTTATTGTAAAAGAGTAAATACTATTACCTTCACTTGCCTTCTGATTTAGACAAGTTAATTTAGTTTTAGTCTTTTCTTTTTTTTTAAATTACACGTTACATGATGTTAAGAATGTGCTTAGGTGGGCCCCAAGCCTAGAAAAATATTACTCATAAATTATATTTTAAGGATAAATAATGTAAAATTCACCCCATCTTTACACAAGATTTTGATTTAATACCTAATTTTTGAAGTATTTAATTTAATACTTAATTAAATTTTTTACAACTACTTTTGTTACTTCTTAACAGTGTTAGTATTGATAAACTGTTTTTTCCAAACCAAGAAATAAAGCAAACGATATTAATAAGATAGTAAAAATATCTACACAAAAGTTTAACTGGGTATTAAATTGAATTTTTTAGTAAAGTTTATGTACTAAATTTGACATTTTTCTTTTTCAAAAAATAGAAATGCTATAGATTATATATATTTTGAAGAGAAAATATCATTGTATCTTTGACTATTGTTGAAGGGATAAGTTTATCTTTTGTGAAATCGGAGATTATGGTTTTATTTCCTATTATTGCAACTTTACCTTTTCCTTTGTGCATTTATTGTTTGTCTTTTTTCTTTTTCTTTTTAAAAAAATAATAATTTTCACTATATTTTCTTTTTTAAATGACATTACAATGCATTACTTTTGTATAAATATGTTTTCATTGAAAGACATGGCACACTTCTTTATCTACTTTTAGGCATATGCAGTATTGTGATTGCACTTATAAGAAAATTGATTTGCTCAAATTTTTAAATTAAGAAACTATCTAAATGATAAATTCTATAGTTATGGGATGAGTGTTGTTAGTTCATTTAACAACTTATATACACAACTAACTATGATCACACTACTCAAATACTTAATATATCATTTATTGTATTTATTTTAATGGACAAACTATTGATTGGACAATCTCTTCAATGCGACCGTAGAATATCTCAATATCAATAATTTAATAATTATTTTCGTGTAATTTGTATTTGTGTAGCTTATATTTGAGCTGATCGATACTAAAACAATTTCCTCTAATATATTATGTCTTCTCACACTTTTTACTTCTCTTTTTATGGTGTAATTTCTTGTCTTTTTATGGTGTAAATATTAATATATCATCATTTGTTGTCTTTTCTTTTTCCATTTCTTTATCTTACTTTCTTTATGAAAGTTTTTTTAATTTGTTTTTTTAATATCATCTTCTCCTATTATTTAATATACCAATTATTAAAAACACTAAATAATAAATATTTTATATTTTACATAATCAAACATGTAACATCATCTAACCTATAATAAATTACCATATTGATATAGGTTTTAATTGTATTTAATATGACTTTTAATCTATATAGTAATTGTTTCATAATTTGCAGATGAAACTTTTATATATACCACGTATAATACTATATATAAGATCCTAAATTTGTAATATATGATACTTAGACTATGATAATGTGTTATACATAACATATTATGTGTCATGTGTTATATGTAATAACATAATGTGTGCTTTTTATAATGGAAGGGATTTTGATCATATTGATTAGGAATATTCTATAACCCCATCATGGCTTTTAGGAGGACCATTCCCATCATTTATGTAATGTTGGAAGGACCATAGAAATTCCCTATTGATTGTGGTACCCCCATCCCCTTAATCTTTAATTATATGTCTATGGCATGATGTGTTGTTGAATAAAAAGTTTTCATATGATATGAATTTTACCATTTCTCAATAAGTATAATAGGTTGCTGACATATAAATTACATAAGATACATATTTCATATATCAATGTTTTACATATTAAAAAAAAATTGCACAAAAATGGTCATACTTTTAGATCAAGCTCAAATAGATGATGGAAGGTTTAAGTATGGCAAAAAGCAAATCAATGTAAATCCTTGTAGGGTTGATGAGGTATGTTAAGTGTCAATGTGACAACTTTGGCTTGAAAAGCTTAAATATATAATAAAAGTTTTAAACAAACCCTAGGCATAAATTTCTAAACTTTTAAGCCCAAATTAAACTTAAAGCAATCATTTTCAAGCCCTGAATCTCTACTTTTTGTTTAATATCAACAACAGAATTGTGCAAAAGGGGAAGATTATGCAACCAATTCATTTAACTAGAAAAGAATAAAATAAAAGCAAGTTAAGTTAAAAATTTAACCCGCATTAATGTGTGGGCCATATTGGCCCACTTTACATAGGTTGTAGGCTAACCCGCTACACGTTAGATTGACACAAAACCTGCATCAATATATATTTTTTAATTTAAATTTGAATTCCGTTGCTATAGATGATGATTGATGATGATGTATTAATATTTTGTAGTGTGGATGTTGCTAGATCTCATAATTTTCTAAAGTTTATCGTCTAAATTATACGTTAAAATGATCAATTTTTCAAGTAAAATTAAGACAAATATCTCCAAGCAATTATAGAAAGAATAAATTGTTTCTCCTCATATAAATAACAACTTCTTTATTTTTAATTAAAAATTAACACATACCTTTAGTATATATATTATAATACTAAATTTTTGAAAAAATAAAGAAAAATCTTAATAGGTTTTAGGACCAACCCACTATCCCATCCCCCCAAGTGGCTGAGTTAAAACTTTTGGCTCACATTATACCATGGGTCAAAGCGGATTGGCCCACGTAATGTCCGGGTCAAAGCTGAAGCATGAGAGCGGTTGGCCCATATAGCCAACTCTAATCAAGAACAATTGCCAATTCAAAGCAAGACTTAGAGGTGGAAAGAGGTGAAAAAATGATACCATTCTTGCATAATTATTTTAAAGTGAGCAACCCCAATAGTAGAGTAAGAGTCACCAAACTTTGCTTTCATATGATATTCTCACATAACAAAATTAGATATTTTAAATTTGGTATTTGAACTTTACATAATATTTTAATTTGGTACCTAATATTTAAAATGGTAAATTTAGTATTATTTACTCTATTTGTTAACTTAAAATAGACAACATATTATTGAATTTTTATTATTTCTCCTAATATTCTAACACTAATAAACCGTTTCTTTCACTTCAAGAGCAAAGTAAATGATATTAGTAAGATGATAAAATAACTACTTTTATTAGATATTAAACTGATTATTTTAAACATTATCTACCAAACTGAATTTTTGTTCCAATTCAAATACAAATTTGATATTAACAATAACTCCTCCCCGAAAACAATGACCTCTTTTGTATCTGAAAATTAGTGTATATAAAACTCTACCTACTTTTTTGTTTTTTATTTTTTATTTTTTTAACATTGTAATCGGATGTAAAATTTTCGGTGATGTAGGACACTGAATAGATGTGAACAGGAGATAGAAAGATTGGGACCGAAGGATATTAAGTGTGGGGGCACATAGAAAAGCGTAGTTGGAATCCAGTAATCCATGCGAGTGTGGGACCAATGCCCAATCCTAGTGCATTGCATCTATTCTCACTCATTATATTTGTGTTTATATATAAAAGAAATGAAATAAATTAATAGAATATTGTATCCATTTTATTTATGTAGAGACGCCCTATCATCCACTGTGCTGGATGCTGGATATGGCGCCCCTCTGGGTTCAAGTATTTTCAGAAACCGACAGGTCATATCAGCCTAAGCTCACATCTGAATTTGAAGCCGTTACCATTTCCAAGTTCCACGTCCACATTAATACATATAAAAAATTTACGTATATATTCCGATGTCTGGTGTCCGATGTGCCCTAAAAAGAAAAAAAAAAAATTCACACATTTTTAGAGAATAATATATTAATTATAAATAACTTTAGTAAAATATTATAAATTAAATACTTAAATTTTAGAATTTATCATTTTAGTACATAAAAACCTTTTTTATGCTCATTAATAATACATTCATCAAATTGACTAACATGATCATCTTGCACGGTTTTTTTAACCGATAAGACAAAAGTACGGTTGGCAAATATAAAAAGATTAATTTAAATACTAAATTGATTCATTTTAAAATTTAGGTTTTAAACTAATTAATTTTAAAATTCAATACCTAATTACATATCTTGTTAAATTTGAGTATCATTCGTAATATTTACCCATTTAAAAACTTACTGAATTTATTTTATATTTTACAAATTTCACTTTTATTACTATTTACATAATGTATATTATATGGTATAATAATATTCCATTATCGTTTGTCTAGAGAATTCACACATCTTGTCGCTTGTAAGAATAGAACCTGAATTTTTCAAACAAATGAATCTAATAACTGGGACATCAAGATAACTGATGCTGATATACACTATTCCAATTGGAAAAAAAAAAAAAAGAAAGAAAAATTTATAGGAAAAACATGTCCAATCATGCTTCATTTCTTCTTAAAATAAACAATTATTAATTCTCCTTGTCTTTCTCTCTCTGTCTGGTAATTGCTTTATATATTTAGGCCACCAGGTCATTATTCCCACCATCACAGTTTTCATCCAATCTCTAGCTTCTTCTTCACATTTAGCTGCTACTACTTCTTCTGTCTTCCTTCTTTCCTTCTTTGCTTACACTTATACAACAAACAGTTACTTATTAATTAATTGAAGCTGTGACTTTATAGATTTGCTTGTATGGAGAATTCAAGTGTACAACATCATCAGGTACAGTGATTTTTGCTTAGAAACACAATAATTGTTTCAATGTTAAATTTGTGAGACACTGTTAGCTAGATCAAGGAAAGATATGGCAAGCATGAACACTATCTTCTAATTTTTAATCTATAGTGTACTTGTTAATTTCCTGTTTTTCAATTTATGATCGTGTGAACATTGTGAACTAATATATTTTGAAGATTCTTCCTGACCTATTGTATGTTTTAATACCGAGGGGATGGGATTTGAACCTGATATGAGGAAAACCATGTTGATACTAATTAGGCTGCAAACCCAACTAATAGTGAAATCAACTTGTAATACACTTTTATTTCTTCATTACCATTTTTGTCTAATTATTTCTTCTTCTGGCATTAATTAGGTAATGGGTGCTGATCAAACACTAGAAAACATGCTGGTATGCCCCAAAACAACTCCACAGCAGGACCGGAAACCGCGGCCGCAACCGGAGCAAGCGCTAAAATGCCCTAGATGCGACTCCACCAACACCAAATTCTGCTATTACAACAACTACAGCCTCTCTCAGCCAAGGTACTTCTGCAAATCGTGTAGAAGGTACTGGACAAAAGGGGAACCCTAAGGAATGTCCCGGTAGGAGGTGGGTGTAGGAAGAACAGAAGATCCTCGTCCTCGTCGAAACAAGCGCAAGAACATCACAATCAACAAATGATCATACACAACAACAACAGCAACCCTTTAGCCACGGCTCTAAGCCTTCCGAGTTTGGAATTCGATCATCATCACTCCAATGATCTTAGCCTTGCATTTGCCAGACTACAAAAACAATCAAGTGCTCAATTCGGGTACGAAAATCTGGATTTCCCAATCCTAGGAGGAGGAAGCGTGAACCCCAATATAGGAGACATACTAGGGAACAATTCAGGATTCTTTGAGTCTTTAAGAAGTAATGGGTTTCTTGATGCTCAAGGAAACAGCAACTTGCATAGCCTCTACTATGGCCTTGGTGGGAACAATGGGAGTGCTATTGGCGAAGGCGAAAACCGCAGCAGAGAAATTGGGGTTTCTTATGATGAAATGGGGGGTGGTGGTGGTGGTAGTGGTACAACATCAGCTGTTACCATAACAACAATGAAGCAAGAGCCATGTTCTACAAGTGTGGAAACTGACAACAAGGTTTTATGGGGTTTTCCATGGCAGATGAATGGTAACAACAATAATATGGAGATTAATTACATGGGGGAATTTGATAATTCAACAAGAGGAAGTAATTGGAATGGAGTGAATTATTCATCTTGGCATGGACTTATTAATAGTCCTCTAATGTAGAATTTATTAAATTAACTTAGGTTTACCAAAGAAATATAAGTTTCTAATTCAGACTAAGTTTAGCTTCTTTTTTTTAATCTTCTTCTGTTCTTTTTTATTTTCATTTGAATTAAGTTATCATCAAAGGAGCTTTTTTTTTTTTTTTTTTGTAATGAAGAATCATCATGGATTAGATTAGCTAGCCTGATGATCAATGAATCATCAATATTTTTCTTGCAATGTTTCTTTCTATGTAATGCTAGTCGGTTTGTTTGTCAATTTGATGAGGAAATGAAACTTCAAATATGCTTGCTAACTTATTAAAAAAAAAAATTCCCTTTACAAATTTCTCAATTTTTATTTCTCAAGCATAAATTAATATTATTGCAAAGCTTGCTGGTAATTGATTTTATGAGCATGTGTCGATCAATCGGTTTCTTGTACAGTGGAAATGAAATGAGAAACGGACATTTTGAGAGTGATAGATGTTACATGGTTTTGGCAGGGGCACACTCTTGGATGTACTGAAAGGTTATTCAGGACATTTTGTTTTTTCTAATGAAGTGGGAAGCGCTTTCAAGATATTCGGTCATGATTGTTGGCAAGTTTGAGGTTGATTTCAAAGAATAATATTTACAATATTCTGAAATCCAAGTTTAGAATTTGGTAGAGAATATAATATACTTGCATGATTTTGGGTTAGATGTAGCTGCAGCTTCTGTTTTGTCTGGATGTTTGATTTAGGTTTTCGTGTCCACTTAGAATATTGAATTTGGATAAAATTTAATTAAACAACTTGAAGAATAAAAAAAATTAAAAAAAACCAAAAAAGAAAGACGGTGGGGAGTGTTCAGTATATTTACTAAGATATTCAAAATAAATATAAAATTCTTTTCAAATGTTAATAGCTTGTATAGTTATTATGGATGGCTGTATCAATTATGTTCCTTGGCCCTATGAAAGTTAAAAAAAAAATTTCTAGGATATGAAGTTTTCTCAAGTCTACGGATCGATCAAAACAAAAGCGCATTTTACATAAATCCAAATGCTAAGCCAGATATAATTGCAAGAACAACTAGACTTTTAAACTTCAACAAAGAGGATTTCCTCAAAGTTGCATGGGACGATGTCCTCTATTGATTGGAAAGAAAAGGAAATTAATTTTTCATAACATTATTCAAAATATTAAGAGAGGATTAGATCGTTCACCTAGTCAGTGGCTTTTTGGAGGGAGGTCATATGTCATTACTGAAAAGCATACTATTTCCCATATGCCTTTATGTTATTCAAAATTAAAGACCTCCCAAATGTATTAAGGAGTTCGAAAGAATAATTTGTAGATTTCTTCTAAGGACACAAACCTAGTCAAAAGGGCCATATGAGAGAGGCTCTTAACCTTATGGAAAATGGTGGCTCAATCATTCAGTTTTTCCTTAATATTGCTCTTGTACAAAATATGAAACTATTATGGTTATTTATGAAGGTATTTCTATATTACGGAAAATGTTAGGAGCCTTCTTCTTAATTCGATAAAGAAAAGTACAGCAAATTCAAAAGTATGAAGTGCTTGCTCAAAGTGCAAGAATCAGGAAAGAAACATGTTTACATTGAAGATGAGTGTGAATGATTACTTTGGAAAGCAAATGGACTTGTTCAAAGTTGTCCTAATGTCCTTCTTGCTACTATAGTTGGTAGAGCTATCAAATCCCATTAACCAACAAGAATTAAATTTCCAATATGAAAATTTTCCAAGTAAGATTTATTTTTTTTTATTTTTCAAGTGAAGAGACTCTGATTCATTAGACCAACTGAAAAAACTAGATTAAATTTGACTTGCTTTTGGAATAAATGCACTTAAACAAAAATATCAATCTTCCTGTGGTAACTTTTAACTAAACCATTGCCCTTTGATGAGGCTTTATGATATATAGGCATTCAAATGGCTTCAATTTGTTGGCTATAAAAATGTAGTGTACTCTCCAAAACATTATAGCTTTTAAAACCAATGAATGAAATCAATTTAGAAACACATGTTTCCCCTTTTTCCTTTAAATTTGAAGCTGTTTAAGAGCATCAATTGGTTGTTATATTGGCGGGATCACAAAGGATCAAAAAAAAAAAAAAAACATTTAGCATAAGTCATCTTAATAATTACTCTATGGAACATATGGAAAGGTACACTCATTTTTTAACGGCTATTTTACTTCAATCTTTCCTCTATATATATAGAAATATACCAATGGAAGATTCAACTATTAGAAAGAAACTTCTCTCTTTATTAATGGATGCTTCCCTCAGGCTCATTAAATTGGAAGTATTGATCCAATTCATAAAGGAAATAAAAAATTATGTTTCTCAATTTCATAATCCAATTTTTCAATTTCTAATTGATCCTTGAAGAGAAATCACAGAAGTGCACATTCATCCTCCAATCCTTAATTGAGGGTAAGAGAGTAAGGCCTTTTGAGGACTAAGGTTGCTCAGACAAATCAAAATAAAAGCAAATATAGAAGGTTTTAGAACTTAACCAAAAATCAATGGTTTAATGTCATAGATAATGACTTCTTTAAAAAGCGCTTTAATCCGTTTCCATTATTGTCAACAGTAACCTTGTGAATTTGCAAAAATTTCTTGGTATCTCATGGCAAAGAAAAGAAGATCAAATTAGCTAACTGGAGTCACCTCGATCTAGTATCAAATTAAATACAGATAGGGCTTTACTTAATTGCAGCGGAATAGGGTGGTGGTCTAGCTGGAGACTCTGAGGGAAGAATATATTTGCCTTTGAAAAATTACTCAAATTTCCTCCATTGAGACCGTCATCGAATTGCATGCCATAGAAAAAGGTCTCAATTAATATGCAAATATGAATTTGAGAAAATTTATTATAGAAGAAGATGATGCAATAGTGGTTGTTAGTTAGATTTCTAACTTTGATGAACATTGTTGCGAGTTCTTTCTGTACGCTTCAGCAAATTGGAAAGTTAATGCGGCAACTGAAGCAAACAAAGTCAGCAAATTACCTGGTAAAAAGGCTAAATCGAAGCTTTTCACATGTAATATTTTTAGTTTAGTTCCCCTTTTGTCGTGGTGTTATTCTCTGAGATATGAAAATTATTCCCAGTGTATAACAATGAAGCAACTGATGCATTTTTCCGTCGATCAGCTATAATATTTCTCCTAAGTGGTATTAATTATAGAAATTAGAATATTCATTGATTTAAATTGTCAAGCATAAGATCAATGTTGAAAGTCAATAATCATTGAAAGGGCACCACCAGGCAAGATTGAGATTTAAGACCTGCACCTTTTGATTAAAAGAAAATGATAGAAAGTGAAAAATTTTCCTTTCTTATACCTTTAACAAATATCTTAAGATACTTATTAGTAAGATGCCAGATTAAATTGAGGTGAAACTAGATACACCAACGTATAGTTATAAAATGTTATTAAATTTTATTTTACAATGAATTAGGCCTTTATGTTATCCAGAATGAGTATTTGGCTCTTCTCATTTTGTATGTAGAATAAGATGAAAGCAATTAGGATTTTATAGTTGCATGTAATTTAATCTTATATATTTGTGGTCACATTCATAAGTGTTTAAGGTACTTGTTGAAGGTTTTTTTTTTTTTTTCCTTTCTTTTTTAATTTTAGAATCTAGAACAAAGACACCAGAGGATAATAAAATTAGATAAAGAGATGGATCCATCTATGCACCAAAACTATTATGGTGTTGTATGATATAAATAAGTGTCAAATACCAATAAATTTGGGTAGAAAACTATATTATTGAAATAAAACGGGCTTCTATGATATGTGTAGGCAACGATCAAGATAGCATAGGAATGAAGGGCGGTAACGAAAAGAAGTTGGTAAAGATGCAGTGGATGAGATCTCTAGTGATGAGAAGACATAGCAAATCACTATTAATGATATTTTAATACGTATCCATTTAAGTAGTAGTTATATTAAAAATTATTCACTATCTCATTTATAGATTGATTTTTATTATTTAGCATTATAAATTTATACTTAATCATAAATATTTTTTATATTTATTTTAATAATCAGACGTGGAAAGATGATTTGGGATGACTTGTTGGCAAGACCATAGCTCTTTGGATCATCAATTAATGCCTTGAAATATGATGAATACATAGAAGGGAGGTAGGTAGGTAATTATCGATGGTGCACCAACTTCAGCAGCATTGAATCTCCCTACGTGACATGGTGGTGGAAGTACAAAAATCCAACTGACGGATTTCGGCGTGAGAAAAATGGTCAGCATCCGGATCTTGATTAACTGTACCATAATTGATTTAATAACAATAGGAAGCGTTTTCCAAGTGATTGAAATATTTAAATTTTTGTATTAAGGAAAGCGTGCTGTTTTCGGAATTATTTTATTCATATTACGCTGACTTAGTGAGAATATTTTCTTTATTGACGTACGCTGTCTTGTCTCATTGGGGTGTGTGTGTGTGGTATGGTGGGAATATGAAATTCAAACTTCAACCAATTCGAATTTAAAAAGCAAAAAAATATATTGATGAGATATTGGTTGGTTGTTTCCAATAGATTCGTGTCCTTGTCCTTCAAACAAAAATTTAAACATCGTGCATGTTTAGTGGTAGATTATTAATAGGATATCATACCTGTTAAAATACGATAATAAGAAAGTAACCAACAACAAAAGGACAAGATGTTGTGCACGAGATTCATTAAGATAATTTAATTGCTATTCTAAATTGCTTGCTGATAGTTATAGTTTTTTTTTTATTATTAATTTTTTCCATTTAAAGTTTATAAATGGGTGTGTTTGGTGTTTATTTGGCTTTTACATTTGCGACTTTACTAATTTGTGAGTTTAATTGAACTTGAGTAGAGTAATTAAGCTAAACATTAATATTATTACAATAATTAAAAGAAAAAATTAGTTAAATTATCCTTAAATGAGTTTAATTGAATCTAAGTTTGAACCTATCGGATACCATAATAAGTCGGCTACTCAAACTCTATAATTTCAACACTATACGTGGCTCGAGTTGATTAATACCCTAATCTTGTCTAGTCTATTGATATGTTTTGTTTTTTTTCTTCTACATCTATTATGTGTAATTATCCTCTTTATTCATTTTTTACTTAAAAGCATTCATTCCAGAAGCTGCAGAACACACCAAAACGATGTTAAAAGATTCCGTCAAAATGGGCTCTGTGTAAGTCTCTATCGTGGACATGGTCGAATTTGGTGGAGGAGGTGCAGAAAACATATTCATTGTTCTTAATTATATATTTAGATTAATTACGGTATGGCCCTCTTAATTTTTGAAAATGTGTTACTGTTATTATGTGCAAATGGAACAATTAAATAATTCTTTTCACTATTCATCAACATAAAAAAAAAAGGTAATCACACATGTTTCAATGGAGGAATAAGTAGAGCAGTCCAAGTTGTCCAACTTTGTCTTGTCGGATTCAATTTTTACTTGTACATATACGTGTCCAAAAATAGAGATATGTTTTCTTTTTTCTTTTTCCTTTTTCCTTTTCCGGTAGAAAGTGATCTATGTTTACTCCTATAAATAGTGTGATTACAGAAATTAAAACCCACTCTCCTTTTTTTTCCCAATAATAGAACTACTATTACTCGTTTTAATACTTTAAAAATAAGTGAGGAGATTCATATTTGTGGTTAAATTAAAAAAAGATTAAGTGGCTAAATTAAAGAATTAATGATATATTAATTGATTTGGTTATGCCACTATTATAACACCATTAATTAAGTTGACTTAGCAAGTTTACAAGGTAACGATGGAATTCTTGCTTTGGACCACTTAACATAGCCTTTATAAGATGATTTAACCACTTGAATATGCAATTCTCCATGGAGGGCTAGGATAGTGTTATGTGGCACCTTAAGAGAGAATCCTAAAACCCTAAGAGTCCTACCTTGTTAATCCCTATATAAATATTCCTTTTCATTTCTATCTTTATCTTTTCGAGGAAGCCTTCTAAAACCCTAAGATAAGACTATCTAGACCTAATTACTAGCTAGATAGTGTTAATTAATCAAGATTATAGGAGGATTAACACTAAAAAGTTGAAAATTATCTGCTTCATGCTAGGAAATGTAGACAATGGAGGTGTATTAAAAGAAGAGGAAGGTCCACAATCTTCACCAAATTTGTAACAAGGTAATTCTAGAGTTTTTAAGGTTGAAATGTGAATTTCTTAGATTAATAATTATAGAAACTGACTTACATGTGTTTGTACATGATAGCAAGAAATTGAGTTTCAAAGTGATTTTCGAGACTTAAAACCCTCTCATAATTGCGACTAGTTGGAACTACGCTTTTGTGAAGGTAAGACTTTGAAACTACCTGTTAATGACTAGGAGATACAATCATGGAAATAAAAGACTGATCGAATAATGTAAAATAGAGAATGGACACACTATGAATTAAGGTTTTGCTGAAAATTAGCTTTGAGAAGAGAATGGTATTAATGCATGTAAATATGCCTAAATCTTAGAGAGAATGATAAAATGAACATAAGGTTTAATGTGGATGATGTTAAAACTATTAAATGATGAATTTGTGCATAAAAGTCTTGAAAATTGCAAAAAAACTATGGTGAAATTGAATGTTGCTGTCAAATGAGATTGTTTAAGCTTTCAAACTTTCATTAAACGTGTTTCTAAGAAAAGGGAAGATACAATAGGCAAAGTATAGGTTTAAGCATGACCATCCAACCCTTGGAAACCTTAAAAGTTGCCCAAGAACCTTTTTACATTGAAAACATCAAGTTTAAGCTCAAAACTTCATGTTTCTTTTCCAGAAGAACATGACTAGTACACGGATCAATGTGCCACCCCATGTTTGTCTATTTTGCAAAACATTATAAACCTTAAAAAAATACACAGCTTGTGCATAGAACCATGTATCAGGCCGTGTACTTCTTTGATAGGTGTCTATCCTAGTGATCCACGACTAGGACAAGAGTTCATGTTATTAGCCATGCGTCTCTTGGGCTTATAACCAAAGAGAAACATGACCACTATATGAGTTACCCCTAGGTAGTACACAACTCAATACGTGGGTCATGTTCTTAGTTATGTATAGGAACACAACAAGATACATAGATTGTATACTTAGTTGTGTACTGCCATTTATCTTTACTTGAGCCTATGCGCTCCTCTTAACTCTTGTCCAAACTTAAATAACCATTTTAGATGGAGTCCTTAGTAAAGTACAATCGAACTAAGTGTCCCAAGAATAATGAAAAACATGTTAGGTTGGAGTTTGTCAAACCTAAACTAAATTCCAACTTCATTTGTGAAGAGTTATCGGACACCAAGCTGTGAAGAGAGACTAGAGGCTTAAATCAACTGTCAGGTATGCAATAATTGTGTGATGCTTGCTAGGATAGTATTTATAATAGAACTAAGAATTCAAACTCGGCTAAATGATGTGTTGGTTGTTGGCTCGCTGCTTGGTTGCTTATTCCAAAAAGTGGCACTCCTAGACTGGGTTGCAAGCCTGATTACAACTTCAAGATGATGTGGCTGACTTAGGTGCCTCAATCCTTATGGAGTGTGTAGTAAGGTTAGGTGGATAGTCGATATCGGAGATTCCAAAACCAAACGATAAATTAAGAGCTGGAACGAAGTTGTAATGAGTTATTCAAAGGTATGGGCCCATGTATAAAGTATCGCAATGGACAGTGCTCATTGATAGTTATTTGTGTGGAGTAGATCCATACGAGACTACTTGTTTCTTTTTCTTTTCTAGTAAGTTCTAAAAACTTATCAAACCCTTCTCTGCAATGCATGATCCGCTAAGAGAACCTTACTCCCTTCGTTTGGTGGGAGTCATGAGTACTCTTGTATGTATTAGTATTTCTAGGATGTTAGAAATACTTGTTTGTTGGCTTTAAAACTTAATCAAACTTAACTTGTGGTTGTTGCATTAACTTAGGCATACATGGCATGCATTTATGTGGTTAATTATTATGTACTACGCTTTACTGCTTACTTTTTACTATTTTAGGTACAGGAAATGAATTATATGTAGACCTCCACTACAAATCTATGGGTTTTAGGACAAACGAGTATGGAGAGTGACTTGGGTGAGGAGAGGATTAATTGTCTTTTGAACTTTGAGAGAGAGATTCCTTAAATGTTATGTTTTCTTAGTCTATTTCAAGACAATTGTAAAACTTAATATTACTTTTCACTTTTGGGCCACAGGTTGAACTTATGTACTAGGGTTGAGCTTAACTCCCCCTTTTGGATTTGCCTTAGAAGGCTTGACTTTAAATTATGTTTTCTTAAATTTCCTATAAAATGGGTTTAAGGTATTCGAACCACTAGATCTATAGTGAGTTCAAACTAATGACACTTAGCCAGATTTTTATTAAAAATTAATAAAGGTTTTACTAATTAAAACTTGATTAGAAACACACTTAGCTAATGAAATCCTTACACGTGTCACTTAGAGGCAATATGTGTGACGAAACTGTCACACCTTTAGTGCTTACGGCGGCTTATTTCATAATGTTTGGAAGTTTTATCCTATATTTTAGCATTTAAAGTTGTATGTTAATATGTTAAGAGCCCAGTAACTAGTATGGGCTTAATAATATTGACTAATAAGCAAATTTAATATAATAGAACATTGAAATCTCAAACATCAAAAACAAAAAAACTAAATCACCTTCAATATATATTAATTTGGTCTAACTCCCTATTTTCAAGAAAGAAATTGAAAAAATTTATAAAAAAAATATTAGAGTTAGCAATTATCTATTGACATGATATATATGATAAGATATTTTATTGAGTGATAAGTTAGAAACGCCTTATCCAATTTTTTTTTATTTTCAAAGGATCTAACCTTTTCCATTTCTTCGAATGAGTACTTTAATGCTTTTAGGTCATTTTAGTTCGGAATCTTCATTACACCTATTTTATTCCACCATTAGCATAGCACCACCTTTGCACTATTAACACGATTATTATGACCATACCATCTATTCAACACTAGCACCACCATCACTACCATTCTTACTCTTACTATCGAAATTATGTCAACAATGGTATCAATGGCCCCCAAACAACAGCCATCATCTACCACCACCTTATTACCCTAACATTGTTATCAATATTACTATCTCCAATCGCTACTACCTTAGTATTGTCTACAATACAGTTGCTACACTTGCTTCACCACCTTTAATACTACTACCACGAATATTACGTCTATCTTCCATATAAAACCTTAGTCTTGCCACTAAACCCCCATAATCAACCTACTGCTACTACTTCTACCTTGCACTATTGCCTCATAGTTTTAACAATACCATCACATTTGCCACTACCAATACTAACACTAACACAAAAGAACATCCATCACTTACTGTCATAGTATTGGTTATGGTAGTGTTTTAGTGGTAGTGGCAATTGTTGAGATAATAGTAGCAATGGTTTAGTGGTGATATAGTAGCGATGATGGTATTATGACATTATTAATGGTAATGGTTAGTGTAATGAGGCAACTACAATGTTGGAATAAGCTGTAGTAATGTTGATTGTAATGGTGATGGCAGGACAATGGTGGTAATGGTTAGACTTGGACAAGTAGGTATTGTAATGGTGGTACTTCAAGAAGTAGGAGATGGAGGTAGCAGTAGTAGTGAAGATATTTTTTAGTCAAATAAGGTTGTACCAATATTTTATTTTACTTCCAACTCAATAATGCAATGCAAGACCGTAAATAAAAAATCCCTATTATATGTCATTTAATTAGAAATATGATAACTAGTTACTATAAAAATACGGACAATTTTGAACCTTAGTTTAAACCTAAATTAATAACGTAATTTAGATAATATAGGTAATTGAATTAAATATATTATAGAGCATAGCTGAGCAAATTGAGTTAATTGGATTAGCAATTGAGTTTAGTTGAAATTAGAGATTACAAATACCTCAATTACCCATCTAAATTTATCAAATCACTCCATTTGCCCATTTCAAACTTCTCAAATTATTCCAATTATCAATTTGAGCTTAAATTCTCAAATTAAACCACTCAAATCCTATAAATATCAAACCTAGCTATTTAAATCCAAATTCCAACACCTAAACTCTTAGAAATTCAAATTCAATTTTTTTAATTCAAATATCAATTCCTAGGCCCCTAAATTTTTAAATTTAGTTGAATATCGATCTGAACAAATTAAATTCCTAAGCTAAATTATAAAATCAACTTAGCTAAATCCTAATTGAGATTTAGTCCACCTACTTCTAAATTCATGTATCTAAATTCTAAAGCCCCTAAAATAAATATCCAATCCATATTATATGCCCAACCTATCTAAAAAAAAGCCTCAGCTCATGTCTCCTATAGTGAGCTCACAAGACACTAACCTGCACCTAATTACATGTAATTAGTTACCTAAATATCTAAATCCTCTCCATTTTTAGTATGGCACATCTCATATGAAATATTCTTCCAATGCTAACTATATTATTACAAATAAACCTAGTTATCCTACACCATCACCTCATGCCTTGACACCTCATCTAATTCTAATGTCTTCCATATAACAAACACAACAAAACACTCTTAAACCCTCCCTAAAAACCCACGCCACTTGTAGAAAAATACCCTCCTAAATGCTCTCAAATTTGCTATAAAAATACGCTAAAACCCATATCGAAATCCAGCTTCAATTAGGTAAATGAATACATAATTATTCTATCAAATAATTTCCAATTCCTATATTAGTCAAATCTCACATTTCAATTAAATTCTCAAGTGAATTATCAAGATCAAGTTGAAGTTGGGTTCATGTTTAAAGAAGCTTCAATAAACTTAAAAGAGTAGAGTAGCGAAGATTTTGCTTATTTTTTTGCAAATTAGTAAGTTAATTCATTTAAATTACAATAGATGTTCCTATGAGAGATATAGGTATTCATGTTATCTATATTAACCTCCTGAGCAATTGTCACTACTCAGGACCTCTAAATTCTCTTAACATATTGCTGAATTGTGAGTGTTCCACTATTGTTTACTACACTTATATTAAAAAGATACAAATTGTTGGTTGTTTTATTGCATTTAGATTACATGTATTTAATCATCTCATGTATATTTATGTTATTGTTTTGACTCACTCCTTTCTTTTTCAAATTATGACTCTAAGGATTGTTATGATTACGAGGGCTATGGGACAAATTTCAAGGAGCAGCTTTGCGATGAGGGTAGTAGATACCTTGATGTTTGATTATGGGATTAATAGAGTTATCTTGGATTAGTTTTAGTTTTATGAACCTTTCTCTAAGCCTTGAGTTATAATGATTTTTAGTATGATACCTTTTGATATTTGATACTCTTGGTATACAAATTTGAGATCTTTTTGAGACTTAGTTATTATGTCTTTTAAATACTCCTTGGAGATGCTTTTAGAGATACGTGTTTAGTTATTTAGTACTTTGGTATCTTATATTGTTTTAAGATACGTATGCTATCATACTCCCAAGGGTACCCCAGCAATATTGACATCCCTTTTTGCAACAAATTAAAAATCACCATATTCAAATGAGCCAAGTAGGTCATTTCAAGAAAATATTATGAGCATCAAACTATTAGGACACTTTATAGCGTGGACAATTAAAACAGGATCATGAGATTGCCAAGATAAGGAATTTCACATACATAAAAGTTCCATAAAACTACTCCTTTACATACAACTTTGGCTAAACTCCCAACTATGGTCGTACAAACTTTCAAGAGAACTTATACACGTAAACCCTATACAAAAGATATTAACTTCAACACTCTCACAAGACCTGATTTCCCTTAAAGTCTACTACCTCCCCTCACCTTAAGCTTGGATCGGCTCTAAGGATCCCTAGAAGCACATAAAGTTTGTAGGAGTGTAAGCATACCACAGTTTAGTGAGATAACATGATCAAATCACACCACAGCAAATATTAGACAAGTATATTATCATTCATATGTAACACAACACTTAACCACATGAAACGTACAATTCAAATGACCAGAATCTAAATCAATAGAGATTTACGCTTTTTCTTGGGGGTTGAAGGGCTAGCTCAAGTAGTCTACTCTTAGGAGAGACTGAAAACTAAGGGAGAAGAAATTTTCCAAATTAACTTAGTATTATGTATATAAATACTTATATACATATGCAACATAGTGTCAACTTCACCTTAGAATTTCAGAAACCCTACCAAGTATTAACACCCTAAAAGCTAACTCCAACTTGGTCAACGTCCATCGGTGTCTGGTTAGTTCCCATGGGGCTGATAACCTTATGATAACCCCACCCAAATTCACTGGCATGACAAAGCATTACCATAGAATCGGAATATCAATACGTGACATGGATAACATGTTAATGCAATATGCTGTCATGTAATGCATGTATGTTTTATTTAAAGGTCGGCTACGTCTTAGAGCAAGTTATTAGTGACCATACAATATTCAAACAATCATCAATGCACATTCCACATCAACATAAGGAATTGGTTATCACTTCTAGTATTAAATCTCGATATTCATCCAAACACCATACAACACATATTATCCCAATCCCTATACATAACCAGTTCTTATTCGATATAAAGACATATGTAGCTACATTACAAGCACATTAATGTGCTAAGATCAATGCCACTCACTTGTGCATCTTACTTAGAGATTGTAGTAGTTTGCTAAAAACTCTAGATCTTGGTTTATGGTTCCTATAGAACAACAAGCTATATTAACATACATATAACAGAGAAAGAACTCTTATCAAAGCTTACATGTCATAGATTCTCGTTATAAACTTCTTAACTTATGTTTTTCTTCATTGTTTAATACTTAGATTGGGTCGTAGGTCGCTCAAGAAAGGTCACAGCGTGCATCGCTGCTCAAAACTAGGCTCTCGCCTTAACAAATTGGGAGTTAAAGGCATCCAAAAGGCTTATAGCTTAAGTCACAAGTCAAGTCGAGGGCTCAATTTTAGGCCGTGACTAGGTTGTGCTCGAACTTTAAACTTTGTCTTAGCCGCGACTTCCCTTAGCTTCAGTCGTGAGGTGAGTCGAGGGCTCGACTTTGAGCAACGTCTAACGCTGGGTGTCAATTTACACCCCTCAATTCTTACTCAAGGTCGACCACTATGAAAACTCACTAAATGATACTCAAGAGGAAGGTAGAGGTGAATTGATTATTTTGACTTAAAAAACAATTATTTTTCATGCAATGGTCCATATTAAGCTTTTAATAGCAGCAAATACAACAAAGCAAATAATGATATGGAATGTAAAAGAGATAGAGATAGAGAAATTTAGCCAAGATTTAAAGTGGAGTTTGGTTCACTTCTTACTCTTCACAGTCTATAAATGCCTCCAACCAGGACTTCACAATCGGTTTTATTGATCACAACAAGGTCATGCTCAAGCTGAGCTATACATAAGTTACACACTTTAGGAAATAAAATATTTCATTCACTCTATAGCTGCTCTTTTATAAATATAAAAACAAAGCGCTATAATGATTTTCTCTCTCTTACTTAAAGATTTACAAACAATGAACAAGAGAACAAAAAAATAAGTAAGAAAACTTGTTTGTTTGTTTGTAAGTGAAAGCTCTCAAGAGTTATCGAAAAGTTGTCTGAATCCCCAAGACAAAGAATATTTTTAGTTTTCAAAAAATTTAAATGCCCGTTAAGATATCGTCTGTTAGAAGGCGACAATTAATGCATGCAATGGTCCAATTAATTGGCCATCAGCTTGCTTGTCCCTAGTACCCGACTCTCCAGTCCAAGCTTCATATGTCGCGCCTTAAATTTTTCTCCTTCGTGCCCTTGCACGCCTCAAATCTTGGATTTGACTGCCTTAATTCTTGAAATCACTAGACCACTGAGCCAGTTCGTCACGCCCCAAACTTTGCTTCATCGTGCCTTTATTTTATGCTGGAAGCTTTGTTTTATTAGACCAGCTAGCCGATGCTAACCTGCAAGCACAAACACATATACACATACAAGGAAAATTTCTACATTGATATTCTTTTATAATATTTATCAAATATCTTTATATAACTTTTTCTCTCATCAAAATCATATTTAAAATAATTCATTTTAACAATCTCTCCCATTTTGGTGAGGGTAAATAGCTATGTGGAAATTTTGACATTTTACTCTCCCTTAATAAAAGCTCCATCATATTTTTTTCAATAACAATAGCAGATTAATAAGCTCGAGATCAATTTATTAAGCATACAATTTTCTCCCTCCTTTTTTTGCTCTAATTTTCTCCCCCTTAATCATCCATTGTTTGCACATATTATCTCATTTCTCCTTTTTAATTTTATATTTTTGACCTCATCGAAAGATTTTTTTATAAGATAAGGAGTAAGAAATAAAAGGCAAGAAAAATAGGCATATAAGATTAATAAGATTTATGTGCAAAAGTTCACATAGTTAACTAAAAAAGAAGTTTTATATATAAAAACATCCATAAACAAATAGAAAGATCAAAGAGGAGGAGGAGGAGGATGAATAGTACGAAAATAATCTAGGAGGCCTCCTGTATCAATACTGAAAGTCTGGAAATCTAAACAAAGACCAAACATTTGGTTCTCAATAGTAGTAAATTTGGAGTCCATATGCTCTCAAAGTTGTTTCCATGAGAAAATAGGGGTACGAGGAGTAGAAGGACTAGTAGATAGAGCAAGAGGTATGATAAAGACTAATTATACTCATTTTTTCATTGAATAAACCATGTTTAATTATTATTAATTTTATACAAATCATAAAAAATCATTACTTAAGTGTGCTTAATGTAATATTTCAGGTCTTGAAGGAACTATAAAGCAAAAACAAGCAATTGGAGAAGTTATATGCAAGTTTGGAAACAAGGAAAAATCAAACCCCAGCAAAACATAAAGAAACACAGCTGGCCTATAATAGGACAGAACCAGCTTTCATCATGGAAACATCAACGCTAGCTTTTGGAACACCTATGCTGCTAGCCTTCATTACAGAATTCATCAGCCTTCAGTGAAATGACTATACACTGGCAAATTCTTATTCTACGCCACCTGTGTAGACACTAATGTACAGCTACATTGGTAGTGTAAGTTAAAAAGTTGGCTATGAACTTGTCTCGAAAATTTTCTATCAAATATTGTACGCTAACTATTCATGAACCATCACCGCCAGGATTTAATCAGCTTTTATCATGCACCGAAGCAAAAACATTAACGCTCGCATCAAAGCCACCCGCTTTGATAAGAAAACTATACTGGTGTTTAATTTCTATGACATATGCTAACTCCTGGGAGTTCAACGCCACCAGCGTTTGGCCAGTGTAGCCCATGCACAACACCGAAAACATTAAAGCTACCTCAACACTATTGCAGCATTGCCAGTGTTTTGATTCGGAAATTAATTCAACATTGAATGTTGGCATGTTATGCTGGCGACGTAAAAAGTGAAACTATCGATGTACGTTGTGACAAAACAAATTCCCAGTTTTCTTCTACAAATGCTCGATGTTGTTGCTGATAGATTCATTCCTTCATATGATATCATAAAAATTCCTAGAATTCTAGACAAAACTTCATGGAATTGAGTAGCTAAAGTTTTTATTTTCTTACCAAAGGATTGTTGCATGTTCGGTTCTTCAAAGATCATGAGATTTAATTGATTTGTTTTGTTCTAATTTTTATTTTGGATATTTATATACCTTCTGCTTTTTTTTTTTCATTATTATCTTATTGATTAATGCAAATCAGGGCCCGTTTGTTCGATTAACAACGCAATATACTGCTAATTAGAATATCAATCCATAATTGTTTGATTGTTCTAATGTTTTTGGTATAATAACATGACCGATTATGAAATAGATGATTGATTTATGTTATGAAGATATATAATCTAGTCTAAATAGATCATCTTATGATAGATTAAACCCTAAGAGCTTATTTAAGGTTGTTTAATCGATAAAGGAAATAATCAAATAACTTATTTTAGTCATCGAAAAAGTAAGGAGAGATTAGTTGTTAGAGCTTGTTAATGACCATAACCAGTTTATCTAAGATAAAGAACAAAAATATTTGCATCAATGATCAAAATCAATGTTGTCAGAACCGGACCGGGGTTTGACCCGGGCAGGCTAGGGGGTTAGGGGTCGAGGGGTCGGACCGGGTTCAACCGGGGGTCGAACCGGGGTCACGAAAAAATAAAAATATAAGGGATAATTTAATTATAAAGATCAATATGTGTATAATAACTCAATTAAATCTATATTTGGATAAAATTCATCAATTAATTATTAAATAAATATGATTTAATGATTATATTTTATAAATTTATAATAAAATATGAATAAATATTTAAATTTATAATTTTTTATTTTATTTTTTATTTTTTGGATCCGGGTCAACCGGTCCAAGTCGACCGAGTCGACCGGTTCAACCGGCCCGGGTCGACCGTTCAACCGGTTCGACCGCCCGGTCGACCGGTTTCAACCCGGGTCTCGTCGGTTCGTTGCAAAAACGAATTTTAGGCGAGACCCTGCCCGGCATTGGTACCGGTTCCGGTCGAACCGGTCGAACCGGCCGTCCGGGCCGGTTTTGACTACCATGATCAAAATTGTAAATTGGACTGTGATAATACCTTTGGTAAGAAACTCTTTGATATTGAATCAATCCTTTAATTTTGTTTGCTTTCTTTTATATAATTAGTTTTCTTAGAATTCACAACTCCTTCCCACTCCCCCCCTCCTCTTTTTTTTTTTTTTTTCTTCTTTCCTTATTCTAATCTTCTAATAGAGATAAACTTTACCAATCCTTGTGGATCAACCCAGCTCACTACTATAAACAAATTATATAAATTTTGAGAGTAGGAACATATATTTTTGGATTCAACACCCATCAAGGTGCATCGTCATCAGAAGACTTTGTATCTGCACTAGAACCAGGTAGTAGAGCACCGCCTCAAACCAAAGGTTCCAAAGGCTTCTTTCTTACCCATCTCCCATATTAACTTTCCCAAGATCCTCAACTAATGGTATTGAAGGAAAAGATAGGAACCTGGACCTGGCGAGTCTTAATATGAAGCTCAACAACTTTTGTTTCATAGTAACTGTGTAATTAATCTACTGCCTCTCATAACTGCTTGAGCAGGCTTATTGGTCATATCTTTTAAAGTCCTAAACATTAAATAAAAAAAGTGAATTTGATCTCCTCTTAAAATGGGAATCATAAGCCACAGTCTTGTTGAGTTATTGTCTCAGTTGTCCCTTACGTGGTACATAATTATCTATTAAAAAATAATGAAGAACCCAACACCTAAAATACAATCTAGATGAATATAGATTACGCAATTCGTGCTAATTTACTTCCATATCCGCCACAGTGAACACCTCCTCATAATACTGAGCCTATCAAAAGTACTGGGCATCCTAACTCCACTATCATGCACCCAATCAAACTATGGATATCACAATGGGATATCTCAATTCTTCTTCCATAAAGATAGGTATACAACATAGGTCTCGCAAAACTTGTACTATTGAAACCAGACTCTATCCCAATACCTAAACTCCCATCATCCTCAAGACAATCAGTTAAATTATAATAAAATAATCTAATAGCTTCCTCATTTATCTCAACAGGAAAACTCAAAGTATCCAAGATATTATTTAATACAACACCAGACATTTGAGGAATTCTAAAGTACTGGAGAGCATTAGCATTGTATTTTCTACCCAGATCAATAGGAAGATCTCGAAAAAGAGAATACTTGTCTGAATGCTTCCATGATGGGAATAGAAACCCATCAAATGCTGGTGGAACAAGTGTTACACGGCCTCTAGCAATTTTTGGATGGGAATAGAAACCCATCAAATGCTGGTGGAACAAGTGTTACACGGCCTCTAGCAATTTTTGGAGGCATATTTTAAAAGAGAGAGAGAGAGAGAGAAAGAGGGAGGGAGGGAGAGAGAAGTGATAAAGAGAGAAAGACAATGTGAGAGATGGTGAAGTGGTGGTGGGGAAGAGGATGGAAGAGAAGAATAGAGAGATTTCTTAAGAAAGAGAGAGAGAGAGAGATTTGCGGGAGAGATAAGAGAAAAACAAGAGAACGAGTGTGAAAGAGAGAGAAGAAATAGAGAGAAATGATAAATGAGAGAGGGGGAGAGAGGAGAGTATATAATATATATATATATGCATGTGGAAAAACTGCTACTGGCGAGCTAGTCTTGATGAAATCTATGTCTATCAATCGAGGGTCAGATTGAGCCCTCAATGGAACCCTCAATCACATAATGGCGAGTCGGTCTTTTCTTATCGATGAGCCAATTTGTCATAGATATGAAACATTCCAAAACAGAACATTTCAAAAGCAGATAAGATATATAAGTATAAGTAAGCATTTTATTTAACAGCTTATATAATTCAAAAGCAAGTTCTCGATCAACTTGGCTCAATAATATTTAGCACCCATCTTGCTTAATCATACCCAATTCTCATCGTAAACTACAAAAACGATCTTCACTTAATGGTTTTGTAAAAATATAAGCAATTTGATTGTTTGTATCAATAAATTCCAAGCTGATATATGTATTTAGAACATGATCTCTAATGAAATGATGTTTAATTTCGATATGCTTGGTCATTAAGAGTCAAATCGGATTTGTCATTAAATTTATAGCATTTGTGTTGTCACAGCGAATTATAATATTTTCAAATCTTAAACCATAATCAAGCAAAGCTTGTTTCGTCCATAAAATTTGGGCACAATAGCTGCCGACAGTTATATACTCAGCTTCAGCAGTTGAAAGTGCAAATGAATATTGCTTATTTGAGTGCCAATATATTAAGGAGTTTCCAATAAAGTGTCATGTGTCGCTTGTGCTTTTCCGATCTACTTTGCACCCAACAAAGTCAGCATTAGAGTATCTAATTAGATCAAAAGAAGTAAACTTTGGATACCATAAGTCAATTTTAATCGTGCCTGTAAGATACTTGAAAATGCGTTTTACTACATTTAAGTGTGATTCTTCAGGCAAGATTGAAATTGTGCACATACACACACCGAGAACATGATATCAGGCCTAGAAGTTGTTAAATATAACAAACTATCTATCATGTCTTTATAAAGCTTTTCATACACATTTTTCCCAATTTCATCATTGTCAAATTTTACATTTTTGCTCATAGGTGGGTCTTGTTCTGTAATTTTTCATTTAAAACCTTTTCAACAAATCTCTTACATATTTTGATTAATGGATGAAAGTTCCATCTTCGAATTATTTTATTTGAAGACCAAAAAAATAATTGAGTTCTCTCATCATGCTCATTTCAAACTCATTCTTCATGGACTCAACAAATTTATTTATAAGACCCATATTAATAGCTCCAAATATAATGTCATCTACATAGATTTGCATAATAAATGTATCTGACTTGTGATTTTTGATAAATAAAGTTGTATCAATTTTTCCTCTTAAAAGTCTATTATTTAAAAGGAAGCTACTGAATCTTTCATACCAAGCTTTAGAAGCTCGCTTTAGACCATAAAGAGCATTGTTTAATTTAAAAATATGATCGGGGAATTCATTATCTTCAAAACCCAGTGGTTACTCTACATAGACTTCTTACTTTATAAAACTATTTAAGAAAGCACTTTTGATATCCATTTGAAAAAGAATAAAATTCTTAAATGCAGCAAATGGCAAAAGCATTCTTATAGATTCTAGTCTAGCAACCGGGGCAAAGGTTTTATCATAATCTATTCTTTCTTGTTGAATATAACCTTTAGTAACCAATCTAGCCTTATTTCTTGTTATTATACTAGATTCATCAAGCTTGTTTCTATATACCCATTTGGTTCCAATAACATGTCTATTTTAAGGTCTAGGAACTAATTTCCAAACAATATTTCTTATGAACTGGTTTGATTCTTCTTGCATAGCACCTATCTTAAATTTATCTTTTAAGGCTTCTTCAATATTTTCAGGTTCAATTTGAGATGGAAAAACAAGATTACTTATGTTCCTTAAAGATGATCTTGTTTGTACTATATTTGAAGGTTCACCAATTATTAGATCTTTTAGATGTGCTTTGGCATATTTTCATTCTATAGGTAGACCATAATTATCAGATTCATGCACAACATCCACTTTATGTTCATTATTATTTAAATCATTATTTTCAAGAGAAAATCTATTCAAATCTAGAAATGTAAACAGGACGGGTCTGGGACGGGTCATTCAGAACCCGAACCCAACCTGATTGTATAATGAGTGTCCCAGAACCCAACCCGACCTAATTTTAGGGAACCCGATACTAGTAATTGTATATGCTAGGAAAAATAATTTTAACAAAAATGAAAAATCAATCAATTATTCTTACTCATAAGAGTAAGCAGACTTATATCCTATCATGTGACTCAATACATAAATAACAAAAGGATTATACGAAAAACATCATTCAACTAATGAACAAGTAGATTCCTTAAACTAAAATTTTAAATTTTTTTTAATTATACCAAGTTGGGTTACCCATCAGGTTATGAGTATAACCAAAAACCCGAAACCCTATATGGTTTTTAGCAGAACGGGTAGTCGAGTACTGATAAATGCGTGAGCACCCTTAATTTTTAAGATGATTTGGATTTTTCAAGTAATATTTTTAATGAAAATCATCAATAATTGGTTCTTAATTAATTAAATTGTCAATTTCAGGAATTAAAAGACTCATCATGAAGAAATTAAATGAATTTGACAAGAAGAAAAATCAAGTTTGGTGACTTTCAGTTCAAAACAGCTTGGTATCAAAACATGTATGAATCAAGAAACCAACAGAAATTGAAACAGCTTTCTAAACAGTTGTGTTTGGACGTATGTATCAACTCAGAGAAGACATCAGAAAGTGAAACAGCTTGCCAAACAGTACTGTATTGAACCCTGTATCGAACCAGAACAACATCCAGAAAATGAAACAGCTTGCAATACAGCTCTGTTTTGAAGGGCGTTTCAACCCGCGCGTCCTGAAGCTTTTGTCTTAGTATAAATATCTTTTTGGATAGAGAAAATGGGAGTTAGTTAAGCTTTGTTATTCTTACTATATACGTTTGTCCTCTGTTTTGAGAGAGTTTTTCTTCTGGAAAACACAAATAACGAAGATTCAAGTGAAGATTACATTGCGATTGAAGATCTAATTTCTGGAATTGAATTTCAATCTTTTACAGGTTGTAATCATGATTTCTACTTCTTATATTGAAATTCATTTGATTCTTATTATATTGATGGAGGAGTAGATCATAGATCTAGATCTTGTTCGGATTTAATTTTTATCATGTGTTGAGAACTGGAAATTAATGAATTCTTGTTGATGATCTTATATTCAATTTGCATGTTCTTCATCGTTTCTTCAGATTTGTATATCCGGAGTACAAATTTGTTTTTGATTTCATTTAAGTCAATTGAGAATACTTTCATGAATAGATCTATGCAAATTGAAGAGATTTGATTGTGATCCTAGAGATAGGTTGCAAGAATCTTCTGTAATTTCTTGAATTTTATGAGTTCTTGATCTTCATGCAATTTTAGATTGTAATTAGTTAAGGAGAGATCCTAATTAATCAATCTAAGATTAGATAAGTTGATATATTCGAGAGGATTATTAATTTGTATAAGGAACTCAACGGTATAAGATTTCAATAGGTTAATCTTTAGTGTTCTATGATACATATGATGAAATTAAATGAAGAACAAGATTTAGGTCGTTTGTTATAATTGATTGGTAAATTCTTCATTGATTTCTGAGTGCTTGTGATTTCTCCTTATTTTTTTAGCTTGAATTTTCTTGGTTATAGTGTTAAATCAATCATCTCTTTTAATCTGGATAAATAGTAGAAATATAGTGGTACTATTACTTAAATCCTTTCTCGTGGAGACTCCAATTTAAACTATACTACGAGTTGATAGGTTCACTGCCTATTGTCTTTCGTAGAAGTTTAAGAAAGGATTTTACAAATTTAAACTACGATTGGCAAGGAATTTTCCATCAAGTACCCTATAACGACCCGCCCCGATTGCATCTCTATTCAAATCAACACAAACAATATCCACATCATCATTTGAGCATAAATAAGGCAAAGAATTATCAAAAGCAACATGTATAGATTATTCTATAACTAATCTTCTTTTATTAAATACTCTGTATGCCTTACTTGTGAAGGAAGAACACAAAAAGATTCGTTCATCACTCTTAGCATCAAATTTAGCCAATTGTTGTTTTCAATTGTTTAAGATGTAATATTGAGTGCCAAATGAATAAAAATAAGATGTGTTGGGTCTTTTTCCTTTCCAAAGCTCATAGGGGGTTTTCTTGAGAATTGATCTTATGAAAACTCAATTTGATATATAGCAAGTAATTTTACAGCTTCAACCTAAAAATATTTTGGTATTGTTTTCACACAACATGGTTTTAGCCGTTTCAATTAAGGTTTTGTTTTCCCTTTCTACTACACCATATAGGTGCTAAAAAAGTATGTTCAATGATTTACTACAAAAAAAATTCCATTTCATAATTTTCAAATCCTCTTGCATAATCACTTCGAATAGATACAATATTAAGACCTTTTTTCATTTTGAAATTTCTTGCAATATCTAAAAAAAACATGATTTGTTTCATCTTTAGATGTAAGGAAGAAAGTCCATGTATATCTAGTGAAGTCATCAACAATAATCAAAGTATATTTTTTTCCTCCTAAACTTAGAATTTGAGTAAGAAAAAATAAATCTATATACAATAGTTCTAAAGGCCTAGTAGTGGAAACAACATCCTTCAACTTAAAACAAGTCTTAGTTTGCTTTCTTTGTTGATATGCTTAACAAATCTTGTCCTTTTGAAAATTTATCTTTGGTAAACCTTTGACATGATTCTTTCTAACAAGTTTTGAAATAACATCCATACTAACATGTCCTAATTTTCTATACAATAAACAACTATTATCATCTTGAGAGTACAAATAAGTTTCATTTGATGATTTCAAATCATTTAAATTGATTTTGTAAATATTTCTTTGTCTGTATCTTTCAAAATGAACTTGGTTATTGTCAAATATTTCAATAGAGCATCTATTGGCAAGAAATGTTGCTTTAAAATCATTGTCACATACTTGATTAACATTAACCAAATTATATTTCAGATTGTCAACAAGCAGCACATTTTTAATAATTAAATCTTTGTTTATGAGAATATTACCTTCACAAAAAATGGTTGATTTTTTATTGTCTCCAAAGGTAACACTCCCTTGATCTTTCAAGTTCACAACTTTTTACATTTATTATTTATCTTTTCATTTTCTAATTTCAATATATTTATTTCTTCATGCATCTTTTCTTTGTGATTTACTTTCTTCATGTTTGGTTCGAAAAATATCAAGCTCTTCTCTTACTTGTCATTAGTGATTTTAGTATGCTATTATTTTTCTCTACTTTATCTAATTTATAGCATAATTTATTATACGTAGCATATAACTTAGCATACGAAGGAGAAGAAGGGAGGTTATCTGATTGTCTAGAGCCATGAAGCACACATTTTCATCATCCAAGTCGGATGAGTCTTCATCATTCCAAGTTGTCATTGATCTCTTCTTGAGCAGTTGATAGTACTACTACATGTGTCTTGGTTTGTGGCATTTGTAACATTTTATCACATCCTTCTTTTGTTTCTAGATGAGCTACTGTCTTTGTCCATCTTTTTTACTTGTTGAAATGGGCCTTATGGATTTCTTAAGCTTTTTAGACAACGAGGCAAGTTCCTCATTTCCGTCTTCATCTTCATCTTCAACATCATTGGAATCTTGACTTGCGGTTTTTAAGGCAACTGCTTTCTTGTTGGATTCTCTCCTTATTTTTTTATTAGCTCATGCATTTTGAGCGCTCATAGAGTTCTTCCTTACTCATAGCATTCAAGTCTCAAACTTTTTCTATTGCTGTTCTCTTTGCTTCCTAATCCTTAGGTTGTGACCTGACAAATTTAAAATTTATTTCTAAGTTAGAAAGGTTCTTCCCAAGTACACTTAAGGGGTTTATGATATTGATGAATCTATTATGCATTTCATCTATTGATTCATTAGGAATCATCTTGAAAATTTCAAATTGACCATATAGAAGACTTCTTTTTGTATCTCGAACTCTAGTGGTTTCTTCATAAGTCTTTTCCACTTTATCCTAGATTTCTTTAGCTTTATTACATGTACATATTCTATTGAAGTTGTTTTCATTTAAACCACAATCCAAAATATTCATTGCGATTTCTTTTAAATCTAATTTCTTCCAATCTTCTTCATTATAATCCTTTTCTTCCTTTCCATCTATTTTTAAAGGCCTATTTTCAATGACACTCCAGATTAATCTTTTTTGAGCCTTAAGAAAAATTTTCGTCATACACTTCTAGTAGGGGTAGTTACCCCCACTTAGAAGCGGTGATTTATTGATAGGTTACCCTTCTAGAAACCCTAGTGCATTAGATGTCATGATCTTTACTCTATTATGCGATTAAGCACAGATAAGATAGAGACTTGCTTTGATACCAAATGAACACTCACTAAAGGATACTCATTGGGGGGAAAGGGGGGTGAATTGAGTTCTTGACTTAAAAAAAAAAAACAATTATCTTTCATGCAATGGATCAGATTAAGCTTTTAACAGCAGTAGATATAGCAAAGTACATAATGATATTGGATTTAAAAGAGATAGGATAGAGAAATTTAGCCAAGATTTAACATAGAGTTTAGCCCGCTTCCTACTCTACACGATAAAAAAATGCCTCCAACGAGGATTTCACAATCACTTTTATTGATTACAACAAGATTATGCCCAAGCTAAGCAATAGGCAAGTTACACACTTTAGGAACTAAAATATTTCCTTCCCTCTCTAGATGCTCTTTTATAAATTACAAATATAAAACAGAGCTCTAGAATGATATTTGCTCTCTTACTTAAATATTTACAAATAACAAGTAAGAGAATAGAAAAATAAGTAAGAAAACTTATTTGTTTGTTTATAAATGAAAGCTCTCAAGGCAAATTTCTATATTGATATTTTATAGTATTTATCAAATATCTTTATATAACTTTTTCTCTCGTCAAAATATTTTAAAATCATTTGAACACAATATTCCAATCCGAGGGTCAAACTAGTCGTGATCTCCAACACATTTATAAAACAACAACCAAACTCACTTCATTCCACCACTAACCCTTCTATAATAGATATTTGCATCAAAATGCACATAGAGATAACTTAATACAACAACTTCATACAAACCACTAATCTAACATGAGACTTTATCTTCTTACTCTTAACTCTAGATCTAGCATTTGGTTTTAAGATAGTTTTACTCTATCTTATCGCATGTCTTGTTATATTTTGTTCAGATGAGCTAAGTTAGTTTTGTTCATAATTTTTTAACAGGCATATTATGACTGTAGACCTAAAAAGCTCACAAAGTAGGCTTTTTACTCATTTTTTAACATTGTTTTTTTTTACTTATGGCATCCATTAAAAATGATGTTTCACATGTGAACGGTGAAATGTGCATATGTACTGGTGTATTTAATAAATATATTATTTTATGTAACTTTCAAAAATGAAGTAAAATGAAGTTAGCTTTGCGCTTTTCAAGATTACTTCACTTCCTTCTTTTCAAAGCACCGAGTATAAAGCTTATATACACTTTGTTGGAGTTTTTCAAGTTAGGAAAGTGAAGGTTTGAGGAAATGACTTTGTGTGCATAAAAGGGATTATGTTAGAAAAGTATATCTAAAATATTGTGTATGTTTTATGAAAATAATGGTATTTAGTTGGTGTAAACTTTCAAATATCCTGTAACTTTTCTTTTATGTAAAAGAAAGTAAGTATGGTTTAATTAGGAATTGTCACTTTAGCATTCAATGAAAAAAACTCTATTAAAGGAGAAATGACAGTATACCCATGCTTTGAAATTTATGGTGAGCAGTCTGTAAAGAAATATTTGGTAATTTTGGAAAAGATTTAATTATAAGAAATCAAAATCAAATCCTTTAATGTATATAAAACGAAAGATCATTATATCTTATGAACATTAATTTATATACAACTAAAACATTTATTATTTCAGGACACAAAAATTAAGGACAAGATTTAGGTTTCAAAATTTATGAAAGCAAATTTTAAATTATTATCTAGTGTCTTGTCTTCTCGTAAATTATTTTGCACTGTTTTCTCTTAACCAAAGTATTAAAGATTTTAATTCTTTGAAATTTTAACCCATTCTATTGAAAAACCTGGGGATTATAGATGTACTTTTATTAGTTATATATTGGCATGCTCATGAGAGTAGCCTTTTTATCAATTTTTTGCAAACTTTATTTTTTCGCTACAATATTAAATGTTTTCTAAATCTAATTAAACAATTTCAAAATTTAAAATTGGTTAGCAAATGATTATAATAAAGTAATCTTTTAAGATAGCCTTTGCTTATAAAACTCAAGTGTCATACGTGGTAAAACCGAATACGTCTTGACACTATTTAAGGCATGACAATAAACATAAGGTAAAGGGCATCAATTAGATTATATTGGTTTTTATTAAAATGAAAAAAAAAATTGTTTAAGTGAATAAACTAATAAATTATGAACACAATGTTCAATGAAAGAGAACATGAAATTTGAAGAGAAAGGGAAAAAGAAGATCAAAGCTAGATTTTTTAGCATGAGGCTCAAACTACCTGTTACTCGTTACAATTACAAATTATCTCCTCAAAATAACATCATGAATATTTTATTGATTATCAATAATATGATTTTCAAACAACATATTTATAAATAAAAGTTTTGATAAAAAAAAATCAAGTATAATGCATTTAAAGTACAATACGACTGAACATTTAAGAATGTTACAATGTTTTTTTCTGATCAAGATCGTAGTTGAAACTTTAAGTTCAACCAGTATAAACAATAAAATGGATACTCCCTAAAATAAGGTTTATGGAAATTTTTTCATGGCAAAGAAAGATTTGTAGAAAGTCGACAATGAAATACATGTCACCTAGCTATTAGGTAATACCTATTATCTATTTTTATTTAATTGCATTAAAAGTATGGGTATGGTCCTTCTCTTTCATAATCCTTGCTAAGGCAATCAACTGCATCCCTTCTGTTAATAACCTTCTTTCTTTCTTAATCATAACCGAAACATCATTCCTAAATATTAAGTATAATCATTAATTTAAATAAATTATTTAATCCCAATATGTTGGATATCAAGTTAAATAATGCTTCTATTATTTTCACTTCCAACAAAAACTAAAAGCATAATGATCCTCTAACTCTAGAAATCTGTAACCATTTAAACTCGATGACAACAAAGGAGAAGAGTAATTTACCTTTTTATTTGCCAAGATTACAAGAAGATTCTTCATCTCCTATGTAGAAGTAAAGCCTTATAGTTGTACATAATTAAATGCTTATAAATTAAACATATAGTCGAGTTTTAATATTAGAAGTAGGCTAATGATTACTATGGAACCTAGCGTTGCAACAACACGAATTTGGCAGAAAGGATCAACTTCCATTATAACTCGATTTGTGAAAAATGACATCAACCAACTAAATAGAAATAGAGATTAACTATATAAACAAGGACTAACTAACTAATAGACTATGCTTTCTAGCTAATCAAAGAATGACGAATGGACCAAGCATATATTGCCACATGGCGGGACTAATATATATTTCACAGCCCCCCTCCCCTTAGTTGGAGCCATTGTAAGGCCTAACTTGGAATTAGACGAACAAAGATGAGCCGTGAAAATTGACTTGGTAAACATATTAGCGAACTGAGCATGAGATGGAACATAAAGTGGTTATAAGAAGCCACTAGCAACATGATCATGGATGAAGTACATGTTAATCTCAATGTGCTTAGAATGCCCATGTAGATAGGGATTAGCAGTGATTTGAATTGTAGATTTGTAATCACACATCAAGGAAACAAGAAGTGAAACTAGAACTTTGAGATCATGAAGAAGATAAGAGACCCATAATAGTTGTATTTGCTAAACTATGGTACTTCGCTTTTGTGTAGAACTGCTAATGGTGTTTGCTTTTTAATTTTCCATGAAACCAAAGCCGATCCCAACATAAGATAGTAACTTGTTAAAGAATGATGATCAAGCATGGAAGAAGCCCAGTCGATAATAGAAAATCCCCTCAAGACTAAAGAATTATTGGTTGGATAAAATAAGTCAAGAGAAGAGGATCCTTTTAAATATCGAAGCACATGATAAGCAACATCTAAATGATCTGAAGGTGGATTTGACATAAATTGACTTAGGACTTGAACAACATATGAGATGTCTAGACGTGCGATGATTAAGTGAAGAAATCTTCTAACCAAATGTCTATATGAAGCAAGTTGTGTAAGAGAATCCCCTACATCATGCTGAAGCTTAAAACCAATGGGTAACGATTGATAACTGACTTATAACCTGTCATTCTAGCATCTAAAAGAAGATCGAGAATGAATTTGCATCGATGAACAAGCAAACCAATAGAAGTACAACATAGTTCAAGACCTAGAAGAAGAAATGAGTAAGACTAAGGTCTTTGGTAATAAAGGCATCATGAAGTTGTTGCTTCAACAAAGAAATTGCAGCTGCACTAGTCCCTGTCGCAAGCAAATCATCAACATATAATAGTACCATAGTAAACTTATGCCTAATTTCTCATGTAAAAAGTAAATAATCTATCTTCGATTGAGTAAATCCATGTCGAACCAAAAATTGACAAATCTCCACATTCCATTGCCTAAAAGCTTGTTTGAGACTATAAGTGATCTCTTAAGTTTACAAACTTATTGAAGCAAAGCTTTAGAATATCCTTCAGGTGGTCTCATATAAATTCCCTCATTTAGAAACACATGTACCGAGGCATTGTTAATGTTTAATTGATACAACGACCAATCCCTAGCAATAGCCACATCAAGAAGTATGTGAACAATTTCTAATCGAGCTACAGGTGAAAATCTGTCATGGTAGTCTTCACCCTCACTTTGAGTATGACCTTTAGCAACCAAGCATGCTTAGTAATGCTTAATAGAACTATTGGTTATATACTTAACGTTATAAACTTGCAACCTATAGCTCATTTACCTACAGGTAAAGTGGTGAGTTCCCAATTATCATTTACCTTTAAAGCTTTTAACTGCTTGTTCATTCTAAACACCTAATTTGGATCTCATGATGCTTGTGTATAACAATTTAGTTCATTAGTTGTTAAGACATGTGCTATAGAGGCTATATAGTGAGGAGGATAAGTAGTAAAAGTATAAAAAGAAAAGAAAGGGTAATGTGTGTGGGAAAAAGTAATAGTGCCAACAGAACCGGTATGAACCAAGTGAACAAAGTCATTTAACTAACTTGGTGGTTTACATAGTTTGGATGACTTTCGCACATCAGAAGGATAAACATCATAGGTGATAAGCTATAGCATTAGTAGACACTACAGTAGGATGCAAATAAAAAAAGAAAGGGACTGATATGGAGCAAAATCTTTAGAGACATCAATAGGTATGAAGTCAATGAGTATAAGAGAATGTAAAGCTAAGGCTTAGAAATAGAATCAGACTTGAAAGGGGATGTGTTCATGAAAAATGACATCTCTACTAACAAGAATTTTACGAGGATGAAGATTAAGTAACTTATAAACCTTTTGACCAAAAACATAGCCAAGGAATATGCATTTATCACTACGTTTATCAAATTTATCTCTCAATTATGTAGGGATAGTAGCAAAGCAAAGATAGCCCATGATCCGAAATTTTCATAAGATGGTTTCTCTCCAAATAACTGTTCATGTGGAGATTTCCAACAAAGAGAAGACAAGGGCATTTTATTGATAAGGTATGTGGCTAAAAGAACACACTCTCTCTAAAATTCTTTAGGCAAATTAGTATAGAGTCTCAAAGATCTAGTTGTATCTAATAAATGACAATGTTTACACTCAGCTCTACCATTTTATTGTGGAGTATATGCCATGGTAGTGCTGATGCATAATTCCCCAACTATCAAACAAATGTTGACATGTATAAGGTAAGAATTCGGATCCATTATCTATCCGAATATGCTTTGAAGTAACAAAAAAATCATTAGAAAGATAGTTCAAGAATTTGGAGATAGTGATAGGTGTTTGAGACTTATTATGAAGCAAATAATTCCAAATGCTTCTAGTATGATCATCAAGTATTGTGAGAAAGTATTTTTCTCCTAATATAAAAGTAACATGATAAGGTCCCCAAATATTTGAATGTAATAAATGAAATTTTTCATATGACAAAATAGCACTTCGATGAAAAGGGGGTCAATGTGCTTTTGCTTCATTATATACTTCACAAACAAAGCTGTTCATATAAGAGATTTACATGAATCATTGTATTGTAACTTGGAACAAGAAGAATGCCTTAATCTTGCATCAAACAAATGCAAATAATCAGGCTTATTACAAGTCAAATTTACAGAAGAAAGTTTTTGTCGTGCTTTATTGTCTAGACATGTAAAACTCCTAGTGATTGTAGATGTAATCACATAAATCCATTACTTGACTAAGCTTCAACTAGGACTTCCTTAGTTTTTTAGTTCTGAAAAACAAGTGAAGATGAATCAATGATGGCAACAATATAAGTTAACCAACAATTTATGAACAGATAAAAGGTATTGTGTAAAGTTAGGAATGTAGAAAACATTGTTCAATATCAATTTGTCATTAATACAAAGAGTATCAACAAGATGGACGGAATTTGAAATACCATCAGGTAATTGAACTAGAATAGGTGTAGATAGTGTTTTTAGGTTAACAGGCAAACATTATATGGGGTAATATGGTCACTTGCACCTGAAAACAATCCAAGAACAAAAGTTGCTATATAAAGCATTAAAACAAGATGAAACAAGAGTGTTACCAACATAGTAAACCAAATTGGCAATGGATTCATCTGGATTATGATTGCTATCCTTGAACATTTTCATCAATCCTTAACAAACATCTTATAGAAAGTGTTTGTCAATTGTAACCACTGACAACGCAGCTTTGAAACTAATAGATTCACTCTCAATATAATCATTAAGTGGTGTATGTTATATTGTAGTGGTTTATTAATAAGTACAACAAGTTGTCACATGTCGCCAACCTACCTTGCACCTTACAATTAACATGTTTCCCTTCAAACCAATCTATCTAGCTAATTAGTTGGAAACATGTTGTAATAGAGTAGCATTCATTTTGCAATGCTTGCAAAACAGTTTGGAACTCACGTTTTTTCCCTTCTTGTCAAATGTTCTTTTAAAAATCTCCACCTTATTAATATGAAAAGCAGCAAAATCCAAATCCCCAAAACATGAGGTAATGCACTTTTGTTTCTTTACTTGTTGCACCAAATAGAAAGCTCTATTAACACTTGGTAAAGGATCTACTAACAATATCTGATTTCTAATCGACTCAAAACCTTCCTTTACTCGCATTAATAATTGTATTAGCTTAGTATTTAGCTCAAATTCGATAATCTTTCCTTTCAAATCGCAAGTACAATACTCAAGACGACCACATGTACAAGTCTAATACACATGTAATGCTTGAAGTTCATCCCAAAGCCTCTTCAAATTGTTATATTAAATGCCTACCAACTGATTTCTTTGTCTAAAATTACTAATTTCATGTTGAATTTGAAAAACAAAAGACCACTCCCTTGTTCACAGTGTTCATTCATTTCACTCCATAGATCAAAAGCTGTTTGCACAAACAAACAGTTCTAAGATATCTCATTTTGCATCAAATTAAGTAATTAACTCCTAATCATACTACCATATTTGTCCATTGGATGAAATCAGTTGAATTTTCATTAGGTTTCACAATTGTTCCATCTATGAACCTTAATTTGAGTTTTGCACCCAGTCTAATCCTCACGGATCTATTCAAAGGTAAATAATTTGATCGGTTTAAAAGAATATTTCTTATTACCATACTAGGCATATTAGAACTCGATAAGAACAAAGGATCAGAGAGAGATGCATCATTTTGATTTTGTCAATTCACATCAATTAGTAATTATATTGTGAAAATAGAGAAAATGCATAGATGAACTAATTGAGAAGGTGATAAAGAACAAGAAGATGGCGTATTACCTCAAGCTCAAATGCTTTGATGCCATGTGGGACTTGAGGTAGCAACAATAGGAATTTGGAAGAAAAGATCAACTTCCATTATAACTCAGTTTGTGAAAAATGTAATCAACCAAACAAACAGAAACAGAGATTAACTATTTATATAAGGACTAACTAACCATAACAAATTATGCTTTCTGACTAATCAAAGAATGACAAATGGACCAATAATATATTGCCACATGGCAAGGCCAATATATATTTCACAGTTACCTTGTTTACAGTAAGAGCATTCCTAGTACATGCTTGGATTGATTTCAGATCAATGTTTAAGTTGGAATTCCTTTAGGAACAAATGATGTATAGATGATATTGGAAGGACATTGTAAACTTTTATAGGCATATTTGTGTAAGTGGTGTTGTGGTAGTTCCAAATGTTTGGTTAGTGAGTTGTTTCTACTATAAGTCGAGTAGCTTTAGTAAAGAAGTCAACATCGACCACGAAGCAGCAAAACGAGCATCAACAAATTGAGAAGACAATGAAAGTGGATAGAGATGCTTCATTGTTTCATGATTAGGGTTCTTAAATGGACATAAAGAAGTAACAAAGGAAGGTGATATTATCAGGGTGGCTGCTAGTATTGTTGGTTTTTTAGATAAAAATGATACTGTCGATGAAACGACAAAGAGTGGTGGAAACATGTTGGTGATAGCTGGAATTGTATGTCCTTCTTCGTTTGGTTGGTTTAAGAAAGAGAAAAGAGATTAAGAAGGACAAAAGGAAAGACACATAGATGAACTTAAGAAGGAACAATATTATAGTCACTTATTGTTGTAATTTACTTAATGCGGAAGTTCTCGTGTTGGCTCTACTTCATTATTTCAATTATTTTAATTCTTTATTCATTAGGTTTGGGAAACGATTAAACTCATCTATTTTCTTCTTTTTATTATATGTTAAATGCAATCCTTCCTCCTAAGTTTTGATACGAAAATTGAGATTGGAAGCAGGGAAGGACAAAAGTGGTATGTTCTCCCTTCCTCTAGAAGTCTAGTAATATAACAAAAATGAGGTAAGTTTCATTTATGGTACTTGAATTTTTTTCGTTTATAACGGAATTATACCTAAAGAAATTTTTATATCAAGAAAGTACCTAAACTTTTTTAAAGTTTTACCTTAAGTACCTTTGGACGGAATTCATTCATTTTCCGTTGAAATGCTGATGTGACAAGTAGACACGAATAAAAAATTATTTTCTCTATCCTAGTAGGCAGAGTAAGTTTTATTTATAGTACCTAAACCTTTTGGTTTGTAACAGTTTAATACTTAAAAAAAAAATTGTGCTATTGCGGTACTTAAACTTTTTAAAAATTTCACGCATGATACTTTTGCTAAAATGCGGCCATTTCTTAAGTAACTTGCTAACGTGGAATTAAAATTTGATTAAAAAAAGATATCTCTCTATCTTTGTTGGCATGTTTTTTTTTTTTTTACTCTCTCTCCTCCTTTTTTCTCTCTCCCTTTGCCCTCCTCCTTTTTATTTTTCTTCTTCTTTTATTATTGTTTCTTTTAGTTTTTAGATTACGATTATAGATAACATTACAATGTCTAAAGGAAAAAAAAGAAAAAAGAAATTATCTCTAATAACCAAACTCACCTAAACTAGACGTATTGGATAATTAAAAAAATAAAGTTTTAGCTCCTCATCAGAGAGAGTAAAAAAAAATGTCAACTGGGATAAAGAGATATCATTTTTTTAATCAAGTTTTGGTTTCACATTAGCAAGTTACCTAAGAAATTGTTGAATTTTGATCAAAGGTGCCTTGCCTGAAATTTGTGAAAAGTTTGGGTATCATCATGGTGCAATTTTTTTTAGGTACTATATTGTTATAAACCAAAAAGTTTAGGTATCGTAAATGAAACTTACTCTGCTAACTAGGATAGAGAAAATAATTTTTTATTCAAGTATGCTTGCCAAGTTAGTATTTTAACGAAAAAATGGACGGATTATGTCCAAAAGTATTTTTGGTGAAACTTTTAAAAAGTTCATGTACCTTTTTGGTATAAAATTTTGTTTAGGTATAATTACATTACAAATGAGAAAGTTTAGATATTACAAATGAAACATACTTATTGACAGTAAAATATAGCCTTAGGCTTATTTGGTCTCTTGGGCTAAGAAAACCTAATACCCCTCGAAAGCCCAAGGAGACGGCTACCCAATCCGCCTCGACCTCAAGGTCTCAAAGAGCATAACACCTAAGCTATGAGTTGCAGAGCTAGACTCACCCTCAAGCGCTCACCTTGGGACTCCTCTACAAGCTCATTAGGTCGCTGGGATCACCAGCTCGGCCTCAACCTAGCCCAACCCCATGTCCTTGTCATCGGGTCCTCATCTTTCTCAACTCTAATATACGTCCTAGTCACACGTTGTGACTAGGGGGACATCAACAGCTCGACAACACTCCACGAAGTTAAACTCACCAGCTCGGGTACCCTCCCCATGCTTAGTGCCAAGCGCTATACTTTCTGTCCTTGTATGATCCTAAAACCTTATGAGCAGCTCCTTGCCAAGGAGGCAAAGGGACAAGGAAAGAGAACAGAAAAACATAGAGTACGGACAAAAAATGAAGTTATCCGACATTCTGTTTGCATAAACCTTACTCTTACCTACAGACTGACTTAAGCATTGAAGTGGCTGCGTCGAGCAACCCCCGGCGTCCCTCTGATCTATATTTGAGTGTTTGTAGAAGCAATATTTACCAGCCCAAATTCAGCTGGTGTAACATTTTGTCTCCGTCTTTGGAAAGCCAGAGCTTTTAAACACCTTTCTATTGTCTCTTTCTGAAGAACCCTTCAAAAACCCTAACCAATAGAACCACATTCTCATAATGCTCAAGCCACAATGAAGCAACAATCAAGATGATTCAGCTCCCTTACTACCTACATCTCACCCCGTTGAAGGCAAGGCTTCTGAAATGCCGTGTAATGGTCTAACTATCGTTACTAACACCGGTCATATTGATAAGGGTCGGATTCTGGAACTAGAGCATCTATGCAGACACCTGGTATTTCGGTATGTGGAGAACGAACGATCAAACGCCCTCTTATAAGCCAAGATAATAGAGTTAGAGGGTTTAAAGGACCTACAATTGGACGAACAAACCTTTAGCACATAGAGAAGTGCCTCCACAATCCTATCATCACTTAGACATGGCGAGGACTGAATCAAAAGGAATCATGAGAGCCTTACAAGCTCTTTACGAGCCAGAGCTGCCACCAGGGAGTGGTCTTATAGCTTTGGACCATCCCTGGGCACTCATCATAGGGTTCGTGCCTCGTGGAGCCCAGTGAGAACCGTCAACAGTACCTCACAAGCATATACAGCCTCACAGCAAGTGGCTCAAGCAGCTACCAGGCACTAGCTTGATAACCATTGGCCTGATGAAAGAAGGCAACAGATTCCCGTCCAAGTTGGTACTGCAAGAGGGATACCTCCACTCCAATCCCAAAAGATATGCAACTTGATTCAAATTGGGAGCGCGCCTTGGAAGAGATATATGGCATGATGAGAAGATTATCCACCGTTAAGGAAGGTTTTAAAAGCGAGCCCGCCACAAAAAGTGCCCCTAGGAAAAATGCCATTTGTACTCAAAATCCAATCTAAAGTACTCCCCATGAGAGCTCAATTGCCTACTTTAGAATCGTACAATGAGACAACAGACTCAGAAGACTATATCGCCCAATTTCAATCCACCATGGTAATACACAACTTTTCAAATGCTATATGGTGTAAGACTTTCCCCACCACTTTTCGAGGCACGATTAGGTTTTGGTTCAACAAGCTCAAACCAAACATGGTGAGTTCCTTTTCTTAGCTCACCAACCTCTTTATCGCATACTTCATGGTGAGCAAACCACCAAAGAAGAACTCCTCCTAACTTTACACGATGTGACAAAGACCGGGCAAACCCCTGTAGGACCATTAAGCAAGATTTAACAAAGCATGCATGGAGATCTCGAATCTTATCAAGGTATGGCTTTAGAAGCCATCAAACAAGGAGTTCTCGCTGAGAGTCCATTCTTCGACTCCCTCTCCACATGCCAGCTTACCATGCTCGAGCAAGTGAGGAAGAAAAGTTCAAAAGTATATCCAATAAGAAGATACGAGAAACGCCCGAAGAGAGGTTGAAAATCAATCAGCCCAGGCCTTAGTCCACGACAATATTTCTCGAGAGAAGAATCGATTGAGAGTTCACCGTGACCCTAATCGGGTCAACAAAAATTAAGGTCTCAAAGATGGCAACAAGTAGAGACTCTTCCTGATGTATGATGAGTTCGCTCCCCTCAAACTACCGATTGATGACGTTTTCCTTGAGATAAAGAACCAAGGCCTCTTACCACCATTACCCCCGATGAGACCAAGTTCACGATGAAAGGATTCCAAGGAATATTGCAAATATCACTGTAACCGCGGGCATGACACGAACAACTATTGGCAGCTCAAGAGTACCATAGAAGACGCCATACGCCAAGGCTGGTTGAGGCTGTACATGGATCATGACCTAAAACCAGAGCTCCCGACACAAAAAAGAAAGGTTAACTAACACGAGAAGTTGGAAAGTCGCCCAAGATTGCTTGGATCGCCCATGGTCTTGTCTGTTGTGTCACAACAAGATTAATACCATTATAGGCAAGCCTATCACCTCGACGAGAGTCGAACTGCCGACTAGCTTGAACGCATCTCGACTGGTAATAAACATGGAACCAAAGAAATTGAAGATTGACTTTCTGATGAGGATTACGAGGCTAAACCCTTCACCAAGCGCTGACATTCTCTTCAATCAGGCCTATGAGCAAATGAAACATGAATTGAAGCTGAAGTTGAGGCTATACGACCAGGAGCTGTACAGTTTTCGATAACTGACTCATCAAACCTCGAGGGATTATCACTTTGCCCCTAGAGCTCAAGGAAGAGCCATACAATGTTGAGCACTAAATAGATTTCCTTGTGGTTGATTGTTGGTTTCTGTATAACACCGTATTAGGGAGGAGCAGTCAATCAATATTTGCCATTGACCATCTCCTAGCCCCACCTCAAGACCAAATTTTCCACCCCAAAAGGAATAGAGGTGTACTGAAGAGACCAAGAGTAATCCCGATCTCGGGGAGGAGGTTGGCTTCGACGACGCTCCCGACCACACTGTTAAAGTGGAGGCAACTCTCCACCCCAACATCAAAGAAAATAAGGATGTCTTTGCTTAGACACCAGCAAACATGACGAGCGTAAATTCTAGTGTGATCACATATAAACTCAACATTAGTAAGCCCAAAAGCTAGTATGATAGGAAATGTGCCACTTCGCCACAGAAAAGCAGTCCATAAGCTACTCCGGGCTGGGGTTATTAGGGAAGAGAAATACCCCACTTGGTTAGTTAATGTAGTCTTGGTCAAGAAGTCTAACGGAAGTTGGCAAATGTGTATAGATTACACAGACCTCAACAAAGCATGCTCGAAGGATTTCTTCTCGCTACCACGGATTGATCATCTCTTTGATAATACCTTGGGACACGAGCTCCTGAGCTTTATGGATGCCTTCTCTAGTTATAACCAGATTAAATGAGGCACATGGATGAGATCCATACCTCATTTATTACATCATTTGGCATATATTACTATAAAATGATGCCTTTTGGATTGAAGAACACTGGCCCACATTTCAAAGATTGGTCACCGAGTTGTTTAAACCTCAAATAGGTCGCAACATGGAAGTTTACTTCGAAAACATGATTGTCAAAAGCAGATGAGCCAAAAATCATTTGCACAACCTCTAGGAAACTTTCGACCTACTTCGTTTTTATAACCTAAAGCTAAATTCGCAAAAGAGTACATTTGGAGCATCAGTGGGGAAGTTCTTAGGGTATTGATAGGAATCAGGTTGCCTTAAGTCACAGAAAAGGAACACAAAAAGGAAAAGAAACAAGGAGCGAGTTCAAGAAGAGAAATGGGCAGTGCAAGGGAGATAAGCCGGCTCCTAAGCGCCGACCTACTTGCCAGCCTTCTTTTGACGAGTTTTATTCTATTTTTCTTATTTCGTGTTTAGGCCGTCCAAGTGTGCTTTTAGGTCGCCAGCTTACTTTTGGATGAATTTTTAATGTCTTTTATATCATTAGGGTTTCCTAGACTTAATATATATAGTCTTTTGTTAGTTTATTTGAACATATTATTTTTTTAATTTGATATGTGAGAGCACATTTGTGTGTGAGAACCCTATTGTGGTTTGTTTGAATTATTGAGATTGGTTTTTATCTCTTTAATCTTTGTTCTTATCAATTCTTATGTCATATAGAATTGTGGTGAACACCGTTGCTTGAATCTTGAGATTTATTTAACATCGTAAGTGTTTTGTAGATCGTGGATACTATTGATCTATAATTTATTCGCAAACCAGTTTGTTTTTGTTGTTAGTGGTTCCAATCGAGCAATGATTTCATCCATATCCATTTTATTGTTGCAATTTTATATCAAAACGAAAACCCTAAAAGAGAAAGTTTAGATTTTTAAATCAATTTCAGATTATTATTCCAGGAGTGTTTGAGGAGATCGCGCCAGAGCATATCAGATTCATATTAGGTATGTTGTATCCCAAAGGGGAATCGAAGCAAACCCCGACAAAATTGAAGCAAAAAGCCAGAAAAATTCGAATGGGCAGAAAAATCTGAGGAAGCCTTTGACGAGCCGAAGCAATACCTCTCTACGCTGCCAATACTAAAAATACCAGATCCCGAGCGAAACCATGTATCTTTTTCTTGCAGTAAGCGATCGAGCCCTATCATCAGAAGGCAACATCAATCGATATACTATATCAACCATGTCCTTTAAGGCCTAGAGATGAGGTATACAAGAGTAGAAAAGTTTGCCCTAGTAGTCGTGATAACAACCCACCGCCTACGCTCATACTTTTAGTCACACCAGGTTGTCGAACTCATCGGTATACTAATAAAGACAGTCCTCCAAAAACCACATGTGTCGATGAGAATGATGAAGTATGCCATCGAGCAAAACACATATGGTGTATAGTATCAACCTCGAGACACCATCAAAGCTCAAGTCTTGGTAGAGTTCGTAACTGAGTACACTGGCCCTCCTGAGCAAGAAGTCAAGGAAAGACCCTAGTGGACCCTCCACATTGATGGTTCCTCTACACAAGAAGGAAGTAGGGCTGGCTTCGTCCTCAAGGGACTTTACGGGGTAAGGATAAGCTATGCATCAAAATAGGGTTCCCCACGAGCAATAACAAGGTGAAATATGAGGCTTCCTATAATCAAAATACGAAGGACTGAGAATGTAAAAGTCGATAAGCTTTCAAAACTATCGCCTATGATATTCCCTGATATAGGAAAGATTGAAAAAAAAAAAGGATATTCATTGAGTTCCTACCCGAAAATTCTACAACAATACAACACCATAAGGTATTGGATCTGCAAACCGAGACCTTGCCCTCGAGCTGGATAACCTTGATAGAAAACTACCTCAAAGATGGCACTCTTCCCTTGGATAAGGTCGAGGCAAAAAAGTTAATGTGTAGAGCAGCTAACTATACCCTTCTCAATGGAATTTTGTATAAAAGAGGTTTCAACTTCCCCCTTCTCCAATGTTTACAACTGCAAGATGAACGGCAAGTTTTTGAAGAGCTCCATGCCGACGAATGTAACAACCACGTTAAAGTTCAGTCACTGCACAACCATGTTGTGCGAGCTAGCTACTTTTGGCCAACTATGAAGAATGATGCAAAAGAATTCATGCAACAATGTAAATGATGCCAAAAGATTGCCCCCATCAACCATACCCCAAGCACTGACTTGCTTTACATCACCAGCTTGTGGCCATTTTCCATGTAGGGATTGGACACACTCAGAACTTTTCCCCTATCTACAGGGGCAAAGGAAACTCATGATAGTAGGATGCGATTATTTCACAAAATGGGTGGAAGCCGAAGCAGTAGTGAAAGTCACAAACACGAATGCCCAATGCTTCATCTGTATCAACATCATTGTCAGATTTGGAGTCCCACACTCCATAGTCATGGATAATGGAAGACAGTTTAGTTCCAAAAAAAATCAAAGAATTCTGTACTAAATATGGCATTACGCCTCGCTACACTTCCATCATGCACCCACGTGCTAACAACCAGGTCGAAGACATCAACAAAACCATCATGCAGAGCCTCACAGCCTAAGTAAACCAGCAAAGTGGAAAATAGGTAGATGAATTGCCCGGTATCTTATGGGGATACTTCACCATTGGACGGACCCCTACCGACGAAACCCCCTTTTACTTCGCCTTTGGCTTCGAGAATGTTCTACCTATCGAATTGGAGCTGCATAATATCCGAGTAACATCCTGTGATGAGTTAGTCAACGAGGTTGCCCTTCGAGCTGAACTCGACACTATTGAGGAAACTCGAGACATAGTGAGCAAGAAGATCTTTGCATATCAACAATAAGCAGCACGATATTATGATAAGAAAGTCAAACATAAGGTTTTTCTCCCTTGGAGACTTCGTCACTAGAAAGCTAGAAGCTATGGGATCAAACAAAACTCGCGGAAAACTTGCTCCCAACTAGGAATACTTTATAAGGGTGAAGGAAGCCTTGGGGAATGGAGCCTATAAACTTGAAACGTTAGATTAGGAACTTACCCTAGGACTTGGAACGCTAACAATATGAGAAAATTCTTTGAATAGGCAAAGGCTGACTTATGTGTAAAATGTAAAAAGAAAAGCATTTTCAAATGAAATCAAGATTCTACATAAAGAATGTGCCATATCGATATCCAAAAGAAGCTCATACGACCCAAACGACTTTGTAACCTCAGGTAACTTCCTCTCAAGGGTAACTCCCCTTATGAGCTCCCGTAACTCCCTCTTAAGGGTAACTCCCCTTATGAACTCCAGTTACTCCCTCTTAAGGTAATTCCCCTCGTGAGCTCCTGTAACTTCCTCTTAAAGGTAACTCCCCTCGCCACCTTGGGCACTTCCCTTTTATGGGTAACCTCCCCTCGCATTATTGAGTAAATATTCATATAAACAATAAAATAAAAGAGGACGAGAGAAACGAAAATATAACCAGCTACACAAGAAACCAAGGTCACAAGTACTTACTTATCGAATGCATTGAACATAACCATTACAATAGTTTTGACTAACATCACAACTAGGATAGTTTTTTAGCATTCCAGTCGGTACAATGAAGTATCTACATGAACAAGAGCTTCTTAGGCTAAGCACAACTTTGACTTCAAGTGTCCCGACAAACACCTGAACATCAACTTTGATTTCAAGGATCCCAACAAAAATCCGAACTTCAAAGTTCTCCAGATCCATCCAACCATGATTCAAAAGTATGGGTTTGAGTTGATCATGGCTTCACTTCTTTGTCCATTGAGCTGAGCTTGTCTATTAAACAACGACAATGAACCTCACTGGACAGAAGTTTTTAAAGAAAACTTTTCTATTTTATTGTTTTGAAAATAGTATGTGTGATAAATCTACTTTATGTATCATTGGTGAAAATTGTAATGTACTATTGTTATTAAAACTTGTGATGAGCTTATCTAGCTTTTGAAAATAAATCAAGATAAGAATAAACAAATCAACACAAGAATCTATTGTTACAAACTAATAAATCATGAAAAAAATTAAACATCCAGCCCTTTGTAAAGTTTACTACAATAGCATAAAGGATGGCATACCACAGTGCTCGACCATAAGGAGAACGATTCAAATGACTCCTCTATAATGACCTCAACCTCATGAAGTTTCTTAGAAACCCAATTGCTTAACGGAGATGGATCCCTCCTCATGCACAACTCACTACCATAGTCACAATGGCCGACCCTAAGAGTAACAGCCAGTGGCAATTTGGTTTTAAGAACCGCAAAAGAGAAGCATGACTCCATACCAAACAGCCAAGGCATAAGAGAAAAGTAAGCGTCAAGCAACACACCCAACTCATTACATGACCTTGACGATTAGTCTGCATAAACAGGGATTGCGAGACTTCCGACCCGTCTAAATAGAGACAACAAGACTTCTTCAACACCTCAACAGGTGAAGCCCCCATGGGCTCGACCTCTCAAGCCGTCAAAGCATGATGAAAGCAGGCCCCATGACTCTTCATGCCTTCTCGAAGTGTATAACGAATATAAACTTTACGACGTTAATAAAAGCAAACAAAGAATCTACTCTGAGGAAGCAACTCAACACACAAATGATATCTATAGGGCAAAAGAGCTCTAAGAGACCCAACATTTAATACCACCAAATCTTGAAGATCTCGAGCACAGCTCACCCCAATTGTTCAATCATACCTAGGGAATGCACAAGCATCAGAAAGAAAAGTTTTTCTGACACACGTAACCCCCTAGCAAAACAACATCATCTGCATGGGAAAGTTGTACCTAAAAACCCATGGCTAGTCTTGGAAGAACATGTCAAAACCTAGGCAACGCGACCCAATGGAAACAAGGTAAAAAAACAACTAATTGAGGACAACACGACAGCATAGAGGAATTCAAATTATTGGGTAAAAATGTACTCACCAAGAGAGAAAAAAAATAGATTCATTGATCAAAGAACAATACATCAGTTTGGATTACAACAGCAAGCTAAAAAAAAAAAAAAACCTCTGAACCACATTATAATGACCCAAAAGCAAAGGCTAAACCCCTAAAACTTAGGTTACTCCCTACGAACCCCAAATATCTCATCACTTGTAACGAGGTGAGGAACAGTAACCGCACCTTCGATTAGATCCCCCACAGGATGGACTTTGACCTGCCCTTTAGGAGGACCCTTATCCTGAGTCTCAACAACGATGCCCGAAGTCATTGACAATAAGGTTTCTTGATCGGCCTCCTAACCTATGGCTACCAAAGCCACCCATACATTTGCCCACATGGGTCCCAGGATCAACAGCTTCTCGAGTACTAGTATCGCCATCCACAACAGCGACCTTGACACTAGTAGGTCCCACCATCTTGCTTGACCTTATCATCACCAGCATCCTCTTTATCAGAATCTCCCTCTTTGGGAACTTCTCTCAAGTGAGTTACCAAAAAAACGAGATCCAAGTCAGGGTATCTCTCTAGTAGGTCCTGTCATATCAACTTTACAGTATCTTGGATGAGTTTGACCTAGACCTCTTTCCACTCGTTGCTCTTAAAAAGCTCGCTTATTACCCGCGTCTTCATCACCTCGGGTATCAGCTAACCACTTTGCAAATCCATAATGCAACCCTACAACAACAATGACACGTTAAGTTAAACCAAAGGAAGCACAACAATGATACATAATATGATGAAAAATCAAATAGCCTCACCTTTAACTTCTCACAATCCCGCTTTAATGACCGCAAACTCCCCAATATCTTCCCCTTCTCCTAAATAGCAAGCTCCACTTCTCTTCTTTGCCTCGTCATTGCAAGCTCCATATTGTCCATCAGGCAAAAAAATTTATCCTACTCCTCCTTCACAGATCTCCATTTATCCTTGTAATTGCCCACCAAACTCTACGAGAGCTTGCTTCCTCCTCGCCTCGACCACATTAGACTGCACACACATGATATTGTTCTCTACCTCAACATGTAACCTGTCACGATCATCAGTTAGAGCCATTAGCTCATTTTTCAGCTACATTTCACTCTGCTTCTCCTTGGCAAGCTCTCTCTCCAAGCTCACCTTTATAGCCTCAAGCTCTGCGACACCCTGTTCGAACAAATGGCATGTCGAACATAAAAAATCACAACAACAACAACTTGAGATATAACAAAAGAAAAAGGAGAAACACAACATACCACTTTGCGATTCTCCTTCAACTGTCGAAAGGCCTTGGTAATCGTTACTAGAGCTTGTAAAAATGAAGGGATAGTCAACAAAAATTATGAAGCATACAACAATTCGAATTACCCACAAAAAACTACACCATTACCTTATAAGTCTTTTACATTAAAAAAAAAAAAATCAATAGCTAGATCCATAGTCAACAACTCCCCATAGAGCACCCTCGACCTCTTCTTATTTTCAAGTTAACCAATTTCCTCAAAACAAAACCGATCCACAGTAATGTTGCTCCATTTTAAAGCCTTTCCCTCAATAAAATCGAGCGGACCACCAGCGACACCCCTCCCGGGTTGACTCCCACGACCTCTGACCAGTACCCGACCTTCCGTGCTAGCATTGCTACTCCCAATGACCTCTCCAGACTGTACAGGAACAACACAAGCTTAGGCCAACATAGGGGACAGTTGAGGTAAACCATGCTCCTCCCAAGATGGAGCCAAACATGGTGAACTCACCAAAATAACATCCCTGCCACCACAACACCGACGTCTCTAATCTCAGCAGCACCTCCATCGACACTACCTGTGGTACCACTAACATCTATAGTGCTTTCTTTAACTCTTTGACGCTGCTTATCTAAATCAACCACCGGAATGCCGACTTTAGTGGTCTGACCCTTGACCTCGGTAGGTTGCTTCTCAACTCTTACCATATTGGTTGATGGCCTCTTCCGCTTCTTCGAAGGGTCAATAAGGACATCAGCTACGTTGACCATAACCATCATAAAGCTCTACAAAAAAAAAAAAAAAATCAGTATAACAGTAAAAACACCTACACAGTCAAGCTCAATAGCTCACACCCCTTGACCACATAAAAAGCCTTTTCCCTAGAGCTCGACTCGACAAGTGATCTTGGTGGGGGGAGGGAAGAGGAAGGAAGAGAGAGGGAGGTCAATCGCATGGACAACTATGCCATACCACCATTAGTGATTGGCTTCTCGCTCATGAAATTCCTCACCATGGGCGCAACATCATATGGTCTCCCACCTCGCAATCTTAGAGCACCTTCTAATATAGCCAGCCTCCAGAATCATGCGCCATTAAGTGTTGGGGTTTCTTATGCCGGTTAGGCTTGCACCACTCGACCCAGAAATCAAAACCCCGTTGCACACCATCCTCTAGCCTTACTATCCATAGCTCATGTTTTCAGTCAAACCCATTTGAACCGGTAAACCCGATAAAGAGTTGGGGACATTTAGGTTATTTAACAAAGTACCACCACTCCTCCAGCGATCTTTTATAAAGGAAAAATTGGCAAAATAGGACCAGGGTAGGCCGTACCCTAATGTTGAGACAGATGACCTTGAAGGCCACCAATATTCGACAAACATTAGGTAGTAACTGAGCCGGACTCAAATGATGATTATTAAAAAAAATCCTGTTGATAAGGAGAAAAAGGCATCCTCAATCCAAATTTGAACGCTTTTTTATATAAGGTGAATTGATGGGCACCAAGGAGGCACGCGCAATCTACTTTCTTAAGCCCCACGATCACCTATTCTTGAAGAGCATCGTGCATCTCTTGCTTAAATATAGATTTGATCTCCTCCTTAGATAGCTTATAGCAGATCCCATTTGGGTAATCGCCCTCGGGACCGTCATCTCGGGCTGCCTCCGAGTACAAAGGGACGACTTTTGTCTTCTTGAGGTCATCGAAAGCATACACGACTATTAGGTTCCGATATACCTCGCTGTCAAACTCAGCGTAGGAAAGCATACCAGAAGCACCTCAGCACATCGTTGCCGACATTAGGGATGTGCTCGGCCTCTCCTTACGACTGCTAATAAAAGCTAAACCTCCACTCTTTGACCTATGCCTCTCACTAAACTCCGAACCCCCTGACCTTGATTTGGTATCTCTCTTCTCTCTCTCTACCTCTAGGGCAAACCATTGAATCCTACTGACCGAATCATGTGAAAAAGATTGAGTGGCGGAGGTACATGAGTTTGACATTGTTAAAGAAGCTTGCAGAATGTTTCGAAGTAGAACACAAGAAAGGCGTTTGGTAACTTTTTCAACGAAGTATGAACAATGTTGTGAGAAAACCCCCGCAACAGATTAGTATTTATAAAAGAAGGGAGGAAGTGCTAAAACCCAAACCCTTGAGACTTGTGAATAGGCCTTACGGTCTTGACGTCACGACCAATAGCCGTAATTGCTAAGGCCAGACGTAATTATTGTCAGGACCTTTCAAATCCACAGGCTCTCTCGGAAATGTTGTACTCCTTTGAATACTGCGAAACATATTAGGTACGCCGCCTACAGGAAATCCAACGGTCATCATAGCTGAATATCACTAAATGGGAGATGCAGCTTAAACAAAAAATGCAGCTTGCTCCGAGACGAACTCCTTATAGCCAATGACCTCGTGGGTTTACATTCTCTTTGCTTTCACAACGAAAGTAGGGGGATAAATGTTGATAGTAAAATATAGCCTTAGGTCCACTCAGTCTCTTGGGCCTAAAAAACCTAACAGCCCTCGAAAAGCCCAAGGAGACGGTTTCCTAGTACACCCCGACCTCAATGCCTCAAAGAGCGTAGCGCCTCAGCTATGTGTTGCGGAGCTAGACCCACCCTCAAACGTTCACCTCAAGACCCTCTACGAGCTCATCAAGTTGTCAAGACCACTAGCTCGGCCTCAACCTAGCTCGACCCCGAGTCCTTATCCTTGGGTCCTCATCTTCCTCGGCTATAATATATGTCCTAGTCGTACCTTATGATCGGGAGGACATCAACAGCTCGGCTATACTCCATGAAGTCAAACTCACCAGCTCAGGTACCATCCTCGCGCTTAGTGCTAAGCCTTATACTTTTTGTCCTGGTATAATCCTAAAACCCTATAAATATCTCCTTACCATGGAGGCGAGGGGATAAGAAAAGAGAACAGAAAAACATAGAATACAGACAGCAAGTTTTCTAGCATTTGTTTGCATAAACATTACTTTTACCCACAGACTGACTTAAGCATTGGAGTGGTCGCGCCGGGCAACCCTTAGTGTCCCTTTGATATGTTTTTGAGTGTTTGCGAATTGCAAAAGTAATCTTTACTAGCTTGAATTCATCTTGTGCAACAATACCTAACAGGAATGCGATGATGTTTTATATTTTTCATTATGATGGAAGCTCACTTATTAACAACAATGTTGTAGATGTTAATGGAGAAAGGAAAATAAATGGGTAAACTCTTAGTGATAATTCTATATATTTATATGCTGCTGTTATTTTTATTATTATTATTATTATTATGATCTAAAGTTATAGGATTTGTTTAGATAGTCTAATTTTCATTGGTATCTATATTGGTATTTGTATCATATCTATTTCATATTAGTATCTAGTTTGTTTGATCGATTTATAAGTAAAAATATCCATTTTTCATTGGTATTTATTTTCGACAAAGAGTTTATTTGAAGATGATAAAAAGATGAAGCCAAATTGATAGAAGTATATATTTAGACTTTCGAATTTTTACCTATATCGTATTTATATCTGATCTATATCTATAACTTTTGTATCATATCTGTTTGGTTAGTTTATGAGTAAAACTGTCAGTTTTTCATTGATATTTGTTTTTTTTTTTTTACCAATATCTATTTGAAAATAATCAAAAATATAGTATAAAAATGACCAAAACACAACGAAACAAACAAATCTAAAATTATGTCACACTCTTTATTACTTTTATGTGAACAATCTGACAGCAACATGTTGACATTATAAGAAGAATTTCATCCACTTTTCTTCCTGTGAAGATCTTTCAATATGCCTCACTTCTATGAGGGAACATAAAAAAATGTTGTAGGATTTTTAATTTTTTTATTCGATTAGTTTAATATATCGATTTTAATTCTTTTGGGATTTTAGAATACTTTAAATAATTCAGTTGGAGTTTAGTTATTTTAAATTAAAATGTATATTTTGTGGTCTTTGATATTTTTCTTTCGAGCAATTTGGGTCTTTAGCTTGCTATTTTTTGTTTATGTTTTTAGATATACATTTTAAAATCTTTTTAACTTTTGAGTTCTATATTTAAATGTTTTGGTTAGTAATAGTGTTATTATACATATATTTATTAGTATCTTATTATTCATGCTAATAGCTATTAATATATGATGGAGCAGGTGATAGATTAATAAATATCTAGATGGCGGAAAGTCTAAATGATTATAGTTGAAAAAGAATATGTTATTTAAGAAACTACTCATAAGAGTATTTAAAATTTTGGTAAATGAAATTACTTATATGGAAAAGTCCAGACACACTTCTTTCTTTTGAATGCAATTAACGTGCATGCGAAGCCTCACTTCCATGTACATTTATTAGCTTAACAAGTTGAATCCGTAAAGCCATTTAATTTTTTTTTTTTAAATTTTTTTAAGCTGCTAACAAAGAAAAAGTTAAATGGTAAAATGTTCCTCCTATGGCAGAGCATAGAATAGGTGGAAATCTTTTTATCTCATTATCATTTAGCCATGTTATTATATTACTACTTACTACAGGTTTGCTTATATGCACATGATTCTATATTATAGATTTAATGATTATAACCTAATCACAGGAAAAAATTTCACATGAAATTATTAATACATCAAAATCTGTTCAAATATAATTTGTTTATCATTATATTAATATAGTTATATGGATATTTTTTATGAAATTCAAAATTTGAGGTCTTTCTTTTATAATTTTGGATAAGTTCATAGATACTAAGCTTTAAGGCCTTTTTATAATTTTTGTCTCATTTAGCTGCCATCAAGTCATCTCTAAGGTTTTAAATGGATCCAATGGCTATCAACCAAAGTTCCAATCCTCACATTTTTATTTTTGCAACTTTCCAAGATCTTCCATAATGTTCTACTAAACTTAGCTCCGTATACAAATATATAAAGATATAAATACATAACTGTATTACTTTATTAATTTACTAATGTGGAAATATCTAATTGATTTATTCCATTCTCTAGCACATTCCATAATAGAATGGAAATGGAATTGGCTTTTGTCACTTCTAGTATTTTATTACAAAGACAAATCTTTTTTTTACCCTATGTTATTATGTGTTTTAGTTTAGTTGTAGTAATCCATATTACCATAAAATAATTTAGGATAATATTATAGGTATTTTTATTATAGTTTAAGGCTAGTTGTATTTATTTAGATAAGAATATAATTGGATGGGTTATTATAAGGTATCTTATCTGCTAAAAATCCTAATTGGATTTCAATAGTGGATTGGATTTGGAAAATAATATACTGATCCTATAAATCCTTGAGATGTGTTCGGATTACAATAAAACTCCATGGGAAACTCTATCCGTCAAATTAAATATAATTTAATATAAATAATTAAAAAAAAACTTACAATTTTAAATTAAAAAAAAAAAAAAAACGTAGTAAGTGGTAATGTAATGTTCACCGAAGTCCGTCTCCGTCCTCCATCACCCTTCACCATTACATTCAGATTCATAGACCATAGGGCACAGCCACACAAATCGCTCCATCCATCGTCGTGAGTCCCTTGTCTACCATCTCCACCAGTGACTAGATTAGAGTCAGCTTATCCGCTCCACTGACCCGCCGTCAGTTCGTCGAAGATCGCCATAAATCACAGACAAAGCCGCCATCACAGCCTACAGGACCACTCGCTCCCTCAACCGTCAGTCATCACTTGCCGTCGCTCAAGGTAAGGCTCGTCATCGTGTAAACTGTTCTGTTTATATTATACATTGTAATTGTTGAAGTGGCATTATTTTGTTCTTCTTAATATTACTGGCCACTGTGACGGAGATGTCTCTTGAAAGTTGAATGTCTCATGTTTGCATTTTGTCTCACAATATTTGTTTTCTGATTTGTTCAACGGATTCTTTGTCCCTGCTCTCTCTATTTCTATGGTAGAAGAATTAAATTAATGTTGGAAGATTCATTTCTGAGAATGATGTAGGTTCTTGTGGAGACATTCTGTGTTTTTGAGGTACTATGTGAACAAATGTCCTTTCATCTGCATTTTAAGTCTTTATGACACTCTGAATCTTTACATTTCTTAATAAAGTTGTGGCATGTTGTCGGATTGAAATTGAATTGTATATATAAAGTTTTTTATTCAGATTTGTTGAAGGGTTTTATAGGGTAAAATTATCATTAATAAATGATAATTTACTGAGACTAGAAAAGGGGGGGGAAGAAACGAAAGTGGGTCAACAGGGTGAGGCAGGTCAGGGTCAGGGTCGAACCCTATAGGAGCGGATTTGGGTATCCCGGTGGCTCTACAGGGAATTGGGGCAGGTTTGGGTCTTTTGTGACCCTTTCCAAACCCGCCCCCTTGCATCCCAGCTTCATCGATAAATCGAACATTTAGTGAAACTGATTATTTTATTTTTTATTTTTTTGGGATTTATTGTTTGTGACAATGGAACTATTTTCCTGGGACAATTTATCCTGCGGGAATTGTTGCTCTCTTTTGGGATAGTCCAGACCTTGGTCACTCTTGGCATGTATAATTTAAGTGCAAATGTAACAACTTTATTTAATCGATGATGCTTCTCATATTCAATGTGACTTCGAATTATTAGCATCAATTGTTGTGTGGCAAGCAGCACAAACTCAATAGCTAAATGAGTATATGAGTTTAAGGCATCCACTTGTCCTGATTTGCTATTGTCATTGTAATAAAAAAAAATTTCCCAACATTTTATACTAGGATATTGTGTATTATTTTCCTTCCCTTCCCCCACCCACCCCCCACCCAAAAAAAAAAAAAAAAAAAATTGGATAACTAAATTTTGTTTTTATGCACCTGCATTGAAAATTTATCACAACATTTAATTTAAATGATATAAGCTTGTTATATTTATGATTTTGTGGGAATCCATATCTGTGTGTGTGCGTATTGATAACTCGGATCAGGATTTAAATGTTCTTTAATTACTGGTCTGATTATGGCAATTTGCATTTACTTGATGCATGATTCTGGTTTTGAATTTGACATCGGAAGATATCTCGAGTAACATCGCTCTGCTTTTTGTCAGAAGTTTTAGAGTTAAATGGGTCCAAGATGGAAAGGGAAGGGGTCACAGGCCAAAGCTTTGGCAGATCCAATGTCAGCAATAGTTTTACGGCTCCAAACTTCTCTGATTCAGTCTGATGCTCATGGATTACTCACAGGATGTAGTGTACTTCTTGCGGTGGATACAGAACAATCTGATCTACTCAATCTTGCATGCTTTGGCCAGCCAATAGTTACAGCTGATAAGGATAAGCAGTGGTTTCAATTGGGCCTGGAGGAAGCTTTTTATCTGTGCTACTCTTTGAGTTGCCTCAAGATTTTTGCCAAAGATAATCATCCTAAAAGTGTTGAAGAACTATGGAAGTATATGATAGATAAGAAAAGATCATTTCCTGAATATTACAAGGCTTACTCTCATCTTAGAAAGAAAAATTGGGTTGTTCGTCAGGGTTCTCAGTATGGTGTGGATTTTGTGGCATATCGCCACCATCCATCTCTTGTCCATTCTGAGTATGCTGTACTTGTTTTAGCAGAAGGAGATAATGATGTAAACTCACGGTTGACTCTTTGGTCTGATTTTCATTGCACAGTTCGTGTATGTGGAAGTGTTGCAAAGACCCTCTTAGTTCTTTTTATCAAGAAATTGAGTCATGGTGTGGGCTTTCCATCATGCTTAATGGAATACATGGTAGAAGAGCGAACAATTACAAGATGGAGTCCAGAAGAAAGCCGTGAAGATCAACCAAGCAATTGCAATGGATCCAAGTAAGATTTGTGGTGTTCTTTATTGGAGATCTTTGTTTTATATATTTAAATATATAGTTTGGAGTGCCTTATTTTGCCCATAGTTGGAGGGAGGAGAGAAAGTGTATGAACTTGATTTCCCTTGCCCTGCATATTAATTTCATAGTTGATTACTCAACTCTTTGCAGAGCCTTAAATACAAGGGAATATAGTGTGTTTTTGTATGCATACAAATCACTGAATGCCATATATGCAAGAAACATCTACATCTTGTATTTGTAAGAGAACATTTTCGCTTGGCTTATCAAATAATATGCCACTTAGGCATTGTTTTTTTTATGAAAATCTTTTATCAATCGAAAATGTTTTCCATTAAAATATTTTCTTGCATGTTTTTGGTTGTATTTTTTAAAAGTATTTTGAAAACGGTGTTGAAATTAATATTATTTGAACATAATATAGTGTGCAAATGAAGTATTAAAGATCATGGAGAACGGTTTGGAAAATGACTTTTCCTTTTAAAAAGTGCAAGTTGTTTTCCAAAAAAGTAAGTTTCCCAATAAGCAGGAAAATGTTTTCTTGTTTCCAGCTTAACAAAAAAATGATTCCCTAAACAAACAGGACCTAATGTTTAATGATCTTCATGCCTGATGACTTTTTGTCGATTTTTATTGTCGTTTCCATCCTGGGTTTATGAATAAATGGTCTGCTGGTGCTGATTTGTCCATTTTTCTTACTTTTGCCGCTTTCATCAAATTAAGTTTTTGTAACATGTGATAGAGTGATAAAGACACGAAACCTTGCAGACTCTTATTCAAGATCAATGCCCTAATATAGCTGTAGCAATAAAGACAGTTTTTTACATTTTCTATTTTTCTGGATTATGATGATGAGAAATTTCTTGATGTAAGTTTTATTTTATGGTTAGAAGCTCTTTACCTCATTCAGAGAATGATAAACTGAGGTTTCATCAATGAAGTTGAGACTTGTAGAGGGACAAATTTAAATGATACAATTCTTGGGCTTGTCCAATATCAAGGAAGCTTTGTAGAGGTCCATATCTTTAATGGTTTGCATGGTTCATGGAGTTTGGACCTAAAGAATTAGACATAATTTGGGATGATTTAGAGAATTAATTGTTAGGCTCTGAACAGGGTATATTAAGACCTCATGTGTGAGCTAAACCCATTATAATCATCTCTTATTATAAAATCTTTGTTCTTGACACCTCAATAATCATTAATCACCTTTCACAAACTGGAAATGGGCTTGATCTTGATTATTTCTTCTTTCCAATCACTCTATATCATTCTTTTTTATTTATTTACTTTTTTACTTTAAATTTCCAATGCAAAACACTTATACTTCGTACTTCCCTCGCGGAAATGTTTAGGGCTTGCTGCAAGCATAGGACACCTTGCTTTTGAAACCCACAATGACCAAAAAAATTCAATCTTCTATGAGAGGGCTGACCTAGTTTCTTCCCACAAAATGCATGATATTCCTTCATATTGATACATGTTAAAAAAAAAAAAAAACAAGAAGGAGTAGAAAGAGGAGGAGGAAAAGAAAGTAAAAGAAAACTGCACTCAGTAAAATTTACCATGATGGTACTAAAATTAGAGAACTCAAGGCATTCTGCCCACTTGATTGTCTTCCTTACTATGTAAAAGTTCATGTGATACCCTGTAGATGATGTGATGAAAAATTAAGTCCTTGCAGTAATTCTATTAATCATTTCTTGAATTTTTTTTCTTGCCTTTTTGTTTATTTTGATAGTTATTTTCCATTAACATTAAGCTTCTTACATTATCCTCACTTCCCTATACTGCTGAATAATTTATAGTATGTATTCTGTTTTTCTAGTTAAGCCTTGCAGGATAAGCTAATAGCAGATTGTAAATTGGCAGTAAACTGAAGATTTCTTTGATTAGACTGTACTTTCACTATTATGCCTTGGGAACTGTCTGCTTATATCAATAATATGATAGCTATATATCTATTTTCTCTATTTTCTTGGGGATGGATACAAGACGGCATGGCCAAAAGGAGTGGAGCAAATAAATTGACATGCATGAAAGGAAAATACTCCTTTCTTGCATGTAAAATAATTTCCCTAGTTGGTGAAAGTATGAAGTGGTTTCTCTGTGACAATTTACAATCAGCCTTCTTTATATTTCTCAGTCATGGGTTGATACTTCTCTGAATCTTCTTTTCATAGAGGATATACTTGTACCATGTGGCTGTACAATTTGTTTTGATTCCATTTTTCCCTTTGTTTCATTTCTTCTTTCATTAGGATAAGTGAATGAAAGCATAAATTCAGCAGAGAGGATGAATGTCGGATGATTGGGCCTTGAAAAGTCGCACTACTGGTGAGCAGTGCTTGTCCACTTTGCAGCTCCTTGTGCATTGATGGTGATTGAGAACTTTAGCACTACCTCCAGTACTATGGGAATGCAAGAAATTATGCTTTTTACCTTTCCTGTTAGGTAATTGCTTTTTGCTCTTATCTTTTATCTCCCTGTCAAGTCGTAAATCCAATTTTTGCTTACAGGTTTGAGGAGGAAAATGGACACTGCTACCAGAAAAGGTGTTTGAATTCTCTTGATTAAAAATTGGAATTCACCGAAGGAGAACAGGTATAGTCCATGCAGAAAAGTAGTACTTGACATGAGCACTGCCCTAGGTCAAATGCTTTTGGCATGTTTAGTCTTGTGCCTATATTTACTGAATTTTTACTGAGAATGAAATTGTTGTATAGCCCATGCCGTTACCATATGTCAGTATCTTATAGGTTTAGTCTATGATCTTTGTGAACGTTGATATCCTGGCTGAGGGCCAGTTGCTGCTTTGTTGCTTTATCATTGTGTCAGCATAACATGTCTTAACTGGCTAACTCCTTGAGTGATTGTTAGCTGCTAATCAGACATGTATTTTACACTAGTCCAAGAAATGCCGTCAGTAATTAAGTTCTGGAGATGCATATCAATGTCATTGTGTTTGAGATGTTTGATAAGTCATTAGCATATTTTTTGCTAGACGCATCATGATGCATTTTCCTTCTTGAATGAGCCATAAGACCTTGCTGTGAATGTTCCCCTATTTGACTATTTGAGTCTGTTCCTTTTGCTAACCACCTCTTCTAAGGATGGCATTTCATGTTTTGTTACTTGAGTTTTCTATATGTGCTATGTCATTCTTTATTTCTTGACTCATGAGATGCTCATAAGCCTAAATCCTCCTAGAGCGGTTCTTGGTGCTCATTATATAGTGTATTCATATGAAATTTGCATCACCTGAAGACCCATCAGGCACAAGACACACACTACTTTTTCCACCAATCCAGCATTTAAAGGGATTTTGCTCTGAAGGAGCATTCAAAAGTTCTTGCAAGTAAATACTAAGATATACATAACAAGTGGGTGATAGAGGGTTTTGGGATGCATTCTATTGTGAAGCATTCGAAGATGTTCTGTTATATTCAAAAACTTGCTATGAGTCCATTCAGTGTGTTGGATAGAGTTGCACATTTTTAGATTCAACCCAAGTATTTCCCTGGACTCTACTAGGAAGGAAGACCTTTGCGGGAAAAGGAAATTAATATTCTTATTTAAAAAAAAAATTACAAAATGCCACTAGGATGAACATAATATTAGATTTACACAAGTTGAACTTGTCTATTCAAGAGACAAGCTCTATTGTTTTTAACCTTGTCTGTTCAACAGGCAAGTTTGGCCAAAAACAAAAATAAAAACAACCATGCTGAACTCTAATTCCAAAACCTCGACAACTCCTTAAATCTCCTCAAGCATGTTCATGGTGTATTATTTCATTATGTCCTCCAACAAGACAACTTCCTCATAAACCTTCTCTTGTGTTATGCCTTGGGTCATGGCAACACAGATGCAATTCATGTCATGAGCGGACGTGATTGTGCGTCTCGTTTATGAGTTTAGGATAGGAGGTGCTGTGAAGTTGACTCATACTCAATCCAACCCTAACGAGCGTATCTCTGGTGCATTTTTCATTTTGAGGCTTTCTTTAATTTCTAGATTCGTTTTCATGATTTTTCCTCCTTTTTATTAGAAATATATATGAAAAAAAAAAGGTCTTTATATTGAGTTTGAATCGGGAATTGCAGAAGCTAGGGAGCTTCGCTCATGACATGATCTTAATTCGGCTGTGGATTTGATTTTTTGTGGAAAGATAATATTTTTTGTGTTCTTGCATCTGGGATAGTCATCCTTATTTATATTTATTTATTTTATTTTATTTTGTTCTTGGCCAAACTCTACAGTTCAACAGACGAGGTTAAAAAAAATACTGACCTCGTCTCTTAGATAGAAGAGGTTAATTATTTATGACCTTGTTTATTCAAGAGATGAGTTCAATTACCTAGATTTGGGATTATTTTTATCTCATTGGCATTTTTGTAATTTTTTTTTAAAATATTAATTTGCTCTTCCCAGACTTTTGCATTGATTGGATACTTTTTCGTTAACCTTTTTTTGACAAGTTTGGAGCTCCTCTCCTTTAGTTTGTTGTTGAGCACATAATTCCTTGATCGCCACATGTTTCTAGACTATTTGCTTGATAAGTTCAAGAAAAAAAATTATAGGCGCATTACCTAATTCTCTACACATTCTGCTTGCAGTTCGGTTTGTATATTTTTTCTAGCTAAAATTTACCGAACGCTACTGAATTTTATTAAAATACCATATTGATCACTTAATTATTTTTTTTGATCAAATAACTATTAAATTTTTCAAAAAAGTCAATCAATTCACTTAGATGACTTTTTGATTGTATGACAATTGAACATTTTAATTCCTGTATGACATTTGTGATTTCTTCCCCCCAAAGTCCATCTATTCCCAATCTCCAGTAAAAAAAAAAAAAAAAAAAAAAAATTGATCCATTTATAATCCTCTACTAGTTGAGTTAATGGATCGTCCAATTGGAAATGATAAGAGATTGTATAGGTCGTTAAAAGGAGCTCTAAGGAAGTGATACATATAGTATATCTTCGAATTACCTTATTTTCTCTATGAGGAAGAAAGAAAATAAAAAAATCTGCCACTATTGGTAAAGCTATAATTATGGTTAACCAAGGAAAATAATTTGTGGTAAAGACAAGATAAAGCTAAACTTGGACCAAAAAACTCGTGCCCAAAATATAAAATATTTATGAATACTTTTTGACTATGCGCTAGTGTTCCACTATTATTAGTGAACAATAATGGAATAATTCCTTGATAGAAATAGGGACATAATTACATGGATATAGTAAGTCTTGCTTGGGCTGCTTTAATGGTAGTTTTTACATTTTCCCTTTCACTCGTAGTATGGGGAAGAAGTGGACTCTAGAGGTATTACTAATTTTGAGTTGAAGAATCAAAGCATATCAATTGTTTTTTTTTTATAGATTTTTTTATTTGGTTTTTATTTGTTTCCCTCTTGACTCTCCAAAGAGAAAAAAAGTTCTGCTATGTTTATGTTATTAATTGGATCCACGTCCTCTATGGGAAACAACATATACATAGGAATTGTCCAAAGAAAGACTATACATAATAAGATCTTATGATTCTTATCTTAGGCAAGTCGCATATTATATTGCATACTTAATTTACCGCACACCCCACCACTAACACCCCCACCCACTCTAACCCCCTCAGGCCGCGGGCCCGTTAAGATTTTTGTGTCATGCCACAGGAAATAATTTCGTCTCTCTCTTTTAAAATCCAATATATATATAGATAGGGGCGGATTTTTTGTTGGGGGGGTTGCATTGGGCCCGCCGACCTTGATTCATGAAAAATGAATTTTTAAAGGTCTTTTAAAAAGAAAAAAAATACATGTTATATGCATATTATATAAAGAAAGTTATAACGTAAAATTAAATATGTTGTAATGGTTAGGTATTAACCTTTATATCCATGAGAGTTTTTTTTTTTTTTTAACTTTTATTTAACATGCACTTATTATACTAGCTACTTCTTTCTCTTATACTAACTACTACTCTCTCTCTATATATATATATGTGTGTGTGTGTTTCTTTTTTTAACTTTTTGTTTTACAATAACTAATAATATTAAATTCTTTCATCATAAAATTATCAAACTAAATAAATTCTTATTAATAACTATTTTACGTTCAAAATATACCACAAGGTAATAATTATTATTATCCATATTACAATTGAATATTATTGCACACTAATTATATGATTTGATTTAGTAACTTTTTTTTCTTCAATTAATGTTATTTAAATGCACATATCTTATCTACATATATATCATGATCTATTTGTGCTAAAATCAATCACACTACATATTAATTATATAATTTGATTTAGTAACATTATTTTTTTCTACATATAATGCTAGAAAAATGAACACAAAGTATTGAATAAATATCATATCTAGATATATTTTATGATTTATTTTTATTAAATGCAAAATTTATATAAATATTAACTCTATATTTTTTCTTAATAATTAATTTTCAAATGACACATATATCATCCCTTATGAAATTTACTAAGTACTCTTAATTATTGTTTGAATGATCTTTTTCATGAAGTTTCAAAAAATATCACATTTAAATCATTATAAAATTCCCATAAATATATAAGATGAAATATAATTGTAATAGCGAGTGAATTAATAAAAAATTTTAAAATTAACTTTATTAAGGTCCGGTCCTCAGTCTTACAATCTTGCGTTTGCCATATATATATCTACAAAACTTTTGTTCACCAAAAACCTTACAATTCCTACAAGTCTTTTGATCTTTTCATTCGGTAAGACTTTTATTACTACCACGGTAAATTTCATCAACTTATAGCACTTGAAACATCAAGAATTGATATCTTATGATATATATTATAATAACTTTTTTTTTTTGATAAATCTCTAATAACGATGGATAATATCTTTGATTTTCGCCATCTTTAGCATAAAAGCATTTAGAAGAAAGGAATTTTAAATAATTTTGATGGCTTAAAAAAAGTATCATAATGTAAATTCACCAATATGATGAATTTCTTATTGTCATATGATTAGAAAATTATTGGAATGGTATAATTGGATTATTTTTAAAAGTTTAGTGGTTATATATGTTAGAATGAAAGTTCATGTTTAGTATTTGTTGCTTGCTTGAATTTAGTAGAGATTGGATTAGGATATTTGGGGCTTAAACTGACATGAGGGCAGTAAGGCTTGTAAAACAGGTACACGACTAGTAGTGTGTCGAGCGTGAGTTTGCGTGGATATTCCGATACTTAAGTATAAAATGTTTAAGAAAGTTTGGGTGTGATATTACTGGTCCTAAGAAGGGTAGGTGAGTATTTAGAGGCGGTTGATCTGGTGGTTTTAGACGTCATGAGGTTATGAATGAGTGGACGATTGGTAGTAGTGGAGAACACGAGGTGAGCCACTATTCCACTATTGGGCGTCTAGTTTGATCCGGTGACATATACTGAGTGGCGAGGGAGACGAGGATAATCAAGTAGGGCTATAGTCGTCTAGGTGAGGCCTTATATTATGAATTTTTGTCATTTGCACCTAGTAAGGCGGTCTAGTCCATTTGTCAGTCGGGCTCATCTCGGGTAGCTCTTACTCTAGTTTATACCATTAACAGTATGTTATTTCCAAAAAAGTATACTGGCATCTCACGAATATTATCCATTATGGGATTGATTTCAAACTCTTTGCAAACTGGGAAGAAGAATCCGGTTTTAAGAAATTGGAAACCCAAAGCACCCATTGTTTAGGACAACTTTGTAGGTAGAGTTTTTCAGGTGTTACGTGGCAGGGTATCAAAGGATGGACTTTTTTTGGCGATTTTCTTTTGATTTCCTTCGATTGCTGCAATAAGAGATACACAAATACATTTTATTTTATTTTTTTACACGATAAATTATCAATGGAAAGCGGTCTTCCCTGAGCTTGTATAATGAAGCTCTTATGCACGAGAAATAAACGAGTAAATGACTATTCCACCACTGTAGTTTGTCGTAATACTAATAGGAATTCAAATTGATTTGTCCTATAGCTCAGCATTTTTCCAGCAACATATCGAAGACCAAACATGCTGAGCTGGAACAAGAAATGCTTGAAAGACGGTTGCTATCCTCATGCCTGGAAGAAGGGGCAAGACAAGTTTCTGGGACGTGAGCTGGATCCGGAGAAACACTTCCCAAGCCCAAACCTACGTACATGTGTGAGAGTTAGTGGGACGCGATGGAGTCAGTAAGATGGTCCAGATGATTCCTTAAGAAAAGATTAATCGTTGCGCCCCGGCCCGGGGTGTGGTGTTTTTTTTTTGGGGGGGTGGGTGGTGTGGCGGGTCGCGCGTGGGGTTGGGGGTGGGGTGGGCCGGTGGCGGGTGGCGAAGGGAAGAAAAAGCTTTGACACAACGGACCTGCATTGGATTATATGAGTATGTACTTGCTAATTAGATAATACGGGTGGCCTGTATTATTTATTTATTTATTATTATTTTTAACCAAAAATTGAAGGTGAAAGGGAAACTTACATCAAAATACTTAACATGAATGTTTAATATGAACCTTCATTCTTTAGATTTTAAATACATAGATTCACATATCCACTACCGATGTGTGATTAAAAACTTCACAATCGGGATCCTTAGTATACGTTAAGTACTCCTACATGATTTCCGGGTGAATAAGCATATGGAGCAGGATGGTCTATATTATTCAATTAATCTTTTCCCGGCAATTACCGGCACCACCATCAATTTTACAGTAGCTTTATTGTCAAAGACGGTATCTCCCATTTCGAGCCCTAAATGCTCTGCTTCATCGTTGTTTTCTTATTTATTTATTCACTCATCAAGCATTACTACCGCTACAATGGTCCCAAAAAAAATAAATAAATAAAGAGAAAGAAAGAAAAGAAAATTATAATTAACTCTGCTAAATTTTGATATAAGTATGGACAATACATCTGAAAACACATCAAAATCAAAGTTTAAGGAGTGTTCAAGTAAACCTTGATAAGTTCAAAGATGTATTCGCTCCAAAGCCAAAGTTTAAGTTATTTTTATCTTTCAGGATTATTTGTCAATTAATCAAATTCAAGGAGATAATTTGTGAGGTTTGAAAGTTTAAAAAGTTATATCTGTGCCAATGTCCAAGTTTAAAAAGGTTATTTCTATCTATTAAAAAAAAAGAAAAAAATTTATATAAGTTGGTATAAGAAAAAAAAAAGGGACCAGAAGGGATCATTCAAATAGGAGATCAACATTTTGAATGGTTAAAAAATTGGATCAATGTTACCTGTTTGTATTGTTAGATTTTTATCCGTATATGATACTTATCGGTATTGGATCAATATTAGTTTGATTTGGTCATTTGATGAGTAAAATTATAAGTTTTTTATGATATTATATCTATATTGGTTTAATATTAGTTTAATATCGGTTAAATTTGAAAATGAAACCAAAATGATACTAAACCAAGTATCCAAACAGACATGTTTATGCTGAATGATGTAATACTTGCCTAACTGTGTGGCAATGTTGACAATTTAGTTGTCAATCTGGGAATCTATATATAACACAGCACAATTAGAAGCAAATCTATGTCAACAAAAATTGATATTAATAATAAATGAGTCAAAGTTTAACACAATACAATTAAATTCATGTCCAGATTACGGGTATGATATCTAGACATGTGCACAAACCCAAGAACCCATTCAATGTAATATCATTATTATATTTATTTTCTCACTTCACATTTCCCTACTTTGTTATATCACTACTAAGCTAGATTATGATATATATTTATATGATGCAATTTATATTACATATGTTCTACAAATTATATTTTTATTAGTTTAATCTATACAAAATATAAACAATCTGATGTTTAATATAGATATATAATCTATATTTTATAACACATCCACATATATAACATATTCATTTCATGTAAGAATCATTAATAAGATTAATGTTACATTTAGTACTTAAACTTTTTCCAAATATATAATTAATTTTTAGAATTTTAAAGTAGTTAATTTAATACCCAATAAGAGTTTTTTTTTTCATTAATACTACTTTCTAACTTCTTTAGCTGAGCTAGTACTCGCACTCAACGAAAAAGTGACATGTGTTAGATAACTAATACAAGACGAAAAAAAAAAAATTAAACAATTAGGCAAGTGGAAAAGTGACATGTATTGGATAAATCTAGTAATTAATCTAGTATTAATGAACATGAAAAATTTAATTACATATTAAACTGATTATTTTAAGTGCAAGTGGATAATTATAACATTAACTCAACATTTATATGACATATAAATTAATCAGAAATATTAATAGTTAACGGAAGGCATAAAATGCATTAATAAAATTCTAAAGCAATTAAAAGTTTCGTAAAATAAATTACAAAAATACCACTGTGATGAAAATAATCCTAGAATTAAGCAAGTCAATCTTATCTTTTTCAAGAGACGAGGTCATAAGTGACTGACCTCGTTTGTTGAAGAGATAAGGTCATAATATCACGACGAAACTCATTTATTGAAGACGAGTTTCTATAATGGAGTAACCTCGTCTCGTCTCTTCAAGAGACGAAGTCGTTGTCATTCATTTAAGATATCCTCTCTTGAAGAGACGAGGTTGGTAGGCCTAATATACCACCTCAGTCTTCTTCTTCCTCCATTTGCAAATTTAAAAATGTTCCAAATTTCTCTATACCAAAACCCTAATTGACTTTTCCAATTCACAATTTCTTATTCAATCCGATCAAATTAACATTAGTTGTTCATCAATCTAGATGATATCGGATAATCCAAGCAACCATTCGTGCTAATTGCAGCTAATTTATGTGCGCATTTATATATAATTCCCGTAAGCTGCTCCATCAATCTCATTGAATTTTTTTATGTTGCAATGTGTACAATTCCTTATGATGAAGATACTTTGTTGATTTCAAACCGGTCTTCTCCTTTTTTATTTTTTTGAAACGTTGTTTGATTTTTTTGGGACTATTAGATCTGTATTTTTGTACTGCATTACAGATTTTGAATTGTTCCATTCATATGTTTGAACTACGCTAGTTAGTTTCGTTGTATAAAATTGTTTTGTGATGTTTGTACTATTTGTTGAACTTTATGTTCACGAATGATTTTGATGAGAATAATTATTACACAATTAATTATTTAAATATCTTTAATTGTTTAAATACTTAAAATATTTATATATATATATATATATATATGCTTTGTATTTGTCTTGTTATTTTTTAAGTATTAACAGAATAAAAAGTTGAAGAAAAGTCAAGACAAAGCTATGAAGCCCAGTAGAAGAAATGTGGAGGTACTATTCATCAGATAAAGTCAAGTGTTGAAGTTTTGGGTAAAACTATGAAGTCAAGTATTGAAGTTTTGGGTAAAACTGTGAAGTCAAGTGTTAAAGTTTTTGGTAAAACTGTAAAGTCAAGAGCTGGAGTTTTGGGCAAAATCGTAAAGTTAAGGGCTGGAGTTTTGGGCAAAATTTGTAAAGTCAAGAGTTTGAGTTTTGGGCAAAATCGAAAAGTCAAGGGCTGGAGTTTGAGCAAAATTAATAAAGTCAAGGGCTGAAGTTTAGCCTCGACTTTGGAGTTGCCATTGTTAAAATTTATAAAGTTAAGGACTGAAGCTTAGGTTTCGACCTTAGACCCCGACTTTAGAAAGAAGAGCTGTTGGAATGCATTAATGCATGTGTTAGACACATTTAATGCTCTTTCATTGCTTTTGACTTTTACACGTTATTAAAACGTTAAGTACATTAAACACAAGTATGGATTGTCAGAAACTTTTTTATAACGGGTAAATTTTTATCAAGAGCTATAAATAGATTTTTTCTATTCTCTTTGAAAAATAATGAAATATTAGAATTTTTGAACGCATAGTAAATACGAAAACAACGTTCTTTAAAGTTTTTTTTACTTGTTTTTATTCTCATTTCTCGTTAATTTGAATTTTTTTAAGAGAATAATTAGTGCTCTGTTTCAAAATTTGCTGATACACTCTAAACAAGAGTTTTTGAGAACCGTTTAAGATTTACAAAAGTTGATTATCTGCTCGTTTAAGGAGCTCAGTTTGTAAAAGAAATTTGTAAAATTCCTAAAGTATTTTCTATCGTAAATCTGCTCAAGTAGGAGCATTTCTTTGTAAAGGAATTTATATATTTCTTTAAGAGCTTTTCAGTTTTGTAAATCTGCTCATATAGGAGCTGTTTGTAAAAAGTCCTCAAATAAGACATTTGTAAAAAAAGTCCTCGTAGAGACAAAGTTAAAAGTCCTTAGTGGAGGCAAAAGGAAGTCCTCGGTGGGAGGCATTTGAAGTTTGGTCTAGAGTTATCAACATCATCCTAATTGCGATCAGGCGGGAAGTCTTTCGTGGAAGGCAAAGAGAAGGTCCTCAGTGGGAGGCATTTGAAGTCTGGTTTGGCGTTACCAAATGTCTTAATTACGATTAAGCGGGAAGTCTCAGTGGGTGCATTGAAGTCTGGTCGTGTGTACCAACACAAACACTTGATTTATCAATTGGAAAGTCCTTTGTGAGGCAATTGTAAAAGTCTATTGTGATAGCTTTGTTGTAATTCCTCGTCAAGAGATGCATTGATTTTAGAATAATCAATATAATGGTAAAAGTCCTCTTTGAGGTATTTGCACCGTGGAGAGTAGGCTGTAGGCCGAACTTTACGTTAAATCATTGTGTTGCTTCTCTTTCTCTCTCTTTGTGCTTCTTTATCTCTGCTTATTTATTAATTAGTTTTAATTAGTTTATTTTGCTACTTCTATTTGTTTAAGTTTACTCTTGTCTTATCTTAATTAATTAATCTGGTTTGATAAAACAGAAAATATTTGGAATACTTAATTCAACCCCCCCTCTTAAGTATTCCTTGTATATTATTTCTAACAATTGGTATCAGAGCCTGGTTTCTTGTGGTTGATTACTTAAACGCAAAAGAGAAAAGATTATGGCTTCTAATACACTAGGATTCTTAGAAGGTCAGGCTATAAATGGGCCACTGCTTCTTAGTAGGGTTAATTACTCTTATTGGAAGTGTAAAATGAATATATTTTTGAAAGCTCAACATAGATTAATATGGAGAGTAGATGAAAAATGACCTTTTATAATTGAAAATAAAAATGAAGATCAATATTCAGAAGATGATCGGAAAAAACTAGATTATAATGAAGCTGCCATGAATATTCTTCATTGTGGTTTGAATGAAAGTGATTTCAATAGAATTTGTACTTGTAAATCTGCTAAAGAAATATGGGATGAACTTGAAGTAACTTATGAAAGAACTTTAAGGATCAAAGACACTAAAATAAGCTTGTTGGTTAGTAAATTTGAAAGTTTTAAGATGCTGCCTGGTGAAACAATTGATAAAATGAATGATAGATTCATTAATATCATTAATCCTTTGAGTGACTTGGGCAAGAACTTTACTAATGTTGAAATAAATTCAAAATTGCTCAGACCATTACCAAAGGAATGGGAAGCAAAACGGATAGCAATAGAGGAAGTCGGGGATCTTAGCACACTGACAAAAGAAGAGCTTCTTGGGTGCACTCAAGACTCAAGAGCTCATCAAGAATAAAAAAATGAAGAATCCCAAAAGAAGGCTATTGCTTTGAAGGCAACCAACGATGATTCTGATAAGGAGGAGATAAATGAGGATGTTGTGTTGTTTGCAAAGAATTTTAACAAATTCATTAAGGCTGGCAGCTCCTTAAAGTTTAAAAAGGAAAGGAAGGATGTTGTGTGCTATAAGTGTCAAAAACCAGGACACATCCAACCAAACTGCCCTCTCCTCAAGAAAGTACAAAAAAGATCCAAGAGGAAAGCACTTATTGCTACTTGGAGTGATGAAGAGTCATCAGATTTTGATGAAGAAGAGTTATGCTTCATGGCAATCCACGATGAGGCAAACAATCCTTCAACTTCCTGCTCTAATGATGAATTGCTTGACAAGTATAAAAAGGTTTGTAAAAAGCTTAAAAAATCTGAAGAAGATAATAAACAACTTAAAAATCTGATGCAAAATGCTTTAGTTATATTAGAAGAGTTTCAAGATGAAATTAATGAGCTTAAAACTAAAAATGAAGAAAAAGACGAAATAATAACAGTTCTAGGTTCTGAAAGAGACAGCTTACATGAAAATCTTAGTAGCATGAATCTGAAAATGAATGAAATTAGAAATAAAAATAGGAAACAAAAGATAGAAAATAAAATTCTGGTTGAACAGAATGATAAATTAAAAATTGAAAATGATCTTTTAGATTTAGAAATCAAAACTATAAAAGATGATAATAAACTTGCATCTACTAGAAACAACATCAATAACAATGAACTTCTGAAAGAGTTAGATGAGCTAAGAATAGAAAATATAAATATGAAATCTAGCTTAGATGATTCAAAAGCTGTCATAGTTCAATTCACACAAGGAGAGAAAAATTTAAATACTCTCCTTGGTGAGCAAAAATTTGATCTTAACAAATATGGAATTGGTTATGATAGGCACATGAACTATAAGTCTCATAAGACTCGGTTTGTAAAAGCCACTTATGGCACTTGTAATTATTATGGCAAGTCTGGCCATATTGCACACTTGTGTGCAATAAGGAAGGCTTTGCTCTCGGGTCATAAAAGTAAGTATGTTTGGGTGGCTAAAAAAGAAGTTTTATATGTTTCTAACCCAAGAGGACCCAAACAGAAATGGGTACCAAAGAAATAATAACTTGTTTTGCAGGATTCTCAAGTGGCAGTAACAAATGGTACTTAGACAGCGGATGCTCTAGGCATATGACCGGAGTTGCTTCCAAATTTTCAAAGCTGGACTTAATGGATCAATGGAGTGTTATCTTTGGAGATGATAAAAAATCAACTGTTTTGGGTAAAGGTAGCATTATCTTTAATAAAGATCTTGTTTTTAATAATGTGTTGTTGGTAGATAATCTAAAACAATTGCAAGGCCTGAAAATAAAACTGTCATAGGAACAAAATGGGTTTTTAGAAATGAAATGGATGAATCTAGAATAGTAACCAGGAGCAAAGCTAGGTTAGTTGTTAAAGGCTATACACAAGAAGAATGGATAGATTTTGATGAGACTTTTGCCCCAGTTACAAGACTAGAATCTATAAGAATGTTTTTGGCATATGCTGCTCACAAAGATTTTATCCATTATCAAATGGATGTCAAAAATGCTTTTCTAAATGGTTTCATAAAAGAAGAGGTCTATGTCGAGCAACTACCGGGTTTTGAAAATAACGAATTTCCCAATCATGTTTTTAAATTGAACAAAGCTCTTTATGATCTCAAGCAAGCTCCTAGAGCTTGGTATGAAAGACTTAATAGCTTTTTGATAAATAATGGATTTTCAAGAGAAAAAATTGATACAACTCTTTTTTATCAAAAATCACAATTCTGATACATTAATGGTACAGATTTATGTAGATGATATTGTATTTGGTGCAACTAATTCTTCACTTATAAAAGTTTTTGTTGAGTCTATGCAAAAAGATTTTGAAATGAGTATGATGGAGAACTCACTTATTTTCTTGGGCTACAAATTAAGCAATCAAAATCTGGAACCTTTATTAATCAATCTAAGTACAATAAAGATTTGTTTAAAAGGTTTAAAATGGATAGTTGTAAGTCTAAACCTACACCTATGAGTACTATTAAAAATTAGACAAAGATGAAAAAGGTAAAAATATTTGTAAAAAGATGTATAGATGCATGATAGGTCGTTTGTTATATTTAACAGTTTATAGGCCTCATATCATGTTTTATGTATGTGTATGTGCACGATTTCAATGTTGCCCAAAAGAATCTCACTTTGGTGCAGTCAAACGCATCTTCAAGTACCTTGTGGGCACTATTGAAATTAGCTTGTGGTATCCCAAACATACTTCTTTTGAACTTGTTAGGTACTTTGATGTTGACTTTGCTGGTAGCAAAGTAGATAAAAAAAGCACAAGTGGCACATGCCCTTTTCTTGGTAATTCTTTAATATCTTGGCACTCAAAGAAGCAAAATTATATTACATTATCAACTGCTAAAGCTGAATATATAGCTGCTGGCAGTTATTGTGCACAAATTTTATGGATGAAACAAACTTTATTAGACTTTGATTTAAAATTTAAAAGTGTATCAATTCGGTGTGATAATAAAAATGCTATAAATTTAACTAAAAATCTCATTCAACACTCAAGAACCAAGCATATTGAGATTAGACATCATTTCATGTGATCATGTTCTAAACAAGGACATTTGCTTGGAATTTGTTGATACAAACCATCAGCTTGCTGATATTTTTACCTAACCCTTGAGTGAAGAACGCTTTTGCATTTTAAGAGGAGAATTAAGCATGTTAAAGGTTGATAAATGCTAAAATATTTTTGAACCAGAACTTCTTTGAAAATCTGATCTTAAGTCTCTTAGCTGATAAATATTGCAGACTTTAGACTAAAGTCTGTACTTGCATGCATGTTTATGTTTTGTGCTTGTATGCCAATATTTGTCTTCTATAATTTTCTATTGTTATGAATTTGTTTATATCATTCTGTGCTTTGTTTTAAAAATTAAAAAAAAAAATGTTGTTTGAACCAGGGGGAGACACATTTTTTTAAAAAAAATTTCCTTTTCTCCGTCTCGATTTTTCATAAAAAAAGAAGAAGCAAAGTTTGTTTTAAAAATGCGAAGAATTTTTTTTTTTAAAAAGTACTTTGGATAAAGGGAGAAAATTGATTTTGTTTTAGTTAATTTTTTTTAACGAAGTCTGTGTTCTTCTTTTTTTATTTTTTTTCTTTTTAATGAGAAAGGGGAGAAGTATTTGTACAATTAAGAATTATTTTAGAATTGATTGTGCATATTTATTTTCATCAAAAGGGGGAGATTGTTGAACTTTATGTTTACGAATGCTTTTGATGAGAATAATTATTTAAATATCCTTAATTGTTTAAATACTTAAAATATTTATATATATATGTTTTGTATTTGTTCTGCTGTTGTTTAACTTTTAACAGAACAAAAAGTTGAAGAAAAGTCAAAACAAAGCTATCGAGCCCAGTAGAAGAAAGGTGATGGCACTATCCATCGGATAAAGTCAAGTGTTGAAGTTTTGGGCAAAACTGTGAAGTCAAGTGGTAAAGTTTTGGGCCAATCGTAAAGTCAATGGCTGGAGTTTTGGGCTAAATTTGTAAAGTCAAGAACTGGAGCTTTAGGCAAAATTTCTAAAGTTAAGGGCTAAAGTTTTTGGCAAAATAGAAAAGTTAAGGATTGAAGTTTTTAGCAAAATTTATAAAGTCAAAGGCTGAAACTTAAGCTTCAACCTCAAATCTCGACTTCAGAAAGTTTGCCTTCGACTTTAGAAAGAAAAAAGCTGTTGGAATGCATTTAATGCATGTATCAGACACATTTAATGCTCTTTCAATGCTTTTGACTTTTACACATTATTAAAACTTTAAGTATATTAAACACAAGTACGGGTTATCGGAAACTTTTTAATAATGGACAAATTTTTATCAAGAGCTATAAATAGATTTTTTTCTTTTCTCTTTGAAAAAGAATGAAATATTAGAATTTGTGAACGCATAGTAAAAAAAGAAAACAACATTCTTTAAAGTTTTTTTTTTTTTTTACTTGTGTTTTTATTCTCGTTCTCGTTAATTTGAAAATTTTTTTTAAGAGAACAATTAGTTCTCTGTTTCTAAATTTGCTGATACACTCTAAACAAGAGTTTTTTAGCACTGTTAAGATTTACAAAAGTTAATTATCTGCTCGTTTAAGGAATTCAGTTTGTAAAAGAAATTTGTAAAATTCCTAAAGTATTTTCTGTTGTAAATCTACTCAAGTAGGAGCGTTTCTTTGTAAAGGAAATTTGTATATTTCCTTAAGAACTTTTCAATTTGTAAATCTGCTCATATAGGAGCTATTTGTAAAAAGTCCTTAAATGAGGCATTTGTAAAAGAAGTCCTCATAGAGGTAAAGTTAAAAGTCCTCAGTGGAGGCAAAAGGAAGTCCTCAATGGGAGGCATTTGAAGTCTGGTCTAGAGTTACCGACATCATCCTAATTGCGATTAGGCGGGAAGTCCTTTGTGGAAGGCAAAGAAAGTTCTCAGTGGGAGGTATTTGAAGTCTGGTCTGGAGTTACCAGATCGTCTAATTGTGATTAGGCGGGAAGTCCTCAGTGGGAGGCATTTGAAGTCTGGTCGTGTGTTACCAGCACAACAATTGATTTATCAAGTGGAAATCCTTTGTGAAAGGCAATTGCAAAAGTCCTATTGTGATAGGCTTTATTGTAATTCCTCGTCTAAGGGATGTATTGATTTTGGAATAATCAACATAGTGGTAAAAGTCCTCTTTGAGGCATTTGCACCATGGAGAGTAGGCAGTGGGCCGAACTCTACGTTAAATCATTGTGTTTCTTCTCTTTCTTTGTCTCTGTGCTTCTTTATCTCTACTTATTTGTTAATTAGTTTTAATTAGTTTATTCCGCTGCGTCTGTATGTTTAAGTTTACTCTTGTCTTATCTTAATTACTTAATATGGTTTGATAAAATAGAAAAATTTGGAATACTTAATTCACCCCCCTCTTAAATATTCCTTATGTATTATTTCTAACACTATTTTGGTAAGTTCGATTTTTTATGTTTGAACTACCCTGTTAGTTAGCTTCAATTCGCGTGTTAGTAAGGAATCTGTTTATGAGAAATCATGTATGGATAAAAGAATGGAAAAAGAAAAAAAAAAAAGATGCCAATGTTCATTCAGCGATATCCATATTTCCAAAGGTACTTTTTTGTCTTATAAATGAATTTAGCTGATATAACATAAGTATTGGTTTCTTTTTAACCGGCTGGGTAAGGTTGGAAATGGATAAAGCTAAGTTTGTGTTATACCCTCATAGTGACATTGTTGAAGGGAATGATGGGTTTGGTTATGATAGATGGCTAGTTGTTGTGGTTAATGTGCGTAGGAACTCTACATATGAATAAATCCTATACATAATATGTAGCAGACTTAAGATAAATAGGTTGACACATCGAGTTAAGCTATTTCATAGGGTTGCTATTGGAGATAAGACATTGTGTTGTGATGTGATCCCAATGACTAATGGTGATGCAGCTTGGGAGATGTTGGTGTACACAAAAGGTTCAATGGCTTTATATGTTCAAATATTTAAAAAGGAATTGCCATAGGCAATAGAGAAAAACATTGGCTTTCAGGATAATATTGGCAGTTAAGGGTTAGCAGATGAGAACTCTAATCTCACCTAGACAACAGTTAGCATTCAGGTATAGACAAGCAACTTTGAAATGGGTGCACCTCACAAGAGTAGTGGTCACAATACTGATGCGATGCAAGACTAATCAATATGTGAATCTAGTGACAAGTATGATGAATTGGAAATGAATGGGTGATGGGTTTGCCTAAGCAGGTAACTGCTACACATATACCATGTAGGAGTGACGATTGGCATTGTTTTGTAGCTCCTACAGACGTTGATGCTATAGGGAGCTTAATGCCTATGCCTTCTTTTATTATAGATGTAGGTAATGCCTATGCTGCATTTAATGATGAGTAAGAAATGAGTGCTAGGAATTAAAGCTTCAGTGATAAATTCAAGGTTCGAATGTGGTACGAGAGTAAAAACCATCTCATATGGGCAGTTAAGATGTGACTTATATCAAACCATTACAATTTTGAGGTAGTGGACTCAGATCCAAGATCATGGTTGGTTAAGTGTGATGATAATCACAACAAAGGTTGTAAGTGGAGACTTAGAGCCAACTACAAGAAACATGGGGGGTAGTTCATATCACCAAGTATGAAGCGCCTCATTTGGTGTTTGGATGAAATCTCTGGAAAAGATCATTCCCAGCTTGACTCCACGCACATGTCTAGGTATATTATAATGGAGATATGTAATTCTCCAGAAATGAGAGCGAAGGACCTCCAAATGACTATCTTGAAAGAGTTTGGGTATAGAGTTCATCTTAAGAGAATTCCTAAGGTGAAGTGAAAGGCTATTGAGCAAGTATATGGTAGTTGGGAGAACTCATATGTAGAGCTCCCATATCTGTTTAACACCATTCAAGAGGTAAATTCAAGAACAAAGGTCGAGTGAAGAACTATTGAATCATACATTGTAGGGTACGTCTTCGTTGATAAACTCTTTCGGGCATTTACACCTTGTATTGAAGTGTTTTAGACAATTGAGTAAATAGACTAACTCATAGCAACTTTAATGTGTCTTAATATGTTTGTCTAATTGTCTAATTTTTCCTTATTTTCTTAGCTACTTAACACGTGCAACTTTTCCATTCACTAGGAGAGCCTACATAGTAAATGGAGTAAACTCTGTTAGCTAAGGTAGTATATACGGAAACTTTGATTGAGTATTAAATTGATGACTTTAAAGTTTAGGTAGCTAATGATATATTTGGAGAAATTTTGGCTATCAAATGTAACACTAATCCTTTATTTACATAACTTGTTAAGATTGTCTTCTTATTGATTTTTTTCTTTAATGTTTTCTTTTCTTTTAATTAAATTATTACTATTTATATCTTATCTATATCTATTTTGTGTCTTACCTATATTTGTTTGTAGTAAGACGTTTGGAGAATTAGCTTATCCGTTTTTATTTTATAAGGTAGTGATTTTGAGAAAGGGAACGTGGGTGTGAAAATTTATGTTCTTCTAAGTGAAAAGGTTTAAAAGTTATATTTTAAACATTGGGAAAAGAAATGCTTACAAAAAATGAAAAAAAAAATAATTTATTATTTTTGTAGAAATGAATAAAGTAAAGGATAAATTAGTCTTAACTTTATTGGATATGTTTATTATTTAAGTTTAAAAGAGGGATATATATGTGCTTATATTTGTCATTTTCGCATCATTGTTTTGAAGAGGTTCTCTTTGTGCTTTAATGCACTCAACATATCGTTGACCAAAGAATGCAAGTTTCGATCATTTTGGGATCTATGTTCCTCCTGCTCCTAACATCTAAGTCTACGGATCAATATACAGGTATATTGCTAAGACATTATATGGGGATGACGAAGATGTTATACCTCAGAGTAGTAACATAGTTAAGAAGCCAAAACTTTGAGGTCATCATCTAACTTCAAATGAAAGGTCTGTTAACTTTCTTAGACATTTCATTCTGATACTGCATTATCTTCTCAATTTCTCATTGTTCTCCCCCACCCCCACCCTCTCCACCCACCCACTAAAAAAAAAAAAAAAAAAAAACCTGGATGATTCTTCTGAAGAGTGGTCGCTATGGAGCATATGTACAGCTAGGTGAAGACAAGAAGGGGTACATCCCTAAAAAGGCGTTCGTTTCCCAGGTAGGCTATGTATGCCCATATCTGATGAAAATATATGATTGTTTTCGAACTATCTAGACGTTTGGACTGTAACTTTTTTAATTATACTTTCCCACAATTTGGCCATCATGTATTAGGATTAAATTCATATTTATGGTTAATTTAAAAAAATTACTAAAATATCAATTATATAGGGAAAAAACCAAAATTTCACATTTATTATATGCGATATAGCAATTTTTAATATATGTGCCATATAATAAATACTAGACTCGTAAGAAAGTAAGTATCGAATTTAATACATGTGATACCACAATTAATGTGTGTCACATGTATTAAATTCGATATAATAATTAATACTTTTCTATATTGCATCTAATACATGTAATACATGTTGAAAATGTAGTATATGTAGATGATTAAATGTGGATTCTGGGTCGTTTGGCCAAGCAACAACTTGGGTTTGACTCTTCGGGCTAAGTAACAGGGCCCAGAGAGTCAAGTGCATAAAATTGGAATGATTAATGGAGATTTAATATGGTAAGCTTGGACCGCTCTTAACATTTCTTAAGGAGCTTATACACTCAAAAAGATTGTCCATGGGCTTGAAAGCCCATGTAAGAACCCTTCAATAGGAGGACTTATCTCATCTGTTGATACTTAGTATGATCTAATGGATGTCATCAAGATCCAAATTTATAAATACTTAGAGCTCCTCCTCATTTAGAAGATCCAGAATTTGATAGAAACATCGAAGTGCTGTCGGAATACTTCCACAAGAGATTAAACAGAACTTAAAGCAAAGAACACTCAACCTTTCTTCTAGAATAATAAGGTTGATGTTATTTAGCTCCTCCACCAGTTGCTATTGCGATTAAGCTTCCTGAGATTGGCTGCTCTCCTCCTTACCATCTCACTCTTAGTCATTATTTGCATGTGCTTTCACGTCACTTCTTTGAGGTAACGTGTGTAATACAAGACACACATTGTCGGATCTACCCCATTACAGTATCAAATATATTAAATGCGATACTGCAATGACACTTATATAATTTTTTTTGTGTAATTGATATTTGATCAATTTTTTTTTCTAACACATCGGTAAACAAGAAATCATCTCCCATGTATTATGTATAATCTTTTATGAGTTTAGCATTATTTTTGTAATTTAAGAGAAACAAGCAATAATCCTGCCTTGATATGAGTATAGCATTAGTTTATAATATAAGAGAATGAAAGAGAGCCTCTGTTCTTCATGAGATGGAAAAATAATGTTAGGGATGCCCAGAGTTCATTCTTACTGTTCCATATCCCCTACAATGAACATAAGCATTCTAGCGTGCACCATGTTTTATCTCTTTGTAGATTTGCCTTGCAAACATATGCTTGCATGCTATAGGAATTCATTTCTCTGTGAAAATTGTTATTGGTATGTTCATGTGATTGCAATTCACTTACCATTGCATTTGTATTGCCATGTAGATTGCATTTAAGATGTACTATTTTTTAGACAAAAAAAGGTGCAATTACACTTGAGGATGCTCTTGAGTTGTTGCGATATCCGCTTACTCTGGTACACCTTATATGTAGAGTAGAGTCTTGATAATTTCTCATGTTAATTACATCCATTGGTTTAATTTAGTTTAATTTACTTTCTCTTTTCTTTGATAGGGTAACCATCCAATAGATGGCCAGCTTGTGGTTTTGAAACTTGCAAAGGTCGGTTTTACCATCAAGCATCATTGCACGATTGCTCCTGTACTCAAGGTAGGGTTCTCACTCTCTTTTCTTCCTTGTGGCAGTTGCCTCCATGATTAGGTCATGCATGGAATGTTCCATTGCAACTATGATCTGCCCACGCAACCTACAAACAAAGCCTTTGTTGTTGCCGAAAAATTTGAATTATGTGTACTTAAAATTCCAGTCGACATTTTTACTTCAATTTTTTATTGACTCAAATAGTAGTCGAAGGCAAATATGCTTTGCTAGTTTTTTTTTTTTCATGAATTATTTTATTTTATTTTTGGCATCCTTTTTCATGTATTTTTTAACTGACCTGATTGCTTGTTGGCTTTGTTTATAAAAAGAACACTATTCGCTGAAGTTGTGATTCATCATCAATATTTTGTGTTGTTTCCGTTATGTGACTTTTCACGCAGCACTTAAAGCCACAAGATATTACCTTAGAGAAAGCATTGGAATTGTTGCTGAGTAAGGATGTAAGACGTTGTGGCTGACCAAAGGGCAAGCCAAAGGTAGAAGAAGCCCTCAAGATGATGGAGCTGTAACAAAATAGATGAGAAGGAAATAACTTCGTTTTTTTTTTTTTTTTTTGGAGCGATCATTCATCACAATTCACAAGCAAATTCTTTTTTCAAGTCTGGCTAGTCACCAAAAATGTGAGGAAATATTGAAGTTGGCATTGCAAGCATATTGCCCCAATTTTTGATATCAGGCAAGCTGTACATAGAAATGATCAATCTGGACAAGAATATTATTTTTGTTGTAACTTTAGTCTTTAACCATTTCTTTTCGCATTCTAATTGTTCTCCTCATTTTATATGATAAAAAATAATCTATATCATCATCTTGATAAAGAACAATCGGATTGAAGTTACTGGCATTTTATAGTAATTATTCCTATACACAGTACACTCCTTTGGTTTCTTAGGGCTTTTTCCTCCTTTTTTTTTTTTTTCCCCTTCTCTTTTTATGGCGAAATTAAATTTAGAACTTTTATTTGAACTTTAAAGGATTGGTTTTATTAAATAATTCAAGTTCTTATGCCATCTATTTGTTTCAACTTTTGTTCATCTACATGGATAGTATAGTACAAGTCATTAATCTATCCAAGACTTGGCACGGATCGGGTTGGATCCGTGACATCTGGCATGGCCAGGCCCTAACGGGTTAAACCCATCAGCTAACTTGGTTATCATGTTGACTCTTCAATCCGCCAGGTTAGACAAGTCACATACTAAAAGAGAAAAAAAAAACTAAAAGGAAAAAAAAAAAAAAAAAAAAGCTATGGAAGGATGCCTAGAAATGTAGAAAATTTGTGATGGGTGTGTGTCACTATGTGTCAATGTGATGTGTGTTTGACATTGGCTATCTTTTAATTGACGTATTTAGTGTAATATTATTCTTTTTTCTTTTCATTTTCTTTTTAAATTTTTATCTTCTTGAAAAATTAATCCTTTTATTGAATTTATTCACGAACATCTATCCTTTTTGGTTTGTTTTTTCTAATTAAATTAGAAGATAAGCCTTTAGAAATAATAGGAGGAAAAACAAGAGCAGATTTTACATGAAATGAGCAAGACCCAACACAACTTGACCATACTGGGTTGTGGACTAGACTTGATCCCATCTTGTTAAATCCATTCATAATCTCAACCCGGTGAGTCTAAATGTCCTTGCAAAAAAATAAAAAATAAAAAATTTATAAGCATAATAGCATAGGTATTTTCTATCCACTGACAATAGTGCGCCTTAACAAGCAATTAGTAGGCTTGATAGTCAATTAAGTTCATTTAATTCTCTATTCAAAGCAAGCAAAGTTGATAAACATGATGTACTTGATATGTTGGCTCCACTTGTAACTAAACATTTATTACTCTTATAACCTGATTTGAAAAGTATTTAAACTATTTAGAATCATATATCATTTCCTAATGCTAATTTTTGTTCACTTTTTTTATATGATCATTCATAAATTACCTCTATATTAAGGATTTGGTTTGAAAGCGACATTAACTTTATGTTGTAGGATAGCTTAATGAAATCCAAAATTAATAATTTGATTTAGTCAATTAGATAGGCAGTTTGGTTGTAAAAGATTAAATCAAAATTAGGAAAAGCATCTATATAACATATGTGCACCAGTGAGTCGGTATTGATAGGCATTCCGTGCTTGTATCAACAATGGCCTAGCTTGCCAATATAAATCATACCAGCAGGCCTATATGGACCTTATACACATCTTAAAGCAAATATTTCTATACTAAAATTCTCCGAAACTCCTTTAAACATTGAACTTTAACCAAAATGTTTCTAAATAACTCTACTTTACTACTTTTCTACAACTAAAAACACAATTTAAACCTATTTCGCCTAAATTCATTTAAGATGGTTACTTATAACTCTTTCTTGATTCGATTTCCTCTGCCGAAATCACCAACAGAAACTCTTAATACAAGATGGAAATAATTTAACACAATAAAACACCAAGAATCATAAAATTACTCTAAAACACATCCTACTTACCAATTATATGGTAGAAATTTTAAGAATTTTGTCGTTCACTTCACTTTCCTCTGTTTGGATTATGTAATATGCCCATTATTATCTTTTGGGTTCTTTTCTAGCAAAACCATGGGAGAAACTCTTACTTGCCCTTTCTTGAGAAGAATCATCATTAAAAGAGAAGGGTTATGAGAGAAAGATAATAGATCTATCAAAAGGGAAGAGAGAAAAAAAAGTACGTTGGTATTTCTTATATATATATATATATATAAATATTCAATACTCTTAGGAGGACTATCACTTGAGTATCAAAATAATTACTAATAGTTAATTAATAAAGATTCCCCAATTCAAAGATGAGAGTTAGAGTTCAGATTGGTAGATAGATGAAATTTTCACTTACCTTGTATATTACACACCAAGAAAGGAAGATCTTGATAACAATTATATATAATTGATATACCTTACAAAAACTCACTCGTGTTTGCACTTGCCATAATCAAGAAACTTGATTGATAAGACTAGGATTTAAGAGTAATAAATCACAAAGAGATAATTTTAATATTAAAAAAGTCAATAACGAGTTTATGACATGAATGGACTATTTTTAGTAGTATAAAAGACTAATAAAGTTACTAAAATAACCCTAATAAGATAACTACGAAATAAAGCTGAAAAACTAATTATGAGGTCAACATAATCTCCAAGACAATTTGGGTCGTGTACTCTAGAATGCGTGAAAATTTCGCACTTTTGGCTTCAACATGGGCTTGAACATGGCCTTGTACTTTGCTTGTGTTGACCACAAAATGCTCCATTTTTCTCATATGTGCTTCTATTTTGAACACGATCTTCAACATGACTTTTATCGCTACTTGTGTAGATTTTACCATTTTCTATCACGCTTAAAACCAAGTAATTACATTCAACACATGTGTGATCATCATGTAAGCTTCTATTTTCTACAAAAACAAGTTAGTAATATACATGACATCGTCTGTTTTGAGACTTGGTAGAAAGTAAAACATCTCGCTAAGTCAATCTACGACCACTATAATGGCATATTTTCCTCTCTAAGTCTTAAGTAACCTCAAGACAAAATCCATACTAATATCAACCCACGGTCATGGCATGTACTCTCCCCATGACTCCTTCCCTTTAGCTTTGTTACATACAACACATCTCTCTAAAACTCTATGTACATCCTTCACCATTCCCTTCCAATAAAAATACTTTTTCAATAACTCTAATGTTCTTTTCTCTCCCAAATGACCAAGCAACCCACTTGCATGTTTATGCACTAACAATTCTCTAACATAACCCTTAAGAGTACGTAGTTTTCATCTCCTATATAGAAATCCATCTATTACAAAATACCCATCAACTACTTTCTAATCAACACATTGTGCCACAATGTAATTAAAGAACTCCTCACCAATATATGGTCATTTATCAATTTAAAATTTAATATCTTAGCCTGCAATAAAGTAATAAGAATGTATGTGTAGGATAGTGCATCATCAACAACATTGGCAATCTCTTTCTTATACTTAATCACATAAGTAAAGCTTTCAAGAAACTCTACCCACATAACTTATTGGTTGGAAAGTTTCTATTGACTCTTAAAGTGCTTTAATGACTCGTGATGAATAAAAAATTCCTTTAGCAATAAATAATGTTGCCGCATTATGAGTGCTCGTATTAAGGAATAGAACTATTTATCATAAATTCAATGTAGGAACGCTTAGCTTTTCATTGAAATAGAAATGTTTTTCTATGCCTTGTCACTCTACACAAATACAATGTTCTTCATAATCTTAGCGAAAGGACTTACTATACTGCTAAAATTCTTAATGAACCACCTATAGAATGACGCAAATATATGGAATCTTTAGACATCCGCTACTGATTTTGGTACTAGCCACTCAACAATGGCCTTTATTTTCTCATCATCTATCCAAATTCCAGTTCCATAAACTACAAAGCCTAAGAATATTGCCTCTACTTGATAAAAAGAATACTTTTGAAGATTAACATATAGCTTCTTTGAATTTTAACACTTCAAAGATGGCTCATAGATGATACTCATTACTCTCCAGATCCTTACCATATATCAAAATATCATCAAAATACATCACCTCTCCTAAGAATCCTTCCACGCCCCAAAGGGTATCCTAGAAGTAATTGTTCACCACATACGATATTAAAGTTTAGGAATGGCATTCCTTAGTCATGCAAAGGCTTTGACAACATTGCAAGGTGTGTTTTCACAACAATAAGGGACATCAATGAAGTATATAGTTCAAGATAGTAGTAAAATAGTATACAATATATATTAAACATGTACTTTTATAAATTAGAAGATTAATATTCTTGCATCATCTTAGGGGCATTCCTTTGATAAAGTCTCCAAAATATAGCTAAATAACAAATTCTATACTATGCAAAATAAAACATAGTCTAAGAGATTTTAAAAGAATTCTACTCTAAGGTCTTCAATTAAAGTTCCTCCAAGAGCTTTCCAAAAGCATGAGTCTTACCCGAACAAAAGGGGAACTTAGGTACAAAAATAGGTGTTCCTACAACAACAAAAATCTATTGGAGTATAAGCATAACTGGCTTAGTGAGATAGTTCCTTATACAAAACGTACCCATAACCAAACAAGGTAAGATGCAAGTTATTAATGGGATGCACCTTGCCAGGAATTATTAAGTTTTTTAAAAGGACAGTAGTTTAAAAGAAAAAAAAAATCCAAGATTGTGAAATTCTTATTTAGCATGTTGGCAGAAACTAAACCTCCTTTGCATATCCTAACCATTTGCTAGATGGGCCTTTTCCATCATAGTTAAATGGGAACTCGTATGGCTGGGCTTGGAAAAAGTTGAGTCAATTGTTAATTTACCAATGGATACTCTTTTCTTGTATAAACAAAATTTTCCATTCTCTTCTTGGTTACAATTTTATGCAAGAATTTTGCACTTATAACTATAATTGTAAACTCTATGTGTTTAAAAAAAAGTTGTGAAATTACCTTAAATTTGTAAAGGACTGCCCATTTCTAAATCTTGGTCCAGTTACTTATGCCTTTCAATTGGAAATTTCTTTGCTTTAGATGACTTAATTTCATCCTTTTCAAGTTGGCTTCAAAATGTTTCTAGGAGTTACTGCATCTGTTACCAATTGGGATGTTGATAGGACCAGCTGTAGAATAGTTTTGGTGGACAATCCCTTAGTTGACTTCATGGAATTGCCCGATACATGCCAAGGACTTTATTATTGCAACGTCTTAAGTGGAGTCATAAAAGGGAACTTAGAGATGGTCAATAACATTCCTACTGAAAATTGACTTCTCTTGTTAACAAGTGCCAATCATTATAATGCATGCTATATAACCAATGCATGCTCTTTGAAGTAATCCAGTTGAATTTTAGTTTTATAAGAAGAGTAGATTTAAAAACTTGTTTTATCTTTTAGACTCAAGCACATATTTGCCTCATGGTGGTAGAATAACTTGCTAAACATCTACTGTTATATTATTGATGCGCTCAAACCGATCGTATCAAACTTTAAAATTTATAACCCCAGAATTAATCCTACGATCGAGCAAAGGCAAGTATACCTTTTCGAAATAGTATATGATAAAAATCAGGTATCGTCCTCAGGAATCTAAAAATCAATTACTAGTGTTACCCTTTCTCCACTATTTAGTTTAATTCATAAAGTGATATGTATTATCATCAACTATTAATCAATTAATCTAATTAACCCTAAGATCTTTATAAATACTTTAAAGAATTATAATTAATCATAAGATATGCAACATACCCCTCATCTTGTTCCACCCTAAACCCTAACTTTTCATATAAAGATATAATGATTAATTGTTCATTCATACCTTGCATTGCAAGAACTTCCTTTTAAACTAATTACTCCCTCGAGTTAATCAATTCCTAATCTTGCATGAATTAATAGAAACCTCTCTCTAGCTAATATCAATGCAAGATTGCCTTAAAGATCCTAGTTCATAAACAAAGATCAAATCTTTATTGCAGCAAATCAAAGTTCTCTACCTCTAGACGAAACATGTGATTTCCCTATTCATGAAGATCCAACTTACCAGATAAAACCTCTTTCATATAATAAGAATCATATATGTAATTAACTTTGCGCATAAATCAATCACAGAACAATCATAATACATGAATAGATGCAAAGGTCTAAACTTTCCATTAATCAAGACAATTCAATTCATATTGGGTTTAGTGTTTCACAAGATTTAGGGTTAGGATTCTACTCCTCCATGGAGTCTACAAGAAAGAACCAATATCTAGGGAAGTAGAATAGAAATATGATGTAAAAATACAACCCTTGAACGATCTTATGATAATCTATGATGATCAAGCAATCTTTCTCTTCCAAGTGCGTCTTTTCTCTCCTAGGGTTCCCAATGTACGGCTCCAGATCCCCAAATAAATCAATAAGGCGGGTATTTATAGCATAGGAAAAAATCGTCTATGCAAAGGGGGTCTGCACGGCCGTGCTCGGGGCCGTGCACAATAAGAAAATTGGATTTTTAACATCTTTAAATTCTGCACGGCCTTCTGCACGGCCGTGCACGGGGTTGTGCAGAACTTAAAATCTTCTTTTTCTTCTCGGATGTAGTTAATTGCTCTTGCACTGCCTTGTGCACTCCTTGTGCAGCTGCTAAGGCAGGAATGAAGATGCTTGCTGGTCACCTTTTCTTCCTCTGCACAATCTTCTGAATGGCCATGCATGAACGTTGTGCACACTTGAAAATCACCACTTTGTAGCCTTTGTTAATTCCTTCCTTGTTTTTGCTCAAATCATCCATAAATCTTCCAAATGAGTACTTGAACTCTGAAAACACAAATATTCGACAATTAAGTATCTTTTTCTCAAGAATTTCTCATAGAATTGATGCAAAATTATATCAATTGAGTATAGAAAATATGGGTCTTTTAGCACTTATCAATTATGTTCCTTCTTCTAGGTATCCATGAAGACTAAAATCACATGGATAAGAGAAATGCTTTGAGGAGATGATGCCTATGAGTTATAGGTGAAGCTTCTTAAGAAAGTTCCAGAAGATATACATACAAAGATGATGAGTAGCATCCTTGTTTTCTAGACTGCAATTTCCAATCCCTTTATCCATATAGATGTTGGTATTAGCTTTTAAGAATTTACATATAAAAATAGAAGAAAAATTCTTTAATGTAGAAAACAATTTCTAAATGCTTTTTTTTTTTTTTTGGGAAAATTTCTAGCATGGGATCTTAACATCCTTCCACTAGTTTTATCAATATGTCATCGTTTTATGTTAGGAGTCTTGTCAAATATGGTACTTGATGCCATTATCATATGAACAATATAACATGATTTTGTGATTATGATTGTTATCTTGGAGATTTTAGATACATAATTCTCATCAGAATGTAGCAGGATTAGTGTGGATGAAAGTGATAGTGATGTTGAGAATACACAGTCATGCACATTACATGAGTCATAGGATTGTATACATGTTAATGCCAATTGTGGATGACGATAGTCTGGACAATCTAGTTTCGGTTGCATTAGAGTTGCATACCAAGTTAATTCAAGAAATATTTGTAAAAATCATTGTCCGACATGGCTCATCTCCTGATTTTGCTCATGGTCAAAAGAATTAGCTAGGAGGCAATCTATGCTAGCCTAGTTCATCTGCAAGTGTACCTCCATAAGGGGGAGGTGTGGGTTCAGTTTCACCTATGCATTATGAACAATATGATCCTATGCTAGTGGATGAGTTAATGTTAGAGTTTGAGAATAAAGTTGAGGAGGAAGTGGTATCGGTGTTCAACACTAGGTATGAAGATGATCATTTCAACGATTATTATTGTGTTGACGAAAATGGAGACATTTTCGAAGATGAGCTACCCAAAGACGAGAATGAATAAGTTCAAGTAGGTCATGGGTGCAATGATGTTGAATCAGTTGTCCCGCAAAGCTCAATACCTCAAGAAGGGATGTCAAGCCAGGTAATAATGAGAGATTCAATTCCTTATTTTAATGTTGGTTCAGGTGGTGATAGCTATGTGACATTTGAAGATGATATGGATGCTTTATCCAATAATATTTGTGACAACCAAGAATTAGTGAAGGAAATGATATTCAAGACTAAAGAAGACCTAATTTAAGCTATGAAAGCTTTTCACATAAGAGCACCTTAGAACTTTCGTGTTGATGACTCCAAAAAAGGTTTACGGATAGCTCATTGCACTAAAAGTGACCAAGGTTGTTTGTGACAGATAAGGGCTTGTTTAAAAAAACAAGAAGGTCTTTTTGGAATTATGAAGCTTGATGGACCTCACTCATGTATTAATCCATTACTTAGGCTAGACCACACCTAGATTGGCACCAATGTACTAGCTCATGAATTTATAAGCTTTGTTTGAAAAAATCCCGATTGCAAGGCAAAAGCGCTTGAGTCCCATTGCTTAGCTATATATAGGTATATGGGCAAAAGGGCTTGGTTTCGTGCATCGGTAAGTTATGAAATTTGTTTTTTGCTTTTCAATTGGTCATGGAAACTTCGTATCCTAACCTCTAGCGTTTCGCCTTGTTTTGCAGGTCAATCAATTCAGATGCATACAACTAACATCTAAGATTATAAAGGCTCACTTGATTGCAAATGATGCTATCGAGATTATGGATGAGAATAGGGTTATTGGCCATCTATATCTTGAGTTCTAGTATACTATGTATGAAGAAGTTAAAGCTATGCATGACTAACCGAGGTTGATGATGAGCAACAGCAATACATGACTGTCCAGAGTTCTCCATCCACATCCCATACCCCATCTACAGTTACGGGTGGACGCCATATCACATCATTTATGCCATCATACTACACTCCATATAGCGAGTGTGGACCATCATCCCGTCTTCCTCCACTAGAACCATAGAAGAGGTCTGTAGCAGATGATCATAACCAAGATATGGGGAGGGAGTGACACAGCTATCACAGCTTAGGAGACCCACTCAGGCCAGCCTTATTGATCTACCTAACTTCAATCCATCACCAGATAAAGGAGAGGAGTTTGAATCATCACAAGCACCTACATAACGCAATCGACAATTCGTAGTATCGCACATCTTTATAGACCTTCGCAGGGCTACTAGGAGGCAATAGGTTTATAGTTTTCCCCTTTTTTTTCCTCATTACTTGAGCTTAAGAACATTTGCACTTTTGTAAATCAACTATTGTAATGAACTCTAGCTTACTTTATGAAATGATATATTTTCTTTGCAAATGGGGGGTAATGTGTGGAGTTTGTATGGGAATGGTTTGTGTTGGTGGTGTTTGAGCAGCTGTTGGTGCTGGTTTTTATTTTTCTTTTTTTTTTTTTCGTAAGTTGATTGAGCTTAAACTTGGGCTATTTTTTGCATTTTAGTTCGAGCAATATGGTATTACTAGTGGAGGCGCCTTTAGTGCCACTTTCATAGGCATTGTCTCAAATAGTGCTTATAGACTAAATTTGAAGGTGCTATGCATGACAGTGCCTTCATAACCTACATCTGGAAAGCTTACATTTGGAATTATTTTCTAGATAGGCCTATTTTCATACTAATTTTTGAAAACATGCCTAAAAATACCCAAAAACCATAGACATTGGTTATATATATATCACAACAATTTAATGAATCAAACACAGGTACATGCAAAAATCAATATCATGTTTCATCATGCTATTGGATATTCCTATCTCAAGCCGAGAAAAGCTAATAGCCCTTATCCTAATTAACTGCATCTCTCTCCAAAAGACACCCATGCTGTCAGAGACAAGTATCTCTCTCTCTCTCTCTCTCTCGCTATGTTACAAACTATCCTAAAACTTTAGCTATGCTAGGATTATAAACGAATATAGATCATATCAGACTCTTTCTATGCCACTACAATTTATACCGGGGTTATGTTTTGAGATTTGCTTTAAAGTGATTATTCATTTTGTTAATTCTTTTTTAAAAAAATATTTAATAATCTCTACTAAAATTAGGGATTTTTTTATATATGGTAGAATTGGTGTAGTGTTATTTATTGCAATTCATGTATTTTTTGCCCTCTTTCTAGTAGATTGGTCTTTAGTGGAGTTTTTTTTATACAAGGTATACAACTTTTTGTTTAATTTTCTTTTGCTTCTCTTTGGTGTGTGTGAAGTGAACATTTTGATTTCAATGAATGATGCAAATAACATTAACATAGCTATCGAATTAAGTTACAATTTGTCTTATTTATCAATGCCATTGGCTTTGTATTTATTAAAGTCTAGCTTAAGACATCTCTTATAGCTGTCTATAATGTTACATCTAAAGTAGTGAGACCCACACAAACATTCAAAGCTCTCGGATAATAGTTTCTCTCTTTTGTTGTTGCCACAATGTTGGTTGGAGAAGTTTTGCTAGGGCACTTGTGGCATAACATTTTCCTTTCTTATAAAGGAATTCTATATGGACTAGTAGTGTGAAAAAAATCGATGAAACCGAAAAGCATAATCAAAATCGAAAAACCAATCCGAAAAAAATGGTTAACTAGGCCATCGATTTTGGTACAGGGTTGAAATTTTCATTTTTTTTTTTGTTTTGGTTTTTAATAACAAAAAACCGATGGTTTCAATTAATTGGTCCAATATTTATAAAAAGATATAATATAATACACACGTAATTAATATATTTTTTTAAATATAAATAGATGGGAACCCTACGTCTCTAGCCCTTATCATCTTCGCTCCTCAGCCGTACTCCTCTTTCCTCTCTAAGACTCTTAACTCTCAAGTCTAAGTATCAACCTCAAGGTCTGCAGCGAGGTGGTTAACTCAAAGAGGAATTATGAAATTTGCTCAAATTCAAGTATGATGGAAAGGAAGGAAACTTGGATACAAGCAGTGGGCAAATAATGTTTTTGCTTCTTTTTTTTTTCTATATTTGTTTATATTACACATTACACATATATATTAGTGTAATGCATGGATAATGATGATGATGAATTGCCCATCCAAATATTCTACAAATATTAGCATGTGATTTTGTGCCAGCTTATATGAATCAGTTACATAAAATCTCTAGACAGAATCTCTCGTAATTAAATTAAAAATATCCCAGCGGATTTATTCCTGGTAATAACAGGTCTTCTAATTTATGATCTTCGGCCCATTGTGAAAGATAATTCTCGGCCCATCATTGCTTAAGAGTTTTGGCCCAATTTCACAGCCTTTGATTACACCGCCTCATTCAATATCTTTTTCGAAAAAACACGTTTCTGGCTTAAACTCAAAGTCTTTCAATACCTTCTTCGTATTCTCATTCAAACGCTCAGTTCTTGGACTCAGGTTTCTAGTCCCTTTCTTAGATTTTGGGTTTCTGTCTTCCTCCAATCTCATTAACCCCGGTTCATTCCCATCCTCATTTATAACCTTTGTCTACAATGGATGATTAGGAAAGCGGAGGCATAAATTATTATAGTATCCCCATGAAGCATCTGTTGGAGATCGACCTTTCCAAGAGATGAGCACCATCTTCTCGGTTGCATTTCCTCACTTAACCATCTTGTATTCCAATATAGCTTGAGGCTCTAACTTGTCTTCGTCTATCATTGCAGGTAATGAAGAAGAAGTGTAGGGTCGTTGTCCATGATATTTTTTTTAGTTGCGAGATGTGGAAGGTAGGGTGCACTGCTGCATATGATGGAAGCTTGAGTCGGTATGTTACTTTCCTAATCTTCTATATACTTTTATAAGGACCATAATATCTTGCTGATAGCTTCTGAGCCCTAGTAAATCTTAGTGAACTCTGTCTGTAGAGTTGAAGTTTCAGCAGAACTAGATCTCCAATCTTGAACTCTCTATCGTTTCTCTTTTTGTTTGCATATAATTTCTTCCTTTGTTATGCTCTTCCCAAATGAAATTGTAGCATCCTGATCACATCTTCTCTATCCTCAAATAGAGTATCCACAGCCTCAATTTTCTAGTCCCCTGGAATGTAAGGTAGATGTATAGGGATGGGCAGCCATAGAGTGCCTGGAAGGGTGCGATCTTAGTGCTAGAGTGGTATGTTGTGTTATACCACCATTCAGCCAAGGACAAGTATCAATTCCATCTTCTTGGATACTCCATAGTCATACACATTAGATATGTCTCTAGGCATTTGTTGACCACCTCTGTATGGCCATCAGTTTGTGGATGATAAGCTGTTAAAATGTTGAGCTCCACTCCTTGCAACTTAAAAAATTCTTTCCAAAACAAAATTACGAATATTGGATCTTTGTCACTAGTTATAGTTTCAAGGAATCCATGTAATTTGTAAACAAAATCTAGATAAGTTTAAGTTACATGTGCAGCAGTGAAGGGCTAAGTTAGTACCATAAAGTGGCTATATTTGGTCAGCCTATCAACCACAACCATAATCACCTCTTTTCCATTAGAATTAGGTAGACCTTCAATGAAGTCTAGACTAACTTCTTACCAACATCCTTTTGGTATGTTTAAAGGATGCAGTAGCCCTAGGGTGGCTACATTTTCATACTTATAACGTTGACATACATCACAATGTCGAACAAAATTCTTGACCCCTTGTTCCAGCTTGGGCCAATAGAAAATTGCTGAGAGATGCTTGTAAGTTGCTTGGCCTCCTGAATGTGCCCTTAAGAGTCCTCCATGATAAAGGTTTAACAACTTCTACTTCAAAGCAGGATCTGGTCCCACCACCAGCTTCCCTTTCTGCTTTAATAACCCTTGTTGCAGTGTAAATTGACCTACTATTTTTCCTTTCTGCAATAGTTCCAACTGTGAATTATACCCATTCTTTAAGCTCCAACTTCTCTTGATGTCATCTAATAGCCTTGGTATAGTGGTATGAATAGTGAGTTGGTTTAGTTGTACTTCTCCCCTCCTAGAGAGTGCATTAGCTGCCAAATTGTTCTGGCCACTCTTATACTCAGTTGCATAATCTAAACCCAGCAGTTTTGTTAACCATTTTTGTTGAGTAGAGGTTACTAATCTTTGCTCAAGTAGGTACTTGAGACTTTGATGATCTGTTCTAATGATGAAAAAGGTTCCCCAACAAGTAATGTCGCCATTTATCAATTGTATAAACCAGTGACAACAACTCCTTTTCATAAACCGAGAGTCCATGGTGCTTAAGAGCTAAAGATTTGCTAATAAAAGCAATAAGGTGGTGTTCTTGCATCAGTACCGCCCCAATTCCATCTCTACTAGCATCTATTTCCACTATAAAGGTTTTAGAATAATCCGATAAACTAAGAACTGGTGATTGCACCAAAACCCTCTTCAAACACTCAAATGCTTCTTGAGCTTAAGGCCCCCAACCAAATTGATCCTTCTTGAGTAAGAAGAAGAGAGATTTGGCAATAGTTCCAAACCTATTGATAAACCTTCTGTAGTAACCAGCTAGACCCAAAAATCCTCTTAGTTGCCTTAGATTCTTAGGAGCAGGCCATTTATCAATAACTTTTACTTTCCTTGGATCTGTCATTACTCCTTCTCTTATGATAATATGACCTAAGTAATCAATTTAAGTAACTCCAACACATTTGCTCCTCTTAAGACATACTTGCTCCTTTTTGAGAACTTTGAATACGCTTCCTAAGTGCTCCACATGTTGCTCCATACTAGGGCTATATATTAGTATATCATCAAAGAAAACTAGTACAAACTTTCTTAAATACAATTTGAAAAACCTCATTCATAAGCCCTTGAAAAGTGGAAGGAGCATTAGTTAAACCAAATGGCATAACTAGGAACTCATAGTGCCCTTCATGTGCCTTAAAGGCAGTTTTGTACAGATCATCTAGATGCATCAACACTTGATGATAACCTAATCGTAAGTCAAGTTTGCTGAAATACTTAACCCTATGAAGCTCATCAAATAAATCTTCAATGATGGGAATGGGAAACTTGTAATAACTAAATTCATAAAATTTAGAAATAATAATCATTAAGAAAATAATATAAAATTATTGAAAAAGTTTTAAGAAAAGTCATGGAAGATATTTCAACTTTCTCGAGTTTTAAATATATTGAAATTTAAATAATTTGATGATTGTTTACAAATTATGAATTATTATGTTTTGAGATAAAATTCTATAAAAATAACAAGGACGAAATTAATATATATATATATTCAAATAAATGGAAATGAGATTCAAGCTAGTAATGATAATAACCAAGTTATAAAACAAAACATTAAGGATAATTAAAGAAATAAACGATTAATAAATAAATAATGGATTATTTGATAATTTAGAATTGCAATGAAAGTGGAAACAATATCAATTTTCAATCTAAATTAATTGGAATAAAACAATGAAAAGTGAGTGGGAGAATAAAATCTTAAAACTATCAAAAAGCCTTTGAATCACAAAAACTAAAGTTAATTTGTTGTCAACTACCAGTGGATGATTAGTCTTGAAGTTGATTAGGGTGTAATTAATAATTGAGTTTAGATAGTTTAATTAAAATAAGTAATGTGAATTATAAGTTATAAATGGATAGATTGACATGATAAATTAGTAAATAGACTTATTTGAAATTGAGATTTTAAATGCTCCTTTTCAATCTTCTATTTACTTCAATTATCCATTTCATGAACCAAATTTCTTAAATCTCTTTTAGTTAACAAATTTGAACTCAATTTCTTTCAACTGGTTTAATTACTTTGAATGTATTTTTATCAAACCACATTAAACTATTTTATTAGCTAATTTTAATTTGGACATCAATTTCTCTTGATTTACAAATGATCTAAGATTTTCTTGAGCTTGATATTTAGATTTCTAAAATACTCAAAGGTAGTCTCTATAATTTAAATACTATACTTTCAATTTTCATGAATTTTGAGATTACCTAATTATCTAAAAATATCAATTTCTAAGCTTAAACATAACTAAATATCAATTCTACAAAATTAAATTTCTAAACTTGGTTTGTAAGTCAAGTTAATGATTTTGCTTATTTATATTCTAAAATCTTCTTCTAGTTGTTTTTAATGCTCAAGATAATGATATTACAAGTTTGAATCAAGGTCTTTAATCCTTAATTAGCTTTATTCTTATCTTATTTAATCTCTTTCTCTCTCTCCATTGGCTGCCACAATTTCTTCCTTTCTTTCTTTCACTCCTTCTATACGTTTCTTTTCTCTCCCTCTATTTCTCCTCTTATTGAATTCAACTTCCAATCCAAAATTTCAATTTCAAAGAAGAATTAAAGAGGAATGAGGATAGTAAGTAAGATAGAAGAAGAAGACTAAGTAGGAAGAAGCTTCAACAATGGAGGAGGAGGAGTAGTAATGATGAAGAAAAGAAATTAAAATGTATCAAACATGTGAGTATAATGTTATCTTTTGTTTTTAGTTGTTGTAATTGTTGTTATATGATGATTTAATGTTAGTTATGAGTAAAGCTTGAGTATGAACTTGTAAATTTGTGATATATGAGCATATGCTAGAACTTAAGCTTGATTGAGTATTTGTGGATTAAAGGAATTAATGATATGAATTGATTAAATGAGAAGAAGAAATATGAGTAGAAGTGTCATAGGTTATATTGCTGAGTTAATATGGTGTTGGGAATGTTGTTTGATGATTAAATCATGTAGAAAAGTGGCTTGAAGAAGTAAAAGAAGAATAGGGGATGCATTTCTGGGGTGGCACGCCCCTCACCACGGGCCGTGGCAAGGGGCGTGGCAGCCACCGTGCCCCACGGCTGGGCCACCATGGGGTGGTGGCAAGGGGCGTGGTAGCTACCACAGGATGGTGGCAAGGGGTGTGGTGGCTTCTGCATCCTTTCCAATTTTCACATGCTACTTGATATGGGGCATGGTGGGGGGCGTGGTGATCACCACCACCCTTGGTACGGCCCGTGTGGATCCAAAACTCCTTTGTTCTTCTTTCCTTGTCAAGTTAACTTGATTTTATCATGATTTCATCTTTCGAACTTGGATTAAAGTGACTTTAAATGCTATGAAAAGCTTAGAAAGGGTCCTATAAGTGCTATGTTGTAAGTTCTAGGAAACTCTAGGAATAAAAAAAGAAAAAAGCTTAAAATGGATTTGTTTCATTAGTTGTGTATAAGTAGTTAAGCTTAATACTATCATGATTTCTTCAAGACCACTAGAGTAAGGAGTTAATATAACAAGTATAGACTTCTTAGACATAAAATGAACTTAGTTAACAAATCTAAGTCTCACTTGGCTTAATCTAGTTTAGTAACTAAATGAGACTTAATATAGTCTATACATATCAAATGAATGAGTTTATGGACTTGAGTTAACATGATTCTTAGAAATGAAATGAAATAGTAATATAACTAGAAATAGTTGATTCAATAAGCTCCACTAAGATTGTTAAGAAATGAGTGCATTGTGTATGAATAGATCTTTGCTTTTGTGATATATTCTTTTCATTAGCCTTTAGCCAACTTTCTATTCTTGTTTGGATTTTATATGAAGGATGATGATGATTTGGTGATGATGCTAATGTTGTTGATGATTGGATGGTTGTTGGGGGTGATGCCTTGGTCTTCCTAGAGAATAGTTAAAACTTAGCTTGGATGCCAGGTGGGTAACAACAATCTCATCACCTTGCTTGTGTTTGTATTATGGTTGCACTTAAGTTAATATTAATATAACCTATTATGCATGGGGTTGGGGATTTGTTTGTTGTTTGATGATTGAATTTAGTGATAACCTTTATTTTGTGTGAATTGTGCATTATGAATTGTTAAGTGTTTGAAATTCACATGGTCATCATCTAATATGATATAACTCTTAGTTAACCCTAAACGAATTGGTCATGCATTGCATCACATTACATTTGCATTGGTCAGGGTTCACGTCACGTATTAATATTCTGATTTTATAGTAGTGCAAGTTGGGACTAGTGGGTTTGCTTGTTGGCTATGAATAGGGTTGTCAACTTCACGAGAACTAAGCAGGCATTGAAGGACGTCGCCCGTGTCGGAGTTGGCTTAAGGGATTAATATTTAAGGAAGGTTCAGTGGTTCTACGGGAGTGGGCAGTTCTCCAAAAGACTGCTCGTATCCTGTGGGGCTGTGGTGTGGGCTATTCCCCTAGGCGGGTTAGGTGTGGAGACGGAGCTTAAAAAGCAAATTGATTGATGAAGCAAATGTTTTGGTTCTATACAAAAAATTATTTCAAGGAGAAGTCCTCACTCCTTTGTCACGCCCCAAAGGGTACCCAAAAAGTGACAGTCCACCACATTCGATATTTAAACTTAAGTATGACAACCTCAGTCATCCCATAAGTTTACATACCCGGTGTAAGGTGTACTTACACAATTTTTTAGAATCACACTTTGAATCGAATAGTCTTAAGAAGGCATACAATAGTATTAAAAATAGAAATCGTAACAAGATAAATAAGAGGGCATATCCCCCCCCCCCCTCCCCCCCGCCGCCAAAATAATCGATGTCTATCCAGTCTAAATCCATCTTACAAACATTAAAGTTTATGTTAAGAAGATTTTCCTAGAAGTCCACGCCTATAACTAGGTCTCGACTTCTCCAAACTCCTTAATCCAAAAAGATAAACCTGTGAAAAGTGTTCTCTCGGAACAACCCAAAAATGGGAACACCGCAACAAAAACTATCGGGGTGTAATCTTATGAGCTTAGTGAGATTCATTTCCAAATATTTAATACTCAACAACAATATATAACAGACAAGTTATTAACAACCATATGAAATGCACAAGCAAATGAGCTTACAAGTATATGACTTTCCGGGAACCATATGTGAATGGATTTACGCCCTGCATTCGGGGTTGGGGTGGTCCATAAGTCATGCAACCATAATCTCGATCTCTTTATCTTACTTATACAACCTCTGTTGTTTTATTGTAGTAGTTTTAAGTGCCTACCCCACTTCCGTTAACTTAAGCGATCTCACATCCTTAATGTTAACACAGGCCCCATCGCCTTTGTTAATATACTTTTGTCCTACCAAAGGTATATTAATTAATGCAATGTGACTCACTACGTGATATGCATGTACAGTTTATTCATATAATCGTGGTATGTTAATTATGTAGGTTAAGTGAGATCATAGAGTTCAGACAATCCAGGTCTATACTAGCTCATACAATGATTTTTCAACAAGTCTCGTCTCGATATACTTATCATTCATTCAACCAAGATTAGATCACAACTTATCATAATTTTATCTTTTCCTAATTCTAATGCCACTACAATTACAAGTACATACATAAGCACAACTATGTAAGAAATGAACTCACTCGGCCATGAAGAGAAATCCACTAGTCGTAGTAGTCCTCGGGGAGTGGAAATCTGTCCTCCAAATCACCTAAGTACAAGGAATACCCGAAATGAGTATTTCTTATAAATTTCTAATAAACTTAACAATTCTATTTACTAAGTTCGTCAATTTTCACCTAGGCTAAAGTCCTAACTTAAAATGGTCATATCTAACTCATGTTCTATCTATTTTGAAAGATCTATCCATTTCCCAAGTTAAATCAAACATCCAAGGTCATTTAAGGGTCAAAAAGCTACTGTACAGCAAGGTTATGAAAATTCCAGTTTTGAGTTATTATTAAAAATTGTTACTTTTGTCCCATTTAACTTCTTAGATCAACTTATATTGGTTCTACACTTGTAAAGAGAACTTCTAGGCAAAGATAAAAGATTAAATACTTATATGATCCTAATGATATTGTCCAAATGAAAATTCCAAGAATCTACTTTTGTAAAAACTGAAATTTTGAGTTGAAACTCATTTTCTTGTTTTAAGAAAATCCTTTGCTAAAACTAACATGACTCAATGAAAATAATTTCTTTATGTCACCCATTATCAAAGCATCCCATTTTCCACATAAAACTTTTGTTTTGAAGTCTAAAATAAGGTTTTTGAAATTCATCTCTTCCTAGATCCGAATTTTTTCCTTAAGTTTTAGAATGAAAATAAGATCTAGACTTGTCTTTTACAAAACTCTCTATTTTAGAAATACCTTTTAGGAAAACTCATCTAAACTTATGAAAATCCAATCCTTAGGATATCTATACCAAGAGCCCTTTATATTTTTGTCTAAAACTTCATTTTGAGGTTAGATAATAGGTTTTAAAAATGAGTCTTGGCTTAGATCAGAATTTTCAAAAATTGTTTTTGAACATATCTTTTGATAAAATCCATCAAGACTTATGAAAAATCATCCTTTACATATCCTATCTTAAAGAGCCTTCCATTTCTTAAATAAAATCTTCATTTTTGAGTTGTAAAACATGTTTTTAAATCGTGCCTTGACCTAAATTCGAAAATAAGATTTTTATTTTTGAAAGTAACTTTTGAAAACCATCTTTGATTCTTGTAAAAAGAAGTCTTGATGATATACATCCACTAAACCTTCATTTTTTTCAACTAAAACTTCCATTTTGAGACTTGGAAGAGGGTTTTTAAATATAGGTCTTGCCTAGATACGAATTTCACTATTTTTATTTAAGTTTAAATTTAAGATCTACACATAATATGAGCATAAATATAAAAGAAATGCATGGTAGTAAGTCCTGAACCTATAGATCTAAACATAAACATAACCAAAGCTTCATAAAAATTTAGATCTACAAAGTATAATATAAATACGAAGATAATAAAGTCTTAAAGACAAAAAATATAGCAATATCAATATGGATCATAAACAAGAGGAGTATTTCAAAGTTTTAGCATCATCATCTCTAGCCCTTAGGCATTATGGAGATTTCTTTGATGCATGAAACCTCCATATAATCAACCTATAGTATCTATAGAAGCTTAAAAGAAAGTTTACTTAAAGAATCTTCAAGAATGGAATGTAGAAGCAATTTTTTTGAGATGGGGGTAGCTCGTATTCTCACAAGAACAAGGCTAAGAAAGAGATAAAGAGAGGAAAAAGAGAGGTAAATGATGTAGGGTTGCAAGGAATGAAAGTGTGTAAGTAGAAGGCTTTAAAATAGAGAGAGGAGCGTGATAAAGTGTGTTAAATAATTGAAAGAAAAAAATAAAATAATGGCAAAAATTTTTTTTTTGCGGGGAGGGGGGGGGCGCGGGGGCGGGCGCGTGATTTTCATAGGGAGAGAGGAGTGTTTAGTTAGCTTGTAACTTGAATTTTGAATGTGTAACTTGTGTTACGCAATTTGCTAACTAAAAGAAACTTTAAATCATTAAATAAATCAATAAAAGAAAAGAAAAGTGGTTGATTTTGAGAGTGTGGCAGCTGTCATGTATGGGAGATTGAGTTTAAGAAAGAGTGAAAGCAAACATGAATAATGCGTAGAAGTGACAGTTGAAGTGTACTTGAAGTATGGGTTGAAAAAGTGCTTTTTATTAAGAAAAATATATAAAATAAAATTAAGAAAAATATTTTTAAATGAGTAGCATAAATTTCATAAATAAAATTAAATAATCAATTGAATTATTTTAATATTTCAACATATAAGTTACCAATACAGTTAAAATATGCTTATATAAGCTATAACTGATATTTTTAGATTCCGAAAAATTATGAACTCGATATTTTTGAAATTCTTATGAAAATACGAATCTAAAAATATTAAAGATGTATTTTTAATTTTCCGAGCCCCGGGACACGCTTTTCAAAAGCAATATCTAATCGGGTTCGAAATAAGCCGAAAATAACCCAATCTGATATTTTTAAGAAATCAAATATTATTTCGTACTATTCTACACACTTTACTTAATTTTTGACTTCTCGGTTTACGAACACGGAATTTCCAGATCTAAACTGTAGTGTTTAACTTGAGATCTGTTGACTTAAGGTTTCCAGTTGACTTCCCAACTTAGAATTAAGGCTTAGGATTACTCTAAAAACCAAGGGTTTACATCCTTAGTCTTGTCTAGGGAGTAGATAGAGGCTATGTTTCAATAAAATGAGTTTTAAAGAAAATTCTCCATCTTTAGCTAAGTCTAATGAGAAGTTAGAGGTTAATTTTCAATAAAAAGTATTTATAATGAAATCCTCCATCCTTAGTGATATCTAAGGGGCAATTGACGGTTATATCTAAAGTATAAAGAAATGACTTTTGTACTAAGAAAGATGAGCTGAAAGCTCAAGTTGAGTATGCACTCCTTTCTTAGTTCACATTTCTCCTAGGCATGAATGGCTTGTATTTAGTCCTTCAACCTCTAAGAGAGGGCATAAATCTCCATTGGTTTGGATTCCGATCATCCAAACTGTGCATATCATATGGTTGAGTGAGCATTACATATGTTTGTTAAATAAAACTTGTTTGACAACTGATTGTATTGTGATTTGATTTTGTTATCCACTGAGCTATGTTTGAGCTTACACCCTTACAGTATTATTGCAGGAATAGCGGAGGGTTTGGTTCGGGGATAGATTGGTATGGAGAAGAACCTTTGATGATAGAAGACAATTTTGTTAGGAGAAATAGATAGATGATATGGTTTGTTAAGAATCTATCTTTTGGATATTATAAGCTTTGTTTATGGATTAGAAATGTAATGTTGTAGTTTCAAGTTTATAAAATGTACATGTTTTATTCTATTTTACTATTCGGTAGGGGATACCGACTCTCTATGGTTCTGGGACTGTAGGAAATCAGGTTTCCTTTATTTATCACAAATATAATTTCATATTAAATGTTTAAATGGTAATTATCCAGATAGAGTCTTGCAAACTCTGACTTACAAGATGGTTCTTGTATTACGGGTGCATACGTGATATGATAATTTTAGGTTATCCGTTTAGGCCCGTTTTTAGGGTGTGACAAAACCGATCCTTGATGGTTTATTTGTTGAGTTCTCTATAGTCAATACACATTTGCCATGTATGGTCTTTCTTTTTAACTAAAACCACCGGTGATGAGAAGGGGCTATGGCTGTGTATAATTATGCCACTTTTCAACATTTCTTTAACCATGTCTTCTAATATTGATTTTTGTATGGAGGCATATCAATAGGGCCTAAGATTCACTGGATTGGAGTTATCCTTTAGATGGATCTGGTGATTACACTTCCTGGTAGGAGGTAATGCATTAGGTTCCTCAAATAACTCATGATATTCTTCCAAAAGATCAATGATCCTTGGATGTAACCCTTTAATCTCTTCTGCTTTCTATAGTTCAATACACATAACCATCCATCATTGAACTTTCAGAGTATAATTTGAAGTCTTTAGAATGTTGGATAGTGAACTCCCTGATATAGCCTTAAGCTGCTCTTATTCTCCCCGCAATACACAGTGCTTCCCTTGTCACATAAATTCCATTCTAAGTGTTTGAAAATTCCAGCTGATTTTGCCTAGGGTGACTAACTAGGGAATTCCTAAGATTAAATCACAAGTATATTAAGTGTAAGGTGTAAAAGTTAGGACTAAACTTAAAACCCTGCATTTGCCAATGCAAATCTTGACCATTATAAGTTCTATGCAGCTTGGCACCATTGGCTAGGACTACTGCAAATGGTTCTACTCCCTTCATGACACAACTTAAACCTTTGGCCAGTCTCTCATCTATAAAATTAGATGAGCTTCATGTATCAATCAGAATATTCAATGTCCTCTTCTTATACTCCCACTAACCCTCATACATCTTTCATTCTTGCCATGTGCATCCTCTAAAGTATTCAATGTTAATTGAGATAAATCAGTCTCCAATGCCTCTACAATAGGATCAGATACCTCATCTTCCAAAACATCTACTTCACCATCTATCGCCAACATATTCAGGCATTTACTTTTGCAACGATGGCTTGGACCAAATGGCTCATCACACCAAAAACATTGTTTTTTTCTTCTTTTCTCCTCCAGCTCTTCGTGTGTAAGTCATCTAGTGTTTCTAGGTTGTGTATAATTTGTGGTTCTGGTTAGTGTGTTGGAAGTAAGCTGTGAAGTGGGTGATTTCTGGTTATGGGTTGTGTTTGGTTAGGTGTACCGTTGGATATGTTTGGTGCTGGTGGAATAGGTGGTCTAGTATGTGTTTGCAGTTTTTGTGGTCTTAAGGTGAGTTTTGGATGAGAGCAAGGTAGCTTCTTGAAGTCTATAGAGGGTATGGGCTTAGTTAAGGTTTTTGGTTGAAACAATCTAATTGGGTATTGGATTTCAGGTTTCAAGCTATTAAGGTAATAGTTCACTAGGTGATCTTCGAGTAGTTGTACTTGAGCTGAAAGATGTAAAAATTCATCTATATAGTCTTGCAAAGGTCCAATTTGTTGCAATTCTTTCAAATCTGACATTGGGTCTTCATACCCTCTATCATTAAAATGAGCATTAAGTACTTTGGTTAACTCTTCCTAAGTTACAATTTGATTATCACTATGCATCTCAAGGTAGGCATTGTACCACTCATAGGCTTAGCTTCTAAATGCACAGCAACTAATTTGACCTTAAAGTGTTTAGGAGTTTCATCAATAGCAAAAAACTATTCAGCTCTGAAGACCCAACTTTTAAAGTTTTCTCCATTAAATGTCAGAAATTCAATCTTAGTGCTTTTAGTTGAAAACTGATACCCAACAGTTTGTTCACCAATTACACTAGATTGTACTACTGACGACGAAGCATCACTAACATTAAGTGAAGAGAGCATAGGCTCCTTATCTGATGCAGCCCTTTCGCTCACTTGCTGTTTAAGCTCATTGATAGCTTGACTTTGAGTTTGTAATATTGTTTGCTATTTTTGTAGGGTCTTATATAACATCTTTACCCAATTTTCATGGCATTCACCTTGTTCCTTGAGAATAGCCCTCAGGGCTTCTTCCATTCGCTTAAACTCACGCGTCTCTGTAGCCATAGTGGCTCTGATACCAAACGTAGCGTGGCAGTTAACTCAAATAGGAATTATGAAATTTGCTTGAATTCAAGTAAGACGGAAAGGAAGGAAGCTCTGATACAAGCAATGGGCAAACAATGTTTTTATATTTTTTTGTATTACATATTACACATATATATTAGTTCAATACATGGATAATGATGATAACTAATTGCCCATCCAAATATTCTACAGATATTAGCATGTGATTTTGTGTCAACTCTCAATTTAGTTACATAAAATTTCTAGATAGAATCTCTCGTAATTAAATTGAAATTATCTTGGTGGATTTATTTCTGATAATAACAGGTCTTCTAATTTATGATCCCACTGTGAAAGATAATTCCTGGCCCGCCACTGCTTAGGGGTTTCGGTCCAATTTCACAGCCTTTGATTACACCGGCCCATTCAATATCTTTTCCGACAAAACATGTTTCTGGCTTAAACTGAAAAGTTTTTCAACACCTCCTTCGTATTCTCATTCAAACGCTCGGTTCCTGGATTCAGGTTTCTAGTCCCTTTCTCAGATTTAGGGTTTCTGTCTTCCTCCAATCTCATTAACCCCAGTTCAAGGTCCTCTTCACTCGACTCCTCACCTCCTCTCCACACCGTCCAACGTCCGACGCTCTCAACCAGTTGACGACGACGAGAACAACAAGGTAAACTTCTGAACTTTCTCATCTCTCTTACGATGATTCTGTTGCAATATCTGTTCTAAGTTCAGCAAGTAGTTACAGCTGTGTTAGTGTTTGGTGTATGAGGTGTTGAAGAGGGTGGAGATAGGTGGTTGTCGGCGGTAGGTTTCTGGGTTCGTTGGTGATTTCATGGTTGAGTAGTTTTGATTAGTGGTTTTCTAAGCTGTGATGGCGTTGTGGGTTCAATCGATGGTGGTTTAATGGTGTTATGTTCTGGGTTTGCTGAGTTTCCGAAGAGAGAGAGGGTTAGAGAGAGAAAGTAGAGAGGGATACCATGCCGAGAGAACAAAGAAAGAGAGATTGGTTCGAGACTGTTCGGGTTGGCGAAAAAAGTAGGGGAGGATGTGAGGCATAATGGGGCTGGATTTAGAGGCACGGCTTTGTATATGGCCCCAGAATCAGTCGATAGGAATGAGTATGAGCGGCCGTGTGATGAAGTCAGTTCAATGTCGATTTCAATTCAATCTTCTTGTCAAAGTTCAGCAAAGGAAAGGCTGTGTGAATTAGCTAAGGAAGAGTCACGAAATTGGGATCTTTCAGTTTCAGAACCTTGGATCACCGTACGGTGATATGATAGATATACTTGAGTCTGCTTGTTGTTCCATAAATTTTTTATCTATGGACATGGAATCTTTTTGAATGTATATACTTGAGTCTGTTTGTTGTTCTGTTTTGGTACAGAGTAATGCATATAAAACCTAGTACGGGTAATAGCAAATAGATAATTATTAATTGTTTTCTTTTGTAAATTGCAATTTTTGATGTAAGTTAATGTGATACTGGGTAACACGGTGTTATATATTATTATAGCCTTATAAATATAATAATATATATAGATGAAACATGAATAACATGGCTGAAAGGAAAGGTACGTTTCCGAGAAACATGTTTCAAAGGATGATGGATGATAAAATTTGTATAAAGCAGATGAATCATCTCCTATTCACGTAGGTTTACTAAAAGTTCACTTTAATGTTTTTGTTGGGAGATGAGAGCCTAGAAAATACCATAGCACAGGCTGGGGGTTTTTGGTGGGGGCATGGTGTTTAGCTTTTTCCCCCAAAAAAGAAGCATGAGAGTGTGTTCTTCGCAATTTAAGCCATAGCTTAAATAGTGAAAACATTTAAAGAATTTGCTTTTGCATGTGTAGGAGCTTTGAGTGGACGCAGATCTAGAAGTGGCTAAAGTCCAGTCACTTACAGGCATTTCCAGGTGTGCATCAGATGTAGTTTAAAAAACAAACACACACACACATATGAATTATTTTGTTATTTTTAATTTGCAAGTCTTTAGTAGATTTATTTGGAAGGCATTTTCTATATATTTTTGTAGATGACATGGATATTCTTAGAAGAATATTCTTTTCATTTGATAAATTATGGAGAGTTTTTACCCTCTTTTTTTATTCTACCCGTGATTTCTTGTGACAACCTGGCACCTAACCCCACTCAAACCCATACCTTCATGTGCACCTTGACTTGTGCCCAACTTGTCAAGTGTGAACCATATGTATGAGGCTAACTCTTATTCTTTCAATGCATCCGAATGCTGTAAATTGAGAGGATGGATTATCTAGCACACTGCTCATCATGATCTTCAATTTGAGCACATACATGCTTTACACTAATGGTGCACAACTAATTGGTTATTTACTCAACTTGCATGAACAATCTTTCGTTGATCTTTACCCTATCGCACTACCTCTCGAGTAGCGGCGGAGTTAAAAATTTGAGAGTGAGGACAAGCTCATGGTCAAAGAGGGGATTAGTAATTTTTTGATATATTTTAAGAAAAGAATGTACAGTACTTATTTTTGTTATTTTTATATTAGGTAGATTATACTGTGATTCTCTTAGTAAATTTATTGAAAAAACAATTTCTTTTTAATTTAGATAATGATGGATACTTTTAGTAGAAAGTCTTTTTCATTTTAGAACTTATTGGATCTCACAAGAGACATAAAAGGGCAAAAGTATTAAGTCATTATTTTTGTTTATGGGAGAGGGTTCTCTTTAATGAGCTCTCAACCACTTATATTGTTATTTCACGTGTGTTTAGATCCTGTACCTGGGCTTATAACACAGATTGTCATGAAGGGTCATTTAACCTTGGAGAACAATCTTTGCTTAGGTGGTATGCTTGATTTGGAAGGAGCATAACTTCCTGTGCCTTAGAAAAAAACCTCTTAGACCCCTCAAGCTCTGCCTAGGTGCATATGCCATATTGAATTTTATCAGTCTTTTAATGTGCTATAGATTTCTGTTTGTTATTTAGCATTTATAGCTTGGAATGTTGTTCTTAGTCACATGGAAGTTCAGGTCTGATATTCTGCCCCACACATGCTGTATTATATATTGCATTAATATCATTTTTTTCAATTATTAAAATAGAGAATGCTTCTTGTGGTAGGTCTGATTATAATTGAGCTTGAAGGTTTGCTCAAGATTGATACAAAAGTATCTGAAGTTAAAACGAGATTTGAAGCAAGAATTATTGCCTCCTTGTTTCTAGTTACTCTTTTCATATCCCAATGCCGGCTGTAGGTCCTCGATCTGGTGATGCAATCTTTGCAAATGTTGAACGTGTGGTAAGTCTCCAAAAGCAATCCGCTTTCTTCTACTTGGCTATAAATTGTCTGTTTTCATCCTATCAGCTAAATTGATTAACATGTTGTGAAGTAGTTGTTTTTATTATTGAAATTTAGAAGCATCATCTGAGTCTTTCGTTGTATTTCAACTTATAACTGTCGGCGCATTAACCATGCGAATATTATCATATCTCTTTGGTTGCATCTTGAGTTGCATTGTTTTGGATCCTGACACAATGCTGTGTTTGAAGCAGAGCTCCTGCATGTACTTTTAGAGTTAGAGTGTGCTTATTATAGTGCATTTGTTGTGATCTTGTTATTGATATCAAATTTCTAAAGTTCATGTTGGATATTATACTTTAATCTTTATCTTTATCCTCTTTTAGTTGAGCAAAAGGTTTAGCTTTTAGAGTGCTTCTCTTACTTTTGTTCTCTTCTAATTGTTTGTTGTTATGTAGAATTCTGAACTCTTCACATTGACTTATGGGGCAATTGTGCGTCAGTTGCTTACAGACCTGGAAGAGGTTGAGGAAGTCAACAAACAGCTTGATCAAATGTGTGTTCATCTTTTATTTTCTTTTTCCCTTTTAGGGCAATTAGTTGCAGGTGTTCAATACCTCCAATTGAGATATTTATCTAGTATTTACTTAGTACAGACATGGTTAAAATTGTAATTTATTTATGTAATTAAAGTATCATTCAATTTTTATTTCCTTTGGATATTTGTTTGTCTCAGGGATTCTATGATCTGTCTGTTAAGATTTTATATCAGATTTAGTTCTGTTAGTAGATAGTATGTTATTTTGATGCATCTAGCTACTTCTATGGAAAATACTTGATTTCTTCTCATCCGGCCTATTTGTATTGCCTTGTATATATGCCTAGCGTGTCAATGAATAGAGTTAGGATTTTTATCCTAAAATCTTCTTGGGTAAGTGAGAAGTTGTCCTGTACGATCCGTCTGTTAAGATTTTATATCAGGGTTAGTTCTGTTAGTAGATAGTATGTTATTTTGATATATCTAGCTACTTTTGTGGAAAATATTTGATTTCTCCTCATCTGGCCAGTTTGTATTGCCTTGTATATATGTCTAAGAGTATCAATGAATAGAGTTAGGATTTTTATCCTAAAATCTTCTTGGGTAAGTAAGAAGTTGTCCTTTTGTAGCCAATGGCCTTATAGGTTAGTGATATCATCCATGGTTTTTTCAAGTAAGAGATACAGGTTTGAATTCCCTTTCCCATTATAATGGCAAAAAAAAAAAAAAAAAAAAAAGGGGGTTTCCTCTTGTATGTTGAAATCTTACTGGTTGGTTCCTTTGCCCATCCTTTGTTTAAATCATTTTATGTCTCAACATAGCATCTATGTGGTTCTAGCTAAAAATTGACTTTGATCTTCGTTTTAGATCAAGATTGCTGTTTGATATGTGCTTGATCCTAACTCAAATGCCATATTTGTTTGTTGATTTATAGTTTCTGTATGAATCTATGGCTTAATTTTCCTATTATTTTACAGGGGTTATAATATTGGCATTAGACTGATTGATGAGTTTCTAGCAAAAGCTAATGTCTCCAGATGTGTTGACTTTAGGGAAACAGCTGAAGTGATTGCAAAGGTTTCTGCTTTGTACTTCTCTTTTTCCTACTGTGCTATGTTAGTTTGCTCATATTTTTATTGATGGTTGTCTTAACAAATCTTTGTAATGGTTTGATTTCGAATTTTCATCTGTTGATTGCCTCTGATTATGATATAAAATCTTGAACTCAAACCCCTTGTGATATTTCATCTTGTAAAATAAAAAAAATTCATTATGGGGGGTGATTATTATTTTTTATATATATATTTTTAACATACCTGTCAATTTGATTCGTTTCTAGCTTCTGTAAATTTTTTTGGGGTATATAAATAAAAGAGCTCAGCATCTTATTCATCTCTGTTAGGATTGTCTGATTTTTATGTGTATCGTATCTGTATTGTATTTGTTTCTTCTATTTATATGTAAAATTGTCAAATTTTTTATCTGTATTTGTTTTTTGACAAATATATGTTTGAAAACGACAAAAATATGATGTGAAAATGCTGAATATGATGAAACAGACCCGTAATCAACATATCTAATAGGATATGCAGAGGAGGTTTAGTTTCTGCCAACATGCCAAATAAGAATTCCACAATCATAGAATTTTTTCTTTTAAACTATTGTTCTTTTAATAAACTTAATAATTCCTAGCAAGTTGCACAACTCTCTTAATTTTCATGGAGAGCTAGTTCATTTGCTAGATGAGCCTTTTCCATCATAATTAAATGGGAACTCGTATGGCTGGGCTTGGAAAAAGTTGAGTCAATTGATAATTTACCAACGGATGCTGTTTTCTTGTATAAACAAAATTTTCCATTCTCTTGGTTACAATTTTATGCAAGAATTTTGCACGTGCAAATATAATTGCGAACTCTGCATGTTTAAAAAAAAAAAAAAAAAGAAAAGGCGCTGTGAAATTACCTTAAATTTTTAATAGACCTTGGTCCAGTTACTTATGCCTTTCCATTGGAAATTTCTCTGCTTTAGATGACTTAATTTCATCCTTTTCAGGTTGGCTTCAAAATGTTTCTAGGAGTTACTGCATCTGTTACCAATTGGGATGCTGATGGGACCAGTTGCAGTATAGTTTTGGAGGACAATCCCTTGGTTGACTTCGTGGAACTGCCCGATACATGCCAAGGACTTTATTATTGCAATGTCTTAAGTGGAGTCATAAGAGGGGCTCTGGAGATGGTTAGTAACATTCCTACTGACAATTGGTTTCTCTTGTTGACAAGTACCAATCATTCATTACTGTGCATGCTACATAACCAATGCATACTCGTTGAAGTAATTTAGCTAGAATTTAGTTTCATAAGAATAGTAGATTTAAAGACTTGTTTTATCTTTCGTATTCAAGCACATATTTGCCTCATGGTGGCAGAATAACTTGCTAAACATCTACTGCTGTATTCTGTTCCTTCTTCTAGGTGTCCATGAAGACTGAAGTCACATGGATAAGGGATATGCTTCGAGGAGATGATGCCTATGAGTTACAGGTGAAGCTTCTTAAACAAGTTCCGGAAGAGTATCCATACAAAGATGATGAGTAGCATCCTTGTTTTCTCAGCTGCAGTTTCCAAGCCCCTTCCATATAACACGCTGGTATTTGCTTTTAAGAATTTACATATAAAAATAGAAGAAAAATTCTTTAGTGTAGAAAGCAATATCTAAATGGTTTATTTTTTTGAAAATTTCTAGCATGGGATCTTAGCATCCTTCCACTAGTTTTATCATTAGACCTCGTTCAAGGAAGACTAGTTTCAGTGATCTTCGCTTCACGGAGTGGAGGTGCTGTCCAACCTTACCTGTGTTTAAAATAAAGAGATTTAATCACTTAGTCTTGAAAAATTTTACTTGCTCTATTCTCAGGTCCCTAGTTGTTAGTATACTCATCTTAATCTTCTGCTTTTAATTTTGAGTTATTTGAAACATCGAAGGTAAATGCTCTAAAATAGAGTGATTCGAAACATCCAAAGTGTATAAATGGCAAGCTATAGAACATACCTGAAGTAGGATTTGTCTCAGGAGCATTATGTAGGTCCATGACATGGTTCTAGTATGAATTTCTTGGCTACAGCCCTTTGCTGATTTGCCTAATGCCCACTTCTACTCAGAGTCTGACGGGGGTCGATAGTTGCTGCAAATTTTTGTAGCACTCGGATCTTGATGGCTCTTCTGTTTACATTTATAACACGAGTTGTTTTATTACCGGTTTCTCACATTTTTCACCATGGTGACCTTGCTGCTATTTGTAAAGCATCCTCCTAAAGTCTACTCGTAGTATTTTATTTATTTATTTTTAACTTTTGTTTGGATTGTTTGATTTTAATCTACATCTTAATTATATTTGTATCTCATTTTTATTTTATCTATATGTTTACATTTATAACACGAGTTGTTTTATTACCGGTTTCTCACATTTTTCACCATGGTGACCTTGCTGCTACTTGTAAAGCATCCTCCTAAAGTCTACTTGTAGTATTTTATTTATTTATTTTTAACTTTTGTTTGGATTGTTTGATTTTAATATGGATCTTAATTATATTTTTATCTCATTTTTATTATATCTATATCTAACTTTTTTGATCTGTGTATAAGTAAAAATTGTTTGTTTTTCATCTGCATCTATTTATTGACAAATATCTGTTTGAAAACATGACCATAATAAGATGAAACAAACAAACCCTAGCTATCCAATCGTTTGGTATTGGCTGAGGCTTCTTCCCTCTTTCTTGATCTAAAACCTCACTTGATTCCTTATGTCATTATTCCTCACTTTTTTGACAGTTTTATTATGAACCTGTAAATAACAACTTGAATCTTTCAATATCAAGAAACCTCTTCATTGAGACTTTTTATTCAATATTGAGAATTGTGGCTGTGATCCATTCTTCTTATTCTAATTTGTGTTCTTATTAACTTTAATTGGATTATGACGAACTTGTTGATTTAATTATCGTGTAAGACACCCATTTCTTTTGACTTTCATGAAAAATTCATTCGATTTCATCTTTTTTGAACAGTATGGAATGCTTAAATTTGTTCATATCCTTTTATGTTCATTCGTTCATAAATGCAAAAACCCCTAAGAAAACTTGAAAACATCTCTTATATTATCCAAAAATTCCGAAACCTAAAACAAAGTTATCATTATATTTTTAAGCATTACAGAATCCACATAACTTCGTCTAGCTAAATCTAGTGGTTGATTATTTTGTTTAATATGTTTTATTGGAATTATTTATATTTAGTAGCAGGAGTGGTTAATAATGCTCTCATTAACTACAGATGAAGTCTCCCTCTGAAAATTGCACATGATTTTTGGGTTCTTGATGTTTTAGAAAGTCATCAATGAACATTTGATAGAAATTTGTGAACTAGAGTACTCCATATCTATTCATACTCATTAGTGGGGAGCAGGGTCGAACCAAGGGGACTGATAGAGATCTGGTTATCTAAACTTGAAAAAAAATTATTATTATAATATATTTAAATAAAAAAATATATATTATTTTCTCTTTTTTTAGTAATAAAACCAATTTAGCCCAATTCTGTGTCAGTCCTTGATTGGGATATCTTTTGATCACTTCTATGATTCGGTCTTAGCCTTCTGTATTGCATTCCTTTTTGTGAGCTCTTGTGGCCCATTGCTAATCCTCCTTGCGTCGCAAGATGACACTTGTTTAAGGCTAGGGTCGAGTAAGAGTTTTTGCACCTTAGATGTACGGATGATAATGCTCTGGATTTAATGTAAATTGCTATTTGCTTCAATGACATGGTCTGCTGGATGGACTTGGATTACTTCTGCCAGTGTAGACATTTAATAGCTTTGCCTTTCCTTTTCAGCTTCTTTCTAACATTGTTTGTGCAAATTTTTGATCATGTATAATTTGTCCTAATAATTATTTTGTATTTTAAATTTTATCATTTGTTATATTTAATTTTTACACGTATAATGCATATGTATGATCGCTATATATTTTATTTCATTCAAACACCACGAGTATTGCCAACGGCCTTGTCGCCTGTTGGCATCACTTATGATTTTTTAAGAGAGGTATCGGTAGGACTGGTTTAGGGGGGTGTTGATGAGGGCTCGACCCCCCAAACTTGGGAACAATTAATTTTTTTTTGAATTTTTTTAGAAAATAAAATATATACATATTATATGTATCCTATGAAAATTAAATAATTACATAAGAATAACTATGATCTAGTGAATAAGTATTTAATTTTACATCTAAGATGTCATCGGTTCAATTCTCATGATTGCACATTTTTTTTTATACCTTCTCTTCGCACATTTCTTGACTCCTCTCTCTTTGTCTCTCTGTCTCTCCCCTTCAATTTTTTTCCTTCGCAATAGGTAATGGTATTAATTTTTTTATTATAAAATTATATTTAACTAAAATAATTTCTTTTTATTAATATCTATTTTTTATTCAAAGTATACTGCAAATAATAATGACATTATTTATACTACAAATAAATCTTATTGTACACTAATTATATAATTTAACTTAGTAACATCTTAAATGAAAGTGATGTGTTAGCCAATAAGGAATGTGTTCACACAAACATGAAGAAAAATTAGCTCCTCTTCTCATTCAACCACAATGTGAATTGCAGCTAGAAAAGAGAGAACATGTTGGCTTCAACAAAAATTCCCAATCGGCTGTAATTCTTGGAAATTTCTCCACGCCGGCAGCTTCCCCAATTCATGCAAAACAAGCCATGAAAAGTCAAAGAGAAAAAGACTCACAAACAAATAACAAAACACCAATTAAGTCTTCATTAAATGATTGCAAAACCAGCTTAAACAACTTGTGGAATCAGCTTCAACTCCTCTCCCATTTTCCGTAACTTACAATTGCAATGGAGGCGATAACTTGATCAAAATTTCAATTGCCTTCCACTCGTGAATGATCCTAAGAATTTAGATGCAACTTGAGCCAACAAAGTTTGACAAGTAACTTCCAAGTAATTCTAGTAATTAAATGAACAAACATCGACCAAAAATCAACATACGACTGGTACAAAATTTTCCAGAATTTCCGTTGAAGTAGCTGCTGTAGGAGACAACATGCAATGGAAAATCCTCCTTGGTTTACTGTGATTAGCTTTAGGTATTAGATAGCCTGCAATGTTTGAAAAATTGACCTCCATAAGCTCCAATAAAAAAGAAAACCCAAATAGACATAGACAAACTAGCTTCAAATCTTTTCCATTTCCATGAACTGCTGCTTTAGAGGAGGCAATAAGCTTTAGTTTGTAGCACACACTCCACCGTGAATAACAATAGGTAGTAGTAGGTTAAACACAAGCCCACAAAGTTTGACAAATTGACCCAACAATCACGAATGAAACTCCTTAAATAGACTAGAGCTGGACAAATGGGCTATGTCCCGCGGGCCAGCCTGTTTAACCCACTTTAAAAACGGGTTAGGGCTAGCTTTTTTTAACCGGTTTAAAAGTGGGTTAATTTTACCCAACCCACTTTTATAAAAATAAAATAAATAATTATAGGGTAAATATGTATTAATGAAGGTTATTCTTGAGATTTTTTATACTTGAGATTAAATTTATGTGTTAATTATAACAAAAAATGACAAATTGATGCACATGCACCATAAAATTTTATAAAATATATTATTATTGTTTTAAATGAAATATATTATCTAATAAGTTATTTTAGAAAACTTTTTATATAAAAAGTAATTAAAATAATAATGAAATTAATCATTAATATATATAATCTTATAAAACTCTCTTTTTTTTATATATCTTATTTAATTAGTATAAATAAGTTAAATGGGTCAACTTGGCCCATTTAACTCACAAAATATGTAAGTGGGTTAAACTGGTCAAAAAGTGGGCTGGCCCGTTTAACCCACGGGTTAAAGTGGGTCGGTTAGGGTCAGGCAATTTTGGCCCCTTTTTAAAGTGGGCCAAAATTTTTTGGCCTGTTTTACCCACGGGCCAAAGTGGGTTGGGCCGGGTTGGCCTGTTTAACGTACTTACCCACCTCTAAAATAGACACATAGATAATCAAATGAAGACTTGAAAATTTATTAAACAAACATACATGTGAACCGACCTATAGCAACTCCAAATTGAAGGCATAAACCTATTCTATATCCCACAATTAGCACCAAATAATCAACCCAACTTGCATAGCAAACATACCCCATATATAGTCATAAATGGGTATTAATAGCTAACAAACAAACCAACCTGAGAAGCCTAAAAAATTTCAGAAGAACAACAACCTTTAGCCTCCATTTTTGACACCCCAAACACCCCCAACTTCTATCTTATTCATAGCTATTGTATAGTATATAGAAATAGGAGGACTTAACTAGCAAACAAGTTCATTAATTCCCCATTAACTTGATCCAAAAATCAGACCAAAAACCAAAACAAATAACCCGTTCTCCTTCAATAAAATCCCGCCATGACTAACATAAAAAAGGAACCAAAATTGGAGTAAAACGCCCTTGTTTTCCCCACACAATTCCACTGTGAGTTACACTAAAAGAAGAATAAAACACAAAACAAATCCAACACTTCAAGACCCCACTTCCAGCCATGAACCTTACTTGAAGAACCTAACAATACACATCAAATTTAGACAAGAATCTCTAAAACTCCAATAAAATTTCAACTTCAAAGGAAATCAAATACTAAAGGTAAGAAAGTTCCAATTAAGTTAATTGAATCCTAAAACATTTGGAACTCATCTCTTACTTTTTAACACTAAATTTGGTTCTTGTCAAGGGAGAGTGTTCAACACCATTTTCCATACCCAATCAAGGTGATTCCTATCTCATCTTTGATTCCATATTACATTTATATGTAGAAAGCTAGGAAATTCTATGAGTTAAATTTCTTTTAGCGTAGTATATGGCACTATTTCCTAGAATTAGAGATGATAATTCTAGCTTCATGAGAATTTCCACTTGAATCATCTATGTTCTCCTTTTATTTTGCTTCTTGGAATCACACATGATACACACAAGCATACCATAACAACAAAACAACAACACAAACACCACATACAACACCAACTTGGTCAAATAAACCATAGAAGGCATTAAAAAGAATGAATAAACTATATTAATACAACCATCATAATCCAAAAATAACCCCACCAATAGAAATTAGACGAAAAATTTATGAAATCGACTACTTATTTGTTAAAAATGGATAAGAAACGAATTAGATATCACAAAAACAAAATTTCACTTCTTGCTGTCAAATTTTCCACGAAATTGCAGACTGTTCCTATTTTTTCGCCACCTTAGAGAACTTATTTAGTGAAAACAACACCATGAATGGATCTTAATAAAAAAATTTGTGAAAATGACTATTTATTCATATAAAAACGACTAGAAATGAGTTAGATATCAGAAAAACAAGTTTTAGTAAGACTATCATGCTCTTACCTGAAATTACAGACATGTTTTATAAAATTTAAACATCTTACACGTTTCCTTTCCTAAAAACAACACCATACTAGAAATTATCAAAGAGTACTATCAAATCGACGATTTATACATCGAAATTGGATTAAAAATGAACGAGAAATTGTGAAAACAAAAACTCACTAAGTGCTGTCATAAACATACACACACAAGCACTGTGAGCGTTTATGAACGCGCCTCATAGGTGCTCTGTACACACTCCATCAGTGCTCTATGTGTGCACTATGAGTACTCCACAGCTGCTCCATGGTCGCTCTAGAGGCGATCCATGAGCGCCCTTATACCAGCCCCTCAAGCACTTAATTTATGCTCTTAAATTTTCTTAACATACTGAATGATATATACACCCATTTTATATATATATATATATATATATTTTCTTACGAACAAGTATATGTATAAAACCAGATTTATTCTATTTTTTATCCTATTCTTCATGACACCTTACATGTTATGGTCTTAAAAATAAAATTTAAGTATAATAAACACTTGATATACATACATACATACTATATATATATATATATAAACTCTATGAACCTTCAAATATGTTAGAAAAATAAAATGGTAAATAAATGATAGAATATAACCTTATAAATAAGAGAAATTTCAATTTACATAGACATATAAGGTTGATAAACGAAGTAAATAATAAAAAAAATTTTGTATCAAAGTAGGCGCTAAAGAATCAAATATAGGTAAATTTTAATAATAAGATTCCCTCAAATATAGATAAAAACATGAATTAGAAAAAAGAGAAACACGATGAAAATAAATAATAGATAATAAATATCAATCACCTTAGAATAGACATACTAAGAGATTTATAACAACTAACAACATTCATAGAATAAATAAAATTTACATATTAATAAAATTAAGTCAACCTTTGTATAGTACTTAGAACAAACTTTCCAAATACTTATTCATATGTTAAATCGAAACTAAAATAAATATAATAGGCCTAGTCTAAAGATTATACGACTAAAATCAATATCTATGATTTTAAGAAGACTTCTCTTATATAAATATAAATTCTACAACTTTATCAAAATAATATAACCTTTAAAAAGTTTAAAACTCTTAAATAAATTAGTACTGATAAGATTTCAGTTAGAACAATCAGAATCATTATAGAAATAACAGTATGATAATGAATATCTATTTTCTCATTTCATAGGAGAAATGGATCAGTTCATGAACTTCAAGTAGCATATTACAACAAATTAGCAAGGATAACAGGTGAGTAACTTGACTTTATCACATTGTTTGTGATTGTAGTATAGCTGCATTTGTAATAATAAATTAAACTGATATGCATATGGGATTGGGTATACTGCATGATGCTTGATGTATGTTTGATTGCCAAAATATCATAATATAAGCGATAATTCTATTGTATGATAATTACTGTATGAAGCATATTGATGTTTGTCTATGAATTGTATGATCACCTTAAATTTGACTAAAAACTATTGGTACCATAAATGAAAATGGACATGCATTGCATAATTTGCATATATTGCATTATAGGGAGTGGTGACCCTGTTATGTATTGACATTTTGATTCTCTGGTAATGCTTGGTGTTTCTAGGTAAGAAGTTATTAGTTCTGTGCAAGATTACTTTTGTTTTGTTCGGTTCCACGTGAACTAAACTAGCATTAAAGGAACACCACTCGTAGTATCGACATGAAAGGCCTAATACTTAGCAGAATTTCTTTATTATAAGGATAAGAGTGAAATGTTTTAAAATTAATTTGTGAGAGTATATGGTATCCATTCTTCCTTGGTTCTCTAATTCTCCTAGGCATTGTATATCACTCATCATGGTTTCTTCCAACCCCGATAAGAGGGCATAAATCTATGTCCGTTTGGATTCCAGGTTATCCAAGCTTGTATTTGTACGTATGGGCGATTGATACATTGCATACGCTTGCTAATTATATTTGTTTGTTATTGCTTGATGTGTGGTTTGGTCAGGTTATCTCACTGAGCCCGTGGTTTCGCTCACCCCCCAACAATTTTTGTGCAGGAATAAGATTAGCTAGGATTAAGCTAGGAATGTGTGAAGAGTGTTTCTCCATCAGACTTTGTTATAATTAGAGATGTAGGTTACGATGAAATTAGAATGCAAATTAGATAAATTGTATAAACAATTGAGATTTTGTATTTTATAGATTAAGACCCAATTTTTATTATTTGGTAGGAAATACCGATTCTCTACGATCTTAGTAGACTAAGGACAATTGGATTCCCTAAATGAGTTTACATAAAGATATATATATATATATATATATATATGATTGAGCTTCATGAAGTAAATAAATAAGATAGAGTCTTGTAATATCGGACTTACAAGACGGTTATCAGATTACAGGTATATACGTGGTATGATAACTTTAGGCGATCTTACTAGGCCCTTATTTTGAGGTGTGACACCATGACTAACTTAAGTATCATAGTGGCCACGTTAAACATCCCTCTAGTGCACAATTGACTAGCTTTCTATATTTACAGGTCTTATCTCTACCAGCGGAATCAAGACTTGCAACACGTGGTGCAATCTATGGGAAAAATCCTCTTCTTTGAGAAGCCTTTGTGACATTTGCTTCTCTCTTTGATTAGAGCTTTCACCTCACAAGAAACACATTCAGACTTCGATCATGGCAAGACCTAGATGAAGTTGGAATCAACCTAATTTTACCAATTCAACTGTAGATCTGAAATAACCACATTAGGAATTCATGGCTCTAGATGGTGTTAAATTCATTGATCCAAATCAAATTTTGGATCTTAAAAATTTGTGTAGGTAACTTGCATACAAGAACTTAGAGAACTAGCACACTAATGCTCAACTCCAGGTTAGGATCATGGAATTGGAGGATATAAAGAATTTGCAATTAAAGGGGTAAGCATCTAGTGCTCATTGGAACAAATCACCATCAAGATCAGCTAGAGCATCACCTAGATGGCATCATAGGCATATTGTGATGTGGTTGGTTATGCTTTGAATAAAACATTTTAAACAACATGAATTTGAATTTTTCAAAAATTTGTAAAACTAATAAGTTTCTTTTCAACTTCGGAAGTAACTACTAACATCAGGCAAGCACATATGCCAAAGTAGTATAGAAAATATTAGGTTGTATTCTAAGGGATTGTTGGCATCTACCATACTTACATTTCATTTATTATCTAGCCAAAGAAAATTTAGAAAAGTATAGTAAAAGCAAAAACTATACTAAGGTTAATAGATATACACGTGTTTTTAGGGCAAAATTAAAGATAAGTTTGTAAAAATGCAAGATGAAAACTTAAGATTTGCTTCACCAATTCATTATGATTTCTTGACAAACTCAAAGAGAGAGTTGTCTGCTAGTGTATTTACTCTATCGAATTCACTAGGGTAAGTTAAAGCCTCTCTTAAGTTTAGTAACTCTAGATCTAAGTCAGACCACTAGAATCTCTTGACAAGTTATTAGTGATCTAGACTCGCATAAAGTTTAAGAATCCTTTGTTTTAAAACAGACCTAATGAATTTCAAAAACAAGCGGCAAAAAGTTTCATCATCCCTATCTCAAGACGATTATGAACAACTCCATTAGTAGCCCGAATCTATTCAAAATAATGGTCTCTCAATCTATTCAGTTGAAACCAGACATGAATCTAAAAGGTGTAACATACATTTAGACCCACGAAAATAAATTCAAGCTGCTAATTACAAATACCCAGTCGATGTTTACTTGAAAGCACATTTGAAATCACTTAAATGAGGATTTAGATTCACAAACCCTAAGCTTTAGGAGAGTATTTCTCCACGATTGCAGACATTAAGCACGAATTCTAAAGAAAAAATATGGAATTAACAAAGAATATTACAAGTTAAGTTCATAATCTTGCAAAAATACAAACAATGGGTTAAAATGATTTCACCCTGAAAGCTTGTGATTTCTTAGCATGAAGAAACAGTTCTTTTGTTCAAGAATTCTCTTTCTTATATTACGTTAGAAATTTTACACTTTGTTACAACATACAAATTGTATGTTTATGCACATTTATTTATAGGATTAGGCATATAAATCATGACGATTTTATTCGTTAACATTGCAGATTCTTTATAACTGAAATCATCCTTTGTTTCCATGCATATATCATAAATGCCAGCTCATAGGGTTACTTTTCGCATGATAAGTTGAGCCTCAAATGTTGCTTGAAAGTCAGGGCTCAACCTAAGTTGTGACATTTTGCTAAAAAGTTCGAGTTTTTGTCCAGCTTCAATAGAGGGGTAAATTGAGTTTGTTGAGGGCTAGAGACTTGAGCTCGACCCATCTTGTGCTTCTTCAACCAAAGGTCTGATTTTTTACTAGCTTCGGTTGCAAGATGAATCTAAGGTTCGACATTGTAGTGCAGCAGAAGCTGTATCATGAAGTATATGGCTCAATCATCTTAAAATAGACGTCGAGGGTCATGTAGAGGGCTCAATCTAGGGTGTGATAGACCATTTTGCCTTGTTTTGCCTTATTGTTTTGGCTTCGATAGGCACTTTTGCAGGGTTCGATAGAAAGTTGCCTTTGAGTTTTGTTGTTGTTTTGCTCCAAATCTAATCCAAAATAGTTTGTTTCTTCTTTTTTGATTTTAGGAGCTGAAAAACAACATTTAAATAATAAAACACCAGATTCATAAGATTACCCAAAAATGTATCAAATTAAGCCTAAATTTCCTATAAATAGAATAGAGTAAAATAGACTTATCAAATTCCCAAACACTTAAGCCTTTGCTTGTCCTCAAGTAAACATCATTCACAACTAGGTAAGGCTTTTTAAATAAGAAGATAAATCATAAATGGAAATTTGACCATATCAATTTAAGCTTAAATAACCTTAGCGCTTTAAGTTTTTAATTAATCTCTACTAAACTATGCTAAAGCTACTGCTGAACAAAATCCTTGTTAAGTGTAGTCTAAATTTGTAAAATCCTTTCTTAACTACTACAAAAGACAACAGCAGTGAACCTATCAATTCGTAGTATAGCGTTTATATTAGAGTTGTCCGCGAGGAAGGAATAACTACTAGTAATCACTATATTTCTAATTTAGCAAAATGAGAAAGAGATGGATTGACTAACACTAATTATTTACGAAAATATGATTTATAACAGATCAGGAAACACAAACACTTAGGATTCAAGAAAGATTTATCAAACAATTACTACAAACGACCTAGATCTTGTCCTTCCTTTAATCTCATCATGTGAATCATAGAATACTAAGGATTATTCTAATTGAATTCTTATACCGTTGAGTTCCTTATACAAATTGACAATTCTCTCGAATAAATCAATTTATCTAACCTTAGATCGATTAATTAGGATCTCTCCTTAACTAATTACAATCTAAGATCGCATGAAAATCAAGAACTCATGAAAACAGAGAGGATACGGAAGATTCTTGCAACCTATCTGTAGGATCACAATCAAATCTTATGAAATTACATAGATCTGTTCATGAAAGTGATTTGTCAATCAACTTAAATGAAATAAAAAATAGATTTGTATTTTGGATATATAAAACTAAGAAATGATGAAGAACATGCAATTTGAATATAAGAAATTCAACAGAAATTCATTAAGTTCATATCCTCAACACATGATAAAATTAAACTGCGAACAAGATCTATATCTATAATCTACTCCTCCATCGATATAATAGAAAACAATTGAACTTCAGTAGAGGAGAATGGATTCATGATTACAACCTGTAAAAATGAAGCTCAGATAATGGAAATTGGATCTACAAATCTGAATTTGATCCTCCTTTGAATCCTTCGTAATTGTCTCCCTTCAAAGTCTCTCAAAAATACAGAGGGAAAAAAAGTATCTAACTGTCTTTCTAAAATTGATTCTCCCTAATTTTCTCTCTCCAAAAAGTATTTATAGTCAAAGACTAAAGAAAGCCCAAAACAGTAGGCGTACACATTCATACAAGATGCCATACAGGGTGTATGGCAACTGTATGACTTTCTGTATAAGGTTTGGAGTTAGAAAAATTGATACAGAAAGTAATACAGGGTTTGATACAGGGTATATGCAAACCGTTTGACTTTCTGTGAGCAGCACAGGATGAAACAGAATTTCATATAGGGTGTTTGGCATCCTGTATGATTTTCTGTCTTGTTTACTGGGCTTATACAACGCTTCAAACATGCTGTATGGAAAGTTGTTTCATTTTCTGTTTGCTCCCTGCATCCATACACCTTTCCAAACAACATGTTTCATTTCACAATTCACCAAACTTGATTCTTTTCTTGTCGAATTCATTTGATTTCTTCATGATAAGTTCCATATTTCCTGAAATGGACAAATTAATCGATTAAGAACCAATCATTAATGATTTTTGCTAAAAATATCACTTGAAAGAACTCAAATCATGATAAAAATAAGAGTGTTAACACATTTATCAGTTACTTATGCTAAAATAATAGAACTTATCTAAGTAGATAAGCTTTTACCCTTTTTGTTTAAGTAAGAATTCTAAAGCAAAAATTACTCAAAAGATCAAACAAAGTAAGAGGAACTTAATCAACTTTATCCCCTTATATATAGGTATGCAGTTCTTTAATTATCTCTCTACACATTATAATCAAAGATAAACACATATACATCCGTCCATCCCCTGAATTTCTTTCCTTATTTGTGCTATTCATTTCATTCTTATAAATTTATTTATGTATTGCAAAGCTTTAGAGGGGAAGGCTTTTGCTTTCTTCTTTACATTTTCCTCTGGAGAGGTTTTTGCCCTTATCTTTTCTCTCTCTCTCTTTTTTTTTGTTTTTTAGTGTTGATGGCTTATTTTAAATTGAAAGAGGGGTCAAGAAATTACTCTTTTGAGGAACTAATCCCTGCCCATTTCAACCGTAAGCGTATGGTTTTTTTTTTGTTTTAATTTTTGTTTGGATTAAATTAAGCATAAGGAAAAATCATCAAGTTATGATCATCATTTGAACCTTCATCAAAGATTACAAAGCTCTCAAAATTACTAAATTGAAAAACATATAGATCATTTAAGCTTTTATAAGTTAACTGAGTAGCCTTACTAAGGACCTTAAGTTAATTCTAACTTTAAGTTTCTAGATTAAATAACAAGTATAACTGCTTCACATAGATATTTGTAAAATGATTTACACATAGTAACATTAACTTAATCATAAAATGATGCTCATTGTTTGCTCTGCTGAGTTGATTGGTGATTTTGTTTCAAGTTTTTGAAAAATTTTGGTCAAATTTTAACCATTTCATTAATTTCCTACAATTTGTGTAGAAAAGTTATCATTTAGGACAGATTACTCTATTCTTTGATAGATTGAAGCTCAAACTCAGCCCAATCTTGCTAATTCCCTTCTCTTACACTTAATCTAAACATTGTCCTCAATGTTTTAAAAACATAGTAAAATAAATAAGGGATTATGAACAAATAAATGTATAGCAAGATTAAAAATTAGAAGTTTTAAGATCACTTCTCTATTTATGGTCGAGGGTTGGATTTTTATGTAGCCACCACTTGATTGCCTTCTTGATTCTATGCTAAAGACTAAGGCAAAACATGGTAACACATTAGTAACTACCATGGCTGATCTTGCACATGAATAAGATTTATTCTTCTATAAAAAATGTTATCTACATACCAATATTATCAAAGAATAATGAATGAAATAATTTTGGTCTAAACTATGAAGAATAAAGAATACAAATTTTAAGGACAAGAGGAGTCAGGAGATTTAATGTTCATCTCCTAGCCAGTATCTCCAGCTCCTGCTAAACACATTTCCCCTTCCTCTTCTGGCTTTAACAGCTCTAATGGAGCACTCTGCATTTGTCATCACCAATAACTCTACCAACTCTCGATGGCTTTCGACCATATCTTCTTCTTGTAGGGTATGGTCTTCGAGGACGTGTTAGCCTTTGTGCAAGCAGTATTGGTTACTCATTTACATTTGAGGGGCCTTCTACCTTTTGTCTTTCGGCCAGCTGTACTTCTTCATGAAGTTGCTTTAGGAGCTTTTGGGCAAAAAAAGAAAAAGTCATTCTTCTTTTGCCTAGTAATGTCCCATTCTCTCCCTTCATTTTCTTCCTCAAGACTGCTTTCAAAGAAGCCATCATCAAATTGTTCATCATTTGTGGAAGTGCCCTCCATCCCCTGTTGTTCAGGTATGGCTGGTTGGGTGTCATTGGGATGTGGCCGAGATGGTGTAATCCCCTAGATTTTGTGTTATGGTTTATGCATAAACCTTAAATCGGAAAGTCAACCAGAAACCCTAAGGTCAATAAATATACACCAAACCCTAGTAGATTAGATCCGACAATCCCATGCTCTTAATCCCGAAATAACAAAATTGAGATTATAGTGGATAATAGTTCGTAATAATATAAAGAAGCATAAAAATATCAGATTCAATAATTTTTAGTGTCTTTTGGATACAAACGAGATCAATTTTGGAAAATCGTGCCCCGATACCCCCGACGACAAAAGTATTGCGTTAATACCAATAGACTCGTAAAAATACAAGGATTTTAAAAATATCAGTTTTATAATTTTTTGGTATAAAAAAATATCAGATATATCTTAGATACACGTATTTTCATTACTACTGGTATTAAATTGTCTTATCTACTATTCATAGTACTATTCTACACTATTCATTATCATTCACCTATCTTTACTTTTCTACACCTATTCCTACACTCTACCATACCTATTTCTATTTTTTACTTTTTCTATACATCTTCATTCACATCAAACCTTATATTTTATTACTTTTAAATAACAAAAATACAAAAAAAAAAAAGAACAAAACAAACTATCTCTCTCTCTCCTTCTATGATCATGCCGACCATGCAATACACATACACATTTTATTTTATTTTTTTTTTCATTTTGAATTTATTCAACTCACACAATTTTCACTCTGAAAATTCTATAAATACCTCCTCTCCCTCCACTCCTTTCACACATTCATTTACCATACTAAAACTCTCCCAAATTCTCTCCACAAATACTCTCTCCCAAAAATCTCTCTTTTCTTTCTCTTTACTACCCAATTTTTCCTACACACTTCATACACACATAAATACTATCCAAACTTTCTCTACACTGCTACTTCCATATTTTTTCTCTTTAGGTAAATGTTCTTACCCATATCCTTCTACCATGTCATGTAACTTACATGACCATGATGTATGTTTCTTAAACATTCAAATGTTATAGAAGTAATACTATGTTCATATTTCGTTCTTGTTCATGAATAAATTTCATATTATATTATTTTACTATTATGTTGTTTTGCTTATGTACATATTATTATTGTTGTTGTCATCATCCTTCTAACCTAACTTTATATTATATGATACTACCTATATGTATATCTATATATTCCAGAGCCTAAATGCTCACTAACTCACTAACAAGCTTATTACTATATTCGCTCTTATTATTGCTTTTTCTTTTTCTTTTTCTTTTTGGGGCTTAGTCCCAGGATGCCTTGATGAAGCTAAAGCTCTCAATACTTGACCGGATTATCTTGATGAAGCTAAGGTTTCCAATACTTGACTATAATATCTTGCTTATTATTATTATTATTATTATTATCTTGCTTCTTATCTTATGTTTTCATCATCTATATACTATATACTCATAATACATGCATTTTCATAATGATATTGTCTCAACAATATTCGAAGTGAAATTTTTCTTTACTAAATGAACTTGAAACTTAACTTTTTATTATGTAACTAGTCACTAAATAAAGGAGTTGTCATCAACAACTTGGAAAATGAATTTTTGTAACATTTTTTCAAGCTTTCTCAAGTTTTCTCAAAAAGACAACAATGATAGTTTTACCAAGGAAATAAAGGAAATAAACACCTTCTTTTCATGATATGATAACTTAAGGCTTAGTAAAAGTAATTTGTTGGTATACAATTTTTTCACCATAAAGCTTAAGATTAAAGTCTTTTCAAATTTATAACAAAAACTAAGAAACAAACTAGTTTTCAAAGTAAGATAAAATCAACCATTAATTTATAAACCCACTTAGAAAAATAATGATTTTCAAGTTTCTAAAGAAGGAACCTATTTTCAAAGAAATAAAAAGAATATAAGTATGATAAGTTCCAAAAAAAATGGATTTTATCAATAACTTAAAAAGATGATTTTTTTTTTTCAAATCAAATCGATAAAGGAAATTAAGAAACTAAGTTTTAGAAATAAAACTTAAGGAGTTGATAAATAAAAACATAAGAGGAAAGAGACTTATTTATCAGAAACCATTTTTAAGGACAAATCCATAACTCAAAATAGGTTATCAACAACTTAATGAAAATTCTTGAAAACTTTATTTTTATATTAGAAACAAATTTGTAAAAGACCAAAGTTAAGGGAAAAATTTATCTATTTTAGAAAAGAAATTAGAAAACAAAATAAGAATATACTTGCTTATAATAACCTAAGAAAATATAAAATTTCTCTAAAATACTTAGAAAAGAATTTGTTAAGTTTAAGTTTCAACACCTTAAGGTGAATTGTTCTACGAAAAATAATTATTGAGACAACACCATTAGAATTTTTGCATATAATATGAGTCTATATATATATATATCCAAAGGATTTTTCAATCATATACATATCTATATTCTTACTAAAGGATGTTTGAATAAAGTTGAGTTTGGAAAATGTTTTACGAAAGCTGAGATTTTTCATTTTGAATCTGTATCGAGACTTTTAGAAACCCAAATGACCTTGTATGTAGAAAATAACTTAGAAATGGATAGATCTTTTCCAGTAGGTAGAAATCGATATATAATATATGAAATTCCGAGTTAAAATGAGCAAGTTATGACAATTTAAAGTTGGAATTTCACTCTATACGAATTTTGACGAACTTAGTAGAATACAGTTGCAAGTTTAAGTAGATCTTCCAAGAAATACTCATTTCGAGTATTTCTTTTGTATATGTGATGTGGAGTCTGAGCTACCATACCTGGAAGACTATTTCGACTAAGGAGCTTCTGCTGATATGGCCGAGTAAGCTTAGATTCTCGCAATTGTACTTATGTATTTGCTTGTAGTTTAGTCGCACTAGATTTTAGGAAAAGATAAAACATAAAAGCGCATGTGTTTTACTTATATGGTTGAAATTATGATAAGTATATCGAGATGGGAATTGGTAACTAATCATTGTATGGTTTAGTTTAATATTGATTGTCTAATAATTCTATGGTCACTTATAAAATAACTAATATTATGCCATGATTACTTAAACTAAATGATTCATGCATGGCACATAGTGAGTCACATTGATTTCATTACTATACCCTTGGTGGGACAAGAGCATAGTAATGAGGTTGAGGACCCAAAATCATAATCTATGACTTTGATTGCCTATAATTAAATGATGAGTGGGCACTCGAATCAACTACATTTTAGCGATTAGTAGGAATCTGCATAAAACTACAAAAATATCTTTTGCGAACTATGGCTTCGTTGCCCGTAACACCTAACCACCGAATAGAAGGGTAAATCCATTCAAACATATGATTACTGGAAAATCGTATGTATTGTTTGCTCACGTGATTGATTGCATCTCATATGTTTGATTAAATAACTAGGTTGATTATTGATTGTTGAGTACTTTACTTGTGGATTTAATTCTCACTAAGCAAGAAGCTTACCCCCTTATAGATACCTTTTGCAGTTTGCCCATTTATGGTTGAAGCCTTGGGGGTATTTCTCACATGTATTACCTTTTTCGCCTAAGGAGTTTTTGGAAGAAGTCAAAGACTATATGTAGACTTAGACTTCTAAGTAAATCTCCATGTAAATATTTTGATTAGGCTTCACTAGACTTGATGAACTATATCTTTTATGGGGGAATGCCCCTTTGATGAATTATAAGACCTTTATATATTTCCCTATTCTAGTTATTATGTTATGATTTTTGTTCTTAAACTGCTGTAAGAATGTCTTCTTAAATAACTTGTTTCAAAGTTGGTCCCCTATGATCGTCAACGTACGCCTTACACCCAGTATCGAAGCTTATGGGATGACTAAGGTCGTCATATTTAAGTTTTAATATTGAGTGTGACGGATTGTCGCGTTTAGGGTACCCTTTAGGACGTGATATATGGCTTATTAAGCCATGCCTTTTTATTTTCTCTAGCCTCTTGCTCTGCTTCTCTTCTTCTAGCTTCTTCTTTCTCTAAGGGAGTTGCTAATGTTTGAGCTAAGGTAGCATCGGTCTGCATTTGATTCAATCTGTTTACCCTTTTAATGGCTTCAGCTATTGTTTTCATTGTTTGCTCTCGTCCTCTTTTTCTCCACAGCATTTCATCTAACATCATTTTAAAGGCTGTTGAGCATTCATCCATTTCCCTTTTCTGCTTATCAACCTAATGGGGTTCATCAGGAGCTTCATTGGTGGCTTCCCCAAAATCAGCATGGATTGGTTCGTCATGTTCTACTATTGCCACCTCAAGAGTCACTGGAGTTAATCCTTGATCACATTCCTCACCTTGAATTATGAGTTTTCTCCTATCAAAGGACTTCTTCCTTGCACAAACTTTTCTCCTTCTAAATTTCCTTTGAATAGGAGCAAGTGGGGGGGAGGACATAGGTCCATCCTCTTAAGCTGCTATTGTTGCTTCTTGGACAGTTTGGGCAATATCATTAGATATTATTTCAACGATCTCTTCCTCCATTGCTTTGTCCTCTACTCTATTGGCCTAAACTTCATCCTCAATTCCTATAGCTATCTCAGCTTCAAGCTCATAAAAATCTTCATTTGCTGGTAATTGTTCTATTTGTGCAATTGGCTCTTCTTCAGTAGGGAGCTCATTCAAATCAATGCCTCTTTCTCCTTCTTCATTTTCTACTTCTTTGAAGCAGCTCCTTGCTTTTCTTAGGATTTCCCTCTCCTTACATCTTCTTCCTCCCAATTTTTGATAAAGGGTTAGGCTAGAAGAGCATCCCTTCTTTCTTTATTTTTTCTATTAATTTCTTCTTTTAGGCTCCTTAGCTGCTGTCAGTTTCCTTTGTTATGCATCTAGGTTCACCATCATCCTCATCAGGTTTGCTTTGGCTCAGGAGTGCCTCATTTAGGTTAATGCTATCAGGGACTATGGCATTGCCCTCCTCTTCTTGTTGGGGGTGGAAGAATGGCTTCATTGTCCTTATTAAGGTAGTGAGCAGGTGACTCAGCCAATTTAAAGATGGGTGGTTTTTATGTTTGTGTGTGGGGTGTGGAATGTGTATAGATAGGTGATGTGTATGGGGATGGGATATGCACAAATGGTGAAGGTGGCTTGACATCATTATCATCATCATCATCAGGATGATAAAACTTAGTTAGGACCGGTTCAGTGTGAGAGATTTGGATTTTTGGGTTGGGGAGGACCATAGGTAAACAAATCCATGATTTACTTCATTGTTTACTTCAAGTCACTCATGTTCCTCATGGTATTTCTTCTCAAAGTTAGCCAGCTCCTCTTTCATTTCTTTCACTTTAGCTTCTAACTTGTTAAAGCGGTTATTGATGGTTGAGATGAAGCTTCAGGTGGGTAATAGATACTCTAGCTCCTCTGGTGCATGTGTAACAGTGGCTATTGAGATATGGGGGAAGAGCTCTGAGTAGTGGCAGGTGGCTCTTCACTAGCAGGTTTATGCTCAGGTATATTCATTTCCCTTACTATTGGTGTAGTAGATTGGGTTCCTGCTTCTTTCAACTTTCAATCCCTGAATGATCATTTTTGTAACTTTTTAAAGTTGCAAATCAAGTTTATAGGCCTTTGTGGTGGCCACATCTGCAAGTTCTTCAAAATCCTAGTGATAAATCCACCTAGGAAAATTCCTTTGCCTTGGAGGTTGGCTTGAGTTTTGATCTTCGAAGCCACTAACAATCCTACAATTATCCTTCTTCCTTCTCTCATCATATTGATGAGAGGGTGCAGCTCTACCTTTAAACTGATGGATGCACCCTTTGCCTTGGAGAAAATGCTCCTAATGAGCATGTAGTGTAGCATTCTAGCACTTGAGCTCTTAAAGTTCGAGGTAGTGGTCTTGGAGGGTCTGAATGTGCCCTCAATCTCTTTAACTGTAAATGGCTTCCACTCTTCCTCTGAAACTAATATAAGAAGCTTCTCAAAGTCTTCATCATTCAAAATTTCTTCATTATCATAGAGATTCATGGCAGCTATAAACTACTTTATGATGATTGTTCTGTACTCTCCAAATGCATAAAATTCGACAGTCTTCCATGTGGGGCACTTGGAGTCTTGTTCTAAAACTGGCTATGAAGGTCATGGTCACTTCACTATAAACTTCCTCCTTGATCTTGAAGACTCTTACTTAAGCAGGATCTTCGAAGTACCTCTTAAAATCTGCTTCCATCCCATAACTCCTCAATACTTCCCAATTCAACACAACATTTTCAACAATCTTTTTCCTAGCTAGATATAAATTATATTTTTCCCTATCTTCATCAGTTAAGCCTACTAAAATTGGTGGTTAGGTGCCCACTTGTGTTGTGGACTTAGACTTATGTCCAGCCTTTTTGGACTGTTTTTGGGATTAAGGTTGAGATCTTTTGGGTGTCATTTCTACAAAAATAAAGTAAACATCATAAATACCATGTTTGAGTTTAAAAATGAATTAAAGTTGCCCCAATTCTAAATAGAATTGTTACATTAACTCAGGGCATAACTATCCTTTCTTAAGGAATTTTGATCTGATTTTAACTACATTCCTATTCCCTAAATTCATTTAACTACTTTTAAGAACAAAATTATCCTTTCTAAGTAAGTCGGAACAAACTAGGTGCATACGGAACTTCAGATGAAGCTCAAAGGTTACAACAAAGTTTGTAATATATTACTTGACAACCCCTAAGATTTCAACTTATTAAAATGTATAAAGCAATTATACTAACTTGTTTCTATCATCTAGCAGGTTACTTTATATCGGAAATAACAAATAGCAAAAAGTGAATAAAAATTGAAACCTTAAAATACGCAGGTTAACCTAATCATTTGTACTTAGATAAAACATAAAAATATAGAAAAAGCAAAGAAATGAGCTTACCTTAGTAGTTTGATGCACAAAATGTTGAAAAGGATTGATTTTTAGTAAGTTTGAAGATGCAAGAGTATCAAGGGTAACGAGAGTGTTTATTAGGTTTGTTAAAAATTTTGAATGTAGTAATGAAAAAAGAAGGAATGAATAGTTTTTATCTTTTTATATTAAAAAGTATCACAGTCCAAATTTTGGGCTTTACATTTAGTTCGCAGCATTATTTATTAATAAAAGGACAAAAGAATTAGAGAATCTGGATTTTAATGCAAGTCATGGCTTATTAAAAGAATAAAGAATAAACGCATTGAGGGCTAAATCTAGGCCTTTATTTCAAACCTACAAAAAGAATAAATAATTAGAATTTTTGCGGTCTAAAGTTGAGGGTTTGATTGAAGGCTTGACCAAAACTATAATAAAAATTCATCCATCTTTACATGTTGTGGTCTTGGCTTAAGGCCAAACCTATTAGAGGATCACTTGTAAAACACTTAAAGCATCTTTAATCTGTGGATTAATCCATAGACTTATTCATATCCTTGTTATTCATCCATTCGAATAAAGAATTTTCGTGAAAAACATATTCACATAGTTCAAAGATCATTCATCAAATCAGGTTTTAGCAGAACCTGAATAAAGTTTTTACATCCCATAACAAACTCAACAAAAACAAACTTTACTAAGGACAACATTCTTCCTTCTCAAATCACTCTCTAGAAAAATTCAATAGTCTGTAAAATAGAAAACGAACATCAAACAACTTTCTCAGCTTAAAACAACAAAAAGATCTAACAAACTTCCTATCAACAAAAAGAAAGATAAGATGAATCATCCTAGGAGTCTTTCTTTTTTCAAGTCTTGGATTGTTCCCTTGGATTGGCTTCTGTGTTGGCAGGTAATGATCCCTGAGGTCTCTCCGAGAGTAGTTTAGAAATCTATCCTAGTTATGTCTCTAGGTTATGAATTGCATCAATGGTCTTTTGCTTAGCCTCAAATGCTTTGATGAATTGAGAAATCAATTCCTCCGAAGAACTCTTGCTAGCCTTGGGGACACTTGACCATTGACCCTGTCGTTTCTGAAAGTTTGGTGGGTTTAAGTCAGATCGGTGGAAATTGTTATTACTCCACCTAAAGTTTGGATGATTCCTTCACCCATGGTTGTAAGTAAAGGTGGGCATGGATCGGTTTGGTTCGGTTTTTCTTAAAACCAAACCAAACCATAATTTATTGTTTGGTTTTTTCTTTTCCATCCCAAACCAAACCATTAAGTAACGGTTTGGTTCGGATTAGAAATTTTTTAAACCATTAAATAACGGTTTGTTTCGGTTTGGATTACGGATTAAATCAAAATTCTAACTAAAAATTTTCTTTGTTCTAGTTTTTTTTACATTTGTGTAGATACTCAAATATTTATATCATTTTACAAAGTTTATATTATAAACCACGAAAAAATACTTTATGAATTCATCATACTTTTAATCAATAGTTCTTTATAAAATTAGTTATTCACCAATAAAATACATTCACCAACCAATACATCGTAAGTCATAATTTATAATTTTTAATAGAACCATCATATCAATTATCTACCAATGAATTTAGCTAAGATAAAAAATCATCTATCAACAAAATTCATCAACAAATAAAATGATCCACTGACAAAATATATCAAACAATTAATGCATAATAAGAATTTATAACTTAATAAATAAATTTCATACTTTATAAAGTTAAAAGTTATTAAAAAAAATAGTTCATCGTCAACAAAAAATTACATACACTTTATAAAGTTAAAAGTTATTAAAAAAAATAGTTCATCATTAACAAAAAGTTACATATCAAGAGCTTAAAAAAATTTTAAAATGTATACATTTATTTTAATGAATATTCATCAAATAATAAATATCAAATGAAATCATATAAACATATAGTAAAATATTATTATATATTTTTAAAAAGGTTTGGTTCAGTTTTATGTATTAGTTTGGTTTATCTTCCAAACCAAACCTTAAATTTACAGATTGGTTCGGATTGAAAAATTTTTAAACCAAACCATTAAAAAAACAATTTTTTCTGTTACAGATTGGTTTGGTTCAGTTAGTTTTTTTGCCTACCCTTAGTTGTAAGCGATATTGTAAGGGTCATTTTTTTGTCCATTGAAATTGTCACGCCCCATAGGGTACCCTAAACGTAACAGTCCGCCACATACCATATAAGATTCTCGAATTACCGCCTTAGTCTTTCGAGAGCCTCATATAGATGTAAGGCGTACCTTTACAATAATAGAGTACAAGTCCGAATGGAGATAAAAGCTTAATTTGGCATGCATTAGCAGTAGGATATAATTCATGAAATATAAATAAATATTACATAATCTAAGGGGCATTCCCCCGCAAAAGAATAATTAACGGTCTTATACAGTCATCCAAGTCTTAGAAGTTTCCTACAAGTCTAAAACATAAATTTCAACTTCTAGGGGAAACTCCTAGCTTCTGTACCTGTTCAGCCGGGTCACGTCGCCTAAGCCACAAATGGGAAAGCTGCAAAAGGAATGGACTGTAGGGACGTAAGCTAACTAGCTTAGTGAGTGTAATCTCCCACAATAACATTTATGTCACAACAATTCAATCAAGTTATTAATCAAGCAAGTGTATGCATCAAACACATGAGTTCAACATACATATGACAAACCGGAAATCATATGTGGATGGAATTACGCCCTCCATCCCGGTGTTAGCAGATTAACGACTACTGCAGTACTAACAATATGCCGTTTATGGTTCACGGTTAACCTACGATTATTCGATGTCGTTTATGGTTCACGACTAACCTACGATTATTCGATGTCGTTTATGGTTCACGACTAACCTACGATTATTCGATGTCGTTTATGGTTCACGACTAACCTACAAATGCTAATGCTCCTTCCCCTTGTGATATGCACATGTCAATTTAGCATTAGTCCAAGTAGTTGATTAAGCCATTTTACTTAGGCGATCAAACAATTTTTCAGACAATCCATCATAGCTAACTACACAACCAAAGTTTATCACCCGGTTTCGATATTCTTAATTTGAGTTCTCACATCATCATCAATCATAAAATTTCCCATTAATCCCCATTATTCATATTTCATTCATTTGGCCTACATTCTAGTGCACTACTTTACAAGCACATACAATAAATGAATCGGGAAGAAAAACTCACTCCGCCATTGGTTCGCCTTTCTTCTAGTAATAATAATCCAGAGGCAAAGATTCAATGTCCTCGGGTTCTCCTATTCACATAAGAAATACCCTAATAAGAATTCTACCAACTCAAGACACTAAAACTCTAAGAAAATTTAGTGAAATCGAAATTCGCGTCATTTTCGAAGTTCCGTTTTAAAATGGCCATAACTTGGTCGTTTTAAGTCGGAATTTTGCAAATTTTATATCGATTTCTATCTACTTCGGAAGAGCTTTCTAAATATGAAGTTTAAATCAAGTTTTGAAAATATCTAAGCCTCGGAATTGAGGGATCAGATCTGTACAGCGGGTATATCGATTCCAAAAATGTGGTTTTCATGAATGCACTTGAGATTCCTAAGTACAAAATGAAACTAAATGCAATGGTAATGATTTTCCCTATCATGAATGTCATGATATGAACTTTAATGAGCCTAAGTTCTTATAGCTTTTTAGATTTAAAGAATTTTAAATAAATTTTTCTTAGAAACCATTTCATACCATTGTTTAACAAGTGAGTTTACTACACTTGGTCACACCTACATATTTCGAGGATTTTCTTTAGGAAAACTCTACTTTATTTAAAGAAATTTTGACCCTTATATTAGTTATATCCTAAGGCCTTTATTTCTTTAATAAAATCCTCATTTATAGACTTTTAAGTGGGTCTTTTACTATGGGGTTTCCAAAAATCCGAATTTAGAAATTTCCACTTTCAAGTTGATTCCTTTGAGAAAAATATATTTTATACCCAAAACTTTAAGTATTTATTATACCTATACCCTAAGGACTTCATTTATTTAAGAAAATACCATTTTTGAAGTTGGAAAAATAGTGTTTTCTAACCATACATCATTATTACGAATTTTGTCTATATGACTTTTAGCTCAAAACTTCTATTGGACTTCATTTCTTGTTTCCAACATTTTCTTTAGAAAAATCTCATTTAGACTCATGAAAATACTACCAAACATTATCTATTACCCATAGGCTTCATTTCTCTTGTAAAATATATGTTTAGAAGTTGATAAAAGTGTTTTTGACCTAGGTTTACAAAGTCATCCGAATTTACACAAGTTTATTTCTTGAAAAGTATTTTCCTTTTTGACTTTATTAACTTATCTAACCATAGATCTATATACTAAGAAGGTTATTTACTAAAGACAAAAGCATTAAAGACTATTAATGCACATAAACACAAAATATAATGAAACCTTAAATGCCTACATGGTTATGAGTAGTAAATGATAGATCTATTATTTCATATGCTTAAATGAGTTTTGAAAACATAAAAACTATATTTTTGTAAAAGATCTTTTGTTAAAATACTTTTTGATGGATAAATAAAGCCTTTGGCATGAAAACTCTTTAATGCTAGATCCACTTTGTAATGGTTCGGTATTCTTGTCTTGATATCTCATTGTCCCTACCAAAAGATCATGGGGACATTTGGTTGAAATATCCAAGAATCACTTAGGCATAACAAGATCTAAGGGTGGAAGAGGTAAAAGTTTACTTACTTGAAGTGGAATGGAAGATGAAAAGAAGAAATGGAAGTTGTGTGTGTGTGTGTGTGGTGGCTTGAAACTCACGGCCAAAGAGGGGAAAATGGAGAGGATTTAGAGCTTTTACACTTTGTAAAAGTTGAAAAGTGAAAGAATGAGGAAAGAGAGAGAAAAATTAGCATATATATGGATTGAATTAGGTTAAATGAAGAAGGAAAAATTTCAAATTGAAGCATGGAGGGGGAGGCTTTTCACGCTTGTTTTGGGAAGCTTGTGGGGAAGGGATTTGATTTATTTCATTTGATTTGCCTTTGATTTGATTTTGTATCACTTGTCATAATTTGTAATAAAGTTGAAGGGACAAAAAGCATGGAGAAAAGGAATTGATTTGAGTGATGGTAAGAGTTGAGTTTGTAGAGTGTGCTAATAGGTAGACTAGGTGGTACTTGTGAATAGTGAGGAATAGTTGACAAGACAATTTAATTTCCGGTAGTAATGAAATACGAATAAAAAGGCTATAACTGTATTTTTCATAACCCGGAAAATTATGAAAAATATATTTTTGAAATCCTTATTTTATTTCGGTTCAAATGAGTACTCATAAGTAAATTTTTGAAATTCTAGTTCCGGGGCACGTTTTTCTATAATGGGTCTCGGGATGACCCGAAATTGAAATTTTCTTAAAATCTGATATTTTCTTGGTTTGAAATATAATCAAGAACTATATTCAAAATTAAATTCTCTTAGAAAAGTTTCTTAATTGGAAACCGAAGAAAAGCCGGAATTAGGGTTCCTAGTTCTCACTCTAGACTTGAGCTATTCCGGTTTAGGGTTTTGGTTTCCAGTTCTAGGGTTATCTTGGCTACATGAAAAACTGGGGTTTACAGAAATTGCTCACATAGTACACATTCTCAGATGTCATAAACTCATAACTTTGTCCAAAACTGCCATCTACCATATTCACTTGGCCATTACCAACGTTCATGCTATCCACTTTCCTACTCAAGGCTTCTATCTTGGAAGTCAAATTAGTTACAACATCAAGCTAAAAAACTCCTCCGCTCTTCTCTTAGCTCTCATAAAAGGACATTGGTATTGGTTGTTGACCATGTCCTCAAAAACGTTTAAACACTCTTCAAGAGATTTGTTATTCAAACTTCCTCTATTGCTCCATTTATTAGCTGCTTAGTGCTACAATTAAGCCTATTGTAAAAAGTCTAGACTTGGGTCCACTCAGGGAGTCCATGGTGTGGGCATCGTCTAGCAACTCATTCCATTTCTCAAAGGATTCATACAAAGTTTCTATAAATTCTGAATTTTTAATAACTCTTAGAAAATAATCCTGAAATTAAAATACCAAATCAAATCCCTAAAAACAAACCCAAGCTAAAACTAAACCCTAAACAATATCAAATACGAAATTTTATGGCCTTAAGAAAAAGAGAACCTTGAAAAACAAAAAAAATAGAAATTCAATAATCGTTTGACTCGAAATCCGAATATGAGACAATTCATTTATCTAAACCCTAACACATAAATTGAGATGGGATATCCAAATAATATTCAATAACAAAATTATAGAACCTTAAGCCTTTCGGTTAATTTTGTAATAAAAAATCTAAATTAATACCGAAAATCAAATTGAGTCAATCACACAACCCTAGACTCGATTAAACAGCTTGGTAATTGAAAAATATCAAATAAACTACAAAAATAAAGTAAAACATAAATTTAAAAAAAATGTAAAACAGTCATAAATCCCATAAACTTATAATCTTGCGAATAAATCTTAAAGCCATAATTAAAACTGAATCCCTAAAGGTCGACTAGGCCAACAACATGCCCAATTGAAATTAGACCTAGCAATCTCGCACTTTTAAACCCTAAACAATGGAATTGAGATAATTGTGGATAATAGTTCGTGATAATATATGAAAGCTTAAAAATATCAGATTCGCTAATTTTTATTATATTTTAGATCCAAATGGGATTAGTTTTCAAAAACTATGCCTGGTACATTGGATAGTGAAAATATTCTGACAATACCACTAGACTCGTAAAATATAAGGTTTTCAAAAATATCAGTTTTAGAATTTTTCGATAACTAAAAGTATCAGATATAGACCATTTACCTGTATTTTTATTACTACCAGTATTTTATTTATCTAGTATACTATTCATAGTACTATTTCTACTATTCATTACTATTAATCAATTTCTACTTTTCCTTATTACCTACTCTTACTACCTATGCATCTACTTTCTTACAATTTACATTTCCAATACTATTTTATATCTTTCATATTTTACATATTATTACTTTTCATTACAAAAATTACAAATCAATCACTCTCTCCCTCTCTTCTTCTAGCCGGCAGTACACTCTCTCTCTTCTTCTCAATTTTATTTCTTTTTCAATTTATTTTATTACATCTAATTTCCATTCACATTTATCTATAAATACCCCATTTTCCTCCACTTCTTTCACATACTCATTTACTATAACAAAACTCTCCTAAAATCACTCCTCAAATCCTTTCTCTAAAAATCTCTTTTCACTTTTCCAAATTTCTCACATTTTATTCACTTACATACTACCAAAACCTCTCTTTAACTACTACCCACATATCACTACAACCACTCCTCTTCTTCTTCAACAAAATACATTACCTTAGGTAAAAGCTTCTTACCATTATTTTTCCATGTCATGCAACTTAGCATGACCATGGTGTTGTTTCTCAAAGACTCATGTGAGTTGTAGAAGCAACGACATGTTCATGTTTTGTTCTTATACATGCCAATAATTCCGATTTTGTTATTGTGTTAATGTTATATTATTATGTTGTTATTATTATTATGCTCATAATCTAATCTTATACATATATCTATATATTTCTTAGAGCCTAAATGCTTACTAACTTTACTGACTGGCTTTTATTATTATTATTATTGCTCTCATTTTCTTTCATTTTCTCTTTTTTTTTAGACTAGTCTATTCTTAGTCCCGGGTTGCCTTAATGAAGCTAAGGCTCCCAATACTTGACTGAGCTTCCTTGATGAAGCTAAGGCTCCCAATATGTGATGGGGTTACCTTGATGAAGCTAAGGTTCCCAATACTTGATCTTATTATTTTGCTTACTTTTGCTTCTTATATCTTTCATACATTATTATGTTATATTTTAATCATTTTAATACTACATAATCATGTGCATGCATCATTATAATGATATTATCTCAACAAAATTAAAGTAGAATTTTCTTTAATAAAGGAAAAATGGAACCAAACTCTTTTATTATATAAATTTGAACCCAAATAACGATTTTGTCATAACAAACATAGAAAAAGTATTTTTATAAATTCTTTTAAAAAATTTCGACAAACCCATCATAAGTTTTCTTTAATGACAATAAAGATGATTTTTACCAAAGAAATTAACTAAGGAAATAAACACTATCTTTTTAGGATGAGTAACATAAAGTTTATTAAAACTTAGCGTTAATAACTCTTTGATATCCAATTTTTTCATAAAAACTTAATTATAGGATTTCTTTTCTAACTCCATAACAAAAACCAAGGATTGAACTAGTTTTCAAAGTTAAGGCAAGAATCAAACCACTAGTGCGATAAATCCTCTTAGAGAAATAAAAGTTTGCCAATTTTCTAAATGATAAACTCATTTTCAAAGAAATAGAAGAATATAAACATGATAGGTTTTGAAAATAATAGATAATATCAACAACTTAAGAAAATGTTAAAAGTGATTCTTCTAAGTAAAAATTTCGTAAAGAACTTAAAAGACCAAGTTTTTGGAAATAAAATCTATCTTTAAAGAAGTTAGGAAATAGAAATATAAGAGGGAAAGACTTATTTATAATTTTCAATCAAATCCCTTTTAAAATGAAGAATATATGCAATACAACTCAAATTATTTGAGGCTATCAATAACTTAGGAAAAATCTTAGGAACTTCATTCTTTAACACTAAATATAAAATTTGTAGATATCCTAAATGATCAAAGTTTAGAAAAGATTAATTTTTATTAGAAAAGAAAGAATATATTCATTCGTAATAACCTAAGAATTAATAATTTTCTTTCAAAACACATAGAAGGGAAATTCTTAAAGTTCAAATTTTTACTAATGTAAGACAAATTGTTTTGTGAAATATAGTCGTTGAGACAACACCACTAAAGTTTTGCATGCAATATGAGTGCATATATATGTATATATTCAAAGGATTTTTCAACCATATAAATATCTATATTTTTGCTCAAGGATTTTTGGATGAAGGAAAGTTTGAAAAATTGTGTTTTAAGGAATTGGAATTTCATAATGATTATGTACCCTATATTTTCCAAACCTAAATGGATTTTTATGATAAAAATAACTTCAGAAATAGATAGATCTTTTTGAGTAGGTAGAAAACGACATATAATATGCGAAATTCTGAGTTAAAATGAGCAAATTATGACCATTTTAAGTTGGAATTTCATTCTATGCGATTTTTGATTAACATAACGAAATAGGATTAGAATGTTTAAGTAAAACTTCTATGAAATACTCATTTCGGGTATTTATTTTGTCTAGGTGACAAAATTGATATGTATGTGGGTTATTTGGGTACTATGTATGTGATTCGTTATGTGTGATCAATAAACAATAAGCATATTGGACCTCGACTAGTTGATTGATATAAATTGTCTCTATGTATATTTTTGCATGTGTATAAATATTGATCGATCACCTTAAATGGATTAATGTCGAATTCGAATTTTCTTATATCTAAATTGCTCATGCATATCACTTAGAATATCGTTTCGCATTTTGCTACTACTCCTTAGCGTGAGATCGGAAAAGTAAGCTACCTAACTACATCTTGAGGAATTAGGACGTTCGGGGGATACAACCTTAAGGTGTAACCGAGCTGGATTGATTGCTTTGGATAAGGAAAGCCTAGGGACTAATAGTATGGTTCATTGGAACCTCAAGACGCGCTCAAAATTTTAAGGAGGTTGTTGGTGACCCATTCAAATCATTCCCTAACCACCAAATGGAGGGATAAATCCATTCTACATACGAAATCAGATAGTCATATCTATTGTTTGATGATATGGTTGTTGCATTTCATATGCTTGCTTAAATGACTTTTTTGATTACTTTGTTAAGAGTACTTTTGCGTAAAGAATATCTCACTGAGCTAGTTATGCTTATTCCCCAATAGATTTCTAATGTTGTAGGATCATTATTTTCGTGCTTGAGACCACCATGACCATCTGATAGAACATACATTTTGAGGAGCTTTTGGAGAATCCTATTTTGAAGGCTTTAGATTAAACTTCCCTTTAGAAATCTTTTAGTTTTAGTTATTTGATTTATGAAGACTATGTTATTATAGAGATTTAGTAGGAGAATGCCCTGTAGAAGTTGTAAGACCTTAAATTTTGATGAATCATAATAGTAGTGCTTTGATTATTTTGCTGCCATTATCTTAAAATGCATAATTTCACTAGCCTCCTTTTGTTGTGAACGTATGCTTGTACCAATATGAAAGCTTCCGAGTGACTAAGGTAATCATTCTCAAGTTTTAATATTGGATACAGTGGGCTGTCACGTTTAGGGTACCATTGGGGAATGATAGTTTCAGAATCTAGCTAGTGAAATGAAGCTTTATCTGCTCTAAGCTTAGCTGTCCTAGATGGGAAAGTACTTTCGCATGAACTGCTTAGCCATCTATTGTCAAGATGTTATGGACTATTTAACCATTTTTTCCCATTACCTCTCAAAGAAAACAGAAATAGCTTAAGTTTAATTGCATCATTTGAAGCACCACTTATTTTGGAGGTATCATAAACCTCTGAAAATTGTTGCAAATGTGTATTTGGGTCCTCATCCTGAAATCCATCGAATTGTACATATTGTTATATCATCTAAATTACATACGGTTTTATTTCAAAGTTGTTTGTTGCAATTGTGAGCCTAGCTATGCTTGTATTGGCTCTGTCAGAGGTAGGTCTATAGAACTCTAACATAGTTTTGGGATGATTTATTCTCATAGGGTCAATTTATTCCCGTACCTCCCCTCCTCCATTTTCATGATCTATCCTAGTAGCCATATTTTTCAGAAGTAATATTTGCTTCTCTTGCTAACCTCCTGCTAATACGTCCTATTCATTGAGGCTCTAGAGTAAAGGGAAATAAAGGATGAGATTGATTCCTAGTTATAATCCTATATTTTTATTTTTCAAAGAATTAATCTATGACAAGACTATGTTATAACAAACAAATGAATAACAATTACTATAAAACAACTTAAACAACATTATATACAAGAAGAATAAAGGAACAAAAGAATAAAAGAATTAAAAAAAATGAAAGAATGAAAGAATTAAGGAAAACTAAACAAACAGAACTGTATTGGAATATTTACAAACAGATAGAAGGCTATATACATAAAACAAATTAAAAACATAATAAAACCATATACAATATATACATATATATTAAGAAACGAAAATAAAAAGGGTTAGAAACATTGACAAAAGATAATCAAAAAAAGAAAAGAAAAGCTGTATACAAAGATATATTTACAAAAAAACTATAAACAAAAGAATATTAATAGAAAATAAAAACAAAGCAAAAGAAAAACAAAAAATTATTCACACTATTCGCAAGTTATTGACTAGTCTAATAGATGAAAATTTTTCTGATAGTGCCTTGTTGAGCTTCATTTTCATGAATTCAACACCGATCTTCCTGGCAATGGTGCCTGAAAAGCTTGATCGGTTGTGCTTTGAATAAAACATTTAAAGAACACGAAGTTCAAGTTTCAAAAAATCTATAAAATTGATAAGTTCTTGCAACTTTGGAAGCAACTACCAACATCGGGTATGTGCACTTGCCGAAGTAGCATAAAAAATATTAGGTCGTATTCCAAGGATTGTTGGTATCTACTGTACTCATATTTCATTTATTATCTAGCCTAAGAAAATTTAGAATAACTACTGTGGTTAATAGATATATACATGTGTTTTTAGGGCAAAATTAAAGATAAGTTTGTAAAAATGCAAGATGAAAATCCAGGATTTGCTTCACAATTCCTTATCATGTGATTTCTTAACAGACTCAAAGATAGAGTTGTTTGCTGGTGTATTTGCACTGTCAGATTCATTAGGGTAAGTTAAGGCCTCTCTCAAAGGCAGTAACTCTAGATTTAGATTAGATCACCATAATCTCTTCACAAGTTATCAGCGATTTAGACCTGCATAAAGCTTAAGAATCCTTTGTTTTAAAACTAACCTAATAAATTTAAAAAACAAGCGATAAAAAAGTTTCGCCATCCCTCTCTCAAGGCGATTATAAACAACTCCATTAGTAGCTCAGATCTATTCAAAAGAATGATCTCTCAATCTATTCAGTTGAAATTAGACATGAATCTAAAAGGTACACCATACATTTAGATCCGCAAAAATAAATTCAAATGCTAACTACAAATACCTAGTCAGTGTTTACTTGAAAGTGCATTTGAAATAACATGAATCAGGATTTTGATTCACAAACCTTAAGCTTTAGGAGATTATTTCTCCATGATTGTAGACATTGAGCACGGATTCTAAAGAAATGATATAGAATTAACAAAGAATATTACAAGTTAAGTTCATAATCTTGCAAAAAATATAAATAATGGGTTAAAATGATTTTATCTTGAAAACTTGAGATTTCTCAGAAAGAAGAAATTGTTCTTTTGCTCAAGAATTCTCTCTCTATACTATGTTAGAAATCTTATACTTTGTTACAACATAAAAATCACATGCCTATGTACGTTTATTTATAGGATCAGGCATAGAAATCATGACCATTTTATTCGCTGATGTGATAGATTCTTTATAACTGAAATTATCCTTTATTTCCACGTACACCTTATAAATGCCAACTTATAAGGTCACTTTTCGCTTGGTAGGTTGAGTGCTCGAATGTTGCTTGAAATTCAGTGCTCGACTTAAGATGTGGCATTCTGCTAAAAAGCTCGAGTTTTTGTCCAGCTTTAATTGATGGGTGAATTGAGTTCATCGAGGGCTTAAGACTTGAGCTTGATCTAAGTTGTGCTTCTTTAACCAAAGGTTTGATTTTTATCTAGTTTCGGTTGCTTGGTGAATCTAGGGCTCAACATTATGGCGCGACAGAACTTGTATCATGAGGTCTAGGACTCAATTACCTCAAAATAGACGTCGACGGTCATTTCGACGGCTCGATGTAGGGTGCAACAGACCATTTTGCCTTGTTTTGCCTTGCTGTTTTGGCTTTGATAAGCACTTTTGCAGGGTTTGATAGAAATCTATCCTTGAATTTTGCTATTATCTTGATCCAAATTTGATCCAAAATACTTTATTTCTTCTTCTTTTGATTTTAGGAATTGAAAAAAAAATTTAAATAATAAAAGCAGGTTCATAGGAATTTACCTAAAAATGTATCAGATTAAGCCTAAATTCCTATGGATAGAATAGAGTAAAATGAACTTATCATGACTCTACCACGGATGGGCGCTTCGATTAGTAGTCGCTCCTACACCTTTAGGTTCATTTTGAATGTTTATCGGAGACTTATTGGTTCATAAGATCGAGCAGGAGTTGCCTCCGATACCTTGTGAAGACCTCATGCTTCTTAGCACCTGGGAAGGACTTTGGTGGATCACCAAGATAGTGGTATATGTGGACTAGGAATGAATCGTAGGTCTTGGCTCAATTTGAGTTTGTGAGGATAACCTGCATCTGCTCCTATTGATAGTTGCTCAACTAAGTCTATATAACGAACGAGCTCTTCAAGAGATTAGAGATATGATGAGAATGCTCTTAACTATTAAAGATAGTTTCAAGAGTGGATCCACAGCGAAAAGAGTTTCGGGTGAAATGCCTTTCGTTGCTGCAATCTAGTTCAAGGTGCTCCTCACTGGAGCTTAGCTCCTTAATTTGGAGTCATATGATGGAACTACTGACCTCGAGGATCACCTCTCAGTTTCAATCCATTATGAAAATTCACAACTTCTCAAACGTTCTATGGTGTGAGACTCTCCTGACTACTTTTGGAGGTGTCCTACGCGTCTAGCTCAACATGTTCCTAGCAAACATTATTGGCTTGTTCGATCATCTTGTGAAGCCCTTTGTAGCTCACTTTATGGCCATTAAACTACTGGAAAATAATGTCTCAAGCCTTTACATGATATGAAAAAAGCAATATGAACCTCTTCGCGATTACTTGGTACAGCTGAAAAAGCTTGTTTGTAAATCTCGAATCTAAACCAAGAAGTGGCTTTTGAGGCCATCAAGCAAGGAATTCTTGCTGATAATCCCTTTTTTTTTCCCCTTGATTTCGAAGTGTCAGCTCGCCATGTTTGAGTAAGTAAAAGAAAAAGCACAGAAGCATATTTGGTGGGAAGACACCAGAAATGCCAGAGGAGAGGCCGATGGTATGTTTAAGCCTGCCTAACCTAACCTCAGTTAACATTGAGATAAGAGGCATACAAAGGATTGCCATGGCTCCAACAATAGCAGCAACCTGAACTCCCATCATAGAGACAACGATAAGAGGAAACTCTTCCCCATGTATGATAAGTTCACACTATTGATGATAACTCATATTTACTCTATTCAAATCTTGGGGGATATATGCTCATTTTACTTGATTATTTGATGAAATTCCCAAAATTAGACTTTTATTGCTTAAATTGTTGTTTTCAGTTCCTTTGAGATTAAAAGAAGAAATCAAGCTGGTTTAATCAAGATTTGGAACAAAAACAACAAAACATGGTATTTAGACACGAATCATGCCCACAGTCTATACCTATGCTTCATAATGAAGACATCAAACTGCGCCTGTGATTGAAGCCAAGGAGAAACATGAAAATTTAGAACATCAAACTGCGCCTGTGATTGAAGCTAAGGAAAAATGAAAATTTCGCGATTAACCCCCGTGGTGAACACTGTGCCAAGAATTCTTTTTGAACCCTAAATTCCCTTCCGAGTCATTAAGATTCCTATAAACATAGTTCAATCGAGAGACACTGTTTATAGTAGGAATTATAATATGAATTTTTCACATATCTACTAATTCTATAACATGACTACAATCATCATCTTAGTTATTCTAGGGTTTCATCATATTCCCATAAAGGAAATTTAGAACATCATGAAAATGATATCACAATCAGAAATCAAGGAGTCAAGCATTGGAATTTATATTTAACAAATAAATCAACATATTGAATTGCATAAAAAGTCAAAAGTTCAGAGATTACCAATTCAATAGAATAATGGAAGCACCTAGTACAAAAACTAAGTAATCCCTTCAAGGAACAGTCATTTCCACGATGATTCAAATCAACTCAATTGAACAAGGAGTTGTCATAGTAGCCAACGCTCTCTCAATAAATCTAATTTAGGTTTCCAAAATAGACTTAAAGATAAAAAGACAATCTCCTAATTGTCAACACAAGACACATTTATAGGACAAACAAGAAGACCATGTGACGGATTATAGGCTGGCTCAAAGCCGGTAGTATAAATGCAAAGCCGACTTAAGGCCAGTGTTGTCATATGTAAGGTTAGTGGCTTTGGTTCTCAAATGGCTAGTGTAGAAGAGGGCAAGACCGACAGCTTTCAAACCTTCACTTCACCGGTGTTCATTGTCTATATCTCCTTAGTTGCACAAAAATCCTCTCAATTGCTTGGATTTGCACTCTAACTCTTAAAGATCTGAAATATCACAATAATCATAATTAAGTACCATTTCCTTATGATTCCTAAAAAATCAATAATAATTTAGCATGATTCATTCAATAAAAAGTGAGCATAATGAGCCCTTATCAACAACAAGGTAACGAAATTAGGAAAAGAACTCACTCATCCATTAGAGTAATTTCTAGTCGAAATAATCTTCTGGAAGTGGTACATCAAGTCTTTTTATCACCTAAATAAAAGAAATACCCAGAATGATTATTTCATATAGATTTCACTTAAATTTCTAACTCTATTTATTCTATTAACGTCATTCTTCCCTGTTGTGCAAGAATGATGCGGATAATAGTTGAAATTTTAACTTGCTCATTTTAACTCGGGATTTGCATATTAGTAGTTGCTTTACACCTATTAAAAAATATCCATGTATTTTTTAAGGTTATTTTTAACATCGAAGGTCGTTTAGGGTTGGAATAAGGCGTTTCAAATTCGTTCTAAACATTCCAGCCACTGTTTTTTTTTTAAAAATTTGAAGTTTTTTCTTTATTTGGACTTCTATAATCAAGTATAAAAATATCCTTTTCTTTAGAAATAAGATAGTTATGATATTAATTCATATTTCATGCATGATCCTAGCGATGTTGCTCCAAAATAAAATTTAAAAAAAAATCTTTTATGGAAAGTAACGATATTGAATTTTATGAAAAATCACCTTTGGACTTGTAAATAAAATTCTTAACTTTAAATTTTATAAACATGAGACTTAACAAAAATTTATGGTTCTATATTTACTTTGGAACCTTGAAGGTCTTATATTTACTTTAAAACTTTATTTAAGAATCTATTTTACAAGATATGGAATTTACTAGTTGTATTTCCCTTGAATTTTTCTTAAGTTTGGTTTTTAATTCTTAGATTTTGTAAATGTGAAACTCAATCAAAGAAAATCATGGTTTTATGTTTATTTTAAATCCATGAATATTTCACTTTCATATTAAATTTCTTTTAACTTGTTATTTTCTAAAACGTGAATCTTTATGTATTTGTGAAGAAAAATCATTCTAGGTTGCATCATCTTTAAAATGTTTTAAGTTTTAGCATATGAAAAAAATTAGGCAAATGACTTGTTTTAAATTTTTATTTTCAATAAAAAGGTTTGTTCATGTATTGCAAATAAGATTTATAGAAAATTTTACATAACAAATGATGAAAATACAATTATACTAAGCTTGCCACAAGAAATTCAAGTTTCTAAAGGAATGATTACATGGAATAGAGCCAAGAGGCTTTCAAAGGGTTCTAAGGATTTGTGCAATAATTCATTGAAGATTACTTAACGCTCCCCAACATTGATTTGGAATAGGAAGTGAAAACATTTATTGTTGTTTATACAACTCAAAAGGAAAGTGCAATGCAACACATTGAACCAGACCAAGGCCGGCCACTAAAGCCACCAGCTTACTCTTGGAAAGCTGCAGGCCTTCAATTGAAGACAACCAACCTTTCATCACACTAAGCCAGCCTTCATTCTGCAATTGCGGGATCTATATGCCACTAATCAACACTTCCTGTGTTCATAAGTACACCACTACCGTATGGCTATAAGTCGACGACCTTCAGTCGGCTTACAAGATGATCAGTAGTGAATTCTTAACGCTCTTCGCAAGGCTGCCAGTGTTTTTCAAAAAAGGCTGCCAGTTTTCCTATGCAACAAATGTGTTTATGTTTGTGTTTTTTGTGATTTCATTTGGGTTTTATATGTATGCCTTTGTGTCTTATTTTAAAAGACAAATTGCATTTGATTAAAATACAATTGAGAGAATTCTTTCTCTTTGAGTTCTTTAAGAACTTATGAAATCTTCAAGAATTTGAGTTCTGTTGAGTTCTTCGATTATACCAAGGTTCTTGGTTAGTATTTTCAACAGGGTTGTGATCTCTATATCAAGGTTCTGTGGATTACTCAACCATAGGGTCAAGGTCAATTCTATCAAATTATACCAAGGGTCATGGAATTTTAGATTTGATTTTGATATTTCATTAGGTCAAGGCCCGCATTTTTTATTCTTAGAGTCCGAGAAATTTAAGATCCGTACCAAGTACGCACCAGATTGGTATTAGAGTTCTAAGTTTTCTAAGAATTGCTCCAATTCAGTGCTAATTGAATACGGTACATCCAAACCATAAATCAGCTTGTTCATATCTTCTTTTTCATGTCTTTTGTTGTTGAATTTGTTGTTAGGGTTCTTGTGCAGAAAAAAAGAAGAAGAAAATTCGGATATAAAAAAAAAAAAAGAACACATAGAAAAGAATATCAAAAGGAGAAAAGAAAAAGAAAAACAAGTGAACAAAAAATTTCGTTATTATTGAGAGAATTGTTTATGGCAAAAATCACAAGTGAAATTAGGGATTCATATCTGTTTCTTGGTTGATTGGAGTTTTGATCTTGTTATATACTTACTAAGGATTAAGGTGTTGTGAGGAACAATACAAGAAGGAAAATTCAAGAATTGAGATCCAAGTTCGATACAAAATCGTAAGATGAAAGATCGAGAGGTAAGGTGGTAAGTGCATTTTGAGTTTGTGTAAAATATGAGTGTAAGTGTTATATTTTTACGAGTGATATACATAAGGAAGTGAAGTGAGGTTTCTTTTCATTTCTATTATTTGTTTGGTATTTCTAACATCACAAGATGTTAAGTCCATCAAGGAAGGAAAGAGACGGGAGTAGTTATGTACAGAAGGATATGGCTCAAATTTTTGAAATGTTACAAGGATTAATTGTGCGAATGGAGCACATGAAACAACAGAAATTAAAGGAAGAGCCTGAATATGATGATGATCAGGATTTCGGTATGCTTGTTAAGACCAGAGGCAAAAAGCAGTTCAAGAGATAGTACTGGTCGTGGAGGTGAGAAAATTGACACTAACTTGAATTCCATAAAATCCAAGATTCCTCCTTTTCAGGGAAAAAATGATCCAAATGCCTATTTGGAGTGGGAGTACAAGATTGAGTTGATTTTTACATGTCATAATTATTCTAAGGGAAAAAGGTTAAATTGGCTATGATAGATTGAGTGGATATGCCAGCATATGGTGGAATCAGCTTACAATTAATAGAAGAAGGAATCAAGAGGAGCCAATTAACACTTAGAGAGAGCTGAAGCAAATCATGAGAAAGAGATTTGTTCCTTCACATTATTATAGAGTATTGCATCGCTAGTTGCAGGAACTTACTCAGGGAAGTATGAGTGTAGAAGAATATTACATGGAAATGGAGTCACTTATGATGAAAATTGATTTAAAGGAAGATGGTGAAGTCACCATGGCAAGATTTTTGGATGGGTTGAATAGAAATATTGCAGATAAGCTAGCATTGCAGCACTATATGAAGTTGGATGAAATGTTTCAGATGGCTTTGAAATTTGAGAGCCAGATCAAGAGAAAAGAAAAGTAAAATTTGATTTGAGTAAAATTAGAAGAAGGAGGATAAAAAGAACAAGAAAGAAAAATTCACTCAAGCTATTCCAAAATAAGAGACTTATAATAAATCCAAAGGTAAATATGAATCTCAATTTGGTTTGAGTAAAATTCATTGTTTCAGGTGTAATGGGATGGAACATATAGCTTCCCAATGTCCTAACAAGAAAACCATGATTGCTTTGGGAAATGATGAGTATAAGACAGCTAGCGAAAGTGAAGAAGATGATGATGACATGCCTGAAATAGAAGATGTGACCGATAATAAGGAAATTGATGCTTCAAGCTTATCCTTGATTATTAAGCGTACTTTAAGCACACAACAGGTAGCTGAGAGCAATCTTGAGCAACAAAGAGAAAATATTTTTCATGCTTGAGTTTTGGTGAAAGACAAAGTTTGTAGCTTGATAATTGATGGAGGTAGTTGTGCCAATGTGGTAAGTGCCAATTTAGTAGAAATGCTTAAATTGCCTACACTGAAACATCCTAGTCCTTGTAAGTTACAGTGGCTGAATGATTTTGAAGAGGTGAAGGTGAATAAGCAGGTGAAATTGTTGTTTGCATTGGGAAACTATAAAGATGAAGTACCGTGTGATGTAGTGCCTATGAATGCATGTCATATTTTTTTTTGACAGACCATGGCAATTTGATAGGGATTCCACTCATGAAAGGCATTCAAATCGATTCATTGTGAGACAAAATAAAAAGACATTTTATTTGAAGCCTTTGACACCTCAGCAAGTTTAAGAAGATCAAAATAAATTGAAATAGGAAGATGAGGAATTGAGAGCTAGTGAGAAAAAGAGAGGAAACATGAAAGCTAGTGAGGATGATACACGAGTGATGGAGAGGAGAAACAAAGTGGCTAGTGAGAAAAGAGAAGAGGGTGAGAAGAAAAAACAATTGAATTGTTTGTGCCACTAAAAGTGAGATTAAGAGTGTTGTGAATGAGAAAAGGCCTTTGATTGTACTTATGTACAAGGATGTCATGATTTCTACTAATGATCTTGACTCATCTCTGCTTAGTTCTGTTGTGTCCCTTTTACAGGAATATGAAGACCTATTTCTTGAAGAGATTCCTGGAGGGTTGCCACCAATTAGAGGCATAGAGCACCAAATAGATTTCATAGCTGGAGCTTCTATTCCAAATAGACTTGCTTGTAGGAGTAGTCCTGAAGAGACTAAGGAGGTCCAAAGGCAAGTGGAGGAATTACTGGCAAAGAGATTTGTTCGTGAGAGCATGAGCACTTATGCTGTGCCAGTGTTACTTGTGTGTAGGAAAGACAGAACCTAGAGAATGTGTGTGGATTATAGAGCAGTTAATAAAATCACGGTAAAGTATTATCATCCTATTCTTAGGTTAGATGATATGCTTGATGAATTGCATGGTTTGTATCTATTTTCTAAGATTGATATTAAAAGTGGTTATCATCAGATTAGAATGAAAGAAAGGGGATGAATGGAAAACTACTTTTAAAACCAAATTGAGCCTTTATGAGTGGTTAGTAATGCCTTTTGGACTAACTAATGCACTTAATACGTTCATGAGATTGATGAATCATGTCATGCGTCCTTTTATAGGTAAATTTTTTGTTGTGTATTTTGATGACATCTTGATTTATAGCAAAAACTTAGAAGAGCATGTGAATCATCTGAGGAATGTGCTTTTTGTTTTGAGAAAGGAGCATTTATATGCTAATCTTAAGAAATGTTCTTTTTGTCTTGAAAAAGTTGTTTTCTTAGGATATGTTGTTAGTGCTAGAGGCATAGAGGTAGATGAAGAGAAAATTAACGCCATCAAGGATTGGCCTACGCCTACAAGTATTATTAAAGCAGGGAGTTTCCATGATCTGGCTAGTTTTTATAGGCATTTTGTCAAAGATTTTAGTACACTGGCAACACCATTGACTAAAATTGTTAAAAAGTTTGTTGGGTTTAAATGGGGTGAAGCACAGGAGAAAGTTTTAATTTGCTTAAAGATAAATTGTGTTATGCTCCTTTGTTGTCTTTACCTGACTTTTCCAAGGCTTTTGAGATTGAATGCGACACATCTGGTGTTGGCATTGGAGATGTGTTAATGTAGGAGGGCAAGCCAATCACATACTTCAGTGAAAAATTGAATGAAGCACCATTGAGTTATCTTACCTATGACAAGGAGCGGTATGCATTAGTTAGAGCTTTAAAGACTTGGCAACACTACTTGTGGCCAAAGAAGTTTGTTATCTACATAGATCATGAATCACTGAAGCATTTGAGGGGGCACGAAAAACTGAACAAGAGACATGCTCACTGGATGGAATTCATTGAGACTTTTCCTTTGTTATTAGCTATAAGTAAGGTAAGGAAAATGTAGTTGCTGATGCCTTATCACGCAAGTACGTTAATCTTTCAACTCTTCATGCAAAATTGTTAGGTTTTGAGCATATGAAAGAGTTGTATGCTGAAGATCATGATTTTGCTACTATTTATGCTACATGTGAGGAGGGAGCTTTTTAACGAGTTTTACATACATAAGGGATTTTCATTTCAAGAAGGAAAATTATGTGTGCCTCAATGTTCTATAAGAGAATTGCTTGTTAGGGAGTCTCGTAGTGGAGGATTGATGGGGCATTTTGGTGTGACTAAAACTTTAGATATTTTAACTGAACATTTTTATTAGCCTCATATGAGAAAAGATGTAGAAAAGATTTGTAGTAGATGTGTGACTTGCAAAAAGGCTAAATCTAAGGTGATGCCTCATGGTTTATATACTCCTTTACCTGTTCCTAGTGAACCATGAACTGACATTTCTATGGATTTTGTTTTGGGTTCACTTAGGTCTAAGAGGGGTTGTGATTCCATATTTGTAGTTGTTGATAGATTTTCCAAAATGGCACACTTCATTACTTGTTATAAATCTGACAATGCATCTCATATTGCTGACTTGTTCTTTAAGGAGATTGTTAGGTTACATGGAGTGCCTAAAAGCATTGTAAGTGACTGGGATGTCAAATTTTTGAGTCATTTCTTGAGAGTTTTGTGGAGCAAAATTGGTACTAAGTTATCGTTCTCTATTGTTGGTCATCCATAAACTAATGGACAAATCGAAGTGGTGAACAGGACAATGACGACTTTATTGCGAGTGTTGATTCAAACGAATTTAAAGTCATGGGAAGATTGTTTACCATTTGTTGAATTTGCTTGATAATCGCACCATTCATTCTACTACTGGTTTTTCTCCATTTGAAGTTGTTTATGGTTTTAATCCACTAACGCCTTTAGATTTATTGCCTTTACCAGTTAATGAAAGAACTAGCTTGGATGGCAAGAAGAAGGCATAAACTATCAAGAAATTACATGAACAGGTACAATAAATGATTGAAAAGAGAAATGAGAAATATGCTTAACAAGCTAACAAAGGTAGAAAGAAAATCACCTTCGAGCCAAGTGATTGGTTGTTGGTACACTTAAGAAAAGAGAGATTTCCATCTCAAAGGAAATCAAAACTAGAGCCTAGAGGCGATGGTGATGTGGATCTGACTACGGTCTTCAATAAAAAATATGATCTTGATCAATTTAGGGTTTTCTAGTTGGTATGAAATTGCAAATATTAAAAAGGATATGGATGAAATTATCGCTCGATAGAATTTACGAACAACAATAACAAATTGGTTTGTACCTGATTTATAAATCGATAGATTCCACGATCTATAAAACAATCATGGTGTCAACAAATCACAACATTTAAAAACGGTGTTTGCCACAAATCTATATAACTCAAGATTTGATAAGAACAAACGATTGAAGAAGAAAATTGTTTCTCAATAATCTAAAAACCACAATAGGTTTTCTCATACAAAAGTGCTCTCAAATGACAATATCAAAAACTATTGAAAACAAATAACAAAAGACTATATATAATAACCTTAAAGAGACATAAAGATATAAATTTTCGTACCAAAAGAAAGCTGGTGGCCTTTACTACACTCAGACAGCTTATAAAAAACAAAAAGAAACTAGAATAAGACTTGTCAAAAGAAGGCCGACGGCTTAGGCGTAGGCAGCCTTGACACTTAGGCCACGGCTTAGGAGCCGGCCTAAATCCTCTGCGCTGTCTATTTCTCTTCTTGACTTGCTCCTTGTTGCTTTTTCCTTTTGTGTTCCTTTTTCTGTGACTTAGGGTAACCTGATTCCTATCAGATAGGCCATTTCAAGTGATTGAAAAATCAATGACAACGTCTCCAAATTGGGTTTACTAGGTGAGTATAATGTGAGTGCTACCTTCAATGTTTTTATTTAAGTCCTTTTAATGTTAGTGAAGCCAATTCGAGGATGAATCCTTTTGAAGAGAGAGGGAATGATGAAGATACAATTACACCAAGCTTTCCACAATAAATTCAAGTTCCTGAAGGAATGATTACACATAATTGAGTGAAGAAGCTTCGGGAAAGGGTTCCAAGGATTTGTGTAAAAATTCATTGAAGATTACTCAAAGCTCCCCAACATTGATTTGGAACGAAAGTGAAAATGTTTACTGTTGTTTATACAACTCAAGAGGAAAGTGCAATGTAACACATTGAACCAGACCAAGGCCGGCTACTAAAGCTGCCAGCTTACTCTTAGAAAGCCGCTAGCCTTTAATTGAAGACAACCAGCCTTTGATCACGGAAAGCTAGCCTTCATTTTGCAGTTATAGGATTTGTATGCTGCCAATCAACACTGCCTATGTTCATAAGTACACCGCTGGCCTTCAGCCGGCTTACAAGGTGATCAGTAGCGAATTCTTTAATGCTGTTCCCAAGGTTACCAGTGTTTTTCAAAAAAGGCTGCTAGCGTATAATTTAGACCAATGGCCTTCTTGTGCAATAGAAGTGTTTTTATTTGTCTTCTGAGATTCCATTTAGGTTTTATATGTATGCCTTTTTGTCTTATTTTAAAAGACATATTGCATTTGATTAAAGTACAATTGAGAGAATTCCTTCTCTTTTAGTTCTTTTGAGAACTTGTGAAATCTTTAAGAATTTGAATTATTGTTGAGTTCTTCGATTATATCAAGGTTCTTAGTCGGTATTTCTAACAGGGTCGCGATTTTCATATCAAGGCTCTATGGATTACTCAACCATAGGGTTAAGGTCAATTCCATCAAATTATACCAAGGTTCATGGAATTTTTGATTTGATTCTGAATATTTCATTGGGTCAAGGTCCGCATTTTTTATTCTTAGAGTTTGGAAAATTCAATATCCGTGCCAAGCACGCATTAACAAAAAAATATCAATATTTATATTTGAAAAGGTTTCCCAAGTATTGGAGATAAGATTTTTGTAAAATATATTGCATGACAAATAATTATAGACATTTGTACTTTTAGGAAAACTCATTTTGACAATATTTCCTAATTGTTGATACTAATGTATTTAAAATTCATTTCGTAAATTTTCTTACCTTTGATAGTTTGTTATGATAACATCACTTATGGCAATGTATGTATATAAGTAACATATAGAAATATACTTAAAGATAAAATCATTACCATAGGCTTATCAAAGTATTAAAAAAAAAATTAAAGATAGATAACAAAAAATAAGCAAATATAAAAAATAAAGGCATGACAGTCTTAGCTTATCATCAAGACTCCTCAAGACTTGAATAAATTCCAGTCACCATAAAACGATGAGAAAATCATGAAAAAAATTTATGGTGATTTATGTTAACGTGATTTATGGTGAGAGTTTAGTATTTTACCTAAGGTTGAAGATGGATAAAAGAAAAATTTGAGAAGACAAAGGGTGTGTGTGTATGATGTATATCTGGGTGGCGTGAAAGAGAGGGGAGGGAAGGGAGAGTGTTTTGAGTTTTCAATTTGCAAGAGTTTTGTTATGTAAAGAAAAAAGTGTGTAAAATATGAAAGAGGGAGATGATATTTATGGAGTTTTGATATTGAATTTTGGAGTTAATTAAATAAATGAAAAAGAAAAAGAAATAGAGTGCAGAGAGAGAGATTGTGGTTGGCCATGAGGGAGAAAGAGAAGAAAATGTGATTAAAAATTAATTTTAGAAAAAAAAAGTAAGTAAAGTGTAAGATAAGTTAAGTAAAAAGTAATATTGGAAAAAAAAAATGTAAGAATAGGTGTGTAAGAAATATAAGAATACGTAATAAGAAAACACAAAGATAGATAAATACTAATGAATAGTAGTGAATAGTGGTGATTCTCTATTAACTAAAGTTTTGATGATAACAAAATACTCAAGAAACTAATAATTTTATTTAGTGTGCAGAATTTTCTATATATATATATATATATATATATTAAGGCAGAACCTTCCATAGAACTTTAAAGAATCTTGATGTGCTCAAGATAAGTGGTTAAATGAGTTATATTAATATGAGTTATATGCTTTGTTTATCATAAACAAAGTATACATAAGTTTTGAGATAAGCTATAATGTTCTCAAAGGATTTTTCAAGGGATAAAGGATATATAGAATGTTTTCCAAAGGGTTACTTTAAGGATAAAGCATTTTTCCAGAAAAACAGAACTTTTCCCTGGATTTTTTTTTTTTTAACAACAAGAGTTATTGTTCATCTTCTTCAAACAAGGTCTACTATTGTTCAAATGGATTCATAGGAGTATAATAAAGACCTATCTCCGAGATAATAAGTATATTTGGGTAATATACTTATTTGTTCCATTAAAGTTGGATTATATCCAACGGGGATTTAAACAATTTTTACTTTCTCTCTCTACAAGCGAGAACAATTTTTCAAGGACAAGATCAGATACGATTTTCACAAATTCAGATCAAGACAAAGGGATTATCGGTATTGATTTATGACAAAAGTAAGATTATCTCTTATCTAATTTCATAGATCTTGTTAAGGAAATCAAGAGAAGATAAACGTTATCTTCAAAATAAGATAATAGAGGAAGATAACGATAAAGACCAAGATATTAGCAACAGTTAAATTCTAAAGTATATCTCCAAGCAGAACAACGATATGGAAGGAATTCAAATGGGATACATCCAGATTTTGATATATCACGTGAATCAAGCTGAGTTTATCCATCTGCTATAATCACACATTTTTTTCGAATTTCAACCAGGAGAACAAGCAAAAGTTTAATATTGTTATCTTCTATCTGTTGGAAGCAATTTGGTGGTTTTCAAATTTTAAAATAAGGATAAGACATAACAGATTCAAGCCGAGATAATTGGGATGGGATATCTAACTTTCAAAACAATTTCTGAACGTTAGAAGAAGAGTAATATATTTGACGAAGACAGAAAAAAAGAAAGAATCATCGATTATACTTTCTCCATGCAGCAAAAAGATCTCTCCTTTACCAAAAAGATATATAGAAGCAAATACAGAACAAAGCATAGAAGTTTGCCTTCATCGAGATTTTTTTCATAATTTTTCTACATTTGCAATAGCGAGCTGATCTTTTAGCATTCATTCTTTAGCTCTTTGATTTAAGTATTTAATTTGGTAAAGAAGGAACGTGTTGTTGCCTTCTTAGTTGATAATTTAGTTATAAGTTTAGACTCTGTAGATCGGTCGTAGCTAGAGGATAGCTGTGAGAATCGAGTAAAGAGGATTGCATAAGCTTGTAATTTAAACTCACTGGATATAGTGGAACAAAACCCGTGGGATAACAGGGTCCCTGGCTCGAAGCTGAAAGAGTGGACTGACACACAAGGTGGAACCACTATAAATTGCTGCCTCATCTTCTTTTCTTTATTCTTTTACTTTTATGCAATTTATTTTTATATTTGTTCAATTGGTATATTGTTCTTATTTTTCAAAACCGAAAGGGGATTATTTTTAAAGGCAAAAATTTGTAATAATCAATTCAACCCCTCTTCTTGATTATTATTTGGACTAACAAATAGTAAATAAGACAAATTAATTACCGGTAGTAATAAAAATATGCGTAAATGAGCAATATCTTACATTTTTAGGAGTCGTAAAAATTGTATTAATATTTTTATGAATCCTTACTACATTGTGAGTCTAGATTGCTTGTTGGAATATTTTCCTTGTTTTGTTTGTTCGTATCTTGATTTTAGGAACTGATCTCATTCGGGTCCAAAAAACGAGTTTATGGTGGGTCTAATCTTTTTAGGTTATATGATATCTTTTTAGGTTATAATCTAGACTTAACTCATTTTCATTGTTTTAGGGTTTCTAGCGCAGCCTTGTTGGATCTAGATCTTCCAGAACTTATTGTTGACCTATGTTAGCTTTTAGGGTTTTGTTTGAATTCTGGCTTTAAGATTTACTCGTAAGGTTATAACATAAGGGGGTTTACACTTATAATATACATTTGTTTCATAAATGGAGTTAATTCCATTTTATAATTTATTTAATATTTTAGGATTCTCGAGATTGTTTAACCGAGTCTAAGGCTTCTAGTGTTACATATTGACTCGATTTGACTTTTGGAATAAGTTTTAAATTTTGACTCTAAGATTCACTTATAAAGTTACCAAAGAATCTAGGGTTTTACAATTTTATCATTAATAGTTATTTGATGAGGTTATCTCGGTTTGCGTGCTAAGAAGTGATTTGCTTTAATTGATGAGATTTTAACTTGATGAATTAATACCATATTATAGGAATTTTATTTCGTATTATTTTATTATTAAATATTATTTGGATATACGTCCTCGATTTACGTGTTAGAGATCTAATAGACGAATTACTTAGTGTAAAACTTTCAAGTCGAATAATTATTGGATTTTTATTTCCTTTTCGGAAATACTCTTTTTCTTAAGGTTGCGTAATTAGAGTTTTCTAATCCCATCATACGTATTAGACATTTAGGGCAATTGAGCTTTTATTTGATCTCGTCTAGAGTTTCTTAGAGTTTGGTTTTAACTTGGCTCGATTTTTGGGTTCTAGTTTCGATACTAGCTCTATGGTTCTCATCTAAGAGTATAAAAAAATCTAGGGGCTTACAATGCCAACAATGATAGAAAAAGAGAGAAATTTATATGGAGATGTTAAGTGTAAGAAGAGATAATGGTAGAAGGTATTTATAAAGAGAAATGTGAGGATTTTTGTATGTAAAATAAATTGAAAAATAAAAAAATGGTTGCAAAAAGGAAGGGGTGCAAACTTCCTCAAGAAGGGAAAGAGAAAACCAAATAAGATCAAATACGAAAATCCTTAACCTTAAGAAGAACATAGTCCTCAAAACAAAATGGAAAATCTAATAATCGATTGATTCAACATCCGTACACCAATTAAATCATCTATCTGATTCCTAACATGCAAATCAAGATGATATATCCAAATATCGTTCAACAACAAAATACTAAAACCTTAAATCCTCCAGTGAATTTTAGAATAAAAATTTCAATTTTTACCAAAAGTTAAACTGAGTCAACCTATAACCCTGGACTTGGTTAAACGATCTGGGAAACCGAAAATATTAAATAATCACAAATAAAATAAAATAAACCATAGATGTTGAAAAAAAAAAATATAACACGAACAAAACCATAAAATTTTATGATCTTACGAAGAGAATCAATAAGCCGGAAGTCAAACCGGAATCCTAAAAGTTAACAAGTCTACAACAAACTCTAGAGTTTAAGATCCGACAATCCCACGCTCTTAAACCCTAAACAACTGAACTGAAATAATTGTTGATAATGATTCATAATAACATAGGGAAGCTTAAAAAATCAAATTCGTAAATTTCTAGTGTCTTTCGAATTCGATTAGGATCAATTTTCGAAAATCGTGCCTTGGTACACCAGACGGTAAAAATATTCCGTTAATACCGTTAGACTCGTAATAAAATAAGGAATCCAAAAATATCAGTTTTAGAATTTTTTCGGTAATTAAAAATTACAGATATTGAATTTATATGTGTATTTTTATTACTACCGATATTTTAATTGTCTAGTCTACCATTCATAGTACTTTTTCTACTATTCATTACTATTAATCTATTTCTACTTTTTGTACTACCTATTCTTACAACTATATATCTATTTCTTACAATTTTCTTTTCCTATAAAAATCCTATACCACATATTACTAAACTTTTCTTACACTTTTCTTCTAAAATTAATTTTTAATCACATCTCTCTCTCTCCTCCCTTAGTTGTTGTCCACCCCTCTCTCTCTTTACTCCCATATTATTTTCTTTTCTAATTTATTTAATTACATCTAATTTTCACTCAAAAACTCTATAAATACCCATTTCCTCCTTCATTCTTTTTCACAACTCATTTTACTACCAAAATTCTCTCAAAATCTCCTCTCAATACTCTCCCCATTACTCTCCGGAAACACTCCTAAGCTTTCTTATTCTTCTTTATACACAAAACCCATTACATATACTACTCTCAACTTCTATTTAGGTAAAAGAATTCTTTTCATATTTTTACTACCATGTCATGTAACTTCACATGACCATGGTGTGAGTTTCCTAAACTTAATGTTATGGAAGCTATACTATGTTCATGTATTGTTCTTGTTCATGAACATCAATTTCTATATTTTTATGTTATTATTATACTTGCTCATATTATTGCTGTTATTATGCTAACTTCTTATTCAAATCTAACTAAATATATTTATGTATCTATATATATATATATAAATTCTTTAGAGCATATAAGTTCACTTGTCATTTATTTATTTTATGCTTTGCAATTTATTTACTTATTTCATACTATTTTAATACTAGTTTTTTTAGTCTTAGACTTGTCCTTATCAAGTCAAAACAACTTTTTCCTTCTTTTCTTTTTCTTTTTCATTTTGGGACTAATCTATTCTTAGTCCGGGATGCCCTGATGAAGTTAAGGCTCCCAATACTTGACCGGGTTACCTTGATGAAGCTATGGTTCTTAATACTTGATATTATTATTATCTTGCTTATTATTATTTGCTTACATGCCCATGTACATGCATAACCATAATGATATTGTCTCAACAAAGGTTTAAAGGAAAATTTTCTTTAACAAAGGAAATGTGATCAAACTCTTTTATCTTGTAACTTTGTTACTAAATAAATATTTTGTCAACAAAACATAGAAAAAAAAATGATTTTTACAACTCCTCGTCAAACTCGCCATGAATTTTTGTAGGAAATAACAAGAATGGTTTTCCAAAGAAACTAACTAAGAAAATCAACATTTCTTTTCATAATAGATAACTTAAGGTTTAATATTAATAATTTGTGATATGCAAGTTTTCCATAAGAAGCTCAAGATTGGAATCTTTTCAATTTCTTAATAAAAACTAAAAAGTAAGCTAGTTTTCGAAGTTAAGATAAAATCAATCCACAAATTTTTAAACTCACTTAGAAAAGTAAAGGTTTCCAAGTTTAAGTAATATACCCGTTTTCAAAGAAATAAATAGAATATAAACTTGATGAATTTTGAAAAACAATAGTTATTGTCAACAACGTAGGAAAATAATGAAACATGATTTTTCCTTCCAAATAAAAGTGGTAAAAGCTTTAAGATACCATTTTTAGAAACAAAAATTTATTTTGAAGAGATTAGGAAATAAAAATATAAAAGGAAAAAGATTTTTTTATCTAACCATTTTCTTTTAAAAGGGAGAAATATGAATAACTCAAATTTTATATGATCTCAACAACTTAATAGCAATTTTAGAAATTCCAATCCTTAATACTAGAAACAAAATTTTGTAGGAAGTCAAAGTTTAGAAAAATTTAGCTTATTGAAAGACAAAATAAGAAATATATTCATTTACAATAACACAAGAATTTATGAAGTTTTTTTCAAAACAACTAGAAAAAAAATGTTAAAAATTCAAGTTTCAATACCTTAAGATGAATTGCTTTGTGAAAAATAATCATTGAGACAACATCATTAAATTTTACATACTATATGAGGCTATATATATGTTTCCAAAGGATTTTTCTAACTATACAAATATCTGCATTTTGATACAAGTATTTTTAGATAAAGAAAAGTTTGCAAACTTATGTTTTGAAAACTACAATTTTCGTAATGAATCTGCACCCTATAGTTTTGGAACCCAAATGACCTTATATGAAAAAAATAACCTTAGAAATGAATATGTCTTTTCGAGTAGAAAACGGTATATTATATGCGAAATTCCGAGTTAAAATGAGCAAATTATGACCATTTTAATTTGGAATTTCATTAAATACGATTTTTTTAATGAACATAGGGAAATAAAATTAGAAAGTTTAAATAGAATTTCTATAAAATACTCCGATGCGTTTTCTTAGTTGTGATGTACGCCTTGTACATGATATAGAAGCCTTTGCGTGACTAAGTAGTCATTCTTAGGCTTTAGTATAGTATACGGCGGACTGCCACGTCTAGGGTACCCTCGGAACGAGACAAAAGCCAAAGGTTTGTTTAGTGGGGCTATATAAGATAGGGTCATGAGATCGTAGCTAGCTAACAACGCACACCATTGTTGGCTTTGGTACAGTTCTCGTGCAGCCGCACCACCACCCCCCCCCTCCCCCCCCCCCCAACACACACACCACACACACACACACACATTCATGCACTCTCACGCACACATGCACTCATGCACTCACATGCTTGTGCACACACATATGCTCACACGTCCACACACTCGTGCACCCACACTCGCTCATACACATACACTTACGCACCCACACACAAGCTTACATACTCGTGTAGGCACTCCAGCACACACTCATGCACACTGTTGGTTCCAAAAGGCGTTTGATGGTGGCTCTCATGTGGCTCTATGGCCACTTTGATGCTGGCTCCCATGGCACATGTTGTTGGCCTTGCTGGTGATCGTGTGTGGCTCTGTTGGTGCTCTAGGGTAGGCAGCTTGGGTGCTCCTTTATGCTCTTAGGGTGATCTTAATTAAAACAACCATGAAGTGTTGGTGATGTTCCTATAGGTGTTGTTGTAGGTTCTAGAGTGCCTTGTCTAGTTAACTTCACTTGTTAATTCGTGTGAAGATCTATTACTTGTTGGAATAGGATAATGAGAAGTTATTTAAATTATATTACATGAGTTTGATTTGGAGTGGAGGGCTTGATATGCCCATTTCATGTGGGAAAAATTGAAAGAATAGAATTGGGAAGAGAAAGGAAGAAAATAGACTAAATTAATCAAATTAAATACTAATTGAAGGCTTTAAGTTTTACTCAAGTTTTCAGTTACTCAAATCACAATTGTTGTATAGATAAACTAATGTTCCTATCTACTTGGGTCTAGGGTTGTTTATGGTATAAGACCTATTTCTAAATATTTAGTTTGGTTCTTAGCATAATTTATGGGATCCTTGGGTTGCAAAATTGAATCGAAGTTCAATGATTACAGTTTTGAAGCGGCAACTGAATTTTAGATTAAGTCAATTTCGTAGATTGGTAAAAAGATTTCAGGGGTCTATAGTAATGTAATTATAATGTAATAACTTATAATTATAATGACATGGTAGCAGGAACTTACTAATTATGATCTTATATAACTAGTTATTAACTCATCATAAATAATTTATCATATAGACATAAAATCTTTAATATGGAGTATTATTATAATAGCGTTATATAACAAAATAATCTTATTGTTATATACTTTTACATGTCAATATAATACTAGTTATTACAAAATGATTTTACTATTATTACTATTATTATAATGAATTGTTGTATATATATTATTCATTTTCGATACATGTACATTTACTTATGTGAGTAATAATAAATTTTTACGTTTAGGAAAAAGAAAAGAAAAATTTAGGGTGGTTTTTCAGACATGTCCTATTATTTTCTTAAGATTTAGTCATCAATTTTAATAATTACTATAAATTACGCTTATGTAAAATTCGGGGAATTAAAGAACATCTAATAAATAGCCTTGTCTAGCGGTCATGGTTGTTACTCATCTTTATCCATATTAGTCCCATTGTAATTGAATGGAGTAACAGAGCCCATATATTAAACCGCTTAATACAACTTCTCTCCAATATGAATAAACGTTTCCCAATATAGTTCCCCTATCAGCTACCTGCCGAGCTATTGATAACCATCATTTGTCCAATGTTAATGATAGGGGGTGGCCTAAGTACCTAACTATCATGCTGGCACCGTCTAGTAAGGTTGTTGCCCCTTGAATCGGCTTAAATGACTATGCACAAGCAGCAAGCAATTATAAGGCCATCTTTAAGTGTTAATTCATTTAGGATGCCTACTCTAACAAGCAACACACAAGTCACTACGTACCTGGTATAAATCTGGATAAACAAAGGATAGGCAAGAAGATAAAGTAGAAGGTAAAGCAGAAGGCAGACTCCAAACAAATATATGTTTCAAAGATTAATTCATATAAGTATATATCAAACTCGTACTAGATACTTATTTTTCTAGAAAATATACATTTGAAACAACATACTCCCTTTATTCTTCATGGTCTAACCTAACATATTAATTAAGAAAATTACAAGTTAATATGATCATATAAGTGTTCACTAGTTTGATTAATAGCTAAGTATAAATTGTTGGTATCTGAAGAATTTCTTAAGCCAATATTAGTTAATAAATCTGTATTAGCTTAATTTAGCCAAGTTGATAGAATTAATCAATTAAGTTTATTTTATGTCTATCTTAGTCTACTAAACCCATTTTATAGTAATTAGATCCTTGTCAACACCTCATTTTTGCTTCCCCCCCTAAAAATTAAAATAAAAATGAAAAATTCAAAAATCTTAAAAATTCTAAAAAAGTAGAAAAATACAATAAAAATAAAAATTTATAAAAAATGCAAAAAATATTAGATAAGTTAAAAAAATTAACAAAAAGAATAAAAAATTACAAAATGAAAAAGAATTAAAAAAATTATAAACCCTATCTTTTTAGTAAATAAGCTTTCTAAAAAAAAATTAAAAAATGGAAAGAAGAGAATATAAAGAAAATTTCATTTTTATGCTTATTATTGGCCTTATAATGTTTTGGGCAGCATTTGGAAATTAAATAAGACTTTGAAACTCATTTTATTTCAGCCCATTGTGAGCACATTTGGCCTGGTTCAGATTGTTTGAATTTGTTTTGAATAGACAAATTTACCAAAATCTAAACAACTCGGTTGGTTAAGGCTTGGGAGTGAAAGAGGTGGCTTGGGAGTGAAAGAGGGTAGCTAGGGTTCGATCTAAGAGGGCAACAATTCCCTTCTTTTTCTTTTTTCTTTTAATTATTATAAAAAAAAAAAGAAGAAGAAAAGACAGACTAAGATGTAGCACGTGCATTGCACGTGTAGGGGACTTCATTCCTTTCCTCCGACCCCCGATCCATTATTGTTGAGCTTGAACAAGCTCCATTCTAGCTTGTTTTTGCGCTAGGGGAGATCAAAAGTCAATCATAGGACTATAAATTTAGCTTTCAACCTCATTCCTAACCCACCACTTGAACCACCATAAATATGAAACTATCAAGACCCAATGTTTAAATCCGAACCCACGAAAATCACTTCACCTAGTCATAGCCATCACCCAAATACCAACAAAGCAACTCCTTAACCTCCAATCGTGTTAAATTCCCCCTGCACAAACCCCTCCCAACCGCCCTCACATCGCTTCGTTCCATCACTGACGATAAAAAACTCCAACCAACATTGATCAATATCAACCAGAGAGAGAGAGATGACAAATTTTGTTTCTTTTTGTGGGAATTTGTGCTTACAAGTCAAAGCCTCATCTGACTCGTGAAGTCGCCCCATGTCCGATCAAAGAGTATGCTAGACATGGCCCTCTAATCTTATCCGTTGCGTTTTTTTATTTAGTTTATTGGTTTTTTATTTTTATTTTTATCTTATAAATATTATTTGCATAGTAAATGTAATAGAAAATAATTGAAAAAAATAAAAAAAGAGAAGAAAAGAAAAATAAGAAAAAGCCTAGAAAATAAAGAAAAAGAGAGAAAAGAAAAGGGAAAAAAAGAGAAAAAGAAAAAAAATATATATGTATTTCTATATGGATATATGATGTGCATGTGATATTAATTTGCTATGATAGATGCTTATATGATATTCGAAATTGAAAAATAAAAAAAAAATGGAAATTTAGGATATAAATCTTTAGTAAGATTAATAAATAATTTTAGGATATGGTCTGATTAATGAATAAGTTTTAGGTTAAACTATGAAAATCCATAAAATATATATGTGTTTTTATAGGTATACCATTAGAATTATTAGTTTTTCAGATCACCTTCTTTGATAATATGTGCTACTTTGACAGATGCCTTTTTAGTAATAGTTCGCGATATGAATTATCAATATGATTTAGTTAAATATTTTTTTTATAATAACTGTAAATATCATATCTTTTTATAAAAATTAAAAATGAGAAAGTTTCACAAAATCAACAAAAATTCTTCTTTTTTTTTTTTTTACCTTTGCCCATACATATACATAATATTAATATTAAAAAATTTTTTTTAGCTTATATATATCTATTTATCAGTTAGTTATTTTCTTCAAAAAAAAAAAACCAAAATAAGTGGGGTTTTCCAAAAATAGTTTTTAGGATTTTCAAAAAACAAAAGACAAAAATTAGATTTTTTTAGAAATTTATAGAATCAAAACCAATTGATTAATCACTTAAACTTGGCAAGTTTTTTAAACTTAAAAATGCAAATAGATTAAAAATTTTATAAAATCAAAACAAACTATGAGGATCTAATTTTGATTAGTAGATACATAGGCACTTATGGGTAGTCACAACAACGAAAAACTCTAAGGTAGTTTTCAAAAAGAAAATATTTGTAAAAAAATATAAATCTCTCTTTCAAGAAAGACAAAATCAAAAAAGGAAAAAAAAGTAAAAAATTAATCTCCTTTGGCCCATATCTTCAGAATTTCTAAAGTTTATCTAAAGCTTAGATAACCGTTCATGTTTTAAAATAGTAGCCCTCGAGTCTATCAATTTCTGATTTTTCATGCAAACCAGTAGCCGAACCGGAAACCAAACCACCCATTTGGTTTCTGATTCACTTTTTTTCAGCTTTAGCCGATGGCGACTCCAATCAAATAATTTTTTGAAAACTAAGCTTTTTACAAAATTCCTATTGGTACGGATCGAGAACTTTAAGAAGATAGGGGCAAAATTCGAGGTCAATAGCTTAGCGACTCCACTAAGGATAATCAAATTCAATGTGCTCGTCTAGGCTTAATGGGATTAAGAAGTTTTGGAATTTTGTTAATATGGGCCTTTATCCTTATAAATATTTTAGCTATCCTTTTTACCTAGTTTGCTTCCAGGTGTTTCACTTGTTTTGCCGGGATTCTTGAAGATAGATATAGTTTTGAATTTTTTTTTAGGTGGGATGTTATTTTCAAGCACTTTATTTATTTATATATCTGTTTAGACGGCTTGAACTCGAGCCCATTAGAAACTAAGGAGGGCCATTGTGTAGCTTCTGGGCTTATGTGGTTTTACCACTGCTTGATGGTGATCAGGCTCCTCTAGCCCCATTTCGATATAGACTATGACCTGTTCCAATTAGGGACAGTGAGCCTATAGAATGGGGTAGACCTATAACCAAACCCCCCCCCCCCCCCATCAATGCAATTTATTTATTTATCCATCTTTTATCTTTTTGAAAAATCAAACATCTTGTAATGGGATTGATAAAAAAAACTGTTAGTAATTGATCCATTTATGCGTTGTAAGTTATAAATACTAATTTGTAACTAAGCCTCGAAAAAAGGTTGTAATTTGTTTCCTTTTTGAAATTAGTCATGGAAAGTCAAGGAAGCAGCTCTCAACTCTCATCCTAGAAAAATGGTTAACAACTTTAGTCAAAAGCACCAGGATTTCCTCATCAGGAAAATAGGCCCAATCATGTCCCTAATGAAATTCCAATTAAATTAGAAACTACTTTGGGCCTCGGTTCATTTCTAGAACCCAAACATCAATGCATTTGAGCCCAATTCCCACACGTTGGCCCCTACATTATAGGAATACACCCAGCTCTTACAAACTACCCCTCTTGAATAAGGGATTTTTGTTCCTGAGCTTAAAACCCAGCTAGCTTCAATTTTCAGTAAATTGATCGGGGTTAGGAGAGCCGAACTTATTGTTGCCATGAACTAATGTAAGGGGTGATCCTTGAAAGTTTCTTTGCTGAACAAATGGTTTGCTACCCCGGTAGGATACAACAAGAATTGTAAGATCTTTTGTGGATGATTTGAAATGTGGCAGCATAACAAGATCAATGCTTAATTAGTAGCTCTTTTTGGGACTGTATTATTCCCTTAAGGCAATTTCAACGTACACTATAAGGTGGCTGAGCGATTCTTTGGATGGCCAAATGGTTTAAAAGTACTAAGGTTATATTAAGTTGCTTAGACTACAAATGGGTTCCTCTGATTGGAATAACTGGTTATACAATTTACTTTCCAGGAAGTGTGGTTAGATAATTAGGGGCCATACAAGATATTACTTGTACTGAACCATTAAACCCCAACATTGCTCGATTATACAGATGTTAACCTCCTTCCACATGAGATCAATAACCATTTGAAAGAGATTGTTAACTATTGGCAAACCTGTACTGCTAAGCCTATTCGTGGTTCTAGTGAGTTAAGGCCAGATTTAGAGGTTTATAGAGCTAGCCGAAATTTCGTATGTCATTTCTAACATTATGCAAAGATCACCTCATATCGGGCCCCTGATGTTTTAGGGCCTAAGCTAACTTAACTTCCTCCTAAAGAACAAAGCTATTGGGATGTAATGAAGACAAATGTGGAAGTTTTGCATCCAGATATGGTAAAGCCTTGGGGATGTGGAAAATGAGATTTCAAGAGGGAAGAAGATAGAAAGAAATTTGGAGGGAGTACCATCTGAAGAAAGAGAAAGAATGTGATCAGCTGAAAGAACACCTAGAGCAAATTCGACTAGTAAAATAGAGGAAGATCAGGTGAAAGCCAGTTTGAGCCTCGTTCGAGTCTAGTTTAAGTCTGCCCTTGAAGGCACATTTTTTTAAATAAATAATAAAAGAAAATGTCCAGTTTGTCAAGTCTAGTAATTGAGTCTGTAACAAAAAGACCCTTTAAGGTTTAGTTTTGCTATATACAGACTAGTTACTAACATTTTAGTTCCAAATTTTCCAAAAACAAGATGACTGATCTTTCATTTTTGTACATATTCCTATATCAATGGAAAATCATGAAAATGTTAAAAACTCAAAATAAAATATTGAACTAACAAAATGGGATTTTGAATGCTTCACGTCTTACCAAGATTACGCCTAAGAAAGTTACTAGAACTCGCAGTCTAATAATCACTAGGTCTAGATCCGAAATGTCCTGGGGACAATAGTGAGCCCATGGAATAGAGAATGAATGCTTTGGAATCAGTACTCGGTAAAGTAATGGAGAAATTAGACACCTCGGTTCATAACCGTCTGGATAAAGCCCCAATGCTTGACATAACTAATATCCTTGCTGAGATACATGATTAGAACAAAGAAATAGGATTACCAGGGGAGGAATCCAGCATCATGGGCCTAAAAGTATAGGGCTAGGATGAGAGAGAAAAAGAATTAGAAAGGAAACTGATAAAGAAAATGAGTGAGCGGCTCAAACTATTTGAGCCCCACACTGACTTTGGAAAAATAGGCCTTTTTAATTTGCAACACCAGGATGAAGGGGAATATCTTGAAAAATTCAAAGTCCCTAAATTTGAGAAATACAATGGGACTGGCTGTCTAATGCTCTATACTCGCTTGTACATTCGCAAAATGGGTAGGTACACTAAATATGACTCCCTGATAGTGCAAACTTTTCAAGATAGCTTTACAGGCCAGCCTTATTGTGGTATGCCCAGCTGGATATGAATGAGATTAATTACTGAGAGAAATTGGCCTAAGCCTTCTATAATGAGTACAAATTCAATATAGAAGTGGCTCCCTCAAAGGCTGACCTAAGCAAAATGAAAAAGAGGAATAATGCCACATTCAAGGAATATGCCCAAAGATGGAGGGGTAAAGTTGCTATGGTCGCTATCATGATTCCCGAAAAAGAGCTGATTACCATGTTCATCAATACCCTAGATAAGTCGTATTACTAGCATTTAGTGGGGCATACAACTGTTAGCTTTGCTAATATAATAGTAGCTGGAAGTAGAATTGAAGATGCAATCTTGTTTGGAAAATTGAATTAATTACATGATAAAAGGCTAACTCGAGTAATTGGCCAAAAAAAAAAAAAGAATCGACTGTCAGTGTTGTCGATACTGAATCTTTTCAACCAGTCAGGCCCCAATTTCATATCACATGACCCAGTCAGCAAAATAGAGAACACGAGAAAGAGTAAAAAAGGAGAAATTGCTCGCCTCAACAATTCACTAAGCTTCTTGTACCCCATCTTAGATATTGCACAAACTCCTTGAAGAGACAACACTAAGTTTTGAGCCTCCACTTCAGGAATTTAAACCAAGAAACTATGATCCAACTCTTAAATGTGAATACCACATGGGACAAGGGGGGTATTCCACTGAAAACTGCTAGAGATTGAAATACTGCATCCAAGACTTGATTGATTTGAAACTCATTCAGTTGGATTTTATTGAAACCCTAGGGCCAAACGTCAACAATAACCCTTTGCGTACTTATGGTTACAGCATCAATATGATCACGATTGTTGAAAAAGAAATTCCCCTAAATTTGCATGAGATACCATATTCTTTATCCCAACTTGCTTGGAAATAGACGAATGGGGTATCTGCAACACATGAACCTTAAAGATTGCACCAGGGTAAAAAGTGAAATCTACAAAATGTTGCAGAACGGTATACTGACAAAAAGGGGATATCTTGGAAATAATCACTTCAAAGTTAGAATAAGAAGTAGAATGCAAGGCAAGCACTTATAATGGGCTGAAAGCAAGATGGCTTGCAGGTGACCCTACTGTTGATACCTTGGGTGAATCTTTTCGATATTGGGTTGATTATTCATGGCTAGGACCCCTGACTCCTTTAGAAGATGTGGTATGCATAGGCTGGGGGTCTGAATTTGGGGAAGAGGATAACCAACTCCAAGGGAAGCAAACCAAAGTTAAGATACCAAAAGAGGAGAAAATCTATATGCTTGTTGCGGCTCCAAAAACAATTGTGATATGATGTAATAAAGATCAGGAACCAAAAGAGGCTATTGGACCTCAAGCACCAAAAAGGTTGGTATTCAACATCCCGGCTCAATCAAAGGATTACAAGGTTGTAACTTTTGACTATGAGAAATCCAATGCCGATGCTGACGTATGCGGCTTAACTTGATTCGGACGAGTATATGACAACAACGAAGAGGCTGGAATGAAACTGAGCCATACCGAAAGTCAAAAATAGCCTATTCAATTGGATGATGATCTAAAGAGAAAGGTCCTGACTTATTTTTGAAAATAGTCAAAGCAAGTGAGTATAAAGTCATGAATCAACCTGCTAAGACTCCTGCTTAAATATCACTAATGGGATTGCTACTCTCCTCTAATTCACATCGGAATGCATTAATGAAAGTCTTAAGAGATATAAGCGTTCCTAAAGACGTACTGGCTGAGCATTTGGGCCTGATTGTCCATTCAATGTTAACACTGATTAAGTTGCTTTTTCCCCTGAATACTTAGGCAAAGAAGGTAATCAACACACTAAAGCTCTGTAAAGGAATGATGGTAACTCGAGTCTTGATCAAAACAATGGATCATCCCTCAACGTTTGCCCACTATCTACCTTAGAACTACTGGGGATAAACAAATCTAAAATCAAGCAAAGCCCATTACCTGTTAGGGCCTTTTATGGATCTAAGAGAGGTATCGAAGGGGGAATTGAACTGGAAGTTAAGATTGTCCCGGAAACATTCAACATTACTTTCTAAGTATTGGATATCCCCAGATCTTTCAATTTGCTATTGGGATGACCTTAGATTCATGATGCAGGGGCAATACCTTCCTCCCTACATCAGAAAGTCAAATTGTGGCCAATGGTCAAGTGGTGATTGTAACGGGGAAACAGGATTAGCCTATCTATCATGAAACTACCATCTCTTACATTGGCAATGAAGAAATGGAAGACCTCGACTTGCAGCTATTTGATCGGGTAACTGTAATCTCAATACCTGTTGATACTCCATACCTGCTATCAAAAGTCGATAAACTGACTGACTGCACTCACCAATCTGGCACTACTGAAGAAGTGAGCAACATTGCTCCAGCTTTAAACAACTGGTTTGCTATGTCCATCAATAGTACTAGCTCCGTGGACGAGTTAGAGTCCTAGGTGAAATAGGGTAAAAAAATATCAAACCTTGCTTTTTTCTTAATCACTTTACGGTTGTAATTAAATAAAGTAGTCGTATGAATGAAATCATGAACCTTATGCTTTTCTAACTCTTCTCTATCTCTCTTGCTTGCATCCATTTTGCTTCTTTTTGTTGTGCCATATATTCTTTTCCCGTTCTTTATAGGTTTATCTTTGCTGCAAGTCCTCTAAGATATCATGAATTCACAAAAGATGAGAATATACGTATCAGTTTCGACTCTGCTGAGTCAATTGTCGAGGCTGATATTGATGACACAAGGATTTAAGAATACTAGAATAAGTATGACCCGCTTCAAATTTTTTTTGACGAGTCGATAAAGTGGTTAATTTGGGAACTGACTAGGAAACTAAGTATTTTTCGGATAGGGGGAAGTTTGAGTGATTCACTAAAATGTGAAATGTCTAGATTCTTGACCGGTTATTTAGACATCTTTGCTTGGTCATATGTTGATATGCCTGGTCTAGATCCATCGATCGTAGTTCACAAATGGTCCATAAGAGAAAGTGTTAAACCCAAAAAGAAAAAGCTGAGATGATTTAGACTTGATATCCTGTTTAAGATAAAAGAGAAAGTTGATAAATTACTTGAAGTAAGGTTCATTGAGGTGTTAAATTACCCTAAATGGGTTGCAAATATCATACTAGCCATGAAAAAAGAATGGCAAAGTAAGGGTCTATGTAGACTTCAGAGATCTAAACTAAGCTACCCCTAAAGATGACTTTTCTTTGCCCCACATCGATGTCTTGGTTGAAAATACTGTAGGGAACCATCTCTTTTCCTTCATGGACGGTTTCTCTAGATGTAATCAGATCTGCATGGCAGAAGAGGATAAGACTAAGACAATCTTCATCACTACATGGCGTACGTTTTGATATAAAATGATGCCTTTTGGACTTAAAAACATCGAGGAAACATATCAGAGAGTAATGGTAGCTTTATTGTATGACTTGATGCACAAGGAAGTAGAAGTTTATGTTGATGATATGATTGCCAAATCCTGAGCTAAAGAGCATCACATCGAAGTTGTAAGATAACTATTTGACTGGCTTAGAAAATTTTAACTCAAGCTGAATCAGAAAAGTGTACTTTTGAGGCATCTTTGGAAAAGCTCCTTGGATTTGTAGTTAGTAAAAGAGGAATTGACTTAGACCCTAACAAGATAAAATCCATTCTAGAGATTCCATCACCAAGAACTTTGAAAGAAGTTAGGGGTTTACTAGGAAGACTGAACTACATTGCCAGATTCATATCCTAGCTTATAGACTAGTGTAAACCCCGATTCAAACTATTGAGGAAAAATGCAACTGTCAAATGTGATGATCAATGTGAACAAGCTTTCCAGTAGATCAAGGAGCATTTAATGAATCCTCCTATCTTGATAACCCCTAAATCAGGAAAGACTAATATTATATTTCACTGTTCTCCCAAAATCAATAGGTTGTATGTTAGGGAAAAAATGTGAAGATGGGAAAGAAGATGCCATATATTATCTCAGTAAGAAATTTACCCTAGGAGAACAGAGATACTCTGAAGTTGAAAGAACTTGTTATGCCTTAGTCTGGATCATGCACAGGCTTTGTCAATACACTCTATATTATTCAAACGAGTTATTAGCCAAACATGACCCGTTGAGATGCTTATAGAAAAAACTTGCCGTAATTAGGAAGATTCCCAAATGTCAAATGCTATTATCAGAATATGACATCATATATGTCACATAAAAGGCAATAAAAGGGTAGACAATCGTTGATCAGTTAACTGAGTTGCCAACAAAAGAGGTAACACTTGAAACCATAATACAATTCCCTAATGGACAAGTGTTGGCTACTCAAAGCGAAACAAAAGTTGATAGTTCGACAAGTTGCAAAATGTACTTTGATGGAGCCTCGAATGTTTATGGCTATGGGATTAGGGCAGTATTGATTTCCCCTAAGGAGGAGCGTTTCCCTGTAGCTGCTATGTTGATGTTCCCCTACGCCAATAACATTGTTGAATATGAACCCTGTATCTCTAGCACTGGAATTGGAAATTGAACAATTAGAAGTGTATGACGATTTAGCTCTCATTATCCTATAAAATGTGGGCGAATACCAAATGAAAGATCCCAAGATAGTGCCATATCACCAGCATTTGGAAGAGGTGATCAAAGAATTCAAAAATATGTCTTTCCAATATGTGCCAAGGATTCAAAATTAGTTTGCGGATGTGTTAGTAACGCTGGTCTTCTTAATTAAAGGCACTGAGGGATGAAGGTATAACCCTTAAAGCTTGAAATTGAAAGACAGTCAGCATTTTGTTTCCAAATTGAGCCAACTCAAAGTCAATCCCTATGGTATCAAGATATTAAGAACTTCTTCCAAAATAGATAACTCCTAGATATGATAACCAAGAATGACAAGAAAACTCTAAGGAGACTGGTCGACCACTTTATTCCTAGTAGGAATACCCTTTACCGTAGATCATTTGACACCACACTCCTTAGGTGTGTAAACGAGGAAGAAGCACAAAAACTCATGCATCAGGTTCATGAAGGAGTTTGTGGTCCACACATGAATGGTCATACTTTGGCCTAAAAAATAATGAGAATGGGATATTATTGGCTAACCATGGAGTCAGACTGTATCAAGTACGTCAGACGTTGCCACTAATGCCAAATCTATGCAGATCGAAAGAATGCACCTCCTCAAGAAGTGCACATTCGGTCATCTTCTTGACCTTTTTCCATGTGGGGCATTAACATAATTTGGACTATTGCCCTAAACGCTTCCAATGGGCATAGGTTCATCTTAGTTGCTATTGACTACTTCACTAAATGGGTAGATGTTGCCTCCCATGCAAATGTCACCAAACACGTGGTTGCCAGATTTCTTAAAAGAGATATTATTTCTTGGTATGGGGTACTTGAGATCATCATCATTGACAATGGAACTAACCTAAACAATAAGTTGATTGATGAGATTTGTCAACAACTAAAGGTAATCTATAAGAATTCTACCCCATACCGCCTACTGGGGCAGTTGAAGCCGCTAACAAGAATGTCAAGAAAAATATTAAAAAGATGGAATTAACTTATAAAGATTGGCATGAGATGCTTCTGTTTGCCTTAATGGCATACATAACTACACTTTGAGTTTCAATTGGGATAACCCCATACTCCCTTGTGTATGGAGCCAAAGTAGTCCTTCTAGTGGAAGTAGAAATACAATCCCTTCAGGTACTCTCTGAAACTCAATTAGGTGAAGCAGAATGGGTCCAAAGAAGAATAAAACAACTTAATTTATTAGATGAATAGAGATTATGGGCAATCTTCCATCGTCTATCAAAGCAGAATTGCCCGTTCATTCAACAAAAAACTGAGTCCTAGAAACTTTCAAGCTGGAGATCTAGTTCTTCAAAAAGTATTGCCAAATGCTCAGGACCCTAGGGGAAAGTTTGCTCCAAATTACAAAGGAACATAAGTAGTCCAAAAAGCCATGGTAGGAGGCATGTTAGTATTAGCTGAAATGATGGGTCAACTATAAAAGACCCTATAAATATAGATGCTGTAAAGTTGTATTATGCTTCAATGAAACGTAATGATGTTTTGGTGGTCTGTCTCCTTGCCGTTACATTCTTATCTGTTGTGAATGATGACGATATCAGGAAAGGACTAAGGGTGATGGACCATCTCACCTCGTTCTTCTTCCCTAGTAAGCCAATCCACTCTTCATAATTGAAAATTCTCACAAAATCTCACCCTCATAAAAACCTCACACACATACACTTTTTGCATAACTCTATTTTGCTTACTTTTCTTTTCTTGGAAAGGGACTTTTATTGTTGCATGGACTAACCCCTTTCGTTGCTAGTTATGAAAAGTGATACTCTTCGAATGGGGTCACTTGTAAAGTAACAGTGTTAATCTGACTAAACTTATGGAGTAGACATTTGATGCAGAATTGTCAAAACAATTTGAATCCAAATAAAGAGTCCCTGAACAACGTGATTTGCAACAAATGCCAATAAAGACTCTTAACGAAAAGAATGGAAAAAAATTATTCAAGTGCAGTCAAAAAAGTTAAGAGGTGCCAAACCTGTGACACCTTTGAAGATCATTTTGGATACATTGAATTGCTAGTTCCAAAGCATCATCCAACCTATGTAAGCGAATTAAAACGATTGTTAAGTTTGTTATACTTAAAATGCTCGAAGTTGAAAGTCAGTGAGCTTCTTTTCAAGAACTCCAACATTAAGAGAATGGCATTCAACTTTGTGCTATAAGGATGCAGTTCAAGTTAGTGCTAAGGATCCCGCGCACGCTGTTGGTACCTAATTGAATCGGGATTTGACCTCCAAGTGATTATTGTGAAATTAACAAAAGTAACTGGAACGGACATAATTTCCCCTATGCAGGTAAGTATACTGAACTCTGTCCTGTTGCGTGAAATTAATCTCCCCAGAGAATGTTTGCCCTATATCCCTAGTGAGATAACATGACTTAGTAAAATTCAGTGAAAATACATCCCCGGTGAGTAAAATTCTCAAATTTTGTCAGTACAATCTTCCCTAGTGGGATCGGAACAAATAACAAATTTATTTTAACAAGATTGCCTTTATGCAAAATCCTTTTTCTCAAAGTGTCTTAAAATCTTTCCCTTCGGAGTACAAAATCTTTTCCCTTTAGGGTGGAAAATCTTTCCCTTCAGGGTGCAAATTCCAAAATCTTTCCCCTTGGGGTATAAAATCTTTTCCTTTCGAGGTCCAAAAAATTTTTCCTTTGGGGTGAAAAATTCATCCCATTTGGGGTGCAAAATCTTTTCCCTTCGGGGTAAATTCAGTATCCTTGCTTATTAAGGTGCAAAATCTCTTCTCTTCAAGGTGCAAAATCTTTTTCCCTTCAAGGTGCAAAATCATTTCCATTTGGGGTACAAATTCTTTATCTTTGCTTGGCTAGGCAAAGAATAATCTCTATCCCTTCGAGGTGTAAAGTTTTAAAAACCCCTACTTATCAGGGTGAAGTTTTGTAGTTAGAACCGCCAAATGTAGGTTTTGAGCAAAAATGGTGTCTCTTTTTATCTTCATAGTGGATTTTGTTCAAACTCCACCATAAAGAATGACAATTATCGACACCCCATTTTTGCCTCCTTTTAAAAATTAAAATAAAAATGAAAATTTCAAGAATCATAAAAATTCTAAAAAAGTAGAAAAATACAATAAAAATAAAAATTTATCAAAAAAAATATTAGATAAGTTAAAAATTAACAAAAAGAATAAAAAATTACAAAGTTAAAAAGAATTAAAAAAATTAGAAAAACCCATATTTTTAGTAAATAATCTTTCTAAAAAAATTTAAAAAAAAATTGGAAAGAAGAAAATATAAAGAAAATTTCATTTTTGAGCTTATTATTGGTCTTATAATGTTTTGGGCTGCATTTGGAAATTAACTTGGACTTTGAAGCTCATTTTATTTTGGCCCATTGAGAGCATATTTGACTTGGTTCGGATTGTTTAATTTTGTTTTGAATAGATAGATTTACCAAAAGCTAAACAGCTCAATTGGTTAAGGCTTGGAAGTGAAAGAGGGTGGCTAAGGTTTGATTTAAAGGGCAGCAGTTCCCTTCTTTTTCTTTTTCTATTGCTATTATAAAAAAAAAAAAAAAAGAAAAGAGAGACCAGAACATAGCTCAAGCGCCACATGTCCCCTTCCTCCAACTCCGATACGCTATTGTTGAGCTTATGGAGCTTGAATGAGCTCTATTCAAGCTATTTTCGAGCTCTTTTTTCGATAGGGGAGATCAAAAGTCGATCCTAGGACTATAAATTTGGCTTTTAATGTGTTTCAAAAATGAAGTTAAATCAAAATTTGTAACCCCACCATTAAGCTTCGTAACGGCCATTAATGGTAGCGTTTGAGTTCACCTCTCTCCTTTACGTTCACCCCTCTACCTTCCTGATTTCTCCTTTAAAAGCGCCAGCTCCTCTCCTTCAAAGAACAAGGACTTAAACTTCGAAAAACACTCCTCAAAACACAAACTCCTCTCCCCAGAACATGAGCTTCTCTCTTGAACCCATAACCCACGAGATCCCACGAGATCCCCTCGACCATCTCTCTCAACACATCAGTCACCCCCACATCATCATCAATAAGCTGCTGAAACCGAAAACCCACCTCCACCACTAGTTGAAATATTATTTTGAGTTTATTGGTTTGTTGATTTTTATTTTTATCATGTAAATATTATTTGTATATGTAAATGTAATCGAAAATAGTGGAAAAAAAGAAAAAAATAAAAAAGAGAAGAAAAAAATTCAAAAAAAGCCTAAAAAATAAAGAAAAAGATAGAAAAGAAAAGAAAAATAAAAAAAAGAATATATTTATGTGTGTGTGGATATATGATATGAATGTCATATTAATTTTCTATGATAGATGCTTATATGATATTGAAAATTGAAAAATGAAAAAAAAAATGGAAATTTAGGATAAATATCTTTAGTAAGATTAATAAATAATTTTAGGATATAGTCTGATTAATGAATAAGTTTTATGTTAAACTATGAAAATCCATAAAATATTTATGTGTTTTTATAGGTATACTGTTAGAATTATTAGTTTTTAGATCACTTTCTTTGATAATATGTGCTACATTTGTCATATGCCTTTTTGGTAATAGTTTGCCATATGAATTGTTAATAGGATTTAGCCGAATTATATGTTTTTTTAATCACCGTAAATATAATATGTTTTTATAAAAATTAAACATGAGAAAATTTCACAAAATCAACAAAAATTCCTTTTTACCTTTTTCTCATATATATATACATAAATAATATTAATGTTAAATTTTTTTTGTTAGCTTATATATCTATTTATCATTTAGTTATTTTCTTAAAAAAACAAAAAAAAGGGTTTTTCCAAAAATAGTTTTTAGGATTTAAAAAAAAAGACAAAAATTAGATTTCTTTAGGAATTTCTAGAATCAAAACCAATTGATTAATCACTTAAACTTGGCAGGTTTTCAAAATTAAAAAAAAAAAACAAATAAAAAATTTTATAAAATCAAAACGAACTACGATAACCTGATTCCGACTAACAGATACGTAGGCACCTACTGAGTGGTCACAACAATAAAAAACTCTTAGGTAGTTTAAAAATAAAAAAAATCTTTGTAAATAAATATATAAATCTCTCTTTCAAAAAAGACTAAAAATTGAAAAATTCGAAAATAAAAAATCAAAATGAATCTTCATTTGGCCTAAATCTTCGGAATTTCTAAAGCACATCCAATGACTAGATAACTGTTTAGGTTTTAAAATAGTAACCCCTAAATCCATTCAATTCTAGTTTATCACGCGAACCAGTGGGTGAACTGGAAACCAAACTACCCATTTGGTTTCTAGTTCACCTATTTCTGCCTTTAGCTGGTTGCGACTCCAATCAAACAATTTTTCGAAAACCAGGCTTTTTACAAAAACCCAACTGGTTTCTTGTTAAGTGTTTCGTATTAAATAGGCTGGGTTTGGTACGGATTGAGACCTTTAGGAGAATAGGAGCAAAATTTGGACTCGATAGTCCTTAAAATGATATTTTCAATAACATATCCTATAATCAATCTAATATACTTTTATTAAGTGAAACAACTCATTTAAAGTATACTTATTCTATTTATATCATTTATGTAACGCCCTAAAATAAGGACATTACAACCCGCCATGTGTTCTTCTCTTTTATAAACACACCCAAGCTAAAAAGCTAAACCACAAGTATACACAATATAAAAATTCATAAACTCTCATAAAGGATACCTGTTTAAGTTATCTCATAAAACAAATCCTTTGAAAAAAACATCTTGTTGGCATAAACTAAAGCCAACATAACTAATAATCCAAAAACTCAAATAAAACCTATAACAATATCAAAGTTTATAAAAAGTAAATTTTTAGAACTTCACATCATCTTCCAAGTCTATATTTAAGATCTATAACATCTTAAATGTTAGTAAGATATTACACTCCACTAGCATTCTCTCCCTCATCCACATAAATGTCATATCCAGATATGTCATACATAACTGGATCCTCACTTACTCCTGAAAATGATAAAAGAATGAGCGAAAACGCTCAATTCGCCAAACCACAAATAAAATGCAAATGCCACACAACATACATATATGTATTTTCATGCAACTAATCCTAATGCAACAAACACAATTTATTATCTTTAATTAATCAGTAACAACACAGTTTAGAACTATAGTGCTCTAGTTCCAAACCTGGAGTTTCTCATGATCCCTGAAAAACAATCAATATAGAAAATATGTAATTATAAATATATTGATGTTGGAGAATCATCCACACACCGCGGCCTATGCCAAATCCTAATCTACAGGAATCATTTCTGCACGAGTCCACTCGGGATAACCTCACACATAGATCATCAGGGTGCTTCGTTAGTATCACACTCTGCGTAGTCTTTATTAACCAAAGCTAAACACAAGCAACAAAACAATTTTATATGTTATACAAAATTAGATTAATTTGATATTCTAATCCTACACACACAACAAACAGATCTAACTTACAAACACATACAACAAATAATGTAAGGTTGTACTTATATCAAATTCCAGGAATAATACTCTAAATCACCTAAATCTGTTTTTATAACTCAACTCTTAATTCAACAGAACCTGATAACATGAATAGATAAAATTCAAAATACATCTCATCAGATAAACCTAAATCTATTCTTATTTAAAACCAAATTTCAACATAATATAAAGTCTATACCTTTTTCCTTAATCACAACACCAAAATCCTTCAAGTCAACAAATCTCCTCAATCACTTCTCCAAACCCTAGAATTTCATTCAATACCATATATGTCAAGGTCCGAGAGTTGAGGACTTTATGGGGCTGTTTAGCTTGGCGATGTTGAGTTATGAGTGGCATAAGCAGAAGGTTTGTTCGTGGTGTGAGTTGTCTTTGAAGGTGGGTTTAGCCTCCTATGGATAAACTAGTTGGAAGTTGATGCCGCTCTCCTAATAAGGCTAAGGCAGGTCGAAACCAGTTTGTATAGTTGAACCTCCTAAATGTATGAGGGATCGTGGCAAAGCTGAGATGGTGCTTCTTATGAGAATGTGGGGCTCGGAACTGACCTGGGAGATCAAGAAAGATTAGGCTGGCTCGCCATCTAGATTAACAACAAACGATGCTTGGAGGGATTTTTGAGAGCTACATGGGAACTCTTTGAGGAGTGAAACTCTCGTCCCGTAACAAATGGTATCAGAGCCAAAGTTCCCAGCTCCATTGGACCACTTAGATACTACCCATAGTTCTTGGCGAGTGGGTAATTCTTGTTGTAGATGCGGTTCGTGTGGGCGAAGCTCAAGAGGAGCGACCACTAGAGAGAGGACATTATTGCAAAGGGCAGCTATGTTGCGAGTCTTGGAGACAAGGATTTTCCCTAATCTTGTTGTCAATTCAGCTTGTGTGGATGAAGCTCAAGCAGAGCGGCCACTAAAGCGAGGACATTGTTGCTAGGGCAACTTTGTCGCGAGTTAGGGTTGAAGCAAGATCTTATGCTCAAACCTTATTGTTGGGCAACTCAACAAGAGGCGATCTCGGAGGATGGATGAATAGGTGAAGGCGAAAGGAAGCCTATGGAAACCCGAAGTCCTGGTGAGATGATCTTGGGTATGTTGACAATTGGTGTGGAGAAGGGGTGGGAGCTTAACAGTGGGTAGTGGCTGTAACAAATTTGCCTCATGATGAAGACGTCATGAATTTAAGTGGGGGAGAGTGTCACGGTCCGATAGTTGACGTCTTTATGGGGCTGTTTAGTTTGGGCATATTGAGTTACAAGTGGCATCAGCAGAAGGTTTGTTTGTGGTGTGGGTTGTCTCTGAAGGTGGGTCTAGCCTCCCGTGGACAAACTGGTTGGGAGTTGATGCACTCTCTAATGAAGCCAAGGCAGGTCGAAACCAGTTCGTATAGTTGAACCTCCCAAACGTATGAGGGTCGTGGCAAAGCTGAGATGGTGCTCCTTATGAGAATGTAGGGCTCAGAACTGACCTGGGAAGTCAAGAAAGATTAGGCTGGCTCACCATCCAGATTAACAACAAACGATGCTTGGAGAGATAGTCGAGCACCACACAGGAACTCTTTAAGGAGTGAAACTCCCATCCCGTGACAATATATACCATAAATCAACAACTAGCAGTTTTTTAAAATAATAAAGATTAAAACTTTAAAATACTTACCTAAATTCAATTCTAAATCCTTTTAACACTAAAACTAGATCTATAGATAATCAGGGTGTTCTCCAATCTCTCTTCAAACAACAGAAAATTATAAGGAACTTTAAATTGTTTATCTTAAAGGAAAAATGGTTATTCAATTACTTGATCTGATCCTCAATATTCCTTAAACACCCACTCTTCAGATCTTCAAGAAAATTAGATCCGTTTCTCTAATTCTCCTTTAAGACAATATATAAAACCTTAATAACTTTGATAAATCTATGAAACTAAAACAAATTTGATGATTCCACTACCTAATTTTGAATATCATCTTCTCTTGATGGCTAGAAACACTTTAGAGGATGTCTACTAGGTTTTTTGTTGGAGAAGAGAACAAAGAAAGAATATATAAGGGTTTGTGACTTTTCATCTTCCGTCATGTATCTATCGTGTGATCAAAATTTCACTAAAATTAGACTTTGTTAACAATTTTAACCTTATCATTTATATCAATGGACACTTTTATCCTTCTTTATGTATTATTTACTTGTATATTACAATTTCTAGTCCATTTTCACATCTAAATATGTTAAGGAATCTAACTAGTTTCCTATTATATTTATATTATCCTATAATACCATTTTTACAACCATTTTATCAAATAGTTTCATAAAATCAAAATAATTAATGATTCATCTTAAAATTCATATTTTGATATGAAAATACATTATTTACATTTATTTCATATTTATTTGATTAGATTTAATTTATCCTTAATTCTAATATTTCAATTCCTTATAGAAAATTAATGTGCACCCTAACTTTTAATAAATTGGTTTACCATCTTGAACACGAGTTCTTGAGTTCAAATTTTTATCTAGACTATCGAACACATATATTAGCATGTTCATAAGTTCAATTGGCTTAACCTAATTAGTTAATTATGCTTTTAAATTTAATTAACATCAAATTGTCCATAATAGGGAATTCACAACGATGACTAATTGGTTTAGGCCGATTTGACCATTAATCTGAGAGGTTCTTGGCCGGTTCTTTAAACCAAATTAAAGAATACCTCTTGAGCTTTCAAACTATTATAGTCTTGCTAAAAAAGGAGAAGAAGAAGTCACCGGTTCATCCCTAAACATTCACGTCATCATTGCTGGCCAAACACTATTTTTCCCTGTTTTGCTATTTTGTAATTTAATTTTTAAAAATAGTAAATGTAATTCAAAAACCAAAGAAATTTCCAGTTTATATATAGACATGATAAACTACAATTTTTACAAATTTCATCCAAACATAAATTCATTTAATATTTTACTTAAATATTATAACTTAAGCTGTCCATATTGCATATATATGCGTATAAATTGATTTTCCAACATATTTAAATAATCTAAAACATGTTTATTATATGTTTTATTATCTAGTATATACTTAGATTTATATTTTATAACTTGTATCATAAATCATAACTGAAATCAACATTAATAGCACTAATTTTCCAAAAATTTCAGCATATCAACATAACATACACACATATATATATTTCATAGAATTCATATTTAATATACTCATATATATATTTGATAACTTCACTTCAATAAAACATATCAATTCAATATATAACACATATAAATTTCAGTATGCTCTCTCTCGCTCTCTCTCTCTATATATTATATATATAAACATATAATAATTTTAAATACTTAGATTTCTAACATACATACATATACACATATAGATTTTGGTTTTTATACATATATATACATTTGTTAATCAATACTTAAATCTAAGGTTATTTTTAGTAATATATATGAATTTTAAATGTCATCAACATAATCAAACAAATTAATTATAATTACTTACTTAAATTAACAAATAATCCCTAGAAATCTTTTATTTCTACTACTCCAAGAGATTGTTGATGTTTCTAATGCTAACCCTCAATTTAATCCTTTATTTTTGTCTTCAAATTCCACTTAAGAATCAATTGAAATAAATATTAGATTTATAAGAAGAAATTGAGTAATTAAATGATGGACTAAGAAGGGATTTCCTTACTCTTTGAAGACTTGTCTTGAAGAGGAATTGTTTGTAGGATTTTTGTAGAAATTTCGGTATGTTTTAGAGAGGATTCTAGGTGTGTGTGGCTGTTGAAAATGGATGAAGAATTAGGATTTTCTAAGGTTCTTTTTATAGTATTTTGGGTCTTGTAATTTTCATTAGGGTTAAGGGTATTTTAGTCCTTTTAATTGGATAGTTTAGGGGTTTTTTTAGTCATTTCACCTGCTTAGAAATCTCTAGATTTAGGATATATTTTATTATGTTCACATTATGTAGATATTTAAGGGACGTTTTGGTTTTCCACTTGTTAGATTTTTCTAGACATTAGGGAATTTTAATATGTATGAAGGTGTATGTTAGTTAATATGGTCTTAAAGGTTTATGGGCTTTGATGCATGGGATTTTGAGCTTAGGTTTATGAGCTTGAATATTGAATAATTGGTCTTGGTCTTATGTTAATGGGCTTAAGGTTTTAGATGATGAATTAGGCTTTTAGGTTATAGGCTTTTGGGAATTAGAAATGGATTTAAGAAGTAAGAAAAGAAAGTTTGCTAATTATATTAGAAATTGAATCTAGGAAATCTAATTAAAGAAAAATTAATATCTCACTTGAATTTAGGGTTTTAGGGGCTTAAGAATTGGTATTTGAAGCAAATATTTAGTTTTAAATTTTTAGGATTTAAGGAATTGGAATTTAGGCAAAAATATCTAAATTGGATATTTAGGGTTTTAGGTGATTAAACATGATTGATAAAGTTTAATTGATAATTGGAAAGGATTGATTAATTTATTTGAATTTGTTGAAATAGGCAATCGACGTTGCTTAATAGGTTAAATTGGGTATTTATGGCATTAGAATCTCTACTTTCAATTAAATTCCTTCATTATTTCTAAATATGTTAAATTATCAAATTTTACACTTATGTGATTAAGGTTTCTAGTCCCGATAGGTCAAATTAGGGTGTTATACTTAATAGAATCAGAAAATTCTTAATTTCATGATTATGTATTTAGAATTTTTATTTGAGCCCTAGTTAGGAAGATGTTGATCAGTTTCTACTCCTGTCGTGTATATTTTAACCATTGCAATTCATCTTTAAACTATCATTTACTATATAATAGATCCTAAAAATTAATCAAGTCATACCACACTTGATATCTATAGTCCTAGGTGTATGATTAGTGAGTTATTGACTTGTGTTTCGTAATTTTGTCTTTCGTATTTTTCACTAGCTGGGGAAATTTCTAATTGAGTCTTATGCTATAATTGAGTTTAGTCTTATTCATGTTTTAGTTTATGGCATCTAAATGCATTCCACTCCCTTATTTATTATGTGATTTTTAATTTCTAATTGTTGAACTTGAGAAATTGGGTTTAAGTTGATAATTAGAAGGGATTTAGTACATTAGGAATAGGTTGAAGTAATTTGATAAGTTGAAATGAGTATTTATGGTATTGGAATTTCTAATTTCAATTAAGTTCATTTACTAATTAAACTATCTAATTATATTCTATAGTTTATGAAAATCAATTAACTAAACTATCTAATTAAATTACTAAGTTAAATTTAAAATAAGATTATAGCAACCCGAAATTTTAGAGTATTTAATTATCACATTACTAATTTGGGTTGGTAAAATTAGGAGTATTTCACCTTCTATGTCCAAGTTGCTCATTTTATGGCCATTTTTTACTAAGTTTTCTTTGTGATTTCACTAAATTAATGGTGAAATCACAAAGTAGACATAGAATACTATGAATTAAGAGAAAAAAGTGGTATCGATTCTTAGTTTTTGGTAGTCAAATTATGGCTTGAAGTTCGGGACAAATAATGAAGATGAAAAAACTCAATCACCTTTAATGGTGATTTTGACCAAATTGGACCAAATGAAAGCTTCCATGAAGCATCTAAGGGTCCAATATACTAGAATATTCGTTTGAACTTGCTGAATTTTCACTAAATCATAATTAATCAAGGTTAAACAAGAACCTTAATTTCGTGATTCTTGAATAGGGGCTTTTAATCGATTTCCAAACTTGTCAAGCTCCAATCGTATAAATAGGTGCTCAAGCAAGTCTTTTTCATCACAATTCAACAAGAATTTGTACTCAAATTCATTAAAAGAGTTCAATTTGAAGTTCTTGGCAAGTTAAGGTTTCTAACACATGCTTCAATTTTGAAGCTTTCTGGAAGGATTCGGTCTAATTCATTGTGTTAGGAAGGTTTCTAGTAAGTTAAGCTTCACATTGGTCAGTTCAGGGAAGTTTGAGGCTAACGGAAACCACTTCGACGAAATAACGCCACCAGCCACTGCCTACAAGTTTCGAAACCAATAACCACGACCATTATGGACCTAAACCACTACCACAGAGTCTTCATCACCCTTTTCGACTCTGTCCAACATATCCTCCATCACTGATTAGACATTGTCATGGTTTAGAAATTGAACCGAAATCAGAATCGCCGACTTCGGGTCTTGAAATTGAGGAACCGGAACTAGAATTGTCTCCTATGATTCCGTCCAGTTTCGGTTTTGGAACCGCGAAATTGTCTTTTTTTTTTAAAATTAAAAATAAAAAAAATAATTTTTAATTTTTAATAAAATAAATTTTAGAGTAAAAATAATTATTGGATCTAAAAGTATTAAATTATTTAACCAAATTTTTTAATAGTTTATTTAGAATGCAAATATTCTAGAAGATGAAAGGAAAATTACAATGCAAAAAATAGTCTCACATTATTAAGAAAATGAATTTTTGCTTTTAGAAAAAGTTTATTTAAACTAATTATATACGATTTTAAGCGATGTTTATTTGTGCTGTTGATAATAACATATTAAATATTGTGAATAAGTAATAAGTTTTACTATTATACGAAATAATTTAAATATTAATAATTATTTATTTAATATTATTTTTAATTTTTTTCAATAGAACTGGGTGGAACCATCGGTTCTAGGCTAAAGAACTGCCCAGGAACCATGAAACCAACGGTTCCATTACCAGTTCTGAAACTGGCCAACCGGTCCAATTCCGGTTCTAAAACTACAGGTGATAGTTCCGATTCGAAATCGACCCATGCCTATGTCTACCATTGATGACCTCCAAAACCGTCAGATCGATCTCCGCCAGCCACTACCTTTATTTCATCCGAAACCTAACCCGAAGCTCAAATCCGACCCACAAACTCCCTTGCTCTAAACCCGTACGCGCTCTAGGTAAGTTCTCATTCCTTTTCTTCTTTTATTTAAATTATTTAATAATGATATATAAAAAAAAGATATAGAAAATAAAATAATAATAAAAAGTGAGAATAGTTTTTTGCAAAATTTGTTAAAATGATTTGAAATATAAAATAATAAAAATGATGAATAAAAAAAAGGTATAGTGAAAAAAAATAATATTCTATGAATAATGTGAATGTATAGATGAAGACCTATTGATACCTAGATAATTCAAATTTCAAAAAAAAAAAAAAATTGAAAATCAATATGTTAGTTCTTAGGATCCATGACATTTGAAATTCACTTTTTTTGACAAATTCACAAAATTTAACAAACTTATATTTAAAAGAGTTTGATAACCTAAACATGATCAACGTACTAAAATTTTCTTAATAAAACTAGGCATTATCTGATCTCGGCTAGCGGTACGTAGGCACCTCTAAGCGACATAAAAAATGAAATATTTTTCTCTCTCTTTTTCCTTGTCTTTGTAAATTGAATTTTGAATATTGTACATATGGTCTTTTGTTACATTATGTTGTAAATTTGTTAAATCTATTCTTTTTCAAAGAGCTATGCTATGGAACTTGTTATTTTAACCAAAAATAGTCACAATTTCTAACTATTATAACTACTTTTGATTACATTTATTTTACAAGTATTATGTAATGAAATATGACATTTACATTAGCTGGTTGATGTTGCTTTTGGGTCTTGTAACAATAGATGTCCATATGCAATATAGTTTTCCTCTTTAATTTAACAAAGGAATTTGTTCTCACATTTGCGTCAGAAGAATTTTATGCATTTTACAAGTAAAGTATCAAGGTATTTTGATTTCTATTTTTTTTTATTTCATTAATATAAACTGATGTAAGTTGGCAAATAAAACCTTGAGTTGTTTTTGCAACTTGTGATAAAAGACCATTCCTATGATATTTTTTATTTTTTATTTTTTTGGCTTAGATTGGTTCATGAGAATGAGTTATGTGGAATCCAAGATAAGAAGTTCTGTCTTACACAAAGCCACTAACTAGATAGAGCAACCCTAATTATTGAGTTCTGTATTAATAATTTTTACTGATTATATTAAAAATTGACTTTGGATATGGTCAAGCACCATCATTTACAGTTTACTAGTGTAACGATCTCCTAAGAGGGCCTTGTAGAATTACTATAAGCCCTAAGTTGTTATGTCACTATGCATCTACTATGACACATAAGTACATTGTAATATGAAAATAATTATGGGATCTTGATTTTCCATAGATCGATAGAACCAATGAGAATCGGTATCTTTATCGAAGTGCGATGATTAGCTTATGTTAACGTAAACTTAAATGATGAAAGTGATCCTAATCACAATTTGAGTCTATCATAATAATTGCCACTTATTTTTATTTGAAGCTTATGCTCTTACCAAAGATTGGGGTTTTTATTTTCTAATAACTCTCTAATTATTATCACATGCATAAATTAATGCATATAAAATCCCTGTAGTTTTCATCCCATAGTCGAGCTTATTGTTTTTTTTTTTTTTGTCACTTATTTTTATTTGAAGCTTATGTTCTTATTAGAGATTGGGTTTTTTACTTAATTTCCTAATAACTTTCTAATTATTATCACATCAATAAATTAATGCAAATAAAATCCATTTAGTTTTCATTCCACCATAGAACCTATTGGTTTTTTTTTTTTTTTTTTTTTGGTCATGATAATTTGAGAGGAGAATTCGAAGTTGATACCTCTTACTTAAGAGATCAAGAGAAATGCCATTAGATTATAATATTATTTGCCATCTATTATTATTACACACATATCATATGATGTAGTCCACTGGGCATCACTAAGGTTTTTTTTTTTTTTTTTCCATATATATCTATATATATTTTGGTTGAAGGTAGATATCGATGCCAGGATAAATGCATAATCCATTTCAGTTTGAAATATCGATCAACAAAGTGAGTTAACACACACATATATGTATAAATATTTAATTTTTTTAAATATAATTATTGGTAAATTTCTTTTTAGTTTAGAATTTTTGTTTAATTTATATTTTGTTATAAAGAAACATTTGTCATTCATGCATTATGCGAGCTCTCACCTAATTTCATACAATTTTCAAATACATTTGTCGTGAGGTGCTGTAAAATGAGTTAAAAAGCTCACAATTGCATTGTACTCCATCTTTTCTAAAGAGGGACATGCAAGGCGATGAAATATTAATTGTCAGCATGAATCAAACATTCGAATTTCTTTTGTATGCGTTCTCCACCAGGGATGTCTACTATAACCCCTGGCTAATCACCTGTATTTTGTTTTTTGCATCATAATATAATATGTTAACATTACCAGAAAAAAAAAAAATAAAACTTTCGAAATTTCATGGATATGTTCAATCTTTTTAATCTTACAATTATATTCCTTTGACTCTCCTCGTTTTTCTTTCTTATTTATTTATTTTAAGGAGCCCATCGTACCAACAAAACTAGTTATTAAATAGTGCCCCATTTGGTACTTCAACTTTGATGAAAATGTCAATTAGGTATCTAAATTTTAAAAAGTTCAATTTTATATCCACTTAAACTTTTCATACTTTTAAACACTATTCTATTCTTTTATTGTCTTTTGAAGTAATTGACATATGTCATACAATAAATGAGTAGAGTAGTATTTAGGGGCATGAAAAGTTTAATTGGGTATCAAATTAGACTTTTTAAAGTTTAAGTACCCAATTGACATTTTTGTTAAAGTTTAAGTACTAAATTGGGCATTTTTCCTATTAAACAAGTATGATAGGAGAGAATAAAGGGGCTCACTAGATAGAATTGATGCGTAAAGGTAAACCAACTACCTATATTTTTAATTTGTTAATTTTTTTAAGCAACATTTAGTTGTAAGAACTAGACAAGAGAAGAAGAACTGAACAATACAGTACTAGACAATATAATTTTCTTATACCATATTTGGTATACACGACACTGACAATATTAGACAAAATTCTTATTAAGAGATTTTATTTTTATCAATTTTAATATTTTTATACTGTGAAATACAAGGGACAAAAATTTTAAGTTTTGTCCAGTCCAAATACATTATATAAATCAAAGATGATACAATGACTTTGTATAGTCTAGTACCATAAATAATTGTGCAACCAAACATTACCTTAGTGTTATATCTTTGAATTTTGGCAAATTAGTGCTTGCTTTCAAACTATATGTGATTCAATGTCTCCATTAAAATAAGATTTGACATAAATTTATTTTAATGATGGGATAATGAAAAACACTTGATGAAAAATTGCTAAAATCTAAAGATACAAATTACAAAGCTAAATTGTTAAATACAATAAATTGAGACAAAGGCATGATGAGTGCCTGAATTGTCATTTTTTGGCAATTTGGTGCATAATATTTGATTTTTGGCAAAAAAAAAAAAAAGTACCCATACTTTTAAATTGATGGCAATTTGATGTCTACAGTTCAAATAATGGATGCACTAAAATGCAATTAATTTAAAAATACGTTTATTTGCCTAAAATTAAACATTGCATACCAAATTGCTAAAAAATAATACTACATGCACTCCACATGCTTCTATTCCCATCGAATTACACATATTTTGAAAGTACAACCTTTTTTTTTTTTTTTGCCATTAAAGTACAAACATTAATTTGTTTGAATTTAAAGATGGAATATTGAATTGCCCAAAAATGAAAATACAGGCACTTGACTTGTGATTATCACATTAAATTTTATCTTGAAGCTTAAATTCATCTTTATCAAAATTATGAAAGTTCTCCCAATTAGAAAGCTCATATAAAGATACGAATGTATTTTTAAAACTTATGGGACATGAAAAGTCCAAACATTTGATCAAAAGAGAAAAAACGTATGGGTAAATGGTGATTTTAAAATTTTTTTAATAAGATAACTGGTATAATCTACCCTTTGAGAATTCAAATTCCGTGGATTTCAATTCGATGGACAGAAAATTTTTGATCCCACCGAATTTTTGAGTTTAGAACCTTCTAAAATCAGTCAACATATAGAAGTTTTAAAACGAGACTTTAAGTCTTTAATCATTTATAGCACTTAACATGTACATTCATTTGGCACACTACTTTAGTTCTCATCATAAATATTGAAAAGAACTTGTAATATTCCAAGTCAAGTCTCAAGAACACATGGTCAAGGAAATGCATTATTCATTCGGAGGCAGCAAATTGAGGGACAAAAGAAAAATAAAGATGGCTTTTATTTATTCCAACACCGACCACGTATTTGTGTGTTCAATGCTGGAAGTTAGGTAGATTTCATCAATTGGGTGTGTATACTATTATAAGGATGTATTACGGACATTGAAGATTTCATCAACTATATCCTTTAGAAAATTATAAACTATAGTCTAATTACAGACAGTACCAAGGCTGAAGAGCACTAGTACACCATTCGTTTATTTGTTGAGATCCTTTAAATTGGCTAAAATACACTACAAGAAAACCTATTCTTAGAGATAGAAATTTTACGACGAAAAAAGGTAAAATAAGTTATATTTTGACAAATAGAATTAACAACGATTATTTTTATGATAAAAATTTATGTTTAAAAACAAAATTTTGTTTCTGAAATTCAATTTTTATAATGATGGAAATACATTGTTTGAATTTGAATGGACAATTTCAGCCTTTTTATCTGCAGAGCTATTTATTTCCCCCTTTCATCAAAAGTAAGGAAAAACACATAAAGCCAAAATAAAATGAGAAAAGGTAATGTTCCAATAGTTAATTAAGCCCATTATATTTTCATTGAGTGATTTAAGTATCTAAGTTTATTTTAAAATTCATTCAATTCTTAATATTTGAAGTAAATTATATGTGCTTTATATTATATTGTTTGTTGTACTATCTAAACATCTCATCTAGCAATTTCCATAGTGTATATAAAATTATATGTTAGGAGAAAGCCTAACCCTAATCACAATAACAACAAAACCAATAAGTCAAACAATTAATTAATCTGTGATTAGAGATTAGATCTCCTCTTGCCAAAGAGATAAACAATAAATAATGAAGAAAATGTAAAACAGATAACACTAGGATTTAATGTGGAAAACCCAGTGTAGAAAAATCATGGGACCAGTAGTGCTAAAAAATTCCACTATAAACAATATAATGGATTATAATAGAGTTTTTCTCACTAAATCTCACTAGTGGATCACACAATTCTTTACCACAACTGGTTGATTACAAACAGAAACAAGATTTTCTTCTAAAGTTTCTCACTTTAGCATTTTCCTCATTTTTCTCTCTTTCTCCCTCTAGATCTCTCTATCTAAGCTTAAGGAGAGGCACACCACTTGTTCCTTTCAAACCCTAAGATAATACGCAGTATTTATAAGCAACACAAAGGGAATAGAAACAGGCACACACAGGCTGGCATTACATAATTCAAAGCTAGCGAAGTTGAAGATCAAACTTTGCATCGGCATTCCTATGCTGGTTATATGCCGATGGAGCACCCTCCCTACACCGACAATGTTAAAGCCAGCGTAGCCATCTTGGAGCTCTCAGCAGAAAATTCTTCATTTCAACGTTGGTGAATAATGATATCTAGGCTGGCGATGTTGTTTTCCAATAGCAGGTTTACAATATCCAATCTCTTTTGTTTGCATAAAATTCTCCTTATATCTAAGTCCTCTTCCAAGTATATGCCCTATACTTAGGATACCCTTGATTTCAAAGTCCTCTAAATATATAAACATATATTTAAGATCTCCTTGTGCAAGCGTACTGGTCCATTCCTACTTTGATTTCAAAATCTTCTAAATATATATTTGACATATATTTAGACTCCCTTTGGTTATAGATCCATATGAATTGGATCTATAATCCAACATTATATGTGCATTATTTAATATTTGTCAAAAGCTACCTCTTTTTCCTTTTTTCAAAAGTTAGGAAAAAAAAGAAGAAATAAAGGTGAAAAGTCATATTCCAATAATTAATCAAGCCCTTTATATTTTAATCGAGTTATTTGAGTATCTAAGTTTATTTTAAAATTCAATTTAATTCTTAATATTTTAAATAAATTATATGTGCTTTATGCTTATATATATATATATATATATATATATATATTGTACTAACTAAATATCTCTCTTAGTAATCCTTATAATATATACAAACTTAGATAGTGTGATAACATGAATATAACACTTAAATGGGTCACATATAATCTAAAAGATTTTACTAAGGTTTGCGATAAATTAATGAGATAATATTTATTGGGTATTATATTTCTTGCATTATGTACATATGGTATGCAAATACTAAAAAAAATTTCAACATTATAAATATGCAACATATAAATAGTAATTATTTTGAAAACTAACCATTTTGTTTTCCTAGTTCTAAATTAAGAAGATTCAAGAAAAAAATTTCTTATATGGTTATCCCAATAATAAATTGAACCAATTTATTTCAAGTTGAGAGCAAGTTATTACTCTGAACAGATTTATGGTAGTGCTCTTGTTAACTTGGTTTAGACTTTGGCTGGGACATGGAAGATTTCCTTGACTAGCTTCTATTTCCTACCGTATATTGACGGCAAAGGGGCCATCTACGTCTATGTTAAACTTTAATTCATAACCCTTTATATGTATTAATTATGTACCAAAATCTAAATCCATAACTCGGTTTGTGCGTTAAATATGTTCAAAAAATTATAACAAGTTTACAATGAAGCCATCAAGTCTCTACAATAGAAACGTGTTTTAAGTATTATATTCAATTTCCATAATAAAAACAATGTTTAAAGCTACAAGTACGTGTGTTCGTGTACTTCAGGGATGAGTATGGAACGGTTCGGTTCGGTTTGGATTACCTTCCAAATCAAACCAAATAAAAAATTATGGTTTGGTTATTTTTACAAAATTGAATCCAATCATACTGTCCTAAAAAATGGTTCAGTACTGTTTGAACCGTTCACATAAAAATATATAAATCCCATAATTCTAATTTTTTTTTTCATTTTAACTGTTTGTTTGTTCCATTTTCTCATTTTTTTTCTTTTTACATTTTTGCACTTGGCATACACTTTATAATGAAGTAATCTATTTTTAAAAATAAATAATAAAGGAGGAAATAATAGAAATAAACAAAATAGCGACATGAAAGGAAGGAAGTGGAACCTAGATTTACTAGAAGAACTGCTAATATAATCAAATCAAGGTCGAGCTTTCTGGACATGGACTCTGGACATTAACACGAACACCCATCCACTCACTGAAAATAATATTTTTCATTTTTATATTGTTGCTGTTCTTCTCTTAAAGGTATTCAATCATTCTTAGCAATATAAAATTTTTATTGTTTTCTGAACTTCTATAATTGATACTAATAGGACATATGTACTTAGCAACTCTAAATAAATAACTATGGTTAAAATCTAGCTAGTGTAAAGTAATGAAATGAGAAATTTACCTGAACTGTAAAAGCCAAATGTTTGTTTACTGTTTGTTTAGAAAGAAAAAAATGGGTGAAGGTGGTGTATGTGTGTGTGTAGAGTGGGGTTGGGGGGTGTGTGTGTGATTAAGAGAGAGAGAGATGACTTGCTCTCCTTGATGATCTTAACCATATTCAACTCCTAAAGGGGTTTCGTTTTTTAACTGGTTGAAAGTAGAGCTTCCCATAAGGAGATGAAACCCTAGGTGGGCCTTTATTTTTATTTTTAATGTGTAGCCTGCTCTTTCTTTTTTTTTTTTTTTTAATTTAGTGAGTATCACATTTCGGTTCAATTCACAACGTTGAATTAAACTGTGTATTGAACACCATTTCTCAAACTGAACCGTGAAACAAACTGGTTTAGAAAAAAAGAAAAACTAATTTTTTCGTTTGATTTGGTTCAATTTGGTATGGTTCGTAGTTCAGTCTTTTTTTTTTTTTTGGCCCACCCCTTAATGTGTGGTGTCCAATCTAAAAATAACCAATAGCTAAACCAATTGGTTAAGTAATGTACCTTTTTAATTATTTGACTATAATTTCTAACCAATGTTAACTCATTATTCTCTGTCTTAGCCTTATAAAGCATGACTTACATTAGGTATCATGATCTCCATCCTAGCCCCTAAACATGCATCTTTTTTTTTTTTTTTTTTTATGACAAAATCTCATAGTTGAACCTGGTTCTCTACCCTTCACGATGTTGGATTCAATCTATTCCTGTCACCCTCTTCTTATATGCTAACCTAGAAGTCCATCAAGGTTCACGCCCTAATAGCACTCTTTAGCCACTTTGGACCTCGTCTTTAAATTAGGTTAAATAAGCCCACTGTAGCTTTTGCTTTACTTTGTCCTTGAATTGTACATGTACTATTAGGGGGTTTTCTTTGATACTTGCTAATTGATAAACCAATAGATATATAATGGAAGTCTTTAGATATCAAGTTTTCTAATTTTGCATAAGAGATTCTTGGCACATAAGGCTAGATCTTGCCATGGATGAATTTAATTCATACGGAAAATTATGCATGACATATAGTATATGGTTGATTCTTTTATTTGTCTATCATGTTCCAGCCTAGAGATATGGATGAGCCTTATCTAATGATGCCCTTTAAATACCCAGCCTAAGATCATCAAATAAAGACACTAATGTGTTCTTGCAGGCCCTCATGGAAAAGTTAAAGAAATAATTGGTGGATGATATTAGGACACATTGTATGGTTGCAAGTCAAACATTCCAAATTCGAGCAACATTTACTTAGGTGATTAATGATTTTCTTGCATATAACAATGTGTCAGAATGGACCACCAAAGGCTATAAGGCATGCCTCATTTACAATGTAGATTACACCAAACCAAATGGAAACATCAATGATAAGCATAAATTACCCATGATTTCCTTAGGATATTAAGGGCAATTTAGTGCTTATTTAGAGAATTTATTCAAGGATATGGTACTTAAAGTATAAATATAGTCATTTCGGGTATAAAAGGGTAAAACATCAACAATTGGATCAAATTTGAATAATATTTGAAGTGAAACCAGCCTCTAGATCGCATCACGACCTTGATAGGGTTGGTGACCGTCTCAGATATATATTAGAGGAGCTATCACGGGTGTGATCAAGAAGAATCTATGATATAGTAGAGATAACGGGCTGTAATATGGCTATGATATAGACGGTGATCTCTGTTAGTCGCATATACAGAGTAGATACAACTATGATCTAAAGGAAAGGAAGAAAGCATAGAGGAGATAATGCCTCGTGATATGGCCGTAACCGACAGGGGACTAAATTGTAGCAGTAGCATCAAGGTTTGACAACGGTCATTATCGCGCTTAGATTTTTTATTCGAGGAGATCACAATCTCCATCACGACCATGTCTCCTTGGATAGTTGGACTGTAATGAGATAACAGTTCATGGTACGACCGTAATGAAAGTTACTTGTTTATTTTTATGCCAATTCAGATTTAAAAAGATATATTGAAAGGAGACAAAGACAAATTGAGACAAAGCTTTGCTTCTATCATACCCGATGATGCAAGCATATAAATTCTCACCCGAAACATTGCAAAGGATCATGAATCATATTAGTCACTTTGTAATCTCGAACGTGTGTAATCTTGGACAAGAGAGTGTCTTTATGGGTGAATCTACTATATTCAAGCGAGTTTTGTATTTTGTGATTTTTCCTGAAGAACTCGAGCGAGAAGACATGAATTCGTTATTCATATTCGTTGTGCAGACTTCTACTATTGTAATTCAAAACAATGGGTTTCCTTTTTTTTTTTTTTTCCCTATTCTTATGTCATACTTTGTTTCATTTCTACAATTTATTCGTTTGTGTTCTTATTATGCCATGAATACGTAATATTTTAGGGTTTATGAAGTCATGTTGGAATGAATGTGCATGAATATATAATTCAACTTATTAATTATTGATTTTTATGATTTGAACTTGCATGATATGGTCTTGTAGTAGATCTCAGTGAAACATGTTGAGAAACAATTTCATTGAGTACATCCGAATCGCTAGTACAAATTAATCCTATTAGTAGAGATATTAGTAGGTAGTTTGTTGCATGTTTTATGAAATTCAAGAACATCAATAGAGATTAACGAAATCTTGATTTGTCCATTTATTAAGAGAGATTCTTATGAATGCAATTAGGATTAAAAATGAGTATGATTGAGTGGTTTTGAGAAGAATACTTATGTGTTAAGAATTTCTATTGACAATAATTAATAGGAAGAACATTTAATGAATCATGTTGATGTGATGGAGTCAACCTACTCTGCATTAATATTGTTGTTGTTATTCTGTTGGTTGTTGTATCAGTCTGGTGAAATTGTATTTAGTATAGTTTAGCTATTTAAATTAGACTTAATATACTTAACTCAAGTATTCGATTTGTGAGTCAATAAAAGGATTAATCTATACTAGTTTTTGTATCAATTTCTTATGGAGACTACTCTATACTCATCCATGCTAACAAATGGTAGGTAAACTTGTCTGTTGAACCAAGTGAGGGATAGAATATAGGTTTATAAATTTTAAGACTAGCAATCAAATAAGTTCCACTACATAGGGCATAGACGGTTCCTGCCTTATAAAAATTGGTGGCATTGAGATAGTTAGTGTTTTGATGGCATTGTTGAGATAAAACTCCAACCATAGGAATTTTAGCAACATGGATATCTTAGCTCAGTTGAGTTGATATGAGCATGTTGTAGGGGAAAGGGGTAAGAGAGGCTTAGTAGGTTGCCATATTGGTGGCAATTGGAGTTTTGTCACAATCTTGATGTTATGCACATTGAGAAGAATATCTATAACAACATGGTTAGAACTATGTTCAGTATCAAAGGTAAGATAAAGGATACTAAGAAGGTCAAATTAACCCTCCAAGATATGGGTATCCAACTAGAGTTGCACTTGCAATCTTAAGGCAGTCAAATTGTCAAGCCACTTGCTTATTTACACTTACCCTTAGCAAATGATGGAAGTATGTAACTTGATCAAGATATCAAATTACCAGATGGGTATTCATTGAATATATTGTCAGGTCTTGCTTCAAACAAAGTGAGTCTAAGGGGTATGAAAAGCCATGATTGACATGTGTTGTTGTAAAGGATCCTCCCTATAGTCATTCATGGGTTTCTTGATAACAATATTTATGACATTACTTGTGACATATCACACTTCTTTAGAGAGTTAACTGCTAAAGTGCTTTGTGCAGACTTGTTGGAATCATTAGAAAATAGTGTAATTCTTATAACATTTGAACTAAAGATAATATTTTTGCATACTTTCTTTGATATCATCATACACCTACTTATGTATTTATCGAGTGAAGCACACATGTGGTCCAGTTCTGTATTCGTTGAATGTGTCCAATAGAAAGTGTTTAAGGAAGATGTTGGAATAGGACAAGACTGGAGCGCTCAATCACCAAGTCGTATGTTATTAGAGAAAACATTCTATTATATATGCTTTACTTTAAGAATATAGACTATTAAACATGCATCTGCAATTGTGGAATGATCCCTTGCAAAAAGGTTATGGCTAAAGTTTTTGAATATTTCCTCAGCCAGTACAACCATTAGGCACATACACTTTAATAGACATAGATAATGAAATTAAAAAGATGCATTGGATGATACTCTTTCTAAGTTGTGTCACCATCTCATTATCTGACAACTTATGGTAATATTTCAATCCCTATGTTATCTTTTATGTTTGTTTCAATTCCAATTTACCGATTGTTATATTTTTTATTATCTTATAGCAAAAGTTCTTGGTACCCATTAACTGATGAAGTATGAAGAAGTTATGGGAGGTTCTTGACCTACTTGTAAACAAGTTATATGGTGAGGTTTGCCACAACTACAATTGCTTGTACAAGAAGAAGGATAAAGGTGAAGCATCTAGGAGTCAATCATTCCTGAGTTTTGAACATGGGGTCGAGGAGTGGAGAGGCCTTTGCGATTTTTTTTCAAGAATAACCTCAACTTTAAGGTACGTGATTTTACAAACTAATAGTCCACACAAGTCTTCCCATATGCCATGCATGAAATACTTTGTCACTTTTGATTTTGCATAATTGGTCCTAGATTAACGTTGGCTACTAACAAAAGTATAAGGTATGTATACTACAAGCACAAAGTCCTATTTATATCATAGGATCACACACATAAGTCATACTTTCTTTGCTGGGATAAGAAACATCTTATATGGGTATTACAATAATTTAATCTTTTTTTCATTTTAGGTTACAGTTTGAGCAAGAATTGTTGGTGGATCTACATCAAGAGGAAGGATGGTGAGCCTACTCATGAGTGGGTAAAAGAGGAGAGTTGGCAAAATTATGTAAGGAAATTTCTAAAACACACTAATGGTTACCTAATATTCTTTATTTATTATCCTTGTAAATAGCCATCTCATAATTTCAAGTAAGAGTGAATGTGTTACAGAAGGCGAGAAAAGGATGCTTAGGCTCTTGAGATTGGTGGGTTAGCAATGAGAGATATTAGCATTATCTTCAATAGCTTTGGGGGGCATGAATGGACTTGTTGCGCCAAAGCATCAAATGAGGTAGGAGTATGCATGACTAGGATGCATTATTAACCACGACCTACCTATCCACAACCTGTTCTACCTACAAGTTCAACATCTTGCAATATTAATCCAATGTAGTCCACTCTTGAATTGTCTACTACAATACCTCCCCTTCTTAAAAAAGAGAGCCACGACCAATTTCTTTTCCAACCAGTTTAAATGTAGGCCAAATTGGCATGACCTGTTTAGCCCGCAAGTCAAGAGTTAAAAAAAAAGAAAAGAAAAAAAAAAGGAAAAGTTTAATAATAAGAATAATATAATAACATATAGTGATTATTTATGATATATTATAAAAGAAAATAAATTGATATATGCATCACAAGTATTATAATATTTTTTAAGTTTATATTTGTTGATTCAAATGTAATATGATATTTAATAAATTATTTAAAAAACACTTATTTTTATGTATAAGTAATCACAATAGTAACAAAATTAATTTTTAATGTATATAAAATCCTAAAATATATAAATATTATAATTTTTACATAAACTAACTTAAAAAAATAACAAAAATAATAAAATAAAAAATTTTCATTGGGCTCGTGAGTTGGCTCATTTAGCCCGTAGGCTGGGCCCGAGCATAGAAATTTGACCAGTTTAAAAATGGGTCAAAATAGCCCTGCCCGTTTAACTCATGGGCCAATGTGGGCTAGTCGTCAGGTTCGTTTGCTCACCTCTAGCTAGGCATCTCGCGGGTCGGTTTTACTTTATACGAACCCGAAACTGCCCCGTCTACAGTATGAGGCGGTTACGAACCATGGACCTGCCGGATCATAGGGCGGGTCCCACAGTTTTGAATTGAACCAATTTTTTTTTTATAAAAAAATCCCCATGTCCTCTTAACTGTAATTGCTGTCTTTTTTTTTTCCTCGCCGGTTTGAATCGCCGATTCTGGCGGGTCCCATACATGGAACTAGCAAGGAGCCGCCACCCCAGAGGGTCCTGTTGCCAGGTCAAAGCCGCCTCGTCGGGCCGATTCTCCCTGCTAAACTGCCTGTGGCGGTTTGGGTTAGGTCCCGGTTCGGACCGACTCTAAGAGATGTTTACCTCTAACCCTTTCTATTGTATACTAATATTGATCCTATAATTGGCCAAGCTAATTGTATTCCTATGCCTAGCTACCATATCCACAACTAGTTAGATTCATGTAGGTCAACCCAGTCATAAAGTCCGCTTCCACCGCTAGCTTATTTTTTGTAGCTCCTTAGGCCCTTACAACTCTATTGACACTCCCTTAGTTGACTAATCCTCACATAGCCGCCTTTGTAGTAGCATAAGCTCTTTTATGAATTGTTACCACCCCTAGCTTATGGTTTCTATTGTTGATGAAATTGAGACCATAATTTTTATTAATTTGTTTTACGGCTACAATAATTTCATTTATATTTGTTTCCATTATTCTAAATAACTATTAGACTATTTAGTTTTAATATTTAACACCAATGTAGAACTTTAAACACTGATAAATAAAAAAAACCATAAATGTGACTTTCATATAAATTCTACAAAATTTATATTATTTACAACTTAAAAAATAAATTAAATAGAATTAAATGGCAAAGCTCATTAATTACATAGACAAAATGGTAAGTCTTGCCGATCAATGCGTCGTATGTGACAAATCCTGATCGATTTATGACTAGTAAGTTTTAGCATTTTTTAAGTGAAAGAATTCACTCACTATTAATCTTTGCGGGTGAAACTCATGTCTATCTTCATTTTAAAAGAAAATTATTAAAATATTAATTATATAAAAAGTTACAAAAATTCAATTGCTAGGTCGCATTATTATGTGTGATACAACAATTTTTATATATATATCACATTGCTTTTAATTTATGCAATACTCATTTTACATCGCATGTATTAAATGCTATACATCAATCATAGTACATTGCAATATTACATTTAACACATGAGATATATATTGATAATATAGTATCAAATGTATTGAATGCGATAGTCCATTGGTAATTATGTTATTTTTTTGTCTAATTAATATTTATGTAATTTTTTTGTTGCTTTGGTAAATGAGGAATTATCTCAATCCTTACCTCGTCAAAAAGATTTTGCCCATATCAAAATATCTTATTATGTTGGATAACTAAATATACATTGCTTTTTTACTTTTTTTTTTTTTCTCTTTTGCTATTCCTTCGTTTGTATCATAGGAGTAGGGTCATAGATGAGTCGAGCTGAGCCAAGTTGACTTTTATAAAGTCTGAGCTTGGCTCATTAAAAATTTTAACAAGTTCAAGTTAAGCTTTTATTGAGCCTAAAAAATCTAAACTCGAGCTTGATAAAAAATCTCAAGCTCAAGTTTGGCTCGATTAGGAGCTCACTTAGCAAACTTACGAGCTCAAAAATAAATCGAATAGTTAAAAAAAAAATAAACTTAAACTTTAAATGTACCAGATGAAGCATTACAAACGACTATACATCTCATTTAATAGTTAGAGACATGTAAGAACAACTCATCAATGGTAAGACCAATACTATTTTTTGTAGCTGAAGGTTGCCTCTCAATCATGGGAGTTAAGCAATATGGGACTTATTACTTGTGCATTTTCATACACAAGAAATAACATGATATGATACATATATACTTTATGGCTTGGCCTTAAAGCTAGACCACATTGCCAAAGAAACAAGTGTTTTGGCATATAGCCAAGTGGATAGTATGGAAAGAGTGGTGTAGCCTTTATAGAGTACCAATGTTAAGTTTCTTTGCCAACTAATTCATGTAGGACAAGAAATAAAAAGATATGCACAATAACTTTTGTCTTGTATCCCACGTGAAAAGGGGGAAAAAAAAAAACACAAGCGTATACATCACTTTCTCATTATAAATTGACGCATGCATTTGCATCTTAAAAAAATGTATTTTCTTTTCTTCTTTGGCTTATGCAATAACAATCAGTCCTTTTTTTGGCTTGCATGAATTTTAAAATAAAGTCTGACGGATAAAATTTAATATTTAAAAAATAATTTTAAAATAATAATTAATGAAATATTGTAATAAATAATATAAATATTGTATATTTACTATAAGAAAATTAGTCTTTAGAGATAAAAATTATGCAACGGAAAATAGATAAAACAAGTTATATTTCTGTAAATACAATCAACGATTATGGTTTTTGTGATGAAAATTTACGTTTAAAGATAAAATTTTTCATCTTTAAAGCTCAGTTTTCTTATAATGATCATACATAGCTCGCGAAAAGGTCCGTATGCCTAAAGGAGCTTGAGATATGAGCTTTAAAATGGTCCATTTAGTTATATAAGCTTTATTTTCAGCTGTAGCATAATTCTTTTATTAAATGAGCTTGAACCGAGCTGAGTTTGATTGAAACATGAATAGTTTGTGAGTAGTACGACTCGTTTGTACCCTATATTTATAGATTGTTACGATTTTGTTCTTAAGTACATGCCAAAAAAAAAAAAAGGTATGTGGATGTATATGATAATATCAACCCTATGCCTGTTCACTTCGAATGAGATCAAATATATCTTACATACTGTGTTTCTAGAATAAGATGGTGTTTGCATTTTCACGTTGATATGTTCAATTTTACAGGTTCATTCGTCTCTCTATTCCACAGTTATAAAATTAATAAAGGTTAAGTGGAAGATTATTCGAAGATGACGAAGTAAAAGCTGGCCATGGTGACTAATGAAAGATGCCTTTTTCCATGATCTTGGTCCACACGTAAAAGACCTTAAGGATAAAGATCCATCACCGATAAACTGTAATCCAAGACTAACTACTCCCACCACAAAGCTGCAATTTTAAGGTTTTTCTACTGAGTGGAAATTTGCTTGTCTTTCTAGTTTTTCTCCAAGAATAATGGTTTGTTCTTTTCTTTGATTAGTCACGGCTTACGTGTTAATTTTAATTATAAAAGCATCTGTATTTTTCCTTTTTAAATTTCAGTATAGTCCTTTCGGCAAGACCTTGTCTGATCATCATTTCGATTGATATATAAATTAATATGATAAAATTTTTAATGACGATGGGTCTATTTGATTTGTAGTTTTTTATGTCATTTTGATATTTTATTTTTGTATTTTTAAATAATTATTTTATCAAACACAAATACAGATAAAAAACAAATACTTTTATTCATAAATAAATTAAACAGATCATATATATATATATATATATAAAATAAAAATAAAACATATAAGACATAAATGAAAATCTAATAATCTAAACAAACCTCTATAATAGACTGATGCATCTGCCAAGTTTTCATTGGTTTTTCAAAACTTGTTTTCGTGTGGTGTATCAACACTTCTATTGATCTCCTTCCTTAAACCTAGTTTGTGAATTTTTTTTCCTTGTTTAACATACAAACGAACTTAAATTGGCTCCAAATAGATTAAAAGGCTTATAAGTTCAATTTTTCTTTCATGTACTAGTACTAAGATCTTGGTTTTACGACTTAAAGGGTATAAGAACCTTGTTGTATAAAAGCCTATTTAGTTCATTTTATTTTGGATTATTTTGTATTTTTTAAGCCACTTAGGTTAACGTGTTTATCAAATAAAAAAAACATAAGAAAGATAAACATACATATATACCACTCTTTTAAATTTACGTACCTAATAAATCCCTATAAAATCACATTTATTTATTCATTAACTTGATTCATTTTTACATAAATATCAATTAAGAAGTTTCTTTTCAAATACATAAAATATAGTTTTTAAACCATTTTCTTTAAAAATAATGTGAATTTTCATATCCTAATTCCCACACTTCTGATCAATAATAAAATATAATCGAATAGGATAGTTTTCAAACGTCAAATCTAAAACAAATGCACATCAAATAGAGAAAATGTACATATTAAAAAAGACAAAAAAGAAAAAAGACAACTCTAATTAGGCCCAATTATTAGGTGAGAGTAATATTTGTAAAATAAGATGCTTTTGCATTGTAGTCTCATTTAGTCGTTATGTAAATGATTTAAGATTCCATTTGGATCCTTAACTGTACTGACATCAATAGAATGACATTCTCAAAAGAAAAAAAAAAAATATATATATATATATATATATAAATATATGAGCTGATTTCATGATTCCACATTTTATAATTTGATTTTACTGAGGTTCGTTTTTGTTACAATAAATCCATTGAATATGAACTAGTTTAATTTTAAAACCTATAACATTAGTATCTTTTAACAAATACTTTTCTCTCTAGTCAGGTGAAAATGTATTTATATTTTATTTTATACTAGAGAGATGACAAATGAAATTAAAAAAATCAAAACACAATTGAAGAAGATTTGAAGGCAAGAAGTATATAAAGCCATATCAAATGATAAATAAAAGTAAAAATTTAAAAATAAAAGAAAAGAAATGAACACTGTTTGAACCATTTTCTCACAGCTCATTTTACTTTGTCAAACCATTAGATTCGATTTGATAAAGGTTTACAAACAAAATAGAAATACAATCGAATTTCGAAACTGGTCCATTTTTTAATCCTCACTTAATTATATCTGAACGAAAATGCAGAAGAATAATTCAATCGTCGCTTCGGTCCAAAAATGAAGTTGTTAGAGTTAAGGAATTTAGAACCATCTAGGTGTGTCACCATCATTCTAGATGAATCAATAGTTAAAAATGGAATATTTTTTTTAATTTTTTCTTTCCAATAAATAGGCTATTATGTTCAATACGTCAACTTTAGGATATATGATACAACCAAAAGTGCCATTGATTAATTTCTCTCCCATGTGCCATATGAGAAGACCAAGCCTTACCAAACCTTGAAAGATCTTTTCCTTTACCTAGGGCCACTTGAAAATCTCTTTCTCTTATTACCTTTATTAAATAATTTAGTTGGGTGAGACTCATTGGTTATCCACTTCATCATATGTAGATGTATATATATATATATATAAGTTACATTCAAATGAGCCAACAATTTTCTTTTCAAAAGAGTCCAGTGAATGATGGTCGTTTTAATGTTTTTTAAATAGGTTGTATTTTTTATTTTTTGTGAAAATCAATCAAATAGTTTATGGAGCATGCGTTGAATATATGATATTGTAATGATATTATGTAGATTTTTCTCAATAAAATGCACATCGAAATCATTATCTGAATTTTATGTGTGTTTTTTTCTAATTATACATCTAAAATTAAAAATTTGTAAACGACAAATAAGTAATTAAACTTTTACTTATTAAATTTTACACCTAAAGTTTGAATATGCTAAATATTATATCTAATTGAACTTCAATGTACCAACTTTATTATGTTCATAAATAGCGGTACACACTTTATTGGTTGAAGTGCAGTAACAATTTCCACAAATAAGAATTTGATTAGATATAATATTTAATATAACTAAATATCCAAAGTTTAGAATACAAACATTCTACAATATAACCTATTTAAAAAGGCATCACTAAAACAATTTGATATTTACATTACCTTTGGACGTTTCCTCTTTTTTCTCTTTATCTCTTAATAGACTTAGATGTTAGGGGCATTTTTGTAATTGAAGTATCTTATTTTTTGTTTTTTCTTTCTTCTTCTACTTTCACTCTAAATATGGAGGGAAAAAAGAAGAACTTAGGCGGAAATACTTTCATCGATTTCATCCCATTTTCATTTGTTATTAAACAGTCCAAAACACATACATAATTTCACTAATTATCGATAACTTGTTTATACATGATCCGTGGTGTTCATAACCCCTAAGCGTGTATACTTGAGTTTCCTCATGTATATCGGGTAGCCCTAACGATCGGGCATGTAGTTAGGTGGTGGTTAAAGGAGTGGAAATATAGCAGTCTCATCATTGGTGGCACAGCATGACCAATAACTCCCCTAATATGACGAGTCTCAAGTACTTTGCTAGCGCCAAGCCACCTGGCCTTATCATAATAGGTTCTTTTGTAGGTTGTTTCAAAACGGTCCACTTTAGACTTTTGAGTTTGAAATTTGACTCCTCTACATCTATTTGCCATTAAATAAAAAAGATGATGTATTGAATTCAAACTTTTTGGCCTTAAATATTCGATAATATAATTAATAAGCAAAATGATGTAGGGCAAGGTAAGCCGAAAATAAAGAGATAGGGAAAAGATATAAATATTTGCAAACTAAACTAAAAATAATAAATTGATAGTTTGGTAACCTCACACAACCAGTGAAAATTTTGATTTGATGACCTCGCATTACCGTTGGATTGTATGACCTCATACCACATGATGAATTTTATGATAATCTCACACCATCGATAAAAAGAAAGGCATCATGTCTTAGAAAAGAAATTATCTTATTAAAAATCTTAATCACTCATCATCATCATCATATTTATTACGAGTAGCACCAATTTATAGGATAAAATAAAATCTAATATTCTAGAAAAGCTAAAAAGATTTGATATCTACAAATAAGATATCAATTTACCAATCCTATCAAATCCTAAGATAAGAAAACTAAATCTTGAAAAATAAAATATAATAATTAAACTATATCTATTCTAATAAAATAAAATTCTTCCATATGTTCCGTATTATTTTCTTGTTCCGCATCACTAAAATTTGACATTTGATTGAGATACTATGGTAAATTATTGTATTATTATATCGAATTTCATTTTTTTGTGCTTTGAAATATAGATTTTCCAAGCTAATACAATATTATAAATTGAAAAAAGCAATGATCCCTCATAAGTTACTCCAACCAAGATGAAAAAAGACAAAACCCGTCTATTATCCACATGTGTAATTCTCAAATCGAAACAACCCATGCATGTATTACAAGTCTTTAGCAACTTTAATTTATCTAAAACGTAATGGAATTCTTTTTTATATAATGTATATAGTTTCTTTACCTAGATCTTTTTTTTTTTTTTTTTAAATCTATATAGCAATTAGCATATCAAATATAACATAGGCTCTTCTCTCTTTTTCTTTTTAACCATTGCTATTCAAATCGTTGACCAAATATGGATTTGATTCCAAAGAAACTAGACATAATAACATAACACATGGAATAAAGAGCAAGGTCTATTGGATAATTGATATTCTATTTGTCAACCCGGCTAATCTTCATAATTAAACATTGTTACTGTATAGGTTGCTATGCCGCTTGTCTTATGTTCAGCTTAGGGATTTGATAATAGATCGAGGAGAAAGGAGGTCTAGCGGGAAGAGGAGAAACAATTTAAAAGAATCAAGTCAACCTACAAGACGAATTTAATAATTTGGATGCTATATCAAGGCAACTCTTTAAACCTACCATTTTAATCTTCTCTTCGCTACCAAAATACCGACATAAGGATATACATTTTATATAATATTAAACCTATAAGACATAATAGATGTGGAAAGTAGATATATAATGAGAATCAGGAGTCACAAGTCATTTTATATAATATTAAACCTATAAAACATAATAGATGTCAAAAGAGATGGATAATAATGAGAATCAGGAGTCACAAGTATGTACTCCTAAGAAACACTATTGATATATTTTGATTGTCCGTTTTTCATTTATATTTATAAGGTTATATCTAATATTTGTTTATGAAAAGTTAAGTTTTCATTTTTTTTTTTTCATTTGTTTTTACGAACACCTAAAACCAAATAGATGTGAAGCAAATGAAAACATACAAATCAAATGGCACCTAAAAGTTGATCTATATAATTTATATAGAACACTGAGAATAATATAACTCTATTACTTAGAGAATAATTGTATACATTTTTTATAATATTAAACCTATAGTACACAATAAATATGAAAAGTAGATAGATGTCAAGCAAATGAAAAACATATGAATCAAAGGGCACCTAAAAGTTTATTTATATAATTTATATAGAACACTAAGAATAATATAACTCTATTACTTAGAGAATAAGCGTATCTGCAAATGATAAAATAATTTAGTGTAAGCAAAAGTTGAGCATAAATTGATCTTATTATTTAATTATTTTCCCCTAAAACCAAACAACAATCCGTCTAAATAACATTATTTTAGTATAATAAGAAATCTATGACTAGACTAAGTCGCTAGTGTCTAAACACTCCATTCATAACTGATATACTCTTTTATAAAACAAGGGTTGAGCATCCCTTTCATAACAAAAAAAATTCAAATAGGAATGATTGTTAATCCCAAAAATAGAGGGGAGAGAGAGAGAGAGAGAGAGCCCATATAAGAATGAAAACTAAACTTAGAAAGAAAAAATTATATCATTGGATCAATGTTTGAGGATAGATTTAAATAAAGGATCATCATTTTAAATGATAAAAAAAAAAAAGATCAACATTAAAGAGAGTAGTTTGAACCCTTTTCTTAATTATATATATATAAATTTATTCATATGACTCTAATGTAAAAGTGGATTATATATTTGCCTAGGTTTGCAAGGTAAGTTCAGTTTATTCTATTGCTTATTTATATGATTTAGATAATTAACTAGATTAATCAATATGGAGTGAAAAATAAAGAATCGTGATGCTATTTGTGCTTGGTTGAGCATCAAGTTAAACATGGTTTTAGATATCGAGGTCATGCTATTGATAAATAGATTATCAATTAATTAATTTATGACCGGTCTAGGCTGGGAAAATTCAAAGTGGAGCTGCTAATGCAACACACCGGAAGCTAAATGGAGACATCTATGAAAAGAACAGTGGACGTTGATTTGGGTGAAAACAATTTTAAAAAAACTTAAGATAAGATGATTACCTGTGGTCAAATGTGGTATTTGATTGCAGCTATGACTAATTCCAGCTATGACTCTCGGTTTGTTTGTTGTGTAGCTTAATATATATACTTACGTCTGTTTGTTCCATCTTATTCTGCTTATTTTGTAATCCTACTTTCATCGTTTTCTAGATAAATTATTTGTCAAGAAATGAATACAGATAAAAAATAGGTATTTTTATTTATAAACTGATCAAATAAACTAAATACTGATAAAATACAAATAAAACATGAATGAAATAAGGAGAAAACAAAGTACATACTTTATGCAAAGAGGGCATATTGTTTGATCTTCACTGTTGCATTGCCTATTTATGGCATAGCACTCTTGCTAGGCACCATTACACACCTATTAATGGGCTTATATAATAATATTTTAAGTACAAATAATACGAATATGAATTAAGGAAGAAAAAGGGGTATAAAATGTTTTAGAAAACTAATGTATATTTAGGAGAAATTAAGGACACGCGGCGTAAGTTAAAGTGTCCCATTAGATCAGTGGCAGCTGGACATTCCATGTAAGTACGTAGGTATCTTTATATGCATTGTAACAGTTAACAAAGTTCCCCAATGCTTTTATTCTATTTTATTTTCCTTCTTCCTGTAATTGTAGTATGAGTCGCATAACTTTCCATCGAGTTTCGAAATATTCCACTAAATTTTATAGTATACCTTTAATCAATATTTAGTTTTTTTTATACAATAAAATTACTCATGTTTTTTTCTTCCTTTTTTTAACCCTTCATCATTTTTCAAGAACAATATAATTCATGAATAATCTCTCAGTTTCATGGTGTTGCACGTCGTCTCGTAATACAACCGCGAAAAACATCCAAATATTCTAATTTTCCTATTCCTTAAAAATTTGTACTGCTCCTCACTGTTCATAAACATCCTATACTTTGTAATACGACTGAAATCATAATTTCATCAAAAGTCTTGTGATCCAAACTTTGCTATGAATCTTCAAGGCGAGTCACTTACCTAGAAGAGGACACTGAATTGAGAGGTTGGGAAGCATCAAATCGATACTAGAGTTAGAGAGAGAGAGAGAGAGAGAGAGAGCAAGAGAAGTCCATGTGATCGATGCAAAGACATAAACATATTGTCTCTTAACACAGACACTGATAACTAACATGGAAATACCTTTCAAAAGACCTTAGTATAGGCCAAATTCGATCCCTGAACCAACCTAATCCATCAGTTCAACTCAATTGTACGGATGATAACTCGTATGCCAACCTAATGGTTTTACAAGGCCATGGACAAATCAACCTTACCAACCAGCTATCTTGGGATGACAAGGTTTAAAAAGAATGTAAAATTCAAAAGAAAAGTGGAAAAAAAAAATGAATGTAAATAACATACAAATATTTAAACTATTTTCATTTAAATAGTGAAAATTTAGTATTTATTCACAACTTTTATTGTGTTGTTGTTATTAACTATACCAATAAACATGCTTAAAGCCATGTTTAATTGGATTTATATAGAGATTAAAGTGAAATTTTGTTTCTTATAGCTCATGACTTGCTTTTGCCTTTGTAGGATTTGTTGTATCTTGAATGATTTATTTATAGTACTATATTACTAACTTTACAACTTGTAGATGTATGGATTCGAGGGAAGTAGTTATGTATGTGTTGCATGAGTAGAGTATCGCGCTATACGTGGCCTGCGAGGAGTGACACTAATGACACGTCAAGGACGATCAAGAGGAAAGTGGAATAGGGAGGTAGAGTAGGCAATCTCAATCGTCTCAAGTGCATTTATGACAGATGGAGGAGCTATCAAGCATCAAACCTTGTAAATAGTGATGAACAAGTATTTTAATTTCTTGCGACAAAAATTCAGCAGTACTTCGTGTTTTTATCTGATTTCTTCCTTTTTTGAATGAGAAGGGACTTGTAGTATTTATAGAGCTTGGTCTTCATTGTTATCCGTTGAATTGCATTGACAATTAACAGCCAAGATGAGTCTCTTTTAATGCATGTGCCAAACTGAGAAAGATTGGAGAATGGACAGGCCGATCCAACGGGCTATACTCTAAGCTCCCCATGCCAAATCTCTCTTGATCTTCCCAATAACAAAACCAAACTCGCTGGTCTTTGTTACTCAGCTTACAGTCAAGCCTAAATAAATAAATAATACTATTTATATAATAAGCCCATAACACAACTAAAAGTGGATATACTTGTATATAAATAAATGCACATTTTAAACCATTCTTTTTGACAAAGAGACTGAAGATTATTGTTTCTAGGACCAATTTTAATTTCATGTTAAAGATTTGTTTTAGTTAGTTATATATATATTTTATTTTTAAATTTTATTTTATTTTAATTTTTTTATTTTTAATTATATATATTTTTAAAAAATGTTGAACATATATGTTTTTATTTATTTTCATATGTGTCGTACACGTGTACGGCTGATAGAATTTCTTTCTTTTGTATATATTCTTTTCCTCTTCCGTCATAACTAATATATTCTTTTCCTCTTTTGTCATAACTAACTAATTGAGACAGATACACATTTACAAAGAATCTCTCATATTTAACCTTTGCTTTCTTCCTGATCTTGATCTAATGATCGTGCATGTAAGTCTTTTCATTAAAGTAGTATCAATTCAGATTTGCAAGAATTTCTTCATGGCATCAAGTGGATTTAGGGCTCTTTATTCTCTTGTTTTCTTTTGCATATCACTTTTCTAGTTTTCTTCGTGATTTAGTGTTAGTGTTTGAATCATGTTCGATGCGACTATGTCTTCTATTGAAAATTTATATAATGATTGTATTTTCTTTCTGGTTCGGATCATCCCAATATATCAATTGCTAATATGGTTCTCAATGGTTCGAATTACCATAGTTGAAGTCGTTCTATTCGATTAATGCTAGGAGCGAAAGCAAAACTAAGCTATATTGATGGAACATGTTTAAAACCAGAAGAGAATGCTTTTGATTCACAAAGATGGTTGAGAAATGATTACACGGTTAGATGTTGGCTCTTAAATTCAATGACAAAGGAACTTTCAAAAGCTTTCATGTATGCTCAATCTACAAAAGAGCTATGGCAGGATATAAATGAGTCGTTTGGTATGATCAATGGACAATTGATTTTTCAATTACAGTTTGAAATTTCTACTATGAAATAGGGAAATCTACAGTGATAGAGTATATCAATAAGTTGAAGAAACTATGAGATGAAATGAATAGTATATGTGATGCTAAATTGTACATGTGGAGCTTATGAAACTTGCATCTGTGATACAAAATTGAAGCTACAAGAAATTGAGAATAGAAGTAAACTGATGTAGCTCCTCTTGGGATTGAATGAAGTGTATGAATATGAAAGGAACCAAATTCTCTCATTTGATCTGTTATCCACAATAAGTAAAGTTTACTATTTGATTTGCCAAATAGAAAAGCAAAAACAAGTGAATGAAATAATAGGAGGGACAAATGGTGCTAATGCAGCTTTCTTGGCCAAAAATTCACATCAAAAGTCTCCAATCATAAATGTTGTTGATCGATAAGACAAAAGGAACAAGATGATATGTGAACATTGTAAGAAAATTAGACATTCAATTGATAGATGTTTTGAAATTGTTGGATTTCAAAACTGGTTTAAAGGACCAAAATCAAATAAGTATAATACTCAGTTTGCTGCCCATGTTGGTTCTTTTGACACGCCTTTTGATTTTCAATCTAACAATTCTACTGTTGATGAGAATATAGACCTTGTTTCAAAAATTTTCCAAAAAGTTATGAAGGCTTTAAAAGGGAATCAATTGGTTGAAAATCATCAAAACAAAAGCATTATGAATTTTGCAGGTAATGCTCTCAATTTAGCCTCTTCATTTGATAGTAAAACAAATCATTGGATTGTAGACTTAGGAGCTTCAGATCATATTACTCCTTATTCCAACGTCCTATATAATGTTCATCATTTGAACTACTCAATTTCTATTAAAATGTTGAATGCTCATGTCACAAAAGTTAACATTGTCGGAGATGTTAACTTACATGATCATATTGTCCTTCGAAATGAGTTTTTGGTACTTGAATTCACTTCAATTTGTTATCAATAAGTCCTTGCTAATCAACATGACCTTGTTGTCACTTTTGATACCTGTTTCTATCCTTTATAGGATCAAAATATAAACACACCTTAGCAAGTGGTAAAGCAAAGTCTGGACTCTATGTGTTGAAGTCACAAAGCTTGGTTAGTTCTTCTAGTTCTAGTCTGAGTTGTAATCTGTATTAGATCAAAATAGTTTTAATAAATGTTGTTTCTTTAAATAATAAAGTTCCTTTGGTTCTTTTACACAAGAAATTAGGACATATATCTTGGTCATCCTTGTTGCAACTTGTGAATCTTTCTGATCATACTAAAATTCGTCCTGTATGTGATACTTATATGCTAGCCAAGTTTCACAAATTGCCTTTTCATTCTAGTACTACTTGTTCTTCATATCCTTTTGAATTGTTACACATGGATATTTGGGCCCTTATACTACACCTTCTATTTCTAGAGATAAATTTTTCTTAGCCATTGTAGATGATATGAAACGATGTACATGGACTTGCCTCATAAAACATAAACCCAAACACTTACCATAATAAACACTTTCCTTTCACTCATTCAAAATCATTTCCATATAACACCAAGACTACTAAAACAAATAATGGATCAGAATTCCTTGCAAATGATTGCCAAGCCATGTTTAGAAAGCTTGGTATACAACATCAAAGGAGTATCAATTATATTCCTCAACAAAATGGCATTATTGAGAGAAAACATAGACATTTATTGGACACGACTAGGGCTTTGCGTTTCCATGCCCATCTTCCCAAATATTTTTAGGGAGAATGTATTCTAGCTGTAACTTCTCTCATCAGTAAAATGCCTTTACAAGTCGTCAATTGGAAAACACCATATCAAATGTTATATAAAAAAATACCCAAATAATGTAATATACAAATAAATATTTTATATTAAAAGGCAAAGATATCATTTAAGATAAAATAAAAGGGTTTTATGGTCAATCCTAAAGTTAAATTAATTTTGTTGTTTTTATTTTGTCGGTTATCAATGTATGAATGAATATGAAGAGACGTCATTAAAGATGAAGAGATGTCATTAAAGATGAAGGGACATTATTAAAGATGAACAGTTATTCCTTCTCTTCTATATAAACTAGGATTCCCTCTTCTCCTAACATAACCCTAAACCTAGAAATTCTCTCTATGAGTGTTCATAGCCACCAAGAGGATTAGGTAATCCAGATCAGAAGAATTGGAGAATCGCTTTAGTTTGCTTGGAGATCTAAAGATTTGGTGTTTAAGGAGAATCGAGGATCAGATCTAAGTAAATGTATAGTCATCTTTTCTTTAAGATCTGCAAATCTTTAGTTTTCTTAAAGTTTGTCTATTGTTTTTGAAGGAAAATTGGAGAAACCGTAATTATCTTATAGATCTAGATTTATTGTTAAAAGGGATTCAGAATTGAATCTAGGCAAGTATTTTATTGTTTTAATCTTTATGATTTCATAAAAATAGTTGTTGATTTCTAGCATATTTTGGTGTTAAGTGGAGTTCTAGGGTTTGAAGAATCTGTTGAGGACATTAAGTGATTGAAGGGTTTTTATATCTCAATCAAGGAAAAAGGTTTAGATTTATATATTATATTTTTGAGATTTGGGTTTTTGATGCATATGAAATTAGGTTTATTCAATGATGTACGTTATTAAAATTTGATCTGTTCATATTATCAGGTTTTTGTGAATTACAAATTGTTTTCTAAAGGAGATTTAGGTGATTTAGAGTCTCGTTTCTAGAATTTGATTTAGGTACGACCTTACCTTATTTACTATATGTGCTTTTAGGTTTAATTTGCTTGTTTATGTACTGTAGGGTTAGAATATCAAATCAATCTAATTTTATTTGGCTTATTAATTTGTTTTGCTGCTTGTGATTGGCTACAGTTAGTAAAGACCACGTAGAGTACGATACTAAGTTAGTAACCTGATGATCCTTGTGTGGTGTTGTCCCAAGTGGAGTTGCACCTAGAGATGATTATGGTAGATTAGGTTTTGGCAGTATGGCCGTAGGTGGATGGATCGCATCTAACACCAATATACATATGTATAAGCTATTTTATGCAAAACTTGTTTTTATGGAATCATGAGTTACTCTAGTATGATTAATTGTAAGTGGTTCTAAGCTATGCTGCTTGCTGGCTAATTTAAAAGATAATAATCTATTTATGTTGCATTAGAAATAATGCATGTAAATTTAAATATTGTGTGTGCATAAGCATTTGTTTATGATTTGGCATACTAAGCGATTTTACTCATTCTTTATCTTTTTCAAGAATAGGTAAAGATCAATTATTCTATGACTTGTCATGATTTAATATATATGTGGATCATGGGAATGGTGATAATGGATTTAACATTCCTGCTGAAGATCATTAGATTTTGAAATAGTGGAGAAGAATTTAGAATTTAGAGAATTCTAACTATTTAAAAAAGATCTCTATATTTTTTGTTTTTAAGACTGAGTTATAAGATTTGCTTTTATGATTAATTTTTAGATGAAATTGGCTTTAGTTTATGCTAACAAGTTTGTTTTTAAGAGTTAGTTTTATATGAGATATTTTAAATAGATACCTCTATAAGAGTATTGAAGTTTTATATCTTGAATCTATTTGTGGTTTAGAATTTTATAGCCTTGGTGTGTTCTTATAAGAGAAGAACACGTGGGGTTGTAATGGTTTTAAGTTAGAGTGTTACAAATAGCATTGGTAGTGATAAATTTGATCTAAGAAGTAGATGATGTGTATTTCTAGGATATCCAAGAAGTAGACTTGGATTCTCGTCATATTTTTGTTAGTTAGGATGTTGTTTTTTGTGAAGAAATATTCCCTTTCTGTTCTAAACACAAGTCCTCTATTCTTGATGTCTAAACATGCTCCAATGTTAGTCTTTTTCCTACTTCATCATCAATTTATGATGAAACTGCGGATTCGAATGTTCCTCTTCATTTTTCGTCAAACAACATATGTTTTGGTTCATATGAAATTAATCAATATCCTGATTTGTCTCAAAAAATTCAAGTCATCCAAATTTTTTCCAACAGTCCACTAGAATTAAAAGGACACCAACTTAGCTAAAGGACTTTATACATAATGTTCATCACAATGCATCAGTTACTTCAAACATCATTCATTCATCATCATCATATCTGTTATTTTCTCCACAAACATTCACTTCATTTCCTAAGGAGTATGTTGCATCTTTGGCTAATGTGTTTACAATTCGTGAGCCTTGTAATTATCATGAAGCTCGGTTTTTCTTTGGTGTAGATATTTGTTATACTTCAAATAGTCTTTTACTAAATAAAAGGAAATTTGCTTTGGATATTTTGACTGATGCTGGTCTCACTGGTGTAAAACCATCTCCTGCTCCTTTTCTATCCAATGCTCATTTAGTATGTTTGCTGGAGAAGTCCTAATTGACCTCTTTATTTGGCGCATTGTGGGTAAGTTATTGTATTTAACCATTACAAGGCCGGATTTATCTTTTGCTATGCAACAATTGAGTAAATTCGTTGCGCAACCATGTAAGCCCTATTTGGTTGCAGCAATGTAAGTTTGAACTATCTTAAAGGGACTATAGACCAAGGTTTGTTCTATTCTAGCACTACTTCTCCTATTTTGACAGCTTATGCTGATGCAAATTGGGGGAGCCTCTAGAGTTGACAGGAAGTTTTTGACCAGTTTTTGTGTATTCATTGGTTCTTCTATTGTTTCTTGGAAGACCAAGAAACAAATTACTGTATCTACATCATTAGAGGAAGTCGAATATCGTAGTCTTGCGTCCACCACAAAGAATTACTTTAGCTTTCTTATTTGCTTCTTGATTTGCAAATCCCAGTTGATCTTCCTGTTACCTTATTTACAGATAGCAAATAAGCTAAACAAATTGCTGAAAATCCATGTTTCCATGCTAGAACCAAGCGCATAGAAGTTGATGTACATTTTACAGGGATCACATCGCCATTGGTTTTCTCTCTATATAGTATGTACCTTCAGCAACTCAGCTTGTTGATTTCTTGATAAAACTGGCCACTTCTTCACAATCGAGATTAGTTTGCTTCAAGTTAGACCTTTTGTAGGCCTACTTGAGGGAAGGGGTGTTGAACATATATGTTTTTATTTATTTTCATCTGTGTTGTACACATGTATGGCTAATAGGATTTCTTTCTTTTGCATATATATTCTTTTCCTCCTCTGTCATAACTAACTAATTGAGACAGACACACATTTACAAAGAATTCTCTCATATTTAACCTTCGTTTTCTTTTTGATCTTGATCTAATGATCATGCATGTAAGTCTTTTTCATTAAAGTAGTATCAATTCATGATTTACATGAATTTCTTCATCATCTTTACAATTTTTCACTTTTATGTTAAAAAAAAAAAAAAAAAAAACCAAATATGGCCAATGGTCTCAATCGGCAGAGCCTGGAAAGGGCCCGGTAAAGCCTTAGCCTGTATTCGCGAGCTATGAACTAGTGGGTCCGGATAACAAGTGCGTACACGGCATTTTTTACAGGTTTTAAAATAAATAATGAAAATGGATGCTTTTCCATTTTCTTAATATTAGTCCATATTTTTGTCAGATGTAAGTTTGTCAATATTTACAATAAAAATATTATAAAACAATCACTATTTTTTCTTTCTTTTTCAATTATTATCTAGTTTATAACTTTAACGAAAAAAAAAATCATATCTAGATCAATTCTATTGGAAAAATGATGTTTATTTCATTCGATTACGTGGATCTTGACAAATAATCACTATTTTAAATCGCATTACAATAAAAAAAAACCTTTTATAAATAAATGAAATTTTATTCGTCACAATATAATAGATAAGATAAAAATTATCATAAAATACTTCATAAATACAAATAATAATCATATAATGTCTAGTAAATGAAAAGAAAAGAAGAAAAGAAAATAGATGCTCTTTAATATCCACTAAAATGATCTACTAAAGAGATTTGTTTTAATTAAGAAACATACAATTACTATTCTTAAAATACTTGTCAATACGTTTTGATGTTTTATTACATAAGAACCAGAGACAAGTGGCATTTCAATGTAAAGGATTTAATAGATTCTGTAAGATTTCGCAATATTAAAAGAACCTTTTGTGACTGTTCTATCATCAAGTTCAAGTTAAATTTAAAATCTAAAGAAACCCATTATTTCATACATGTCAAATATTGTTATTTGTTAAGTCATTTTGGACTAGGAAGGTACAAGAGAGTTGATTGGGGAAGAAAAAGACTTTTCCTCAAACATGTTGAAATTAAGGGTGAACCAAGTCCAAGAAAATTGGGAAGAGACGAGAAAAGGTAGGCAATTACGTTAGAATTTAGTTGGGAGAAGAAGAAGATGCCCATGAGCATATTTTCCACTTGGATTAGTAATTCCACAGGGAGACAGAATAGAATACTCTTGGGAAATCTCCAAAATTGTAAACACAAGAAATTTTATGTGTTGTTTGGCTATAAACATACAAAGCACGGATCAGATATAGATTAGATATAAATGACAAATACAAATGAAAAATAGATAATTCAAATAGATCTATATAATGTTTGATCAATTCATTTAAGATATTCGCGTTTCTAGTTAAAAAAATAATTAATATTTTGTAAAATAAGTCAAATAAAGTATTAATGATTAATCATTAATAATAATTAAGAAAACATAATTAAAAATTAGTCCAAATATTAATATATTAAATGAGATTTATAAAACATTGATATCTCATTTCATTTATTTTATCAAAATATAGATTTAACCTATTTTGAATGATTTGAAATATTAATCCTTTCAATGGACTTATTTCTTTAATTTGATACATTATATATATATATATATATATATATATGAAGATAAAAATACGATGACTACTGGTCGAAGCGATCGCAGTGTGGAAAAATGGAGCCTGCGGTGGTAATGCTCTTACGTTAGCATTGTTGACTCCGTTTAGTTTCTTTTTGCTTTTTTTTGTTTTTTCCCTTAACAAATTTGATAGTGCTTTCGCAATAAAAAATTACCGACATTGTAGAGAAAGAAAAATACAAGACGATTAAAAAATCCTCTTTTCAGATAACATGCGTGGAACAAAAGAGAAAAGATATGTGGGCTTACATATTTCCGGACCAATTCCGTAAGAGTGGATTTTTTTTTTTTTTTTCCTCTCTACAGGCTGAAGCTTAAAAAATCATTCTACCCTTTTACAGTTCTATACAGTTTTCGACATGAGAAATTTCCGAATAATGCCGTGCTTCAAATAATTCCCGTTTCTCATAAGTGAAAACGATCTTTTCTTTTATTTTTTATTTTCACCTGTCTTGTCATATACATATATATATATATATGTATATGTGTGTGTGTGTGTGTACGCGGTTAGGGCCGTATTTGTTACGCGGGAACCATTTTGGAGACTGTTGTTATCAATATTTGATGGCACAATTGAATTTTACGATAGTTAAGTATTATCATAATATTTTTAAGAATTATAAATACCGATGTTTTAAAGAGCTAATTGATGATAAAAAAGCGACAATAATAACCGATTACTACTTAATCGTGGAAGATACTGATATTTAAAATTAAGAAGAAAGATTTCCTCTTTTAAATAATAGTTCATCGACATAGTTTGTGATATAGTTAATCATTACCACGGTCCATTAAATATGATCTTTGTTTCTACCATTAAAAATAACTAGCAATTATAATCTCTTATTATTACTATAATGATGCTTAATAATTTTTAAAATTTGATTACAATAAGCATAAAAAACAACAAAGAGTTTGAAAAATGTTTTCTATTCAAGAAATAATACATCCTAAAGTAACGTTATGTGGAGAAAAAAATGAGGCCAACTTGACAAAGAAAACTCTACTTATATTTCTCGTTCAGAGATTCTCATAGAAAATTAACGCTGTGTTTGGCTGGAAAGTGGAAGCAGCTGGAGGAAAGTGAAGTGAAGGAAGGCGAAAGAAAGCGATGGAAAATTAACATTTGGGAACGACGGAAATCAAATGAAAAGGCCGGAAATGGGATGAACGAAGTGGAAATTGGGCTCCTCTTTTCACTTCAAATTCAAGGAGAAAGCTGCGGAAACTATAAACAATAGTGTGAAATTCTTATTTTCTCCCCGAAATCATAATAAGATAATAGGGTCTAGTAAGACAGAACGATTAGCATAGTTTACTCTTGAATAAGCTAAGAACAAGTATCCACTCCTTTCTCTTTGCATGACTTCGCTATTCGAGAAGAAGCTGCTTTCTCTTTCTTTCTAATGCGAATCTAATAGCATCAAGTTTAGAGTTGATCAAGTTCAAGTTCAACAATCAATTTTAAGAATTAGAAACTAAATGGATGGAGTTCCAAAGAAAAAAACACGAGTCAAGCGAATTAAGAAGCTTATAAAATAGTTTGGGACACGAAAGATTAAAACTAAAGCCTTGTACGCTGGCTTTTAATCATTTTGATGTCTTTTCAAATTTCTTTTGTGATTTTTTGAATTTCTTTATAGGAATTATTAACAATTATGTTTTTTAGTTACGTAACTGCTATAATTATGTTTTTCGATTAAGTTGTCAGTTATATAACTGCCACAATTATATTTTTCAGTTACGTAAATACCTTGTAATAAGCCTATATATAAAGGCTAGCAACTGAAGTTTTTATCATATTTTGAGATATTTGAGAGCACTTTTAAGTGTGAAACTTTGTGATGATTTTGAATATTGAGTTTTGATTCTCTTTATTCTTGAGTTGTTATCAATTCCTGTGTCCTATAGAATTGTGGTGACCCTGTTATTAGTCTTGCGATTCTTTTAACATCGTGATTACTTTATAGATCGTGGTTCCTATCATTTTATAATCTAATCACAAACGAATTTAATTTTATTGTTTGTGAATTCTATCGAACAATATATTTTTATCCATATTATTTCTATTGGAAAACCCTAAAAATTCATATCAAGATTCAACCCCTCAAGCTTACGTCAGATTTGGTATTAGAGCAAAGATTTGAAGAAATTATTGTTTGACGCGATTTATTCCAGGTTTGTTAGGTTTGTCAGATTTTGTTGATCTATTGTCTAAAAGAACAAGAAGAAGAAAATTCGTCCAAAAAAAAAATTGTGTTTATAGGTTTTTTTAGAGAAATTTGGGTTTTTAGATCTAAGGTTTGATTAAAAAAATGAGTGAATTACAAGTGAATGCAAATTTGCTCAAGGATTGATGTTGATTAATTATCATTTGATTGTAAATTTTATACTAGATGCTATATGAATGAAAAGGTGTGTAGTTTGAGTATTGATAGTGGGTGTTGTACAAATTTTTTAGTACCTTCTTAGTGGAAACGTTAAATTTGGAAACTTTGAAGCATCAAATGCCTTATAGATTACAGTTGTCAAAAGAGTGAAGAAATTTAGGTGATTGAACGGGTTATGATTGTGTTTTCTGTTGGAAAGTACAAAGATGAAGTCTTATGTAATGTGGTACCAATGGAAACTTGTCATATTTTTGGGACGACCATGGCATTCTGATAAGAAAGCCAATTATGATGAAATTCGGAATCACTGTACTCTTTCAAAACCAAAGACGTGTGAATTTAAAATTCCTCAATTCCTTGTAAGTATATGAGGATCTTATGCAACTTCGGCAATCTTTTGCAAAACATAAGGAGAGTGAAAAGTTAAGAGAAAATGAGAGAGCAAAACAAAGAAAAAAAGAAAAGATTGCTCTAGAAAAGATTGAGAGTGAAGAAAAGAGGGAAATTGAGAACAAGAGTGATGAAAATACACTGGTGAGTAATGAGAGAAAAGAATTAGAGTGTGAAACACAAACACTTGAGAGTGATCTTGATAAAAAAAGTAAGGATATTTGTTTTTCCACTAATGAGTTTTCTATGCCCAGTGTCGATGTTTTAATAATGCAGGATTTTAAAGATTTGTGTCCCCAGAATCTACCAAATAGGATTGATCATCCAGTTGATTTCATTCCTAGCAAACCAACGTATAGACGTAATTCAGAAAAGTCCAAGAACGAAGATTCGATGATGAATCTTTTCAAAGAAGGAGGGAATAATGCGAATATGATAGCATCAAGCTTAGAGCTGACTAAGTTCAAGTTCAACAATCAATTTCAAAGAATTAGAGGCTCAATGGATAGAGTTCTAAAGAAAAAACATTGTACACTGGTCTTTAATTATTTTGATGTCTTTTCAAATTTGTTTTATGGCTTTTTGAATTTCTTTGTAGGAATTATTTATAATTATGTTTTCAGTTGCATAACTGCCATAATTATGTTTTTCAGTTACGTTGTCAAATATATAACTGCTACAATTATATTTTTCAGTTACGTAACAACCTTGTAATAAGCCTATATATAAAGGCTAGTAACTACTTAAGATAGATATAAAAGTTTTTATTTTATCTTTTGAGATATTTGAGAGCACTTTTAAGTGTGAAACTCTTTGTGGTGATTTTGAATATTGAGTTTTGATTCTCTTTATTCTTGAATTCTTATCAATTCTTGTGTCATATAGAATTGTGGTGAATCCTGTTATTAGAGTCTTATGATTCTTTTAATATCGTGATTAATTTATGGATCGTGGTCCCTATCGTTTTATAATCTAATCACAAACCAGTTTAATTTTATTGTTCATGGATCCTATCGAACAATAATTTTATCCATATCATTTCTATTGGAGAACCCTAAAAGTTCAGATCAAGATTCAACCCCCTCAAGCTCGCGTCACTTTCGAGATGCTTTGAATAGAACTAGTCCTTATTAATCTTTTGATACCATTCAAAGTCCTATCACTTCATCTTATGATGTCGTAATGTAATGCTTAGGTAGGGCGCCCAAAAGAAGTAACTAAAATTTTAAAATTTGAGGAAGAGAACAATTTTGTCAATCACTAACCCCATTTCTCTTCTTCTTTCTTTTTTTCTTCATAAATTACCAAACATAAAATAAGTATTCTACTCATTTTCATTTTCATTTCCACTCTTGTCCTTCTACCCGTTTCCATTTATTTCCACATTTAAAAAGTTGCCAAACACAGCGTAAGCTTCTCAAATCTTTCGAGTTAATATTTTAAAAGAAAAGCTCCTTTCATTTGGCTATTCCAATTAGAGGCAAATAGGTGAGTATAGATAGGGGTAAGATTCCATCCATACCATATTTAAAAGGAGTTTCTAATTTTTTAAATGCAAACTTATATTTTAATATACATACTTGATATTTATTTCAAACAATTTATCACGATATGATATAACAAACTTGTAATATATTTATTAATTACAAGCTAAGTGTAACCCAATATAACAATAACTTGGTCCACTAGTACAAAATCACAAACCTTACTATCCTCTTACTACTTTCTCTCTGCTAAACTCTTTCAAATACTTGTTATTTTATAACCTTACAACCTAGGGTTTTTGAGTAGGTATACAACTCTCTTTGAAACTCTCAATTTCTCATGTTTATCGGTGATTTATCATCAACTAGCATATCTAATTGATTGATAACATATGTGTATGATTTTTGTGAGGTGATTTAACAAAGATACAAGAAATTCAAGCTAGCTATACTCCTGAGTTCAAAAATCATATTTTAATGGGGATTAAAGATGTGATTCCTTTTTTATTTTTGCTTTTTCATTTATATATATTGCATTATTTTCCCATTTAAAATGGTTACAATGATCTATTGCTTCTATTTTGTTGAACTACTACAAGTCTGCTACATCAACTATATAGGTTATTTGTTCACAAGTACTAGATAGTGAAACATTATTGTTTTCTCAGAACGTAACTGAATCTTCTTGCAAATAAGGCACGCATGTGATTTCTTCATAATGTGTAATATAATAATTTGATTTCAAACAACTTACTACGAAATGTAAAATGCTATCAATTATCATTAGGTGTAGAATTACTTATTTAATTTTGAGTTCCCACAATTTTACCCAATCAACCCTAACCGCAAGCAGCATAAGATTACAATCATTCCAAATTAATTTCATCGTCTTGGAGCGGCAAAACAATGTTTTAGAATTTGTTTTTTACTTATTTTAATTTATAAATTTGATATTTAAATTTTTGTCATGATTAACTATTACCATACACCATTATTTGCCATTTTATCTACTATTACCAAAATATTAAATGCCCTTGACGATAGTTTACGGGGACTAATATCTGGTATCAATAAAAACTTCTGCTCCACAAAAGTTGGGGTAAAAGGAAAAGTGATGATGCCACGTGGAACCACGGGAATGGAAATACTTTTCTAGTTTTTTGAAAATAACACAAAAATCCAAAATCGGCGAAGGACGCACCTCAACACTAGGCTAGACACTAGGCCCTAGCTTCTGAAAAATTAGCAGAGCAAGCGTCGTTTACGGATACTTTCAATTATTTTTTAATTTACAAAATGCATTATTTGAATTTTCTAAATTATTAAAAAAAATTATAAATGCAATTATAACCTTACCTTTCATTTATAATCTAATTATTAATTATATGTGATCATATCTAAGGGGATAAATTTATAAAATAAAGTTGAGAAAAAATTAAGACAAAAACATTATGTAACTTTACTTAAGCGAGTAAAAGTTTATGGAGGATTAAAAAAAAAAGTAAATTGAAAGGATCCGTTCCCATTTATTTATGGACGAGCTACGCTTTATAAAACCGTGTTCTTACCATTTCTGACTCGTATATTTTATTTTCTTTCGTATGTGTATATACATTTATACCCTCGTGTCCTTTGTGAAACCCTAGATAAAGAAGCACACATTATTTTAAAAAACACAAAATGGAAAAACACATTTTATTCCAAATCCCACACGCACGTCGTTAGTCAAAATTTTTACTATTTCAACCCAAGACCATCTCAAGACGTGTCTTGTCATCCCAATTCACCCCTATGGGGGTAATCGTAAGACTTTTTTTTTTTTTTTTTTTTTTTGGCCATCAATCGTAACACATTTTTGAGGCAAAACTTTTCTCTATTTATATCCCCCCATTCCCACTACAAGTTTTGAACCCCACTGAAAGTTCCTTAGTACAAGAATTAGTATAGCTAGTAATACTTAATAATTTTCAAAGCATGGATACATCAAGCTTTACAAACACAAAGACATATGGTTCTTGTGCATCTTCATCTCCTTCCCTATCTTCACCATCATCTTCTCCAACATCACACACTCAGTCTCCTTCTCCTTCTCCTCCTCCTCCCCTTCCTCCAACAATTGTTATGAGCCCATGTGCTGCTTGTAAGATTTTGAGGAGAAGATGTGCCGATAAATGTATATTGGCACCTTATTTTCCTCCTACTGAACCGGCCAAATTTACCATTGCTCATCGGGTGTTTGGTGCCAGCAACATCATCAAATTTCTTCAGGTAATTAATTAAATTTGCCTAATCGTTCACATGACAAGAAATTTTTATCGGACTAAAGCGAGTAGTGTCGGATTAGGTTGTAATCGCTTTAGGTTTCATATAAAAGAGCTAATAATGCAAGTATGTAATATTTTGTCGCCCCTAATAGCGGCAAGACCTCAGAAATTAACTGCCTATGAGAATGCAAAAGCCAAGAAAACTCAATCTTATAGAATCCTTTTTCTTTATCGGATTAGATCAAAATTATTGTAACGTTGGTTGAGAAAATTTACTTTACGGATTAGGTTCATGCAGTGTGGTATTACTCTTTGAAGATGCTCACGGAATGTGTAATGGATGTTATAAAAACGAGGTATTATTAATTTTCAACACGTATTCATAGTCCTTATCGAAAGTTTCTCATTTAACATTTTTTATGCGAAAGGTAACATATAGCAAAATTGCTATAAACGTTAAAATTTACATGCAAAAATGTTGAGGGGATTTAGCTAAGAAGGTTTATTTTTACTTTTGATCTGATATACTCCATCCTTTTTGGAGATGGGCATTAATTAATAAGAAATGTGGCGTTCTCAGCAATAGTGAAGTTTAAAAGGGACAGTTGGCTAACCCCATGTGACAGGTGCCGTGAGTCATCAGCAAGCCAAAGGATTTGACAAGATGAAGTAGTAGGAGGAATTAATAGGTTGCTTTTAAAATATTCAAGTTTGGATGGAAAAAGTATAAATAGAAGAAAATAAATCAATAGAAAATTTAAATTCTTTCATATATTTAAATAATAAGAAAACGGAATATGGATAATGTAATAATTATTATAAAATATAAAAATAAGATATAATATTAAATTAATTTGAAAAAGTTTCCCCCCTTCCCTCTTTATTCTTTCAATTTTTTGGAGAACAGAAAAATATGAGATAATGAGAAAATATTATATTAATTTTCTTTTCCTTTCTTTCTCTTTCAACATAAATAAAGGATAAAATTTAATCCCCTTATTTCTTCTTCCACCCAATCATTTCCTTTAAATTCCGGTTTACCAAACACATTCTTTAAGGTCTCTACGGTATTAAAAGGACGAATAAATATTGGAATGGTTCATGCATATTTTTTTCCACAATTTGTCCTATCCTATCATTCCAAAAGAATCATTATAACGACTTATATGGTCCGAAGTCCCGACAGAACTTTGATGTCTTTTTGGTACAGTTATTTAGAGGAATGAGGAAGTTACATGGAAACGTGGGTTTTTACATCCTTGTGTAATTAGCTAAATCCCAACTTTGATTTTGACGAGGAAGTACGGTCATCACGCATGATTGTAGGTTGACCTTCGTCACATTTACTGTTTTCGCATGGAAAAATATATCTCACACTTCGTAATATACGTTAAAGATTAGGTACCCTAAATTATTCATTTAAATATATATATATATATATATATATAAAGATCTTCTATTATCCGAAAGCGTGTCTTTATCTTTCCATAGTTCTTAAGCATATATACAGATTGCTAGTATAAGGGTCGCTATCAAGGAGTCTCATTAATTCAAGATCCAAAACCTTGTACAGATGTCACAAGAAAAGGTGTTAATAATTCAAGATGGAAATGTGAACAAGCTTTGTGAATTGTTGTATCTCGATCAGCTTTTATCATAAAGTACATAGAATAATTAGATTAGAATATGTATGTTATCATTGATTGTTTAACTAAATTTGTTGATTATACCTAGGACGGTAATTTGTCTGATCATTCGAGTTTTCTCTCTTTCAAATTCTCCAAAATGTATAGATCCACTGCCTTTAACCTATGGGGATCCGATCGTATTAAAAGAAAATATTCATATTATCAATGAACTTGGCTCCTTGTGACAATTTATCACTAGACCTAAAAATAGAGGTTTTGTTCATATTTCAGGATCTACCAGAATCACAAAGAGCCGACGCCGTGACAAGTATGGTGTACGAAGCAAGTGCTAGAATAAGAGATCCGGTTTATGGATGTGCAGGAACAATATGCCAGCTTCAGAAGCAAATAGATGAGCTCCAAGCACATTTAGCCAAGACACGAGCTGAGCTAGTTAACATGCAATGCCAACAAGCAAACGTAATGGCCTTGCTATGTATGGAAATGTCTCAATCTTCTCATCAATCATCACAAGATCAACAATCGCACATTGACAACTTCATTGACATGCCACAGAACACTAATCCAAGCAATATGGGTGGTCTCCTTGACGACAATAACTACCTAAGCTCAATTGCGTGGGAACCACTTTGGACTTGATACTTACCTATGACGTGAAGCCACGGGTGTCTGTAATTTCTGCTATGCTCAACAAGGAACAATATTCGTTAACTCTTCGATGTGGTGATGAGATATAGCACCAATGATGTGGGTTGGAGTGCAATGACCAAGCGGTTTTGACACGTATTAAATGTAGGGTAGCAAAGGACATATAATTATCTAGGATCAATCGCATATATATCCTATTAAAGGTAGACACATAGTTGATAGATCTCTTTCTTTTTCCATTTTATGTGTAATATTGAGTGGAGTAAAACGAGGTCTTCAATCTTTATTAAGAATCTCTCATTCTCATTCTTGTCTTGTCAATCCTCGGGCAAAGTCATCATATTTTGGTTGCTTGCTTTCAAATCGTCCACACAATTCGTAACATTTAAATGGTTTGTTTTCCAATTGGTAATTGTATTTATATTTGTATTACATTCATTTCATATTAATATTTGACCTATTTGATTGGTTTATGAGTGAAAATATATGTTTTTTTTTTCTATTTATTTTTAGCAGACAGTTCGTTTGAAAATGACAAAAAATAATACCAAAACAATAGAAAATGACAAAATAAACAAAAATGAGCTATATAATGTATATATATATATATTATTTAAATTTAAAGATTTCGAAATGTCCAAAGTTAACCTAAATTTAAAGATATTCTTTAAATTTTCAATTGTTACATATAATGATCCCCCTAAATTTTAAGGAATTAGCAAATGAGGAGGCCGTGGCCTAAGTCAAATTTAAAGAGACTCTTTAGTGATTACATTTTGCCTTTTCTATTATTTTATTTGTCAGCTTATATAGGGATGACAAGAAAGCCAATTGAATCCAATCAGACTGCAAACTGAACCAAAATAAGGGTTTCTTTTCGACAGTTCAAGCTTTGGTTTGGATTGGCTATTCTCATACGAATTACAATTCGATTTAGTGCATAATCCAAATCGCACTGTAATCTAAACCAAACCATTTGAAAAAAAATTAAAAATTTTGAGTAAAGGCTAAAAAGTAAAGAAATGCTTTCAAATGAATTATATAATCCTAATCCTAATTCCTACCATTTCTACTTTTCTAGTTATCTCTTAATTACTCAATCTATCCATTCATATATTGCATCTTTTTCTTCTCTTTATCATATTTTCTTTTCAATTTTCTCTCTTTTTTAATCCTAACTTCAAGAGTGACAACTCATACCACGTTTTGAAGGTGAGGGATCTTCATTCGACTATTATCTTTCTTTTTTACTTATTTAGATTTACTAAAAAATTTGTAACCTTTTCATGATGTTTCATCCTCCATATTCATGAATTGAGTGGCACATTATGAAAGATTATAAATTTAAGATAAAATTATTGTCGATATGTCGAAATCTATAAGCTTTAAATTATTAGAATGACATAAGTAAGTTCTTAAAAAACTATAAGAGTGAAAAAAAAATTATTTTAGTTGCAAACTTTTCTACTTTATGTCTTGAATTGAAGAGGCATGGTATTTGCTATCAAATAATGATAATATAATTTTCATGTAATCTATAATCTAAACTGATCCAAACCGTTATTTAATGGTTTGATTTGAGATAGGAAACATCTAAACCATCTGTATGCAACCCTAACCCTATATTAGTTTTGGTAAGCTAAAGTCTCATGTTGCATTACATAATGACCATAAATTATTTTTTAGATATAATATCAATCATATTTATGTAAGAGATGTATCTAGTATATGAGGTTGAAACTCATGTCTACCATCATTTAAAAAAAATTTACTAAAATATTCATCATACAAAAAATTAATAAAATACAATTGTTATATTGCATGCAATACAACGTTTTTAATGTATATCACATGTATTAAATACGACATATCATACTCATTTCAATTTGTACTACATGTATTAAATGTGATACAACTTACATTTTTTTATCATATTCAATATATGCAATACACATGCAAAATATATTATCACATGTATTAAATGCGATACCACATTGGTGTTTATGTAAGTTTTTTCTTTTCAATTAATATTTGTGTAAACTTTATTGCTTGTTTAAATCCTTATTTTAAGTTTAGTTTATTTTATCAATGTTACATGTATTTGTATATTGATGTATTTGATTAATAAAAATCTTCTTTGGGGAAAAAAATCGATCCAAATAATTGAACCTTGAAGTGACTTTCTAGTCACCAACTTAAATCATTGCATAAGCACGATGATGTTTCATCACTTTGTTGATCAATAATACTTTTGGACCATCTCACTGCATAGTTAAATTTACATAAGATGGTTATACGGGCAAGAAAGCATTTGATTATGTACAGATATTTCGTAAAGCATAAGGTTTTTATTACAATTTCTTCAGTATTTCGTACGATTCGACACACAGTTAAATTGATTGCCCAAGGCCCGTGAAAGTAAACAGAAGAGTATCCATAAAGTTCGGTTTCGAAAGCAGGAACAATAAGAACAAAATATTTGAGGCGATGATTGCTTTATTTCCATTTATGAAGAAAGTTCTTTGAGAATGAAACGATAAAATTAGGAAGGGTATGATTAGGTGTCCCATTTCAATGGTGATCTATAATTGGGGTAGCACGTTCTACCGCCTAACCCAAACCCCTACTTAGCCTTCGGCACGAATTCTAGATCGAGATCACAATGCGAGGTTAATCGGTGTCATTTCAGCAGGATTGGAAGATAAAGGCCTTCAACTAGGTTCACATGTGAAATAGGTTGATTAATCGAAATCAATGGAGGATTTGATCGATTGGCAGCTCAATTAGGTCCTTATCATTAATTTATAGTGTTAGATTGTTTCCAATGTTATTGTTCCCTATCGATTATTTCCTAGTTTGTTAGGGCTTTGTTTTAAATCCAAAATTAGAATTTTGTCAATTTGTTTGAGATTTGGAAAGTTACGTCCACTTTTCAATTTGTCTATATCATTGATCTTTATTTTATTACAGACAACCACATTAAAGATTATTTCTATTATTTTCTCATATCTACTTTCTCAGAAACGTAGTTCCTTTAGATTCATAATTTTAAAGGTTTGCTCAAACTCCGCCATTGAAATTCTTGATTTGATCATAGTTGGCTTTTTGTCCAATTTAAGTTATTGTGAATTAAGTGCAATAATTGGAGTGTAATTGGAGTACCGGAGGCAAGTGTGTAGGCACATTTTAGAGAATAGAAAAAATTAAAAGTAAAAGCATAAATATTTCATTGATACTACTGAGTTCATTTATGAGAGGGAGTGTAGTAAGGTTTCTTTATTGAATTGTCTCAAGTTTGAAAAAGTCTTCTATCAGCAAAGCTTTGGGAGCTAAGAATGTCTTTTTTTTTTAATCAAAAGCTTTACCACAATCAGTTAGATAGATACAAGAAAGTTTGGAGAGGCACAATGCCATGTACTTATCTTGCAAATAAGGAACCACAATGAAAACCACAATATAATATACCAACCATTCCGATCTCACACACAATATACATCGCACTCCAACACATCCACAACTCAATCCTCCAATTCAATCTTACACTTCCAAATCACATTCAACACACAGAAACCTTAATTCTCCAAATCATAGATATCACAATCATAATATAAACCCTAATTGAAATCTTTGTACTATGCATATCAACACAAAAAATCAGATCTTGCGCTTACTAATTATCCTGTTGTCATAACTGAGCTCTGATACTAAAATTAAGAAAAATAAAAGAAAAATGAAATAATTAAAATCTACGTTCTTGATTGAAGGCTGGCCAGGTAGGTTGCCGACATAGGGTTCAATGCTACCAACCTTGGTGATAAAAGTCGCTGACTTTGAGCTGGTGTACACCATAATCCAAGGCTACCACACTGTCATTTATGCTTATGACTTCAAGCTTCCTATTGAGTACACCGCCAGCTTTGAAAAGATGGCTGATGGCCTTAGATAGCTGGAGTTTTCATCCAATGCAAAATATGATGCTCGTGACTTCAAGCTTCCTACTGAGTACATCGCTAGCTTTGAAAAGATGGTTGTCGGCATTAGATAGCTGGAGTTTCCATCCAATGCAAAATCCGATGCTCATCATTAGAGATTATTCTTATAATATCAAGGCTGAAAGATCTTAGAATATAAGTTTAAATTTTAGAGGAATGAGTTTGATAAGTTTCAGTTGCTTTTGAAAAGGAGAAAAGTGATTTTGAAGAGATTGTAAAGTGCATGGGTAAGTGCACAACCACACTGGAGGTCGTTTAGGTCATAAATAGATGATACAAGTCATACAAAAGTACACGAGCTAATACATATCTAGAAGTAAAATTCTGAGTAGTAGATAAGTAAGGTCTGATGCACAAGCTTGTACATAGTCATGCACTTCTAAGGTCATTATTTCATTAAATTTACAAAGATGTACATAACCTAATGCATGAGCTTGTGCACTGGTTGTGCACTTCTTATGTTTAAGCTATCAAGAGTTACATGACTAGATATATGAGCTCAAACATGAGTTATCCTCTTCTAGAGTTCTTGTATTTAAGTCACCGAGAGGTAGGTGGCCTATGCATACGCTCATGCATGGATCTTGTAATTTCAGAATCCTTGTTCTCCACAAATGTTTTCTTATTTACAACACAAAATGTTTTTAAATCCCTTTATGTTAACATTTTTCACCCAAATACCACATTAAACACGTACTTTCCCAATTGTACAAAATCATCACTCATGCAATCAATTTCACCACAATTCATCCTTATACATCTTCCACGCATAACTCAATCTAAAATCATAGTTAAACAATTAATGCATAAAACAACAATCAAATTTCCAATTACTTACTTTCCTTTGTAGCAATTTCTTCTAGAATCGAGAATGCCAAAATTCTTCCCCCAGTGATTATTGATTTTAAACTTTGCAAGATGAATACTTTGCTCTTAGCCCTTCAGGGTTTCTACATTACAGAAAAGCCAGTTAGAGAGAAAAGTATCACATGGACGAAGAATAACTTCTAAGGAAAAATGACTTTTGATTTCTTTCAAAAAATAGGGGTATTTAAATAGTAGTAGGTTGGATAGAATTACTTTTTTACCTATGTTTTAAAAATAGAAATTACTTCTCTCCCTCTCATTATAATATATTTATTTAGGATATTTCAACCCATTTCCATTCTTTTTGTACAAGTTGTAATATCTCTAAAATGGAAAATAAGAACAAAAAAATCGTGTAGCATTCTTTCAATTTCGTTAACCTTATGTGTTTTTTCTATTTTGTTTTTATGCATTCTTTGTCCCACTTTCTAATGGATCAAAATGAAACAACAATGCCCACTTCTTCTTCTTCTTCTTCTCTTCTCTCTCTCTCTTGTTTTTTCTTTTTTCTTTTATTGAGATTAATAATGCTATATAGTATATACTTAAAGGGAGCTTCTATGGTTCGTCCATTGATGGGTATGATTCGACCACGGTTGGATATGGTAGAGAGTTATGAGTGGTGACTGTATCATGAAATTTCCCATACTTAAATAGCAATTTATTAGGATAGTGATATGATTCTAATAATGACACTATATAAATTAATGAAACATATACTAGAATATAAAATATAAATATATTAGAAACTAAATATTTTAAATGCAGATAAATTAAATGTTAACTCTTTCCCTTTTTTTACCCTTAATCTAAGTTTAATAACATTGTCAATTATAATTGATTGTTGGTCGTTATATTACATTTTAAGAGAACAAATAAATAAACACTTCCTTTCTCCAACCTATTAAACTAAAATATTTAGTTGTTAAAGCTGTTGATCTTGTCTTGTCCATATTAAAAAAAAAAAAAAAAGATGTTCTAATTTTTCTTCTGAATTAATGATTGTGATCCTCATTCTCCACTTATACAATTACTAGTATAAGTATACTAGATCAATGTCTCTATCCATAAATTAACTAATAAACTAAGTATAAAATAGCTATACAAATAAGAACTCAAAGAACTCACTAAAAAGTAATGATATTGAAGAAAAATAAGGTATGATGGTTTTTTTTTTCTTTTTTTTCTTTTTTTTTGGTGTGGGATTAAAAAATGATAGAGAAAATGTTGAATTTGGTACTTCGAACTTTGGAAAATACAATTTAGTACTTGAACTTTAAACTGTTCGATTTAATATCTAACTGAACTTTTCATTGCCACTTTTGATACCTCAATAAACATCTTTACCTCTATCTTCCCATGTGACTATCCAACCAATACAAGCCAACATTATCCTAATGCTTAAAAAAAAAAGTTCACTGTCTCTTTTATCCACCAAATTTGAATTGGAACAACATCAAAGTTCCTAACTTTAACCTTTTTCACTAAATTATCTAAAAATAGTGTCATTTGCATTATGGGACTTAGGATTTGGGTTTTTCTTTTCTCTTTTTAACCTTCTTCACTTCTTCTTCACTAAATTATCCTCAAAAATAGTGTTATTTGCATTATTTGAACTAGGAATGGGGTTTTTTCCTTTCTCTTTCTTTTAGGGAGTTCTGTTTCTTTTTTCATCTGCTTCTCTTCTTTCTCTTTTTCTTTTTCTTCTTTTTTTGATTTTTCCTTTGATTGAAGAAATTAGCATTCATTATGGTTTTCATTTGATTGAATAAAAAGCTCTAAAATTTATTGTATTTTATTTTAAATGGATTAGTGTCGGAGAGAAAAGGGAAGATAAAGAATTGTCAATGGCAATTTCACAAATAAGATTTTGAAGACACTTGATTGAAAATGTTAGGATTAGATTGGGCTACCATTTCTAGTCTTTAAGTTTCTTATGACCCATGATTTTGAATTGGACTAAAGGAACAAATGAGAAGAGGAAGGAAATGAAGTTTTGGGGGTTGTTTCAGAACCTCTTAACTAAAGTTAAAATATGGAAAAACTAAAATTAGCCTAGTAAAGATAAATTGATTGAAAAATCAATTATAATATATATCTACTTTATTAAATTGCAAGAAAGATTTTTGGTTTTTTTTTTTTTTTTTCAATTTGTTGAAATCCTCATTTTATAGTATAAATATTTCATTGGATTTAAAATTTGTAATTTTATAATATATTGACTTTTATTTTTTTTTTTCTCTTTTTGTTTATCAACATATAAGTATAGGTTATGATTGCAAGTTGGTTGTTTATTTTTTTAAATCATTGGGAATCATGTTTTCCTATAATTGGTTGGATAGTCCATGTAGAAAGATGGAGGTAATGATATTAATTGAAGTATAGAAAGTGGAAACGAAAAGTTCAATTAGGTGTTAAATAGAACTTTTTAAAGTTCATGTATCTAATTTAATTTTCCACCATGGGTACTAAATTTGACATTTTCCCATAATGATTAGATAAAATTAATATAAAAGATATATTAAGTAATCACATATCACTAGGTAATCTATTGTAATAAAGTTTCTAGAAAGTATTTTGTTATAATACACTTAAATGATCTAGAAAGGAAATTTATGGTCATTATATAAAGGTATGAACCTACTTTAGTTGATAAGTCACCACTAGGTATGTAAATATATATCCTTTAAAATTAAGATTTTAGACAACAAAATAGGTATGGAATAATTAGTGTATGTAATTTAGGACCCGACCCATGAACTTAGGCATGACATGACATAATTATGAGAGGATTTAGCTAGTAAAAACTCGACATGTGTAACAATGATACAAGCTCAAAAATAATATGAAAACCATGTTTGGGTTCAGGTTTGGGACATAAACCTATTTTTAAACCCATTTGTTAAACTGGTGTAGGTTAACATGTCCAAATTTGACCCACAAACTCGTCAAATGTAATAATATTAGTTAATTTTGTACTCGTATTTCTCTCACATTACTCTCCACTACTCTCTCTTTCTCTCTCCACACACACACACACACAACTATTAAGGATTCTATATTTCTTCCTTTTCTTCATTGACCTGTCAAGTTACCACGCATTATAATTTTCTTTTTATATTATTTTTATTATTTAAATGCTTTTGAATCACTAAAGAAGACCATATGTATTTCCTATTGTCATCATTTGCTAAATATGTTGTGTCTACTTATAAATATTGTTAATAAGTATTTTTTTAAAGGAGACACTAAATAATTGAATTAGATATTATTGAGTTACCAAAAAAGCTAACTAATTTTAGTATCCTCAAATTGAATGAATGATACATGACATCTTAAGCATGGTGATATCTTTGGTTGCTTTAGAAGAATGTCGAATCCTTATTAAACATTTCAACTTGTTGAAGTTATGAACTATATAAGGTCTTTTACATACAAGGGTTTGGCTAATTAAAGAAGCTATAGTGCAATAAATTATTTTTATAAAATTTTCAAATTATATATTTTAATTGATACTATTTTTATATGATAGGCTCTTAAGTATCTCACTTGAAGAATTGGTAGGCGATATGATGAATTTGAAAATCATCATTGTAGTAACTTCCCTTCAGTTATGCTTCAACTTAAAAAATGTAGTAAAACTATTGAGTTGAACAAGATTTCATGGAATTTGAAAAAGTTCACAAGGTCAAGGCTATGATTGAGATAATTATTTTACAAGCAGTTTTTGTAAAGCTAATTTAATCATTGGTTGGTAATGTTGAAGATTGTCATTTTTTGTTTTTTTGTCAATATGTTCTATTGATTGGAAAGATGAAACAATAGGATCTAGTCACCATGTACCCAACAAAGAAAGAAAATGAAATTGTTGTACAATAATAATCTACATTAAGCTTCTTGTGTAAATCTAAAGAAACCTTATCAACCAATTATATGCTTTTGTTATGTCATTTCTTTTTACAATGTCTATTGAATTATTGTAATTGTAAACAGTTTAGAGAATGTACAGTTCTCTTTTGTTTTTATATAAAATTTTAAAGAGTAGATCATCTATTTTTTATTTTGTTAGTATAGTTTATTTAGGTTTTAGTATGATTTTTTTATCTAATTATATGTTTTATCAATTAGTACATAAGTCAACACGAGACATAATATATATATATATATATTATATTGTTTAATAGTGCAGGTCAAAGGTTTAGGCTTTGATGCACAATTGACAAATAAGTTGGGACAAGAATTAAGGTTTTCCAAACATTGACTCAAGTACATGATATGGTAACATAAGTTAAAAACGTAGTGAGATGATATTATTCATCACAAAATGCGGGTTATGAAAAAAAGTTAGCTATCAAGAAATGGGATGCATTTAATTTTAGTTCAATTACTATTAATGGGTTTACAATATGCATCTATAAAATAGGCAAGAAATATGTCATATATGAATAAATAAATGCATGGCAAGGTGAAACTTTTAAATTTTACACATAAAATATATTTTAAGGGGTGTGAATCTAATATACTCCCTCAATATAAATACATATGTAGGAATAACGTTTTGAATGATACTTGAGATTTGGCAAAATATATAATAGATGCTTGAATTTTAAAATTTGATCAATTTGACACCTAAAAAACTTTATGGAGGTTTTATTGATGCACAAAATGTTCTTTTAGTACTAAATTTATCAATTTTAAAGTTCAGATATTAAATTGATCAACTTCAATGTTTAGGTTAAATGCATATTTTGTAAAAATTCATGTACTGTTCGTGATATTAATCCATATATATATAAATATAGATAACAACCACATAAGAAAGTTGCATCATGTAAGCAATTCTATATGTGGTATATTATTATTATGATTGCTGTTGTTGTTGCTGCTGATGCATAGTTGGAAAAATAAAATAAAATAGGTATCATTGAATAGCATGACATCATCATTTTTTAAAATGAGAAATGAGTCAATTTGATAGTCTCATATACTACACCAAAGCTCTTTTTTTTTTTTTTTATAATACTATTAGACATGCATATACAATCCTGGTGCAATTTAAAAAAGGAAAAGGTTTTTTTATATGTAAAATTAATATAATGTACAAATTGGGATCTATTAAGTTGTGAATGGTAGCCGCCAAAAAAAAAAAAAAGTTATGACTGATAGGTTTTCATGTTATTTTTGGTAATATATTTTTAACCATAAAATAAATTGGATATATTTATTAAAAATATATTATAAGGAAATTGTTGAAAAATATATTTTAAAAAAGGTGGAATCAAGTCAAGTCAAGTCTTAATAGTCTAATGTAATAGAATAAAGATATAATAGATCACATCAACCTTCTGGAGGATTTTTTTTTTTTTTTTTTGCTCAAACATTTGCAAAAGAGAAGTGATCATGGGTTGCATTAATGTTAAGAGAGTGAACGATTGATTCTTTTGCTGTGTGCACCAAAGACCCATAAATTTCATGTTTTTTTTTTTTTTCGTTATTGATTGTAGAGAAAGTAAGTCATGATGTGCCAATTTTAAAATATGGTAATGTAAAAAAATAATTCTAAACTTTCATAAATTTAAGCAGGTACCTAAAATTTGATTTTGAATAATTTGGCACCTTAACTTTTGTAAAAAGTTGAATTAGGTATCTAAAGTTTGTTTTGAACAATTTGATATATGAAATAAGTTTTCGCTGGCATTTTTTCTACCTGATGAATTTGCTTTAAGTAGAAAAAAAATATATAAATTTGCTTTATGTATGAAATTGTTCAATATCGAACTTCATGTTGGAAAAATGTGTGCAAAAATTTCCTTAGGTACCAAATTAATTAAAACCAAACTTCAGATACTTGACTGAACTTTTTGCAAAAGTTTAGATACAATTTTTGATATTAGCTCTTTAAGATAAGAGCTTTGTTCAAATATGGTAGGTTTTATCTAAATATGATAAGTTGGTGCAAATATAGCAATATTTAAATATGGCAGGGTAGTCCAAATATGGTAAGTTTGTCCAAATATAAAAGGAATAAAAACAGGGCAAGTGTCTATATTTTCAAGTTTTATCAATTTAGTATCTTATCTTTAGATTTTGATAAATATACTCGTTATTTTAAAGTATGTGTGATTCAATGTCTTTTTAAATAATATTTTACGGATATTTATTTTAATGATAAGATAATGGCAAATACTTGTCAAAAATTATCAAAATCTAAATATGTGGTATTAAGTTGGCAAAAATTAAAAGTACATGCACTTGGTCTGCCATTATCTAGCGATAAAAATAAATGCCCGTTAAATATTCTTTAATAAAACATGCAATACATATACTTTGAACATTGAAGTACTAATTTACTAAAATATAAAAATAAAATACTAAATTATCAAAAATTAAAAATACAAATATTTAATCAGTTATTATCCTAATATAAAATACGTAGTGGTTCACCCATGATAAATTTGTTGATATTTTTTAAAGTTCGTGTGGAGGAAATTCATATTATTACCGTTTTGTTAGATTTCCATTTGGGAGGCATTACGCGTTAGTTCTGTCAATCAACTTAGAGAAGGTACAATGCTGTTGTTGAATTATAGACCTAAACAAGAAATTTAGCTTCATTTCAAAAAGACAATAGTCCGGAATGTACTTCTTGGTCCCATACTGATCCAACACATGATAAGCACGGCACATGTTGACGTTATTGCTTCTTACATAATGAAAAGAAGTCCCAAATTTCGTGCATCTAAGCACTAATAATTATACAAGACTTCCAAGGCAGGCCGGTTGAGAGTATGTAGAGCATTAAATTTACTTTATATAAATGTTTAGTTATTTTCATTATTAATTTATATTTGATTTTTTTTGAGATCCACAAGGTTTTAGAGATAGAAATATAATCGGAATGAGTTTTGCAAAACTAAAAGCTGAATCTAATACCTTTAGGCTTTCCAAAATCCGATCCAAACCCTATAGGGTTTTTGTCCAAAAACCAAAAACCTGCTAGATAGATCTTATAAGATACTCGCACCCAAATCTGCTAGGTCTATAAATATTTTAAATTTAATTATTTTATGTTTAAAGTTATCCAAAAAAATATTTTTCTCCTAGTATACATATCCATAATTTTCTTCTTATCTACTCATGGAAAAAATTATTTTCATTAATATTTGAGTATAAAATAAATCATTCTAAATTTATTTTCCATTAGCTTAACATTTAATGAGTTATCATGATTAATTAAAATGAAATATTATTAAAAATGAATACTTTATAATTTTAAAAATGCACACATCTATTTATTAAATTGAACTACAAATTTAATAATGGATATATCATTTATTAAATTAAACTAATAACTAAAATACATAAACTTAAACTAATTCTTTTTAATTTTATTAATTGAAATATATTTAATATTTTTTCTTAATGGGTTCAACTTCCCAACGAGTTTTGCATGCGTCCCATAACTCGACCAAAAACCCTATAGAGTGTTATATGTTGTCTGAAACCAGCCCCAAACTCTATAGGGTAATATCCTATAGTATATTTATTTGGTTGGATGGGTCAGATACCCTATAAAAACACTTGTCTGGTTGCATCCCTATTTAAAGAGATTTAATTTAATAGGTTTAAAAGAGATTATTGGATTAATCTTTCCATTTGTATTAGCCTTCAAATTGGACACGTACAATTATAAGGAAGGCTACCATAACTATGGGCCGATAGCAAGCCTATCAAGATGACTTGAAATGATTATATTCTATACCATCTTAACCATAGAGTGGTTTAATGAATGCTATCAATTATAAGGTTTATAAATACTTAATTATTCCTCATTATTTGACAACTTTTAAGATTAAAAAAAAAAAAAAGCAATGCTCCACCATATAATATCAATTTTCAATCAAAAAGTAACTTAAATAAATATTGGTTTCAATTGCTTTATAATGACAAGAGGCACACTTAAAGTTGCCTATGCTCCTTAACCTATCACTTGTGTGTTAAAAACATTGAAACTACTTGTTCAACCATCTTATAATTTTTCAAGTCATTCAATGGCAAGTATCATCTCCACATCACTGCTCTAAGATAATATGTAATACAAAATCACATGACCTAAGTATCTTCTTTTCTTTTAATTTAATTTATGTGATTTTACTATAAATTTTAGTGTATATATATTAGAGGCCTTATTGTGGTTACTTATGAATCTCTACCAACGTTGGAGAACATTTTCAAATCCTATTTATTTCATGCTATAAAGTAAATAGACAAATTTAAGAGATATATTCACACTCAACTATTTTTTTAATCAATTATTATTCCCAACAACTTTTGTGAATGGGGAAGCTAACCAGGTAAATCTTATTAGGAGTCAAGTGATCATACTACCAATTATAAAAGTCCCATGTCCTTGTGGACATGTGAAAACAGTCTATGGTTGTGACTCTTCATCCATTTTTACTTGCAAAAATTCCGATTTGTAATCAAACTTGCTAAAAACCTTACAGTTCTATATCATATTAACCAATTCTATTGTATTTGGAAGATTATATGCATCATCTTTAGTATTACCATCCAACTTTCTATAGTCTATTACTATCCTTAACTTTCCTCTCACAATTTCATTGTGTTTTTTTTACTATAAAAGTTGGACTCTAGCGCTAATTATCAAATCTTTCTATTACCCTAATTGTAACAATTCTTTTATATGTTCTTCAAAATCTTGTCTATCTATGTTATCACATTCCATCACCTTAGAATAAACCCTATTATTAGGATTTATCATGTCTACTTTACATGTGATCTTATTTCTTTCCAAAATTTTATGGGATTTTCTCCAAATATTTCTTCTTTTTCTAGTGAACTTAACATTTGAAAATATTTTATCTATGTTTGTATATCATGTTTCTAAACATGCATTATCTATTATCCTATAGACCTTATCCCAATTTACTATTTTTCCTTTATAGCCATTATTTCTTTCCTTTTATCTTCTTCTGCTTCTTTCTTCTTCTTCTTCTCTCCACTTTTCTATCATGATTATTATTCTTGCTAATTTCTTTCTCACATTCTCCTAAATTTCTACAATCACATTCCTTGTCTTCCACGCTTTTGCAGCACTTTGATGTCTGGTTCTATTCTGTTTAGGTAAGGCAAGAATCCCATAAGGGTTTATCCTAGAATTTTTACAATATATCTAGTAATTAATATACTATCGAGTTTTCTTAAATGAGTTTTGATGATAACAAAAATGTTAAAAGATATTTGATGAATCTATTTTTTAAGTATGCGGAACAAAGGTATTCATTTTTTATGGACACTTAAGAATACAGATAATAAGACAGTCAAATATTTTAATAAACAGTCAAATAGGTAGGTAGATGAATGTTACTTCGGTTCGGAAAATGTTTGCTCATATAGTTTTTATCTATCATCAAAATACAAATTGGATTTAATTGAAGCCATAGCTCCACTAATTAAGTGTATTTAGATAATGCACTTAATTCATTTCACATAAGGAGAATAACAATCCATGGAGATTTTCTTCAAGAATGTTTCACTAGCTTTCTAAAGAAGTTTTTAAGTAACAACAAAATGTTTTTACAAGCTTTATGAAGATGTTTTATCAAGATGCAACAAAGCTTAGAACAAGTTCAAACATGTTTTATCTTGACATAAGACTTCCTACGGATGAAGATAAGGGTAAAGATGTTATATATCTTGTTTGTTATCAGCTGAAGCTTATTGTTGAAAATTCGGATGGAATAAAATATCAAGACCATATGAAGAAAATGGGCGAAAAAAGATATGATCAATCATTCGAAGTTTGAATACTTAGATAATATATTCAAATCCCACAAATCTAAGGATATCAATCTTATCTGCAAAACAAAGAAGACATTGGAAGATTTCATGGGATATTTTGAACATTTGAAGATTTCTATCAAGAAGAACCATTCAAGAAGCAATATATATACTCCAGCTTTCAAGATTCAAAGATAGAAGGAAAAAGATACACGGAAGAACAATAAGAACAACATAGGAAGTTTTCATTCATTCTTGCAAAAGCCTTTTGAGTAAACTCACAGACACTTTGACAGATACTATGTGCTTCATCTTTTCATTACGAGCTTAATCTAGAGAATGCATAGTTTCTCATATTTGCAACATCTTTGCTTACTTTTCAAGTGAGGATTAATATAGAAGTAAAGTTACAAAAGTCTTGTAGTCTGCGATTAGCCAAGTAGTAGACCAAGAGATAGAGTAAGAGCTATTGGTGTTTGTAACTTTTTTTTTGCTATTAGATTAATGGAATGACTAGTGTGGAAGACCAATCCTCAGTATTAGAGCTAGTAGAGATGACTGACTCATAAGGAGGAACTTCTATATATCGACATCTTCTTTACCTTTTTGCATTGTAATTTCTATTATTTATTTACTACCTATCACATGCATTCATTATAAAAAGAAACAAAAATTATGAAAGTGTTCTTTTAATTGGCTTCGAAAAAGTTTTGAACAAGCAATTCCTATCATGACTCGAGGGTACCCTAAGTGTGGTCATCTATCATACGCAATATTAAAGCCTAGGAATGACTACCGTAGTCACACAAAAGCTTCCATATTATGCACAAGGCCTGCTTCACAACCAATAGAATACATTGGAGTAACACAATTCATGAAGCTAGCAATTAAATAGCAATGCAAGAGAACTGTATATTAATAAACTTAAACAAAGTAGATTACATTTCTTAGGGGTATACCCTAGCTAATGTTCAAAATGAATCGAATGATATAGTTATTCATAATAATCTCCAAAGTAAAGACATATCATATCTAACATAAAAGGTTTCCAAAAGGAGCTTCATCCTAAGCTCCTAGACCTTTCATTATAATCCCAAAGTCCACTAGTGATTTCTTTGATATTTTGTTCTAGAATGGATTCATGTCAAGGGTTAGGAAATTGTTTCTAAGGGTCTCCAGGATTCTCTACTATTAATCCCTAGCCACTCGCTCATAGTATTCGGCTGGTGTGGTTCCGAACCAAGGGTTACATTCCCTAAGCGATGTGGATTCGTTAAGAAGGAACAAAGCTCATGTCCCACCAAATTACAGCTTATCTAGCTCTATGCATAGCAGTAGCAACCTTTCGAGTCTGACTCGATAAATGCTATGCATGACCACTCGTAGCAGTACCAACTCATATTAAGGTTCATGAAATGCGATCAAACAATTTGAACACACATACCAACAAGCATATAAGCAAATAAACATACTCAAATAAAACGTTCTAGGATTGTAATATGCTTAGTCACCTCTTAATCATACAAGTAAAGAAAGACATGCTTAACCATTGATAACCCTAATATACATATTCATTTTTATCTTTTCTTAGCATGCTAGTGTAACTACTTTACAAGCACAAAAAAGGTAACGAATTTAAGAAAAACTCACTCATCTATTGAGGCAGTTCCTAGTCGAAATAATCTTTAAGAAAAGTAGTCTCGTAATCCTTGTTACTTGAGCAAAAGGAATGAGCACTTCATAATAGTCTTACTAAAATTTCTATTTCTATCTCCATCGTATTTTTCACGGTTACTAAATTTCTAACCTTAAGTTATCATAACTAACTCATTTTAACTCTGATTTTCGTGTATGAGAGTCGATTTATACCTACTTCAAATGCTCTATCCATTTCTAAGACTATTTTTAACATTTAATATCATTTGAGCCTTAGAATGTAGAAAGTTCCATATCTTGTGATTTTCTAATTTTCAAAAATTTACTTCATTTAGGCTCTCTAAGTTAAGCATAAATATTTCTACTTTTGGAAATCATATAGTAGTAACAATAGTGCATAATACATGCATGATCTTAGCAATATTGCTTAAAATAGAATTTTATCAAACAATCTCCTATAGAAAGTAGAAAAATTGAACTTTATGAAAAACAACTTTTGGACTTGTAATAAAATCTCTTTGTTGAAAGTTTTGTAAACATGAAACTTAAAGAAAATTATTAATTTGAAACTTCAAACTTCCCATACTTATTTCAAAACTTCATTTAACAATTTTTTTCAAAAAACATGTATTTCACTTGTTTGTGAAGAAAATGCTCTAAATGGTATTTCTTAGAGATTCTTTTAAGTTTGGTATTTTGAGAAATTTAGGTTAATGCCTTTTTCTAAATCTTTATTCTTGAGGATAAGATTTCCCCATATATTGAAAATAAGATTTTTAGAAAATATTTTGCATAATAAAAAATTATCAATATTTATATTCTTGGGAAAACTCATAGCAACAACATCACTTATGATTATATATGTGCGTAAACCTAGAAATTGATAATATGAACACATAACAAGAGTTAAGATTATGGCAATATTCAAGAGAATATATAGATATAAATTAAATTGGCAAATGTCATAAAGTTGGTAAAAGAAAACCACGGGACTCTTAGCCCGTTATTGAGACTTCTTGGGATTTGAATTAATCCAATCTTCCTATGAAATAAATAAGAATAAGCGTAATGAAATATAATAAAGCGAGAGTCTTTTAAACAAGGCTTCCTAAGACTTGAGATTTCCAATCTCTTTCAACTTCCTATAGACAAGTCTAAGACTAGAAATTGACTAATATTATTAAAGTAAAATAAATAAATTGCTTGAAATAAAATAAGTGCATGAAGTAAATAAAGTTATGCTACTGAGCAATAGGCTCTAAAAATTAAAGATACTACGTATATATATCAACATATAGAAAGTCAAGTTAGCAATATGAATAAAATGAACATATTATGAACATGAATATAAACATAACATTGTGACATGAATTTAATGTGTTGTTTTTTATTTCCATTCCCTAGCATCATGCATCATGATGATTTTCATGGATGGTACTAAGACATACACATACTCATGTCATACAACAATATATATGGAGACGATTTTTTGTTTTTCCTAAAACAAGAGATGGAATTTTGTATATGGGTGAAAGAGGAAAGGAAAGTTTGAGAGAAATTTTAAAGAGGATAGTTAAGGAGAGAATTTGGTAGAGTTTTGTTATGTGTAAGAAAATTGTGAAAGAAGTGACTGAGGGAAGTGTATTTATATAGAAAAGTGGAGGGAATTAAAGTGTAAAAGAAAATTGAAAAAAAAATTAAAAATAGAGGGGAGAGAGGGGGATGGTCGGTGCTCTACATAGGGGGGGAGAGAGAGAGAGAGAGAGAGAGAGAGAGTAAAGAAGAGGTTATGTGAAAAGTAAAGTATAAAGTAGATAGATTAGATGCATGTAAGAAAGTTATGGGTGGCATACGAGTTGTAAGAATAGGTGTGTAAGAGTAAATGTCGGAAAAGTGGAGATAGATGGATAGTAAATAAAATGATAAATAATATTGGTAGAAAATGCGATACGTATAAAATTCAGTTAAATAGATGTTTTCGTTTTACAATAATGGTACTAGAAAGGTATTTTAATATTATTTTCTTATTAATTGTTATCTAGTGATTTATCTTGATACGTGTGCTAGAGATCGGGTACAAACATGATTTGGTTTTAATTGATGAAATTTTGACTTGAAAAATTTTTATTTGATATTATTTAGTATTTTAAAATTATTTCAGTAAAAATTGTTTGTCAAAATATTTTACCTCATTTTGCACGTCAGAGTCCAGCTATAAGGACTGATCCCGAAAAGGCTTAAAACTTTTGAAATTTTGACAAATTTGATCATTTTAGGGTATATACTATATATGCGGTTCACATTTCAAGTTCATACTATTTTTTTGTTTATTTCGTATTTTAGGGTTTTGGAAGTTGTTTGATCGAGTCTGGAGTTTCTTGGTTTGATTTTAGAGTTCAGTTCTGTTTTTTACTTCAAGGTTTTACCTATAATACGACCGTAAAATTATGGGGGTTTACAATCATAGGAAATTATTTCTTATTATTTTATCATTAGATATTATTTGAATACAACCTCAATTTGCGTGTTTAGAGTCAAATAGATGAATTGTTTTGCGTAGGGTTTTAGGGTGGAATGATTATCAAATTTTTGTTCTGCTTTCAAAGGTACTTGTTTTCTTAAGGTTTGGTATTTAGGATTTTCTTATTCCTATTATACTCATTACACATTTAGGGTTATCTGACTTATCTGAGGAATATTTAGCATTTACTTTTTCCCATTATACTCATTAGACATTTAGGATTTTCTTATTCCCATTATACTCATTAGATTACCGTACATGATTTGTTGAATAAGTGAGAATACTTACATCATATCTTGTTAGCATTCCTTTTGTGAGGTTCATTGTGCTTTCCTTTCTCAGCATTTATAAACTTCCTTTTTTAAACATACACCACTATATATTTCGATAGCAGTTTGGTGTAGATACTTTTGTTCTTCTAGTGTGTTCACTCATAAGGCCTCGTCTTTACGTTAATTCTTGTAAATGGTTTGTTGAAGTCGCATGGCTAGGTAGCTATCCTCATATTCGCCTCATGTCAAAGACTTTGGTTCAACCTTTTTGGATTCACATATCCTCTCCTCTTATTCGAATCGAAACTTGAAACTCTTATGGTTAGTGTAGATCTCATGTTTCTACTTGTGGGGTTGGTACCTTCCTTACCATTACTACACCTTAGTTTATGTGTGTTGTCACTTGTTAAGCTTAAGGATATACCTATGATGTTAGCTTATGAATTGTCATCTTGTATACATTCCAACGCATCTCTTAACTATGGTATTCGCTACTCTGATCTAATTCAGAGTATTTGACTTTTTCGCATTTAACGCAATTGATGGTCATTATGGGGCTTTGGATATCGGTTTTGTTTTGGTATAAGATTGATAACGTATTTAGTTGTTTGTTTCCAGAGGTAGTTTAAGCAACTTGTCAAATAAGACATTTGAAAACTCATTTACTACTGATATATCTTGTAAATTAGGTTTCTCCTTTTTGTCATTCACCACTACATATGACTCACTTCTTTCATCAATTGTTTTTTGTTAGACTTCATCTTGAAAGAACTTGACTCGAGTGTTTTTTAAAATTGCTAATTAAGTGCAATAAAACAATTTGAACACACAAACCAATCAAGCATATGAGTGAATAAACATACTTGAACAAACGTTTTAGGATTGCGATATGTTTAAAATCTACTTAATCATATAATGAAAGAAACATATGCTTAGCCCTTGATAACCCCAATACATAACCATTTTTATTGTTCCTTAGCATGCTAGTGCAACCACTTTACAAGAATAAGTAAGGTAATAAATTTAAGAGGAAGAACTCACTCGTTCATTACGGTAGTTCCTGGTTGAAATAATCTTCAGGAAAAGGAGTCTTGTAATCTTCATTACCTGAATAAAGAAATGCCTAGAATGACTACTTCATAGTAGGTCTTACTCAAATTTCTAACTCCATCACTTCTTTCATGGTATTTTTCCGCTTACTAAACTTCTAACTTAAAACAGTCATAACTAACTCATTTGAACTTTGATTTCCAAGTACGAGCTATCAATCTATTCCTACTTCGAATGCTCTATCCATTTCTAAGGTTATTTTTAACATTTAAGATCATTTAAGCCTCAGAATCTATCGGAATATATTGCATCCAGAAAGTTCCAAACCTTATAGTTTTCTAATTTTCAAAATTTTACTTCATTTGGGCTCTCTAAGTCAAGCATAAAATATTTCTACTTTTAGAAATCATATAGTAATAATAATAGTTCATAATAAACGCATGATCTTATCTATGTTACTTAAAATAGAATCATTATTAAAACAATCTCTTATGGAAAGTAGAAAAGTTAAACTTTATTAAAAACAACTTTTGGACTTGTAATAAAATCTCTTTTATGAAAGTTTTGTAAACATGAAACATAAAGAAAATTATTAATTTGAAACTTTGAATGTCATAAAGTTGGTAAAACAAAAGCATGGGACTCTCAGCTTATTATCAAGATTTCTTGGGACTTGAATTAATCCTAGTTGCCATATGAAATAAATAAGAACAAGCATAATGAAATATAATAAAGCAAGAGTCTTAGACTTTAAACAAGGCTCCCCAAGACTTAAGATTTCCAGTCTCTTTCGGATTTGAATATGGATAAGTCTAAGAGTAGAAATTGATTAGTCTTATTAAAGCATGAAATAAATAAAGTTACGCTAGTGAGCAACATGAATAAAATGAACGTATTATAAACATGACAATAAACATAACATTGTGACATGAATCTAAATGTGTTGCCTTTTATATCCATTCCCTAGCATCGTGCATCATGGGAATTTTCATGTATGGTACTAAGACAAACACATACTCATGTCATACGACAATATATATGAGGAGGGTGTTTAGTGTTTTATCTAAAATAAGAGATGAAATTTTGTGTATGGGTGAAAGAAGGAAGAAAGTTTGAGAGAAATTTTAGAGAGAGGAAAGTTGAGGAGAGAATTTGATAGAGTTTTGTTATGTGTAAGAAAAGTATGAAAGAAGTGAATAAGGGAAGTGCTATTTATACGAAAAAGTGAAAATATTAAAGTGTAAAAGAAATTTGAAAAAAAAAAGGATGGGAGAGAGGGGATGGTCGATGCTCCATAGAGAGAGAGAGAAAGAGTAAATAAGAAGTTATATGAAAAGTAAAGTATAAAGTAGAACATATTAGATGTGTGTAAGAAAGTTATGGGTGGTGTGTGAGTTGTAGGAATATGTGTGTAAAAGTAGATGTAGAAAAAAAATAGAGATAAGTGAATAGTAATGAATAGTAAATGAAATGACAAATATATGTCAGTGGAAAATATGGTACACATAAAATTTAGTTCAACTGACTTTTTTATTTTATGATAAATTATTATATGGTACTAGAAAGGTATTTTAATATTTTTTTATTATTAATTATTATATGGTGATATTATCTTGATATGTGTGCTAAAGATTGGGTATGGACACGATGTGGTTCCTAATTGATGAAATTTTGACTCAAAAAAAATTTGAGTGTTTTAATATTATTCCAATATAACTTTTTGTTGGAATATTTTGCCTTATTTTGCATGTCGGAGTCCAAATATAGGGATTGAACATGAAAAGGCTTGAAACGTTTGAAATTTTGACGAATCTGATCATTTTATGATGTATATATATATACTATATATGTGGTTCATATTTCAAGTTCATGGTATTTTTCTGATTTATTTCATATTTTAGGGTTTTGGAAGTTATATGATTGAGTCTAGAATTTCTCAGTTTGACTTAGTTTCGGTTCCATTTTCGACTTTAAGGTTTTACCTATAAGACTATCGTAAAATTATGGGGGTTCACAATCATAGGAAATTATTTCTTATCATTTTATCATTAGATATTATTTAGATACACTGCCTCAATTTGCATGTTTAGAGATCAAATAGATAAATTGTTTGGCATGGAGTTTTCAGGTCAAACAATTGTTAGATTTTCATTTTGCTTTTGAAGGTACTTGTTTTCTTAGGGTTTGGTATTTATGATTTTTTTTATTCCCATTATAATCATTGGACATTTAGTATTATCTGACATTGTCTAGGGTTTCCTAGACTTATGATTAGTTCGAAATGATTATAGGGTTTTCTTGGTTTTAAGGTTGTATTGGATCAATCAGGTTATAGTATGTGAAACTGTTTTGATGGTGATATGTCTTTGCTAAATTACTTACCTTTAGGTTTTTGGGCTTTGGTTAAATCATCTGATATCCTAAGGTTATGGATTCTTTATTTAATCCCGTCTAAGGTTTTTTTAGAGTTTTGGTTTTAACTTGGGTCAGTTTTAGGTTCTCGTTTTCGGTATTGGCTCTATTTTTTTTTTTTTTTTTTTTTTTTACTAAGAGTATCGAAAAATCTAGGAGCTTACAATTCACACACATACTTCCCCCTTCCATGCACCCATCCCCTACACCCCCTCCCCCCCACCAAATTGCCATTTCGAGACCTACATATACCATGATGTGTGGATAATAGAAAGTGTAATTCTATAATACATCTAACTCTTGACTCACCAAAATCCCAAAACTGTATCGTATTATTATGTATTAGGATTCCCCATTGTTCTCCTATAAAAAAGCTAATTTGTGCTTCTTTATGTATCTACATTCTTTTGTTTTGTTACCATGTACGTTTGTACTTATACTACTTATATCAATCTTTTTTATCTCCTTTAGTAGTATTATTCTTCCATCTATCATGTTAGCTATGCTTCTTGTGTCTATCAAAGCATATAACCCAATAGTTTGTGTCTTGAAATGTAGTCTTACCCTTATGTATATACTTATATATTTTGTTACCTCTTCTTTACTTGTATCTTCTTCTCCTGTTGTTTTTACTATTGAGTTTCCTATCTTTGGTATTTCTAAAAGAGTATTTGAAGCCCCGATATAGCTCATTGTTGTCATTATACTCATCATGTTTTGTTATCTCTACTCCTTTTAGTGTATTTTTGGCCTCTGTTCCCATATTATTCTTTCCTTTTTCTAATCTTACAATCTTGTCTTTGATTACTTATATTTCTTCTTCTATTCTATCTATTTTATTATCTATCCTCATTATTATTTCTCCTATTGTATCTTGCCGATATTTTCTTTTGGTTGTGAATCTATCATTTTATTGAAATACTTCATTCTTATTTTCTAAATAGGGTTTGTAGAATTCAACCATACAATTCTTACATTTGTAGTTCAGCTTATTTATGGATATCCTTGATAGAATTTGCAAGGATGATCATTATAACCACTTCCTTGAGCCTAATTATGTATATATTCTGTTGTTTCTTTTGTATTCATCGTAATGTGTCTCCTATGTCCTATAATATCCTATTTAGGAGATCTAACTTTTCATTTTCGTATTTAATGCCTATCTAATCCTTGTAAGGGTTCTATTGATTTAAAAGTATTCCTATAATGTCATCTTCTTCCTCTTCATGGTCTGACGCTATCATAGCAAATCCTTATGGGTCTATTATTGCTACCATGCTATAGATTGTTTCCGTGTCACTCATGGCTTCACCTATAGCTAAGAAATCTTCATTAGTAGTTTCCACTAGAATGTAGCCATTGTATTGCTATTTTTTCTCTTTGGGCAAGACTTTACTAGGTGTCCTTCTTCATTACATGTGAAGCATCTCAACTTGTTTTTATATATTCTATTTTTTTTTTTTGTATTTTCTTACATGTCTTTCTTTGTTTAAACAAGGTTTCTTTGTCCTGCTTAGCTTGGTAAAATAGTTCTACTCTGTTTAGGTAAGGCAAGAATCCCATAAGTGGTTGTCCTAGAACATTTACAGTATATTTGGTAATTAATATACCATGGTGTGTGGATAAAAATAATAGAGATGAGAAAAACTATTATCACCTACTTGTATCCTTTCCTTTATTTCTAAATTTGTTCATAACTTAACTGTTTTCCTAAACCACTCATGTTTTCTTTATCCTTTAGATCTTTTAAGTATTTTTCAAAGCAGTTTTTCATGTAACTGAGAAATTTTTCTTTCACTATCATCCTTTTATCTCACTTTCTTCCCTAGTTTCACTAAGATCCATTTTCAGAGATGAGTACATGGAAACATAGCCATATGTACTTCTTACATTTATCGTTTATTAACATCTCCGTCAATTGTTGTCCTTATCACTTTGGCAGCCCTAGCATTCAATTAACTTAATCGCCCCAACATTCCGATTTATAGAAAAACAAATAGATGGCTGCGCGTTGCATACGAAAACCATTTTGAAGTGCGAAGTTTTATAAAGATATTTTTTTGCTGTACTCATTTTGTTGTATCAATATAGTCAAATTCGATCATTACAAGGTAGTTGACAAACACAACAAACAGACATATAACTTAGGTATGTTTTAGGAGGCGTTTTTTGGACTATTTTGTATATTTGTTATTGTAAAAGTTTTAAAATTGTTAAAAATTATTACAGGATATCTCAAGATATTACAAATTCAGTAGGCTTTTATGGCACGTATGGTAGTCTTAATAAGGGTAGAATCGAGCAATTATTCCTCTTTTATAAACTTAATCCTGCCCTTGGTTGAAAGAATAAAAATTTTACAATTACTATAAGAAAACTGGTTTTTAAAAACAAAAATTTTGTGATAAAAATTTAGTAGAAGTTCTATTTCTATAAATCCAATCTGTGACATGGTTTTTGCAACATAAATTTACGTTTTGAGATAGAATTTTTATCTTTAAAGCTCAATTTTCTTATAATGAATTTTTTTTCCTTCAAAAAGTAAAATAACAATGAATGACTAAAAGAACAGTTTATCTGCCGTAATCCAAAATATTCCAATACCTATCCATGAGCCCTACAAAGATCATAAAAAATAGTTATTATTTCTGTTTTATTTCTTAAGAGTTACATTTACTTTTTTTTTTTTTTTTTTTTTGTTTCTCGTTTATAAACCAAATGTGTTATTAGACATAATTGATAATGAAAAACAACTTACGATCAGCTAGCTACTAGTAGAAAATGGTAATAAAGAATGAATAGCTAGCATAATCAAATTAACCATCAAGGATCAGGAAAAATGCTAATGGGAAATGAATCGTTAGTATAATCAAATTGATATTCGACTATTAACTTCTTACTTTCACCATGCGCCATCACATTTTTTCTAGAATCTATTAATAATCATAACCTTTGAAATTAATTTCAATTTCCATCATTACAAATATAAAAAATAGTTTGAAAAAACAAAAACAAAAAATAATTTTTCACAAAATACGCGTTTAGAATTGTTTACAAATTTCATAAGGCTGTTAGGACTAATTTAATCTTCATAAGTAATTATTAATATACTTTTTTTTTGGCGGAATTAATATACTTGTTATAACAGTGTAAATCTCCACTTTGAATTTTCTTACTTTTTTTTTTTTTTGGGAAACCGATTCTAGAAAACGTAAATAAATATCAAACACCAGAGGGGTCTTCTCTTAGCAGTTGTCCAATGCCGTGAACTGAATTTAAAAACACATAATTTTCTAATATCTAGATGATTACAATAAGAGAAAACCAGAAAACACGTGGATGTATAATTTGGTATTAATTGACTTAAGCATGAAAATACAGTTTTAGGGTCAAGCATATACAACTAGGAAACATAATTTAAACAAGACTTCTACTTGTAGTCAAGCTGGAATTTTGTATCTATTAAGTTAGGCATCATATCTACACGGTGATTATTAATTTATAGCTGTTTTCCTCTTGATTCGGGCTGTGTTAAGAAACAGATATAAATAAAAAAAACATGTGTTTTTATTTATAAATAGATTAGATACAAATTAAATCTAAATATGACATAAATATATCAAATATAAATAAAAAAATATTGATAAAAATCAAACAATCGGAACAGACTCATTTCTATCCCAGTTCCATGTGGTATAGTTTAATTTTCAACAGCCATCTATCGATGTCATGGATCACACATAGAATATAAGTTTCGTATAACGAAAAGTGTTGAAAATTTGGTCCAATTGGACCATATTAGTCGTCATGACATAATTCTAGTGTTGATACATTTCTACCCCTTTTTTATACGACATTGTGAAGTTGATTTGCTGACTGAAGATCAATGTATACATATGGAATTGCGTGTTAACTGAGCTATCCTTGAACTCATATTAAAAAGATTTCAACACATCCAGAGACTAGCCAAAAATGGTTACAATAAAGAAAAAAATTATAAATTATTTCCTTAAATTTTCATCTTCATTTATTAGATTTGCTAAACTTTTAAATTAAACTTTTAGACTTCTTAAACTTTTAACATTTGACACAATTAAAATCAACAACATGGTTTTGAGGGGCGTGGGGGGAAGGGTTTTGTTTTTGGAGGGGGTGAAATTATTGATATCATCATATTGAAAATGTACAACTTCACAATATCAAATTAATATAAAATAAAAAATCGAACTCTAACTTATCACTCTTTTCAATAATAAAATTCACCTACAATAAAATTTGTATTAATTTTTTCAACAAGACTTATTTCTATATAAATGAAATGACAATTGATAAGTTAGATATGATATCGGGTTATACTAATATTGAGATATATAGGATTCATATTGTTTCTAAAAAGTGCTATATTATAATAATAATAATAATAATAATAATAATAATAATAATAATAATAATAATATAGGAATACAATCATGAAAAGTTGAATCATGAAACTAATTCGTCAAAAAAAATGAAAAGGCTACAATAAAATGATATGGGTATGAATATGAAAAATACAAATTATACAATGAAAAGAAAAGTTACTTGTGGAAAGTGACACCGTATGTTATATCTAATTAGAATTTCAACATTGACACACATAAGAGCTATGATGATAGCATTTGTATCTATATGATGATAATGGTTAAAACATGGTATTTCAATATTAAAACTTGTATTAACCATAAAATTTGTTAAAAATTTTGTGATTTTGATTTTGTTTTTGGAAAAGATTATTTGTGCAATTCTATATGTCATACCCTAATTTATGAATGCTATCTGTTATTTATATTGGTATAATTAAAGTATGAGACAAACTTTAGTGCTTTTAGCCTTTATATTCTTATTTTTCTTAACGCCACATGACCCCTAGCATCTTTTTTAATATAATAATCACTTTCTCTATTTTCTTTCCCTCTCCCAAAAGCTTGCATTACAATTTAGAGTAAGAAAAATAAGGAAACCATGTTATATAAAAAATATTATGTGAAGCCAAAATCTAGATAGAGCTTTTTTTTTTTTAAGATCAAACATTTTAACATTTTATGATAAAAGATTCAAAATTTTTTCTAATGAATCTTTATGATTTGGTTTTGTTGAATTTTCACTGGTAATACAAATTATTCTACATAAAATAGATAAAAATGGAGAGAGAATAAATTGAAAGTTATTATTTATTTATTTATTTCAAACAAATTAAATGAAGTATTCATATATTTTCAAAAAGGTATAAATATAGTAAGATATAATTTAATCTTGTTTTGGTAAAAAGCTAAAAAAATATCCTAGTATTAACATGCTCTTGTTTCTTGAATTAAGGATGATATTTAATGTTAATCTACTTTTCCTTTCTTTTTATTTTTTTTTTCCATTATACCAAAATATACCTCTGTGATTGGAGTTCCACCATCTATATTTAGGGGTATTACATACTCCTGCACTTATAGAACTAAAGTTTCGTTACACAGGTCCAGAAACACACCAGGCAGTGAGGAGACACTCCTCTACTTCCGGCTAGTGAACTGCTCTAATACCACCTATAATGCCTCGAAACTCCACCTTGGTGCCAATGCTTCCGAGGAGGTTACCCATGTCATACTCCAAGGGGTACCCTAAATGTAACGGTTTATCATATACATTATTAAAGCCTAGGAATGACTATCTTAGTCATGCCAAGGATTTCATATTATGCACAATACGTACATTGCTTATTGAACAGGTGAGGACACTTGTGTCATATCTTATTAGCATTCTTTATGAGTTTCATCATGCTTTTATTTGCTCAATATTTATATTTATTAAGTTGATTTGATATTTCTTGTTATCTTCTTTTTCATGATAAAGTATAGAGATTTCTTGTTGTTTTAGTATCTTCTTCTTTCGTAAATAGTTATTATTCTTCGTTTATTCTTAACTTGGTGATTTTGAGAATTTTCAACATTTCATTAATTCCTTGTAACTAATATTTTATGTGATATAGCAGATATAAGTCAATAAGATTTGGTTTAGCAATTCTAACCTTCACTTACTCAACTTTTGGAGAGAACTTAGATTCGACCAAGACAACGAACGACTAACGCTTGACTCAACTAAGCTCTAAACCTAAGACAACACATTACGACACAACACAACACTTCACATTACATGACAACATGAGAACACCACAAGAGAAGGTTGTAGATCCGTTTTTCCATTCTTATATTAATATATATATATATATATATATATATCTGTGACATTGTGCATATAAAACCTGCTATGTTCATATTCTTTTCATTATTGAAGATATCAATGTTTTATAATTTTCATTTACGTGATCATCTTAACAAGGTTGAAATCAAAATATCTCATTATGTTATTAATTGCAAAAAATTATGGAAAGTTGTATTTTGAATTTTCGTTATTAATGGTTTCATCTTTTAGGCAACCATTAAAATATTGGCATTTTTAATTATTCTTTAAATTGGATGTTATTGGTGTCACTAAGGTAGATGGGCTTTGATTCGGTTTCTACATTTAACATATACTAAATTTTTTACTTAGGCGGTTCTTATTCCTACCTCTTTTGTTGTTTCCATCCTTATTATATCTCCTTCTGTTTCTAGATGATCGTGGGGGCTTGATATGTGGGTTACTTTGTCCAAGGCTTGTGTTAGCCAAATATCCAACTCTTGTTTAGATACAACATGTGGAAGCAGTCTTCTTGGGACAATTTTTAATTCTATGATTAGGGTTTCCACAGAGGTAACACTTAGATTGTAGACACGGACACTGCTTAAGGTAATGCTTTGTTTCACATTTCCAACATTGTATTTTCTCTATTGTTAAGTTTTCATTCTTATTTAAACCATTACTAGATTTGGGTATTTCAAATTTAGCACTTGAACTTGTTCCATCAAAGGGCTTCCTCTTGAATCTTATGACATTTCTTTCTACCATCTCTCGCCTTCTCTTTCTAGCATTCTCCACAATTATGGCTCTTTTCACAAGTCCCCTAAAATTTCTGATATCAAATTCCTCTAGGCTAACTCGAAGGTCCTCATCCAACCCATTTAGAAACATTTGCCTTTATGGTTATATGACTCTAGGTATAGTGCAATATTATGTTAAATTTAATCTCATGTTATTCAAGACTATGACTTCCTTATGAGATGGGAAGAAAGTCCACACTATATTGAACTCTCAAGCTTTTGGGGAAAAAGTTTTCCAAAAATTTGTGTCTGGACGTCTCTCATATGATTGGCGATAGTAGCTCTCTACTCGTAGATTCCTACCATACCTTAGCATTGAACGTTAGCATATATGTACCATAAGCAAGCCTAAGGTGATGCGGTACTTCAAAAGCACGAAAAGATCGTTCTATCTATGCTAACCAATCTTCGACTTCATTTGGCTTTCCAAAAGCCCCATTAAAATATCGATTGCACTTTATGAACTCAGGTAAAGTACTCTGATAGGGTTTAAGTGATAGCGGTATAGTTGGTATTGATGCAGTAGGTGGTGTTAGAACTATTGGTAATGCTTCTTGCCTTTATGTAGCTAGTACAGGTGTTGGTATGGTACGAACCTGTTGCATTTGATTCCTTATTAGGCCGGCAAGTTATCCGATAATAGCCAAAACTTCTCTCAGTTGATTCGGTTGTTGAGGTATTTCAGTTCTCAGGTTCTACAGGGGGTGTTTCAGGTTCGCATTGCGTACGAGTTCGTCTCCTACGTGATCTACAATTTATTAAGTTTTGTGAGAGACTTCTGAATTTTATTAAGTTTTAGGCATTCAAAAAAACTTAAAGAAGCATGCCAAAAGTGATCGAGTACAGAAATGTGTAATTAAATAAATATATATGTATGTATATATATGTATATATATATATAGAAGAAACATTGAAAACTTGTTGAAATCAAAGTAATAGAAATGAAATTCATATCATTAAAGCAAATACAAAAAAGCAAGAGAAAGGCTTAAATCTTCAATTACAAAAGTTTAAAGAAAGGATGCAAAATCATGATTACAATTTTATCTTATCTATATCCAATTACAAACTAGATAGCTGACAAAGCATCGTTTAAATAACTTTTAGGCATTTTGGGATTCTTAACAAAAGGGCTAGACATAACTAATGCTACACGAGAGTTTTATTTTCCATCTTCATTGCTTTTCTTATGAGGTTGGCTCCTTTCCGATTGGGGTGGCAATTCAATAATCAATTTTAATCTCTTGGGGCATCCATTGGCAAAGTGTCCCAGCTGTTTGTAGGAGTAGAAAGTAACGGCTTTATTCTTTTGACATTTGGGAACCTTATGTTCGGGATCTCCACAGAATTTTCATTTATGTTGCAATTGTGGGCATCATTTTAGGTAGTGATTCCCTTTGCATTTCCAGAATCGAATGCTCTATCCTTTAGGCATCTTTCTCTTGACAAAAGAGTTGTGTTGCTTAACGCTCTTAGCCTTAGGTTATGGGTAAGTTGTGGAAAAAGGTGCTCATGCTGTTGGTGTTATTCTAAGTTAGGACCTTATAACCGAAGCAGGTGCAAAAATTGTGGGTGCTTGTTGTATGAATTCTTCTAGCATATTTCGCAAATGTCCTAGAGTAGTGAGAATCTCCTGAGTTTGGTCTCGTGGTGGAGGTGCTTTTTGCTCCTATTGTTCCTTGGGAGGGATGACTGATCGTGGCATGTTCTCCTCAGGTAGTCTCCTAGAAACAAAGTAGGACGGTCGCATTACATATCTTTTTATCTTGATCATATTTTATGCAAATGTTACTTAATTTGAGAGAAAAGGAGGGTAGCAAAACACTTTATTACTAGTTTTCATTTTTTTTTTTTTTTTGTCATAGGGTTGGTGAAGGCACTTGAATGGTATCATTCACCTAGTGGTCTTATTGATAAAAGGGGTAGTACGCTATCTTCTCTCTATTTGATTTCGGCTAGGAGTTGAATAGGGTCACTATGCATTAATCCTTATGAGGGTGTTAAGATAGCTTTAATCTATCCATCCAACATTTTGAATTCTTGTTTCCTTCATGTTTCTGCCACATCGTTTTTCTAAGTTCATTATCCAATTATCATCACTTTCTCCAAATTTGGGGTCGACATTCCAGGGTAAACTTTTCTATGTAGTATTTTCGTCCATTGTTCACAACATCCTAAATGTTCTCCAATTCTTGTATGAATATTCTCTGCTTTTTCTAAAGGTCTTCAGTGTGGAATTCTATTCCTCAAACATAAGGAATTAGTTCTTATGGGTCATAGAATTTAAGGCTAGCACTCAAGCTAACTTAAGAGTCATCTAATATCCACCTGTTTATTTCTAAGGTCAAATTCTATTGTTCTAATCTCCTAGTATCCTTTCACCAAATTCCTAATACCTTGTTGCTTTGATATCAACTTAAACTGTCATGCCCCGAGGGATACCCTAAACGTGATAGTCTGTCATACACAATATTAAAGCCTAGAAATGACTACTTTAGTCATACAAAGGCTTTCATATTATATACAAGGCATACATCACAAGCAAAGGAACACATCAGAGTAGCACAATTTATATTGATAACAATTAAGTAACAAGATAAGAGAAATACTTATCATTAAATATAAATAAGGTCAATTGCAATTCTTAAGTGGATACACCACACACCTCCCCCCCTGCGGCTAATGTCTTCAAATCTATATGAATCCATTTCCTATTAGTCTCCAAAATATTAACATATCATATATAGCTCATAAAGAAATTACAAGTAAATACATCTTAGTTCCCACTTCTTTCATAAGAGCTTAAGAATTCACTAATGATTTCCTTAATGTTTCATCTTCGAATGAAGCCTTAAGCATAACTATGTTAACAAAAATCTATGAGGTTGTAAGCTTACAACGAGCTTAGTGAGATATTCTCTTTATTTGTAGTGTATTTCAAACAAGTTTATTAATTTTCATGCATATATTATGCATGCTATGCAACAACCATATGATACAAACAATTATGTATGGGTATCTGGAAACCATACACAGAATGGATTTACACCCTTCGTATTGAAGGCTAAGGCATGGTAGTTGAAGGTCTATGTGATCTTCTACTGCTAATCCCTGAGCGCACTTTGCTCACATCGATAGAACGATGCAATTCATCCTTGGAATGTATCTCTAGTATGCCTTAATTTTCTATGAATGAGCATTGCCGCAAGCCTTCTTGGCCTCAGACCCTTCTGATTCTTCGTGTAGGATTAGCAACCTTCCACATGTGACTCGATGGATGCAATGCATGTCCATTTAATTTATATCAAAGCCTAATATAATTATGGTATTCTTAAAGGTGATCAAGCAAGCATCATACACACATAAGCAATGTGTAATATTAATGATTACTTAAACAATCATTTGTTGGTTTCGATATGCTTAACATCCATTGTCACACATATATAAAAGCATATATATTATATATATATATATAAACCCATAACCCCATTCATATTCATTTTATCTTGTACTTGTAAATCTAGTGCAACTATCTACAAGCACAAGCAAAGTAATGAAATTATGAGGGAAAACTCACTCGTCCACTTAGTCTTAATAAACCTCAAGAAGGGGAGTCCGGTTTTCCTCATCACCTAGATAAGAGAAATACCCCAAATGTATTTCATAGAAGTTCTATTTAAACTTTCTAATTTATCTTGTTATGTTCATCGAAATTCGCATTAAAATGACCAAAGTTAAATCATAATTAATGCATGTAAATTAATTGTTATAAGTGTGTACGTGTTAGTGTGAATTGTGGTGTTTGAAATAATTGTGTGTGTTAGGAAGTAATAACTAGATAATAGTTTATGTTATATATATTTAGGATGATAGTTTATTCATGTTAATAATTATTATGTTAATGCAAATGGTTGTTGTGGTGATTAATACTTGATGAATTAAGTTTGTTTTACATAAAGTTTATAGCCATAACTTGACGGATTTTTTTTTTTTTTTTTTTGCCTTATTAAGCCCCAATTTAAGCCTAAAATCAAAGCCTAATCAAAGCCTAAAGCCCTTAGCAAATCTACCTCAAAAGTCAATGTTATTTGGATAATATCAAGCCTCATTTGTACAATTTATACATCCAAAATAGAACCAAGAGGAAGGAAAATTCGTAACTCTAGAAAACCAATATTTTCCAACACCCAAACTAAGTTTTCTTGCACCCAACACACCAAGAATCCATCCCCAACACATCAAGGTAAGTTTATATGATATTTAAGGTATTTTATTTCTCTTTTAATCCAAGAATTTTTTGTCAAAAGTAATGCATGTTGAATATATGTGTATTGTTATATTATGATATTGAGTTAGCTTAGGACTTGTTATGGAAGTGCAAGGATGATGTTGAGTTGTAGTGTGATGAGAAGTAGTATTATTGAGTTGTATTGAGGAGTGGATTCATGTTGAAGTATTGGATGTGAAGAAAATGGAATCACAGTGTAAACCCCCAAAGTTTTGTAACCGTTTAGCTTAAACCCTAATTGAAAAGTCAACCAGAAACCCTAAAGTCAACAAAACCCTAATTAGATGAAATAGTTTAAGTTTGGCAATCCCGTATAAGCAACCCTAAGAAAGTAAGTAAAAGATTAGTATGAAATAGTTCGTAATTACATAAGGAAGCTTAAAAAGATCATATCAATAAAACGCGAATAGTTTTGAACCCGAACGAATACAGTTCTTGAAAAATGTGTCCTAGGGCTCGAAATAGTAAAAATATTCAGAATATACCGTTAGACTCGTAAAAAATATAATGTTTTCAAAAATATCAGTTTTATAATTTTTCAATAAGTAAAAATATCAAATATCGCAATTATACGCGTATTTTCTTACTACTGGTACTTTATTAGTCATATCTACTTTACATTACACTATTCATTACTATTCTACACTATTTTTATCTCTACTTTTTCTAACACCTATTCTTACCTATACATATTACCTTTACTTTTTACCTTTTCCATAACTTTATTTCATATCTACCTTACTTATTACTTTATTTAATAAATAAAAATACAAAATAAAATCTCTCCCTCTCTTCATGTGGCCGGCGCCCTCTCCTTCATCTCTCTCAATTTTCTTTTAATTTTGTTATTTAAATCACACAAAAATTCACTCCTCATTTCCTATAAATACCCTCTCCTCTTTCACTTCTTTCACACAATTACTACCCACAAATTTACTACCAAAACTCTCTAAAAATTTCCTCTCAACACTCTCTCCAAATACTCTCTCAAAATAATCTCAAACCACCTTCTACATACACAAAACCCATTCTTACATAATACGTCAAAAACCCTCTTTAGGTAAATTTTTCTTTACACATTCTTCTTCTCATGTCATGTAACTTTACATGACCATAGTATAAGTTTCCAAAAACTAAATGTTATGAAAGCTATACTATGTTCATGTATTGTTCTTGTTCATGAATATCTATTTATGTTTATGTTGTTATTTTACATTGTCCATATTATTATTATTGTTATTATATCTAACTAAGTATTATTATATATCTACATATATATTCTTTAGAGCATATAAGCTCACTTGCAATTTATTTATTTTCATACGAAGTAATTTATTTATTTCTTTCATTGCAATTTATTTATTTCTTATTGTTTTAAGACTAGTCTCTCATCTTAGACTTGTCTTCATCAAGTCAAAACAATTTTTTTTCTTTTCTTTTATTTTATTTCTTTCTTTTGGGACTAGTTTACTTCTTAGTCCCAGGAGCTTTGAAGAAGCTAAGACTCCCAATACTTGACTTTATTTTTATTTATTATGTTATTTTTGCTTGTTATTATTTCTCAATCATACCTATTAAGATTGTTGTCCAAATCTTTAAAGCTTCAATAATACTTGACAAAAAGAAGATTTTATCACCTAAACATGGTTTTATATAAAATATAAATTCTATAGTTTAATAAAAGTAAAGTTATTCTTTTCCAAGTTTTAAGAATAACTCACTACAATTTTAAAAAATTTCTTTTGTCTTGAAAAAGCTTTCTGAATCATTTTTATATTACTTGGTTTTCTTAAAAGAAGATGACTTTGGTACTAAAATAGTTTCATAAAAACATAATATAAGGAAACCTCCTAAAACGAAAATGAGAATTTTCAAAACCAAGATTTTTCAAATAAATAGTCAAAGAAACCAAATAGGAAGAGTAGCACTAATATTGAGAATTTAGAAAAGAAGAAATTTATTTTATCAAAAAGTCATTTAGAAAAATAGTAAGATAAACATAAAGTAATTCTTAAAAACAAAGGAATCAAAATATTCATTTTAAAGGATTTACAAAATGGATTTCTTGTAAACTATACTTTTCTAAACTCTTAATTAACATTATTTTACCCAAGAAACATGGTTGGACAACAAAATTGAGCATGGATAAAATATGAGCTAAGTATCTATGAAAAAGGAATTTTTCAACTATATGCTATCTAAGTATTTATCAAAGCAATTTTTGAATGGTTTAAATGTTTGAAACAAATTGCTTTTGGGTTAGGAAAAATTCGTGGTGAATTTGATCACCACTGTTTTGGAGCCTAAATGATCTAGTTTGATAAAAATAGTTTTAGAATTGGATAGATCTTTTTGAGTAGGTAGAAATCGGTATATTATATGCACAATTCTAAGTTAAAATGACCAAGTTATGGCCAATTTAAATTGGAATTATCTTTTATACTAACTTTGACGTCCTTATGATATTGTTTTGTCAAAATTCAAGGAAGTCATCAAGAAATACTCATTTTTGGGTATTTTCCTTGACTAGGTGATTCCGAGGAAGGATACCCATACCCCAAGATTATTTCAACTAAGTGGATTGTGTGAACGACTCGTCCGTTTAGAGAAGTATCGACATGGCATCGTGAGTTTATTTCTTAAAGTGCTTTACTTGATTGTGCTTATAGTTTACTCGCATTAGAACTAAGAAAAGAAAAATTGATATGTATGCGAAAAATTCGTTGAAAGCATCCTAAGAATATCGAGGCCAGAATTAATTAAATATTTGTTTTTGTATAGCACTTGATTTGTATGAAATTCTATTATCACCTTAAATTTGATAATAATGATGATATGATATCGTAAATAAATTAATTTATGCATACCACGAAGTGAGTCACATTGCATTGGGTTATTATACTTGGGTGAGAAGGATGGTAGCTTAGGTCGAAAGAAACACTCGACGGTTATGATCGAAAGCGATTGCTTGGCGGCAGGGAATCAAATGCTTGGCGGAAAGTCTGGAAGCATGGCTTAAATCAAGTAGACTTAATATGCTTGGCGGTATTGATCGAAAGCATAATTTTTAACTAAAACTACTTGTTTTGAGATTACGTATCACTAAACCCCGAATGGAGGGTGTAAATCCATTCAAAATATAGTTTCCGGAAAACTATATGCCTTGTTTGCCCACGTATGTTGCATTTCATTTGTCTGCTTAAATAACTTATTTGAATTTCATTACACAAGAAGTTTATTTATGAAAATAGTTCTCACTAAGGCTATTAGCTTATACCTCTATAGATATCTTTTGCAGTTCACCTATTTATGGTTGAGGCCACATGGACCCTACAGCCAAGTATTTTCCTTTTTGTTAAGGAATTTCTAAATGAAGTTTAGTGTTGAATAAGATATAAACTTCATAGAAATATTCTTATAATAGATTATAGTTATTTGTGGCTGGGGAATGCCCTAAGATTTGTAAGACTATTGTTTTATAAAATGAATATTATGAATCCTCTTTTCTTAATTTATTATTATATCTTTTAAGCTTCATAATTCCATATATGGTCCTCTAAATTTGTGAGAGCATGCCTTACACTTAATATCAAAGCTTTTGGGAATGACTAAGGTTGTCATACTTAAACTTTAATATTAAGTATGACGAACTGTTACGTTTAGAGTACCCCTTGGGGTGTGACACACAGTGTTTTGTGTGTTTTAATGGTTGAGGAGGAGTAGTGTGTTTCAATGATGTTAGAAGAAAGTTTGTGTGTGCTTGATGATATAAGGTTCTTATACCATGTATTGGGAAGGTTATATTATGGTTTGGAATGAGTCGAAAGGGTTAAATGTAAAAATTTTCGTGTTTGAAAAATAGAGGAATTCTGCAACTTGAATTGCAGTGTACACCGCCTTTAATGCCGTTGGCGTACTTGTCGGTGTTAAAGTTCTGACTTCTGATCTTTTGAATTTCATCTTAAATGCTGCCGGCGTTGAGGTCTATATTGCCGGCGTAAAGACCCAAAAGTTTTTGTACATAATGCATTTTTCTTAACGATGGCTTAAACGCCGCTGGCATATAATCCCTACACTGTCGGCACCGTCGGCGTTGAAGCTTACATTGTCGGCGTTAGTTGCCAACGTGGGCTTTACAAATTTCAAATTTTCTAACTTTCTTCCAACATCTTCCAATACACGATATATGACTTTTTGATCAAGGATTTGCCTTATGTGATGTTATATGATATATATATATATATATATATATATATATGTCATGTGATGACTTTGGATTGTTTTTTTTTTTAAATAAGATTCAATAACTTCCTAAGTTTTAAACTAGTGAGTATAAGATTGACTTAGGGTAGTGGTATTGATATAGTTGATTTATATGGAACAGAGATAGATACTTAATTGGAAATTCCCTTTGATTCTCAATCCAATCCAGGTACACAATAAGTTGATTGATTATTGTTTAGGACAAGCATATTCACATTTGACTTTAATTAAAGGCTAATGAAAAGTTTATTGAAATGATTTGTGATTGAGTCGTGTCTAGTCCGGGGAACGACAACCTTGTCATGATGCAATGGCACGGTAGTTTAGGCACTTAGTCCAAATCTTTGTCATGATGCAATGACTCAAATCCATGATGCAATGGTGGTTTATCTTAATGGCTAAGGGATGGCTAATAGGGTTAACTGTATCGGTATATTCTCTACTTAGGCTCGAGAGGAAATAATATGTTTTAGTTCAGGTATGGGACTGTTGAACTAATTGATGTTATAGACCGGGATATGTGGAGTATATAAAGGAGTGTAAACCCTAGATGAAGCTATTAATAATCTTTATTAGTTAGATATAGGAGATATAGGTATCCGGTCTATCTATATCAACCCCATGAGTAGCTGCTGTTACTTAGGACCTCCAGAATTCCCAATCTTGAATGGGAGTTTGAATACTCCAATGTTGTTTTACTCACTTAATTAAAGATAATGAAGTTATGGTGTGAATGGCATATATATCTGTTTGCACTATTGTGTACTGGGCCTTTGGCTCATGCTACTATCTTGCAGGTGATTATGATGATGAGCTCTATGACGATATGGGCTATTGGACTAACTAGAAGACTTCTATGGATGATTAGGAGTTTGACCTAATAGTAGCTGTTTAGGACTTTTGATGTATTTTGTGAAGTGTCTAGGCTTATTTGTTAAGTCTTGGAATGTAATTTTCATTTAAGTGGTGTGATCCTTGGGAGATCCTGAAGCAATGTATATGATGTGTGTTTTGTATATATATGAGATGACCTACTACTAGTATAGTGGTAGTATTTCTTAATTCAAATCATGTGAATATTATAACTGTTTTTAAGCAAGCAATCATTGCAAACATTTCTTTTTAGACGACCTTACGTATAATACTGAGGTATTTCCTAATACTTAAATATTATGAGTGGTCGGGGGATTTGGCATGCTTAATTTATGAGTTAAGTGGGTCGGGTCCTTACACGCATTAAGGGAAATTCCAACTTAAAATGGCCATAACTTGCTTATTTTAAATCGGAATTTCACATATTAGTAGTTGTTTTGTACCTACTCAAAAAGATCTATGTATTTCCAAGGTTATTTTTAGCATTTAAAGATGTTTAGTTTTCAAATGGGTCGGTACAAATCTGACCCATAGTTCCAGCACTTAAATTATAATTTTTGTCAAGTTTTTCCTCACTTAGATACTTTGTAACGAATATATAAATATTTCTACCTTTGAAAATCATTTAGTATTAGCAATAACTCATATTATATGCATGATCCTAGTGATATTGTTGCAAAATAGAACTTTATAACACAATCTTTTGTAGAAAGTAGTAATATGGAGTTTGATGAAAAATCATGTTCTTGACTTGTGATAAAATTTGCTATTTGTAACATGTGACTTGTCAACAAAATAAATATTCATAGTTCAATATATTCGGAAATCTCAAAGGTCTTATATTTGAAAACAATTTTATTTAATAATTTATTATACAAGACATGGTTTTACATATTAATGGCATAAAACTCTAAGTGTATTTCCTTTTAAAAATCTTCCTAAGTTTGATTTTTAAACAACATTCTAATTCTTAAGAAAATCATGATATTATATTTATTTTGAGTTCATGAATGTTTCATTTTCATATTAAACTTTTTTTAACTAATTATTTTCCGACACATGAATCTTTATATGGTTATGAAGAAAAATCATTCTAAGTTTTATTATCTCTAAAATGTTTTAAGTTTTAGTATATGAGAAAAATTATATGAATGGCTTGTTCTAAATTTTTATTCTCATAATAGCTCTTTCTTAATTAATAACTTTTCAACACATGGACCTCTAGGGGTTGTTGAAAGAAAACTAATAATAATAATAATAATAATAATAATAATAATAATAATAATTTAGAACAAGTCATTTACCTAAATTCTCATATGCCAAAACTTAAAACATTTTAAAGATGACATAACTTTGCATGATTTTTCTTCACAAACACATAAAGATTCATGTTTTGGAAAATAATTAGTTAAGAGAAGTTTAATATGAAAATGAAATATTCATGTACTCAAACTGAATATAAACTCATAGTTTTTTTTATTAAGTTTCACATTTGCAAAATTTAAGAATTAAAATTTTGTTTAAGAACCAAACTTAGGAAAATTTCAAGGGGGAATACATTTAGAGTTTTATGTCACAAATAAATAAAACCATATCTGGTAAAATAAATTGTTAAATAAAATTTTTGAACCAATAACACCTTTGAGATTTAATATATATATATATATATATTGAACTATGATTTTCATTGATAAGTCACATTTTTACAAAATAACAAATTCAATCACAAGCCAAAAGATGAATTTTCATAAAACTCAACATTTTCACAATATTGTTTACAAAATTTTACTTTTAAGACAACATCACTAGGATCATGCATATAATATGATTTATTGTCAATACTAAATGATTTTCAAAGTTAGAAATATTTATATGTTGCTATAAAGTGTCTAAGTGAAGTAAAACTTTGGAAAAATGCAAGAATTGAAGGCTAGGAATTGTAGGATAAATATGCACCATCCTTTTTCGAGACCTTAATGCCTTAAATATTAAAATTCATAAAAAATTTTATCAACAATTTGAAACTAATGTAGTTGGACCATTATCTAACGTGTTAGTCAAAATTTCTCCTAAGTGTTAAAAATTATTTTTCTAGAGAGTTTAGTCTTATTTTTATAAAAGAAAATAAAACCTTTTATCTCCTTGAAAATTTCATTAAGACAACAACATTGTGACCATGCATGAATATGAACTTGTAGTTATATTATATACATACATATATATAAATAACTCATATAGAAAATAAAAGACATAGAGAATTAAATAAGCATATATATATATATACATATATAAGAACAAAAATTTTGGAAGTCTTAGCTTGTATCAAGATTTCGAAACTTAGAAATGACAAGTTCCATAAAAAGAAAAGAAAGGCATAAAAACTTAAGGAAAAGAAAAAGAAGAAATTTGTGGAAGTCTTAGATTTTTATTCAAGTCTTCCCAGGACTTAGAAATGGACAAATCTCATAAAGAAAAAGCAAAATAATAGAAAAACATGGGAGTCTTGGATTCATGTCTAGGCTCTTTAGGACTTAGAAATGGACAAGTCCCCTTAGATAGCAAAATAATGAAGAGCAAAACAAATAAAATGGAAGCCATAGAATTTTTTTTGGGCAAGGCACTCTCGGGATTTAGATTAAGGATAAGTCTCCTTTTTGGTTTGACTTGATTAAGGACAAGTCTCAAAAAGAAAGTAAATAAATAAATTGCAAGAGATAAAATAAGTACATGAACATTAATATTAGATTAATGAGCTTATATGGTCAAATATATATAATTATGTACATAACTATATTTATACATATAGATAGTTAAATTAGATGATGATAGTAGAGCAACATGAACTCAAAATTAACATGGTCATCATAGCAAGTTATTGATTTCATTTTAGCATTATCATCTCTAGCTTAATGCACTATGGGGAGATTTTATTCCATAGATAATGCTTGAAACACATAATATCAACTAAGGATGTATGGGGGAGGTGTTTATCTCAAAAAGATGGATCAAATGAATGTGTTTGAGTTGAAAAAATAAAAATGGCAACAATGGGAGAGGAAAATCAAGCCACAAAGAAGAGGAAAAGAGAGAGGAAATGAGAGAAATTTGATGAAAGTTGTAAAGTGTAAGAAGGTGTAAAGGTAGTGGGTATTTATAGATGTAAAATTGGTGATATTTGTATGGAAAATAAATTTAAAAAGAAAAAGAAGAGGGAGGGGGTAGCAAGGATTGGCAGTAAGGAAAAAGAAGAGGAAAATAATGAGAGAAAAGAGAGAAATTTGTGAGAAAATGTAAAGTGTAAGAATTGTGAATGGAGGTAGATATTTATAGAGATAATTTGAGGAATTTAATTGGAATAAATAATTTTTTAAAAAAAGTTGCTACCACAAGGTACAACAGGCATGAATAATGGCTGGAAGAAAAAAATCTAGTGAAAAGTGACAAATTTGACTTGTGATGAGTTAACTTGTAAAATTAGTAAATAGGATATGGTGTGTAAGAAATAGGTGTAAATTATAAGAAAAAAATATGACAGCAAGTAATGGCAGAAAATAGAGCAGATAGTCATGAATAGTAATAGCAAAATATTAGACAAGTTACCGGTAGTAATAAAATACGCGTATATGAGTTATATCTAACATTTTTATGATCCGAAAAATTTTAATCTAATATTTTTATGAAACAATAAATTATTAAATTATTTTTAAAAGATGAATCGATATTATTTTATCATTAATTTTTATCCAGTTTTGTTATCTCGGTTTCAATAGTAGCGACGGTTGTGGAAACTGTTTGGTTGATGAAATTTCATTTGAAAATTTAGATACCATATTATAGAAAATAAATTTGAATTATTTTATTACTAAATATTAATTAAATATTTTTTGTCTTGATTTATGTGTTCATGATCAGATACCGAAACTGATCCCGTAAAAGTCCAAAACGATCGAATTTTTGGACTATCTGATCTTTTTAAGATTTACTATATATATATAATTCATAATTTGACCTCTTAATATTTTTATAATTAATTTATTATTTTATGATTTTTAGGAGTTATTCGATCGGGTCTGGGTTTTTATAAGGTTTACTATTGATTCGATTTCACTTTAGGATTCTGGTTCCATTTTCGAGTCTAAGGTTTTACTTATAAGATCACTATAAAATTTTGGGATTTTACAATTATAGGAAATTATTTCTTATTATTTTATTATCGATTTGCATGTTAGAGCTCAAGTAGATGAATTGTTTAGCATAAGGTTTTTGGATTAATTAAACTATTAGATCGTTTTGTTGGTGATATGTTTTTGCTATATGATTTACTTTTAGGATTCTAGGCTTTATTTAATTCATCTAATGACTTAGGGTTATTGAAGCTTTATCTAATCCCGTTTAAGGTTTCGAATTTTTAGCAATCCAAGTTTAATTTAATATGTATGATATTATAGGGTTATAAAATTTATTTGATCCCATCTAGGGTTTCTGAGATTTTGATGTGATCTGGTACGATTTTAAAATTTTCGTTCTATTGTGAATTTTTTAGTTTACAATGTATTTTATTAAAATTCTAATTAATCTTCTTATATGATTTTAGCCTATATTATTTAATTAATATCATACTATTTTTTTTCATTTGCGGTTTACTTGTTTTCTATTATAATTATCTGATACAGTATTTAACATATCAAATGATTTGTCAAATACATAATTCATCCCAATAATTGTAAGCTTTCTTAGGTAATTAGTTTTAGGGTCTTGTCATGTTATATGTTATATTGATATTATGATTATGTATAAACTATTATTATAATTATTAAATTATAAAGGTACTTATCACAATTACAATGTAGGATAAGAATTATATAGCATTGTTACAAGTTGATAAGTTATTAAGATTAATATATTATTGGTACTAAAATAATTATGGTCTTATATAATTAATATTGTTAACTTATCAAAATTGTTTTAATATGTGGATCAAGTATAGTATTATATTCATCATATGACAAAATAATCTTGTTTATTTTTACTACAATATGTATATTGTTAGCTACAATATATTTTTTATATTGTTAACACTACTACTATAAATTGGAGTAATAGTTTATCATATACTTATTATGTAATATGTATCCAAGATAATTACATGATTTATTTAGTGATATAGAATATTTTATGAGTATTAATTTTAGTGCTTTTGTATTTTAATATAATTACTTGTGTTATATTTTTAATATTTTCATATGTAATAGATTATTTACATGATTAAATTGACTTCTAAGAATTCTTTTACTTACTAAAGGTGTTGTGTTATTCGTTTCTTTAAGGAGGTTATGATCATTTTTAATTATAAGTTCATAAGAAAATATTTATTTGCGATTGTTTTGGAAATTTACGTATTAAATATTATTTGATTCTATGTGTTTGATGAATCTAGAGACATATTTACTTTTATTTGTTGGAGTTGAAGTTTTGCTGATTGATTAATTATGCTATTTCTTATTAAAGAATTTTTGAGGGAATAATTACTGTTTTTCGAATTATTTTCCAAATTGATTGGTGGTTTTTTAAATTTAGTGGAATCTCTAATAATTACTTTGTTTATTTATTATTTCTCATGATTGTGAAGGCTTAAGGAAATTTTGTTTATGAAGATTTGAATTTCTTAAACTATAATTATATTATTTATATGTTTTATTATTCTTAAATCGCAAAAAATCGAGAGTGATTTTTGCGACTTTTCTCAATCTCTCTCTCTCTCTCTTCTTTTTTTTAAGATTTTATAATCTATCATTGTTAATTATCAAAATTCGGTTATGAAAAATTAGGGGGTTTATGGATTGTGTGGTTAAATATATCAATTGTATATAGAAATGGTTATAGGATATCTTAATATCTATTAATAGTGTTTATATGTGTAAATAAAAATAATTGTATATTCAATATATAGTATATCTGCATGGAAACTTATGCGTTTGGAAAGTTGCGAGTCACAACAATATAAAGGTTAGAAACGAAACTTTTTATTTCAGGGACATAATTCATTAATTAATAATGTATCTATTTATTTATTTTAAAAAATTAGGTAACATAAACTTAAATAGTAAATGAATGAATGTGTATCATACTGAATTAAAATGTTGATGAGAAACATTAATGAGGATTATAGATGTATGAATATCATTATAAAGGCCTTGAGTCCAGTTTTTATTTAGATTTAACTCTTTAGACTAAAGTGGCAAGGCTTAGAGAGTTACGTCCAATTCATTGGGATGATTAAGGGAGATTTGACATGATAGGCTTGGAGTAGGGTCCATTGGAATTAGCCTACCCAATTCTAATCTTTCTCAAATTAACTCACACACATTGCAAATGGAGTCCTTAATGGACCTAAGTCAATAAGGGAACCCACATTTATATCTCTTATGAGAGAGACTCATCCTAACCATTGGTCATCCATCTCATCTAATGGACGATATTGACAGTTAGATCTCTATAAATACCTTTATTTCTTACCTCATTTGGAGGATTAGGAATCTTGGACAAATGTTATAGTGCTATTAGATTTCTGTTTTAGTGAATCGATTGCTTGATTTACTTAAGAACGTGCTCGATCTCGTGGTACTTAGTGAGGTTAATGCTTCCTAGCTCCTTACCTATCAAGCGTGTGTTAGAGAATACTGAGACTGCATATTTCTCCTCCCTCCACGACTCTCTTTTGGTCATCCTTACATGTGCTATTTCCCAAGTCACGTATAGTGCGATAATCATGCGGCACGCACATGATTCTCTTGATCGATTCCTTACCCACACATTCTTGTGACTCCATTGGGGATAGGAAAATCAATACTTGCATAATAGTACCTCCAAGAAAGAGACGTACTGACAGCACTAAGGGTATGACTGTCATGCCTCGATAGGTACCCTAAACGTAGCAGTCCGCCATACGCAATATTAAAGCCTAAGAATGACTACCTTAGTCACGCAAATGCTTCCAAATCATATACAAGGCGTACATCATAACCAAGGAATCATCAGAGTAGCACAATTTACATTGATAATGATTAAGTAACAGGGTTGATTACATATCTTAGGAGCATACCTCCGCTATTATCTTCAAGTCTACATAAATACATTTCTTAAAAATCTCCAAAATACTAACATAGCATACATTGCATGTAAAGAGATTACAAAATAACTTCATCCTTTGTTCCATTGCTTCCATAAGAGTTTAAAACCCATCAATGACTTCCTTAATGTCATAATCTTCTATTAAAGCCATGTGTATACCTATTTCAACAAAAATCTATGGGGATATAAGTTTACAACTAGCTTAGTGAGACATTCCCTTTCATTCGCACCGTGATATCAAACAAGTTTATTTAATTTTCATATATGCATGCATGCTATGCATCAAATCACATGATTACACAAATATATGTAGTTATTTGGAAACCATATATAGAACGGATTTATCCCTGCGTATCAAAGGTTAGGGAATTTTTTAGAGATCCTCTCAACCTTCTACTACTAGTCCCTAGGCCCTCGCCCAAAGCATTTGGTTAGCACGGCTTTGAACCTAGAGTCGCATTCCCCGAGCGATGTGGATTCTCTAGTAAGGAGTATGGCTCATGTGTCCCAACACGTTAATCACCAATCCAACTCTACGCGTAGGTGTAGCAGCCTTCTGAAAAAAATGTGACTCTTCGGATGCTATGCGTAAACGTTTTATTTTTCTTAAGCCAAACCTTATTAAGGTTTCTTAGGGTTGATCAAACAATTTAGCAAATAATAAGCAATCATACATGAAGGTAGATAAAATATTTAAACAGATAATTTGAAGTTGTGATATTCTTAATTCTCATTTCATCACATAAGCATAGAATCACACACACACACATACACACACACACACACACACACACACACACACACACACACACACACACACACACACACACATCCCTGAATTCCCTATACATATCCATTTTTATCTTTTCTTAGTATACTAATGCACTACTCTACAAGCATAAGTAAGGTAACGAAATTAAGAGAAACAATTCGCTCGTACATTTCTCAATCTTCTACTCGTAGTAATCCTCAGGAAGGGAAATCCCGTATTCTTCACCACCTAGACACAAAAATACCCGGGATAAGTATTTCATAGAAGTTCTACTTAACTTTCTAATTCTATTTCACTATGTTCGTCACAAATCGCATAGAATGAAATTCCAACTTAAAATGGTCATAACTTGCTCATTTTAACTCGAATTTCACATATTATATGTTGTTTTCTATACTCGAAAAGATCTATCTATTTATAAGGCTATTTTATCATAAAAAGCCATTTAGGTTTGAAAATGGTGGGATATAGAATCATTACGAAATCCCAAGTCCTCAAAACTCAACTTTTCAAAATTTTCTTCATCCAAAGATCCTTAATTAAAAATATAGATATTCATATGATTGAAAAATCCTTTGAATTTGTATATATATATACATATAGCCTCATATTGCATGCATGATTTTAGTGATGTTACCTCAAAATAAAGTTTGTAAACAATTTTGTGAAGATAGAGTTTTGTGAAGGGTCATTCTTTGATTTGTAATTAATTTGCTATTTCGTAAATTTGTGACTTAGAAACAAGAAAGTCATAATTTAAATCCTTAAAGGTTTTATATTGTTCACAAATCCTTATTCAACAATTTATTTTTATAACACATGATTTTTTCTATTTATGACATAAAAATGCAAATGTATTTCTTTTTAAAGTATTTTCTAAGTTTGACTCTTTGAACAAAATTCTAATTTTTAGATTTTGTAAGTGTGGGATTTAATTAGAGAAAATCATGATTTCATACTTATTTTGAGTCCTTGAGTGTTTTATTTTCATGTTAAACTCTTAACCAATTATTTTTCAAAATATGAACCTTTATGTGGTTATGAGAAAAATCATTTCAAGTTGTATAAAAGATGTTTCTAATTTTAGCATATGAGAAAAATTTAATGAGTGATTTATTCTAAAACCTCATGCATACAATATTTCCTTATTAATTCATAATTTTTCCCTACATGGACCTTCATTTGAAAATCTTTAGTTTGTTACAAGTAAGTGTCTAGTTACTATAAATATTATTTGTATTTCTTGAAAAAAAGTGGATTTTGCTTCTTAAAACTCAGTTCCTTAAGTTATATACCGATTTTACTTCTAAGTGGATTTTAACATAGTGAGTAGACCTTAAAATTGACTTAGAAAAATTGTTTGATTCTTGGTTTTAATTATGAAGTTAGTAAAAATCCTATAATTGAGTTTTTATGAAGTTTTACATAACAAGAAATTGTCACATTAAAGTTTTGATAAATCTTATGTTACTTATATTTGAGAAGAGAAAGTTTATTTACCCAATTATTTCTTGAAGAAATCCTCTTTGTTGATACTTTCAAAAATCTATGGTAAGCTTGTCTAAGTTTTTGAAAAATTTATAATTAAAAACAATTTCCAAGTCTTTGATGGAAAAATCTTTATTAAGTGAAAAAATTTATTTTAAAGAGAGCTTAGTCTCGATTTTCTTTATTTAAGAAAATCTCCTATCACGCCTCAATGGGTACTCTAAACGTGACAACCTACCGTACACAATATTAAAACTTGAGAATGACTACCTTAGCCACTCGAAAGCTTTCATGTTGGTATAGGCATACGTTCACAACAAAGGAAAACCAATGGAGCTATGCATTTTAGGATAGTGGCAGCAGAACATTCAAGACAATGCTATTATGATTCATCAAAATAAAAGGTCTTACATCTACATCTTCTACGGGGCATTCCCCTGATAAATCTCTATAATAACATAGTCTTACTAACACAAATATCTAAAACCAAAAGATTTTGAAGGAAATCTAATCTAAAGTCTTCAAAATAGAATTCCTCCAGAAGCTCTCCCAAAACATAGGCTCTACCCAGTCAAGGTGGTCTCGGATGCAAAAAAGATAATCCTACAACATTAGAAATCTATTAGGGGATAAGCATAACTAGCTTAGTGAGATATTCTTACATAAAATTACTCATAACAAAGCAATCAAACAAGTCCATTAAGCAAGCATATGAAATGCAGCAATGATATGATAAAACAGTACATACAACTATCTGATTTCGTATGTAGAATAGATTAACCCCTCCATTCAGTGTTAGGGAATGCTTTGAATGGGTCACCATCAACCTCCTTGAAATTTGTGCACATCTTGGGATTCCAATGAACCGTACTACTTGTCCTTGGGCTTTCCTTACCCAAAACGATCAATCCTACTCGGCTACACCATGAACCGTATTCCCCGAACGTCCTAATTCCTCAAGATGTAGCTAAGCAGCTTGCCTTTCTGGTCTCATGCTGAGGAGTAGTAGTATAAATGCGAAGATGATATTCTAAGTGATATGCATGAGCAATTTAGTTATAATAAATTTCCAATTCGACATTAATCCATTTAAGGCGATTGCACACACAACAATATACATAGGGCAATTTATATTAATCAACCAATCAAGCTCCGATATGTTTTATCATTTATTGATCACACATAACGAATCACATACATAGTACCCATAGTAATTTGCATGCGTATCAATTTTGATCTTTCCCTAATATCTAGTGCTCTATTCTACAAGCACATGTGTGAATACATAAAACATAAAGGAAAACTCACTCATCCATATTACAACTTCTTAGCCGTAGTAGTTCTCAGAAGGAAAATCTCATATTCTTCATCACCTAGACAAAAGAAATATTTGGGATGAGATTTTATGAAAGTTTTACTCAAACTTTCTAATTCTATTGCATGATTTTTGTCAAAAATCGGATTACGTAAAACCCCAACTTAAAATGGTCATAACTTGCTCATTTTAACTTAGAATTTCGCATAAGATGTCGTTTTCTACCTACTCAAAAAGATCTATCTATGTCTAAAGTTATTTTTAACATTTGAAGTCATTTGGGTTGGAAAACGGGTTAATACATATTTAGGACGAAAATTCTAGCCTTAACTTGTAATTTTCCTCAATTTTTACTTCATCCAAAATTCTATAACAAATGTATAAACATTATATGGCTGAAAGCATCCTTTAATATATACATAGACTCATATTATATGCATGATTCTAGTGATGTTGTCTTGAAATAAAATTTGTAAACATTTTTTATGAAAGATGGAGTTTAGTGAAGCGTCATTCTTTTACTTGTGATTTAAATTGCTATTTTGTAAATATGTTATTTGATTAACAAGAAAACCCATAATCTAATATATGTATTTTCTAAAGGTCTTCACAAATTCTTGCTTAAAATTTATTTTATAAAACATAGTTTTATTTATTTGTAACATAAAACCCAAATGTAGTTCTCTTTTAAAGAATTTCTTAGGTTTGATTCTTTAAACAAAATTTTAAATTCTTAGATATTATAAATGTGACATTTAATTAACGAAAATCATGATTTCATATTTATTTAGAATTCATGAATATTTTACTTTCATACTAGCTTCTTTTAACTAATTATTTTCCAAAACATGAATCATTCTAAGTTGTAAATAATATGTTTTAAGTTTTAGCTTAAGAGAAAAATTTAAAGGAATAGCTTGTTTCGAATTTTTATTCTCATAATAACTTTTTTCTAGATCCATAATTGTTCAATACATGAACCTTTGTTGGAAAAGTTTTTAGTTTATTATAAGTGAGTTTTTATCTATCATAACTATTTATTTAATAAAAGGAAATGGATTTTTACCTTTTAAAACTTAGTTCCTTAAGTTTATACCAATTCATTTCTAAGTGGATTTTTAACTAGTGAGTTGATTTTGGACTTGATTTAGAAAAGTTGTTTGGTTCTTAGTGTTTATTAAAGTATTGGTGATAATCTTATAAATAAGTTCTTAATAAAAATTTATATAATAAAGAATTATCAACCTTAAAGTTTTAGATGAAAATTTTATCTTGTAGTTTGAAAAGATATTAGAGAGTGGTATCTGCTGAAACTTATTGGCTTGATGCTCTACTTTCACTTGCTGGCAAACCAAGCACTTCAACACAAATTTGGCCACATCCGTTTCATTTCGTTCCACCAATAATGTCCTTTGAGATCTTGATACATTTTCGTTCCTCCCCAGTGTACCGTATACCTAGAATTGTGAGCTTCACTCATGATCTCCTTCCGTATCTCCTCATCACTCGGTACACAGAGTCGTCCCCTCATCCTTATTACATCCTCATCATCCACCATGATGTCAGTGTAATTCCTTCTTGAATTTCCTTCTTTGTTCTTTATATTTCCTTGTCATAGCGCTGAACCTCCTTGATTCTTTCCACTAAAGTGGGCTCCATCACTAAATTTGCTATCTCCACCTCGGTATTTCCTCCCATGAACTTAGTGCATAATCTTTCAAACTCCTTTACTAACTCCTTTTGATCAGTGAGCAAGGCTGCAACTTCTCCATGATTCTTACAACTTAAGGCATCGGCAACCGCATTTACTTTTCTCAGGCAGTAATTAATCCCCAAGTCATACACCATGATTAACACCATCTTCTTTGTCTCATATTGACTCCTTTTGTATGAATAAATACTTAAGGCTCTTGTGGTCGGTATAAATATCGCACTTTGTCCATAAAGGTAGTGCCACCATATCTTTAAGGCGAACACTACTGCGGCTAGTTCTAAGTTATGTGTAGGGTAATTTTGCTCATGTGGCTTTAGCTGTCACGAAGCGTAGGCAATCACTTTCCCGTCTTACATGAGTACACATCTAAGACCATTTCTCGATGCGTTAATATGAACTGTGTAGGGCTTCTCGGGATTCAGTAGAACCAAAATTGGAGCGGAAACAAGCCTTGCTTAAGCTCTTGAAAACTTTGGTCTCTCTTTTCCATCCATGTAAACTTTTCATTCTTTTGGGTTAGTTGGGTCAAGGGCTTATCTATCTTAGAAAAATCCTTAACAAACTTCCTGTAATAACCAGCCAAAGCTTCCCAAAAAGCTTTACTTCTGTTACTGCCTTAAGTGGCTTCCAATCAATTACAACATTTATCTTCAAGTCCACAGATATACCCTCTCCTGATATTACATGTCCTAAAAATGAAATCCTATAGCCAAAAGTCACACTTTGAAAACTTGGCATATAACTTGTGTTCTCTTAAGGTTTGTAATGCCATGCGTAGGTGTTCCTCATGTTGTTCGTGCGTTTTTGAGTAGATAGGGATATCATCAATAAAAACGATAATACACTTATCTAATAAAGGCTTATATACTCAATTCAAATCCATAAATGCAACAGAAGCATTGGTTAACCCAAAAGACATTACCAAGAACTCATAATGCCCATGTCGAGTTCGAAAAGCCGTCTTAGATACATCTTCGGCTTGACTCTCAATTTATAGTATCCAGATCAAAGATTAATCCTTGAAAACATACTTGCTCCTTGTAGTTGGTTGAAAAGATCATCAATCTAGGGAACGGATATTTATTCTTGATTGTGACTTTGTTCAACTCTTGGTAATCCACCCATAACCTCATCGATCTGTCTTTCTTCTTCATAAACAAAACGGTGCACCCTATGGTAACACACTTGGCCTTACGAATCCTTGATCCAAAAGCTCTTATAATTGTTTCTTTAACTCCTTTAGCTGACCGAAGCCATGCAGTAAGGCACTTTAGATATCGGTTTCATGTTTAGTGCTAAATTGATCTCAAAGTCGATCTCTCGCTTTGGGGGTAGTCCCGGTAGTTCATCAGGAAAAACATCTGGAAACTCATTCACAACTGGTGTGTCTTCAACTCGGGGTAACTCTTCTTCCTTCTCCATTACACTAAAAGAACTTTCCCTATTGGTCTCAACTTCCCCATCTACAAGTAGTTCGAACGAACTTAACTCAGTTCCTCTTAAAATTGTTGTTTCCCCCTTAAATTCAACATCCTTCCATCAAGATCCTTAAACTCCACATTCTTCCTTTTGCAATCTACTACACTTTAGCTAAGGTTAATCAACTTATACCCAAAATCACTTCATATTTACTCATTTACAAAACAATCAAATCACATCTTGTGTGATGTCCTTGAATCACTATTGGCTAGTCTTTCAACACTTCACTGGTCATCACCACACTTCCGATTGGAGTCTTAACATGAAAGCCGAAGGTGGTGGTGGCTATTAGTAATCCAACTTGTCTCGCCAAACAGGTTGTGATAAACGAGTGTGTGGCTTTAGTGTTGAATAAGGTGTAAGCAATCGTCTTAGCTACTAATATACGTCATGTATTCAACACGGCTAATTACCATCCCAAACCATTCTAGTTCATTCTCCTAACTTCAACTTAGATTACTACACTTGTTTTTTTTTCTTTTTTTCCTAGTCCTTGGATCCTAAACAGTCCATAATCAACTGAAAAATAGAAACAAGGGTTGAAAGATTAACCTGTCACGAGTCCAAAATCTTGGTTATCGTCCTTCGCGAGGGCAGCAAATTCACAGTCTTCGTCCTCAACTTCCTCACAAACCCATTGTGCCTTCAGATTGTATATCCTCATGCCATGCATAACCAATCTAGAACGGCTTCCAAAGTTTCCACTATTCCCATTTCCGGGCTTGCCGAGGATGATCCTTCAAATGTCCTAGCTAGGGCACTTGTCCTCTGTGGGCACTCATTGGCAAAGTGTCCAACTTGCTTACAGACATAGCAAGTAGTGGTAGCTTTCTTCGGGCACTCAGAGATCTTGTGACTTGCATCACCACAGAAATAGCACTTGTCTCTCAATTGTGGACACCTCTTAGGGTAGTGCTCCCCCTTGCACTTCCAGAAACTTATGGTCTTAGGAGTGATCTTTCCTCCATTTTCCCCATTCGTATTTCCCTTGAAGCCATGGAACGGCTTGAACCTTTTCTAAGGATACCTTGAACTTGAACCCCCATGAAACCTTCTTCCAAACACTGAGGGTATCCTTTCTATAGTCTTTGTCCTTTACTTCTTGGCCCCTTCAACAATTCGGGCTCTCTCAACCAATTCCCTAAAAGTCCTAATGTCGAACTCCTCAAGTCTCATTCTGATGTCTTCATCCAAACCATTAAAAAAAACTTGCATTGTTAATTCCTCACTGTATTTGTATGAGTCTGGGGCATACTGAAGTAGCCTACTGAACTCGATCTCATATTACTCCACCATGCGGCCCCTTTGTGATATATGTAGAAAATTTGCACTATACTGTACCTGAAGGCTTCAGGGAAGTAATTCTCAAGGAACTCATAGCGAAACATCTCTCATGTAATAGGTGGCATAAGCTCTCCCTCCTCTTAGATTCCCACCATACTCTCGCATTAAGTCTTGGCATGTAAGTGCCATAATTAACTCTCAAGTGGTGGCGTACTTCATAAGCATCAAATGACCGCTCTACTTAGGCCAACCAATCTTCGGCCTCATCTGGTTTTCCAAAGGCTCCCTCAAAGTATCTGTAATATACTAAATAATTTTAAGTCGTAAGTGTTCACAAGCCACTAGATTCTAATATGCCTTTTATGTTGATGTTAAAAATAGGTTAAGTTTAATCAATTTCGTGTTAGAACAAGATTGGCATCAATTGGATTATTTTCTTAATTTCTACAATAAAGGTCAGCATCTCTGGTGAAGAACGCCGCCAGCCTAGGACTTAAATTTGCCAGCTTACTCTGTAATACATTGTACGCCGCCTCCTAGAGAATCTACGCCGCCGGCGTACAGACGGCGTAGGATGGGAACAGTAGCGTTTTTCTTAACGCTGGGAGGAAAGCTGCCGGCGTTCATAGGGTTTCTTTTCTACACCGGCATGAAAGCCTCCGGCGTAGGTCCAAGATTTGCCAGCGTATGAAGGGACGATTTGAATTCTGGGAATCAAAGCCCCAATGAACGCTGCTGGCCTTCATGTAGATCTGGCCAGCGTATGGTGTAAGCCGGCAAAATCTAAAGGTACGCCGCCGACGTAGGGCCGGCGTATGACCAAATTTCTATAAATACGAGACGCGAAAATCATTTTCGACAGACATTTTCTTATAACATATCCCCTTCGTATAAGAGAGTTCTGAAGTGTTCTTGGTGATTTAGGTCTGGAGAATCATTCGGAGGGTGTTTCTAATTAAAAGTAAGTGATCTTAACCTTCTCGTTTGGATTATATACAAATTTGTATAAGTATCTTAGGGTTTGGATGAATATTTCATGAAGGATTTTGAAGAATAAACACTAGCTCGTGTTTTGATCAGAATAGGAAGAGAAGAAACAAGTATTATACGCTCCATATCAGTAAGTATAAGTTTTGAACCCTCTTTATACGAAATTGGACAGCTTTGATATTTCGATATTGATCATATGAAATGTTTTATAGGGTTTTGGTGGAAATTCTGATTTAAGGATTTGAAATATCCGTTCTTTGATATTATTGGAGGTGCTTGGGGTTATTGATCAGTATAATTCGAGTTTGGGAAGTTCTGTATCAGGTTAGTTTAGATAGGTTGTTTTATGTTAAGAGATTGCGATCATGTCTGTTGATATATGCATATATATATTGTGTAACAGGACATTGGAGTTGTGAAACTGTGGTTGATTTGGATATAATAATTTCTGGAGTTTGGGTTGACTTTGTGCTGTTGGGATCAAATTCTGAGGATTTGATTTGGATTCCTGAAATTTAGAAAGGTACGACCAATCCATTGTTTGTTGTATGTGCTTGTAGATTAGAATTTTTTGTGAATGGATGTAGGAACAGAATTGCATAATAAACTTAATAAATATTCGGCTTAATAATTGTTTGTCTGGTTGTGGTTGGCTTTGACCAGTAGAGACCTGGTAGACAGTGATACTGGTGAGGCATCCTGATGATCTTAGTGTGAGGTTGTCCCGAGTGGACTCGTGCTAAGAAATGATTCCGATAGAATTTAGGTGTTCAGGAATTTGGATGTTTGGGGAGTACCCACTCATCCATATATGTATATATGATTACCTATTTTCAAATCAGTTGGATGTTTTTATAGCAGAGTCTGAGTTACTCTGGGTTCAAGATTTATGTATACTAGATTCTGAACTGTGTTGTTTTGCTGGACTAAAATAGATAAATTATTTATACATGTTATTTGTGCATAATCTTGCTTGAACTGGATTGGATATTATCGTACTGGGCTTTGCCGCTCATTCTATTACATTTCAGGTGCAGGTGATGATAATGTGATTTACGATCTTTCGGGTTTTGATATCATTTATGAGGATGAGGATGGCGTTAGCGGTCCTGACTACCCTGCTGATGACTAGTTATATAGTCATAGATGATATAGGATGGACCATAGATGACTTTAATGATTAGTTTATAATTTGTTTATTGAAATTTTAAGTTTTATTTGGAGTTTTCATGTGGTGACAGCTTTAGGGCATAGATTGACTTGTTGACCTGCAGTTATGTCAACAATGTCTAGTTTTCTGATTATAGAGATTTTATATTTATCAGAATGTTTATTTATGAGGACCATATGGTTTTCTTCTATACCTTGTGAGTTATACAGGTGATATAATGAAAATTTGTGGATATTAGAGCCTTAGCGTGTCCTAATCAAGAGAGGACACGTGGCGGGTTGTAATGCCTTATTTTAGGGCGTTACAGTATCTATTACTCCTTATGAATTTGGGTAAGGAGCTCTTGTACGGCCTTGGTAGTGGTGGTAATAGAGGCAAGGGTGCGGTGTGGGAGTGCGCGTTTTTGTGCATTGGCATAGCTACAGATACTTGTTGTGCTAAAGGTGGTGGAGTTGGTGTTGGAGCAAGAGCAGGAGCAGGAGGTGGCATAGTTTGTCTAATGGTCTCAAGCACTTGTGCTAGTTGCCCTAAAGTCACTTGCAAAGCGGCTTGAGCGTCGACCATTGGTGGATTTGGCGGTGGCGCTGCTTGTTGTTCTCCTTCCAATTTGGTTGATTAGACACACTCTGCTCTTGCTGTCTTCTTCCTTTACCACGACTGTTTTACATTTTATTTGGTTTAGTTAAGCGATCTTCATAATATTATTAACACTTTAAATCGTGCTTCAGAAACATTGGAAATTCGTATACAAGCGAGTGATATAAGTGCAAAAATATAATTTAAGAAATTACATAAGAGAAATCTCAATTTCATATAACATAACATAATTTTCATTGAAACTTCAAATTGCGGGTACAAAGACCCTTACATTGAAATTGAAAATAATGCATAACAAATCAAAACAACATAACAAAGCAACAACAACAAGCAACATCCCAAAAACAACAAAAGCTACTATGACCTATCTTTCAAGGTCGCAACTACAAAATTCAGCTTAGACTTGTGGGTCAAAACATAAGTCTCGCTTCCTCTTTCAATCCTCACATTCTCCTCTTGTAAACTACTTCTTCTTCTTCTTCCCCATTCTCATTTCCCTCCGTTGGGGTAGCGGCCACACCTTCTATCTCATTCATTTCTTCCTCATGGAATTGGAAAGCGATGTTACTTGGCGGTGGTAGCCGGGCCATATCAGCTGGTGGTGGTAACATCTCCTCGTACACTCCCCACCAAAAGAAATGGCCTTGAGCATCAGCTTGAAGCCCATCCATGTGATCCCCAACGAGTCATGAGCATAAACAAACAGATGTCCAATTGGGTTCTAGGTTTGAAAATCAAGAAACGTTGGCCTTTCTTCATTTCTTAACACGAAGGTAGCTTCTTGCAACATGGGTTGCCTAATCTATGAATAGCGATTCTTTCTAACGTATAAATCACTTCGAGTTCCAACCAACATTTCCTTCTTATAGGGTAGTATCCTATGTCGGTCACGACCTTATGCCACTCAGTGTCCATTAAACCTCTTTTCCACAAGTTAAGCATTTCTCGAATGAACCTAGAGCAGCCAGCTAGAGCAAACTCTTCACACAAAACCCTAATTCTTAGGCGATAGTCGACCAAAGACTCATCGGTTCGCTTATTCATTTGCATTGCCGTTAAGTAGGCTTCACCAAGCGTAAGCTATTCACAAAAGAGGAAAGGATTAGAATTGTAAGACTTAAACTACCCATGTTATTCTATCTAAGTCTTCCTTATTTTATCTTTACCCTATCTTAGCTTTTTCTTATTATTCCTTCTTAAGTCTATTAGTTATAGTTATGATCATAAACTCTAAACCTGGCTCTAATACCAACTTAAACTGTCACATCCCAACGGTACCCTAAACACGATAGTCCGCCACACTCGATATTTAAACTCAAGTATGACAACCTCAGTCATCCCGTGAGTTTAGACATTGGGTATAAGGCTTATGTTTACCATGTAGGGGACCTTACTTCGAATCGAAATAGCTTAAGAAAACAGACATAGTAATAAGAATATAAATCATAACAGTTATGACCAAGATTAATCTATTACAAAGATCTAATGGGCATACCCTCATCAAAATATTAAGAGTCTTTAGGGTCTACAAAAGTCTCTTACAACAACATATATATATATTTATATATATATAATTAAGGAGATTTAACTAGAAGCCTATACCTAACATCTAGGTCTCGACTTCTTCAAAAAGCTCCTCAAATTCCAAAAGTTGTACCTGAGAGAAATGTCCCATTGGGTATAGCCATAGATAATTGTACTGCAACAGGAAACTATAGGGGTATAAGCTTGCAAGCTTAGCGAGTTTCACTTCCAAATTAAATACTCCATCAAACAATAAAGCAGGCAAGTTATATTAAACAATCATATGAAATGCACTAGCATGTAAGCATACAATATATAAGACTTTCCAGGAGTCCTATGTTGAATGAATTTACGCCCTCCATTCGGGGTTAGGTGTTTCAGGCCCATACGACCGTAGATCTCAATTTTTCTCATTTACATAGTGGTTGATTCAGGTGCCCACCTACTCATTGTTTATGTAGTTGATTCAAGTATCTACTCCACTTCCATTTTCTTTCAGGCGACCCCACACCAATATTCGAGTTTTCAGGCCCACCTGTTGGCTAGCTATTATGCCTTTTCTCCATAAAAGTATAATAACAAATGTAATGTGACTCAACATATGTTATGCATGTATAATTTAGTTGTAAGGTCATGGCATATTATTTAAGTGAATTATAGGCGATCATAGAGATTTCAGACACTTCAATTCTATACTAAATCATACGCATATTTATAACAATTCCTATTTCGATATTCTTAGCATCAATTCAACCAAGCATAATTCACATTCATCATCTGATTTCATCTTGTCCTAATTCTAATGCCACTACATTATAAGCACAATCATAAGCATGAAGTTTAAAAAAAGTGAACTCACTTTGCCATGGCGTGAAATTCCTCTTAATTGTAATAATCCTCAGGAAGGTCTAGTCCGTCTCCCAAGTCTCCTAACAAAAGAAATACCTCCAATGAGTATTTCTATGAAGTTTAAAAGTAACTTATAAATTCTATTCTAACAAGTTCGTTAAAGTTCGTCTAAGAGGGAATTTCAACTTAAAATGATCATAACTTGGTCATTTTAACTCGGAATTTCACATGTTATATACCGATTTCTACCTATTTAACGAGAGGTATCTATTTCTAAAGTTGTTTTCATCAAACAAAGTGTTTTGGTCCATGAACAGTAGGGTATAGAGTGCTATACAAGATTCCCAACCTACAAATCAAATTCTAATTTCAATCCAAGCATCATTAGCAAGCTTTAATAGATGATTAGCTATCATTATATCTTGGAAGACTCTTTTATATGCGTATACATGCATGATTCATGGGTTTTGGTCAATCTATTTCCTCATGTGCTTAGACAATGTTTTATGGGATTTAAAAGATATTATTTTCTTAAGCTTTGTTTCTACCAAGTATATTATATGTACATGCAATATCTATAAGTTATTATCATGAATGTCATGAGATGAGCTATCTATATGTATATCCTTAATGATATTTGATAACAAGAATTCTTTTGGATAATTTTTGCTTTGCAAAACCTTTGAAATTACTTGACTTAAGAAAACTAGTTTTTTTTCTTGCAAAATCACACTTGTTTTTATCAAAATACACCTTTATTATTTTAATAAAATTCTTCATTTTGGAGTTAAAAAATAGATATTTAAATAGGGGTTTTACCTAGTTATGAATTTTACAAAATTTTAAGGAATGAAAACATTGTTTGATTTACATTTTGAAACCTTTCCTTGTTTTAGGATTATACCTTGACAAAATCTACTTATCCTTGTCAAAATTAAGTCTTTATTACATGTATTCCCTAAGGTTTCTATTTGTCTATCAAAATCCTTATTTTGGTAATTGGAAATAGGTGTTTAAATGGGGGTCATTTCTAAATCCGAATTTTGAAAGTTATGTTTGAGATTGTTCCTTGTGTAGAGCTCATTTAATCTTTCTAAAATTAAGTCATAATCAAACCTACCCTTTAAGGCTTCCATTTCTTTAATAAAACTCTTATTTTAGGTTGAAAAATAGGTATTCACATATCAATCTTTCCTTATTACGAATTTTAAGTTAGTTGTTGGGGTTGAAACATAATGCTAGCATAACTTTGTAAGCTTTTCTTATTTTAAAACTATCCCTTAGTAGATCTAAACTTTACTCCTCAAAACCATTCCTTTATGATGCCTATTCCATAAACCCTTCATATTTAGTATAAAATACTCATTTTGGAGTTGAAAAATAGGTTTTTAAAATAGGGTTCCTTTTAGATCCGAATTTCCAAAAACCATTTTTGTTGAAACAAAGATAGATTTTGGACTTTCTAACATTTTCTCACTATTATTATGCTACTACAAGTCTTTTATATACATAAGACAAAAATCTATGGCATTTATGTACTCAAAACAACTAGATCTACTATATTATGTAAGTCATGAATGCAAATGCAACATACATCAACATTATGTAGATGTGGTTAATGAATGAATACATGCACAAAATATCAATAATAACAACATAAAAAAATAATATAGCAAAATAATAGCAAAACAACTTAAATAACAAGATCTACAACATTGGATGGCAAGAATATCATGTTTAAGTGTTTCCTCATCCCTAGCATAAAGCTCATGGGGATTTGGATGGAACCATATATATATGATATTGACATTACATGTTTTATTTGTGGTAAGGTATAGATCTATTACCTATTTAGCGTTTGGAACAAGAAACTTGAAGAAAATATGGTGTATGTGTGTATGGGGGAGGTCACGGCATAGAGAGGGAGAGGAAGAGAGGAGAGAAATTATTTTGCAAGAGTTTATTTAATTAAAAGAGAGAAAAGGTCAAATGAGATAAGTATAAAGGGGTATTTATAGAAAAATGGATTAGGGTTTGTGTGTAGAATAAAAGAAGGAAAATAATATAGATTGAGAGAGAGAGTGAAAGGGGGAGGGGAGTCGGGTTTAGGGGCTAGGGAAGAGAGAGAGAGATGTGAGATATTTTATGTAATAAAATTCAAAATTTAAAAGTAAATTAAGTAATAAAATGTATTGGAAAGTAAATTTGTAAGGAAAATGATGTAATATTATAAGAATAGGTTGTAAGGACGTAAGAATAGGGTATGGATGGTTGTACTAGTGAAAAGTGTTATTAGAAATCAAAAAGTAGATTAGACAATTAAATTACCAGTGGTAATGAAAATACGATAAAAAGGCTATAACTAAAACTTTTATAAACCGAAAAATTATATAACTGATATATTTGAAAATCTTATAAAATTATGAATCTAACGATACTAATAACATATTTTTAGTATCTCAAGCCCCGGGACACGCTTTTCAAAGTTTGTATCTGATTGGATTTGAAATAGGCAAAATTTTACCAATATGATATTTTTAAGCATGCTAATATTATTAGGAACCAATCTACAATCTACACTCTCCACTCATATTTCGACTTCTGGGTTTAAGAACACGGGATTGCCGGATCTAAACTGCTCGGGTTTCCTGAAGATTTGTTGACTTAGGGTTTCTGGTTGACTTTCTGACTTAGGGTTCAAGCTTAGAATTACCCTAAAAATTAGGCACTTATAATGCCATTTGGTCCCAATTAGTTAAGGAGTGAGAAGGTAATGAATTCAACCAGCTTTTTGCCTTATCCCTAAGAGAAAAAGGAATAGTCTAAGGCATACTGCATTATCGAATACCCCATTACTTTTAATAGTAGTCTAAATTTGCAGAAAATTTGTTAAATGATCATGTGGGTCTTCAAAAGCTCCTCCTCCAAACTGATTTACCTTCATCATTTGAATTAAAGTAGGCTTCAACTCAAAGTTGTTTGCCTGTGTTATAGGCCACGCAATAGATGGTGCAACTCCATTGACCGTAGGTGTGAAATACTCCCACATTGGTCTATAGATTTCATTAACAACCTTATTCGGTTCATTTTCATTCCCCATAATCTGATTTGGTTGATTCTCATTCCCAGCCACTTAAATCGGTTGTTTGCATTCCCTGCAACTTGATTTGGATCGTTTTGACTTCCATCAACAACTCGATTTAGGTCATTTCCTTCTTTGTTACTATCCATGATTTCTAAATTCACAGGATTGACCCTTCTTTCTCTTAATCTTCTATAAAATGTCCTATTGATCTCCAAATCAAAATCAAGATCTTTTGATGAAGAAATTCATATCATTAACTAGAGATCAATGGGAACAAAATTAATACAATATGTCCAAAAAGAGAAAGAATGAAATTGCAAAATAAAATAAATGACTAAATTAACATATACTAAGGTTTTTACTAAAATTGCCTTGCCAGATCCCCGGCAACGGCATAAAAAACTTGATGCGCTACTATTGATCGTATCAAATTATAAAATTTATAAATCCAATTCAACTCTTACAATCAAGCTAGGCAAGTATACCTATCTATAGTAGTATAAAATAAAAAATGGGTATCACCCACAGGGATCTAAGGAACAATTACTAGTATTATCCTTGTTTCTACTATTTAGCCTAAAATATGAAGCAATATGTGTGATTAACTAAATTATCAAATCCTAAGATTAATTGTTTATGCTTTAACGACTTAGAAATCAAACACAAGACATACCCTTTATCTTGATCCATCCTAAACTTTAATTTATCACAACAAAAGATTGATTAGTGAATTATTTATGCTTTACACTGTAGAATCACACAATTAAATCAATTGCTCCCTCGAGTTAATCAATTCCTAATCCTACATGAGATAATAGAGACCTCTCCCTCACTAACACCATATAAGATCGCATTAGAAATCAAGATTCTTAAACAAAGATTTATGTAGAAAATCAAAGTTTCCTACCTCTAGGTGAAACATGTAATTTTTCTATTCATGTAGATCTATCTTATTAGATGAAACATCTTTCTATCTAACAAGAATCATGCAAGCAATCAACTTTATATGCCAATCAATTGCAAGAAAGTTAAAACACATGAATAGATACAAAACATAAACTTTTCACTAATCAAATAAATTCAAATCATTTGGATTTAGGTTTCACAAGATTCAGGGTACAAAGAATTACTCCTCTATAGGATTTACAACAAACATAACAAATCTAGAGAAGTAAAGATTAAACATCATAAAAAAAAAATGGAACCTTGATTTGTCTTGCAATCTCCAATGGATCTAAAGCAATTTCTCCTTCTTGGCGGCTCTTTTCTCTCCTAGGGTTTTTTGGAAATGTGAAAGGATGATAAACTGAAAGGTTTGGATGAGTATTTATAGAATTGTAACTATCCTGCAATGTACCCTGCCATGTACACGATCGTGCTCGTGGTAGGGTACTTTGGAAACTCTTCAATTCCTTCGCTAATCAAGTTCTTTCCATCAACACAACCTTATACACTTCTTAGGCAACAACTTAGGCACATTTTAGAGTAGTTTCTGGTCACTTTTCACTCTTGAACACTATCATGTACTAGGTCATGTACATTGTAAAAATTTTGCTAATTTTTTTTTGTTTTTCCTTTAATCATCCTTAAATCTTCGAAATATCATCTTTAAACCCCGAAATCAAATATTAATCAATTAAATACCCTTTTCTTAGTAAATATTCACATCAAATAAGTATTATGAATAAGGATCTTTTAACACTTATCATCCATCAGCTTTTTTTTCCTTGTTTATTGGCTCTTGCAAAACAAAAGACTCGAAAAAAGGAAAATAAATAGAATATTTACAATGACATGTACAAAGGCCTATATTTCAAAATTTCAAAATTTCTTAAACCCATTAAGCTTAGACGATCCCACTGACAAATTTCCCCAGTAGAGTTGCCTAGCTATCAAACCTGACTTTAGCTCTTATTCTCTTAAAAGTTCCAAACCATATTAAACTTGCCTTATTTAATATGGAACATTCGATAAGGAACTAATAGGGATTTGCAAATGCCCAATATTTGAAAATAATTTCACTTGGATTTGCTACTGGCTAATGTTGGAAAAATAAAAAGTGAACCAAAAATCAAGAATGATTTTATCTCTATCCAAACACTGATCCACATTGATCACCTAATTAGAGCCGATAGTTTTAAAATTTATAAACTTATTCTATCTCTCACTCAATTTTACAAGCAAGTATACCTAGTATGGATGAGTATAGGGCTATCTTTACAGGGAATGGGTACAAATATTAGTACAGATTAATCCTCCTATTAACTAGCAAATCGAATAATTGAGTTAAGGGAATTAAGTTTAATTTAAACAACTAAATTATACTAAATACAATTACACCAAACTAATACAATAATTAATACGATTACAGCAACAAAAATCACAATAGGTTTACTCCATCACATCAACATGATTGATCAAATGCTCTCCCTGTTAACTATTATCTATAGAAATTCTTGAGCCATGAGTATTGTCCTCAGAACTGCTCAATCAAAGTCTTGATTACTTTCATCAGAATCTCTGCTAATGGATAGACAAGTGAAGATTGCATTAATCCATATGATTTTCTTCAATTTCTCAACACATGCAGCCGGATCTACTAAATGGGATTATTTCTCAACATACTCCATTGAGTTCTACTGCAAGACCATGTCGTGCACTAAACTATCTTAACTTTAATGAAGTTCTAATCACCAAAAATCAATAATTAACAGGTCAAATTGCATATTCATGCTCATTCATGCTACCACGACTTTGTAAACCCTAACATATCACTCACTCACTCAAGGTAGAATACAAACACAAACAAATAAATAGCATAAATGAAACAGAATATGACATAAGAATGGAGAAAAGAAGGAAACCCCATTTTTTCTTTTACAATGATGAAGTTCGAACATACAAGATTGACAATAGTCCTTCATCTCTCTCTCTCGAGTTTCGAAGGTGATTACAACATAAATTTTGTTAGAAGTTGCAAACAACACTTTTACGCTTACAAAATCTCTCAAAGGGTACTAACAATGAAATAATATGAATTGTAGAGAAAAATATCTAGATGATGTTTGGAGAAATGGGTGTGGTGTATTTTATATCCACAACATTTCTCGAAAAGGTTTCGATGAAAACATACAACTTAAACTAAGAATTACAGTATATGATGAAAGAGATAGAAAAGTCGTATTTGAACCTTTCCAACAATCACACCGTGACATTTGTTCTTGATAGAACTTTTGCTGCTCTAAACCTGAAATCATGGGCATGACTGATGCTTTGGCAGGTACTGTGTTCGTCAAATTTTCTTTGGATCTTAGTTTCATGCCTGTGACATGTAGAATCCATAATCAACATTTTACAACTTTTTAAGAATTATTGCCGTGATCTACCCCTTGGTAGACATTGGTCTTGAATTTTCTCCTAATTCTCCATTTTAAGTCCTAATGCTCTAACTTCTTCCTCTAGTCACTTATCACGCCTGTGATTTAGTCCTTAGTAGGTACTAGACTTGAAATTCCACTTTGCTCCAAAAATCATGACCGTGATCTTTATCTTACATGCTTCCTTGCTTTTATCTTAACAAAATTCTATTCTAATTCCTTTTAATATCTCCAATATGCTCCAACTTGACCTTAAATGAATAATATCCTAACTAAGTACCAATTCTACTACAAATCATGTCAATAAACTATAAATTGGACATAATTAGCCATTAAGAATAAGGATAAATCATGCCTATCATATATCCTCACACTTAAGCCTTGGTTGTCCTCAAGCAAGAGTATGATAAAAATACTTTAAAAATAAGGGAAAGCTATGGTGCTACCTAAATGCTTCAATTAATTGACTAGAGTTACTGAGCTAATCACAGTAAGTTAGACATTACCCTTACTATTTAAATAAGATTTAATATGGAAATAACACACATTCATAAGCGCATACAAACGATTTCAAGTACTCCTTTCATTCTTTTATTGATTTTTCATTTAATTTGATGCCAATACAAGATTAAGCTCTTTAGTGCAAGTATACACTTCAACAAATCCCTTGGCTTTCTCCCTTCCATTGTCCTTTTTTTTTTTATTTCTTTCTTTTCTTTTTCTTGAGTTTAGATTTTTGAGAATCTTATAACCCTTGTAACGAACTTTCAACCGATAATCCCGAGCTTATCACTTAAGTTAATAGATTTTGCTCCCTTAAAAAGAGTACCCCTCAGCTTTACTCATTCGAGTTATAAGACTCGCTGAACACTTTGCTCTGAGCACTTTAGAGTTAAAGTGATATCCTTGGTCGGTTGGTTGATCCCAAGCTAGACAACCTTAGGTGATTAGGTTTTGAAGGGACCCCTAAGAATCTTAGTCACTTCAACATTTTTTTGGGGGAATTGAAACAATAATTTGAGGAGATCACCAAGTGATTAGTATCCCTTAAACTTACACTAAAGACAATTCCAACATAATATTAATTCAATCTTGAAATTTACTAGAGAGTTTGCACTTGAATCCCTTAAACTATAGAATCATATGCTACTTAAGACTAGAATCCTAAGCTAAATAGCAAGTAAGACTACCCCATAATGATTTCACGGAGTGATCTGGCCTTAGCAATATACACACAAAGGAGTCTTTTCATGCAATTCATTTCCTCATCCTAACACTTATAAAAGTCAGTTTAAATCTCATGTAAGCACCATATCTTTCAAATTTACTCAATTTTAGCAGTTCAATGCAATTAAAGATATATGACAAGCACTCATTATCACCATCTCAGTAACTACAATTAGCATGCTAAGCATGTACCCTTCTACACTTTTGGAAACATTGTCCCCAATGTCTCTCTTAAACCATAAAAAATAAAGGAAAAGGAGTAACAACAAAATGAAAAGCAAAAGAGAATTTGACTCCCTGGTTAGTGCAATTCAACTCTAAACCATAGTCCTTCGTTCCTTAATCTGACCATCATCTCAAAATAGCCAACACAACACCAGTTGTCCAAAACAAAAATAGAAACTATTAAAGAAAAAAAAAAACCAATACAACCAGACCAGCCATGAGTCTCCAGAATATTATAATAGGATCGAGCTGATGACATCCATTTCCTAAAACAAAACAAAACAAACAAAAAATAGAAATAGAGAAAAGTTAATCAGCAATAGCAGCTCTCTTCAATTCAAACTACTATTCTCCTCTTCTTCATTTTCTTCTTCATCTTCATTACTTTCTTGGATTTGATCATCATTACTGCGTTCCTCCATTTGCTGCTTATCTTCACTTCACTCATATAGTATCTCTCTAACCTTCAAAGCTATTAAATCTGGCGGCTCAAACATGGGAGGCTCCACTAGCTATGGTGGTACAATAGTATTAAGAGCACTTACATTAGGCTGCTCTCTAGTGGGGCTCTCATTCAAATAAGAAGAGATCTATAGTTCTGACTTCTTAACTAACTTTATCGGTAGCTTAAGAATGACATTCTGTTTCACCTTAATCTTCGCTACATTAGCTTCTAATTAAGCCAAGGTACCTACTGAAAAACTAAAAAATGATGGATGAGCAGGAATTGATCTAGGAACTTTGGCATCATACAAAGGTTCTGGATCAATTCAGGAGCACCCCATAGCTTTAATGTGGAATGAGTGATTAGTTGTGATTCAGCTACACCATCCTTAGGTATACGGGAAGCCTTGTAGGCCAATAATTAAGATTTTTCAAAATCCTAGTTATCATTTGGCTCACATAAATCCCTTTCATCTTCTGCCCAGCTTATTGATAGCAAAGGCTACCAATACTACAAAACCGATCTAGTAGTTGTTAATGGCACTGTAAAGGGAGTATATCTTCCTTAGTCACTGCACTAGCACTGTCCTTCTTGAATTCGGGATCTTGGCCAAGATATAGTGTAAGAGTCATGAATTGGCTATATGAAAGTAGAAGCCTTGGACTTACTGGGATGGAAGCAACCATCTCTTGAAATAAAGTTCCATAATTCGTCTTATGCAATCCCATAGGGTAAATAGATAGGCAAACTAGTAACCCCTATCCTCTATCTCTTTCCTCGTATACAGCCCTATTGCCTTAACAAATGTCTTCATCGTCATCTTGTGATTCTGCCCAAATGCATAAAAACTAACCTTATAATCAAATTTATTGGCAATTCTCTTCATCTCAATCTTATATGAAGCAAGAAATTCCAAGGTGGTCATTTATAAGCTGTCTCCTAGAGACTAAACAACCTTAACCAAGCCGAGTCCCTCAGGAATCTTCTTATGGAAGTGACCAACCCATAATGTTCTAGCACCAACCAATCAATAACTTCATTGGGTATGATCACCTTAGAATGATGGAACTTTTGGAATTTTTCTTTGTGATGTTCCCATAACCCAGCAGGTACTGGAACTAGTGCACTAGAAGTTCCTCATCCTTAGACTTTGCAATCTCTATCTCTTGCCCTTGGTTTGCATTGATGCCTTTTGCTTTACCTTAGAAGAACTCTTTTTAGGGGCCATGTCTGAAAATGAATAGAGCATTTAGAATTTCAGCAAGGGACTTAAGCGTATCGACATAAGGATCACAAACTTCTACACTTTAAGCATCCCTCACAATCATAATAAACTATCAGAAAACTCTCTAAGCAACATTCAATTCAATCCCTCTCTGTTCTTTTACAACCATGAAATATCATAACATAAGTATTCTAATCATTATTGAACTACATAACCTATGCACAATGTCAGTATCACCATTCCTTTCCTATTGCCCTAACATTAGTACATAACTATACCACTTTCACATACTCGAACATGTTTATGCATCATAGCAAATGAAGCATGGAAACAATGAAATTCACAGATGGTAACATCAGTATAATGCACATTACAACACTATCATTGATCACAATACACACTATAATGGTTTTACACACATAGGAATTACTACAAACACTTAGTATACTCAAGGTGACCAAAGTAAAGAAAGTTAACATTTATAACATAACTAATGCCAATTTCTATTTTACATGCTTCACAATATTAATTTGCACTAGACAATATAAAAGCCCTAAATCTAAGCATGTAATTGAAAATTTTTAAATTTGGGGTTGATGGGTCCTCAAGTAATGTAACATATAGATTGTATAGCATGCTTGTATAACATTAGTCAATGGATATTACTTTATGCTACAATGGTTATAACACTTAACTAGCACTACTAAATGTTACCCTATGAAACAAGAAAATAATTGACCTCCATAGCATAAACATAGAGTAGCTTTATTCTATTCAAGCACTTCAACAAACATTTAGTGTGCACACTGACAAAATGAGAGGGAGACCACATTCAAGCAACGATTCTTGACAAATTCCTATTAAATGTGCCTCACAACACTATTTATCTACAAAAAAAAACCAAATTTATACAAAAGCCTTAATTTCTATCTTCTGAATTGAAATTTTGGAACCTAAGGTTCATGATTTTTCATGTAGCACAAACATGTACTATACCATTACCATTACAACTAACCAACATAATGCATGTAATCAATAACAATGATGAAAGATTTATTAGCATATAAGGAACATCTTAGAACCCTTAATCTCAAACATTATTGCAAAACAAATAGAAAAATCGAAGAAAAGAAGTCCCATACTTGATACTTGATGCAAAGGAGTGGAATGAAGTGAGTTGTTGATGCTAGATGGTTGTGTAGTATGTAGTTTGCATAAGGATATGAGGAATTGAAAGTTGCGCTATGTACGGTGTTTAGAATGAAATAAAGAGAGAGGAAGAATGATATATATATATGGTAGAGTTGTACCAAAAAATCACAAGTGCAATTTTGTTGATTCAACGTACTTTTATTATAACCACAGGCACGAATCTGACCTTGGTAGCTTCTGGATCCAACCTTTGTTCTTGATCCTAAAATCACGAGCGTAAAGATGCCCTTAGTAGCTTCTGTGGTCGAATCTTTCTACCATTTTCCACATCTTATGGCCATCAAGACTCCCTTAGTAGCCTCTAGGATTAGATTTTTCTACTTTTCCATGAATTACGAACGCGAATCTTGAACCTGAACCAACAACTTTCTCCTTTTCACACCCATGATTTGCAACTTTCCCCACTGCGTCAACTTTTGTTTGATTTCTTTTCCTTGTTTCTAACATGCATACTCACACACATATATATACTTATATACACATATACCTGTAGTTCCACAACCTAAAATCACAATTACATACAAGTACTTATCACATTAACATTTTACTATCGCAAACTCCATATTTCAGATACTAAGGATAATACCGCATAATCTAGCAACGACACATATAATAGGATACATTAACAAACAACAATGAGATGTGCTATTTATTGTCGCTAGCTTGACACTTCAAGTTCTTCATGTACATTTTTCCACTTGAAGTAGTCTCAACTCCTCCTTGCCATCATTCAAGTCTACTTCATTGTGGTACAACTTCAACCTTTGTCCATTTAACTTAAAAGTCCCTTTCTCTGGATAAGTAATTTCTACTGTTCCATAAGGAAATGCCTTAGTGACAATAAAAGGACTGGCCCATTTAGAACTCAACTTTTCTAGTAAAGTCTTAATCTAAAGTTATACAAACATACCAAGTTCCTTTCCTTGAACTATTTAGGATGCCTTCTATGAGCATCATGAAGGTGTTTCGATCTCTCCTTATATAGCCAATTGCTTTCATAGGCGACTTGTCTCCATTCTTCTAATTCAGTTAGTTGAAGCCTCCTCTTCTTATGCTCAATCTTGACTACAAGTAACACCTTGACATACACTAGACTATAAGGGATAGTTCCTGAAGGCATTTTAAATGCAATTCTTTATGCCCAAAGGACATCATATAACTTCTCCATCCTATCCTTCTACTTTAAGCAACCGTTTTCTCACAAAATTCTATCTAATTCTCTGTTGGAAACTTCAACTTGCCTACTTATTTGAAATGATACGAAGTGCCAACTTATGGTGTACTCCTATCTCCTAAGTACTTTTTCTATTTAGCTATTGCAGAAGTGGGTTCCTATGTCACTAATTAATGCCTTTGGTGCTCTAAAACCTAAAAATGGTTTCTTTAAAAACTTAAACACCACTCGAGCATCATTAATGGGCAAAGCTTAGGCTTTAACCCACTTTGAAATGTAATTGACAGCAACTTGCACATATCTATTGCCAAAAGAACATAGAAATTGCCCCCATGAAGTCTATTCCCCATATATCGAAGACTTCGCACTCCATTATATACTTTTGTGGCATCTCATCCTTCCTCAATATGTTCTTGGCTCTTTGACACCTATCACAAGTTAGCACAAATGAATTAGCATCTTAATAAAATAAGCCAGTAAAAACCCACTTCCAAGACTTTCTATGCTGTTCTATTTGCACTGTGATGGTCTCTAGTGGGGTCACTATGACAATGGAACAAGATCCTCTGCCTTCTTCATGAGAGACACAAGGCTTATGACAAAATCAATACACATCCTAAATAGATATGGGTCTTCCCAAAAGTAATATTTCAACTCTGCAAAGAACTTCTTCTTCTTCTATGAATCGAAATCTAGGGAAGACCTTGCTTACTAAGTAGTTTGCTATGTCAGCAAACTATGGAATTCCTTGGTCCTTTACAACACGATTACATAAAGACTCTCTTCCAAAAAGTTATCATTTATTTCCTCCTCCTTTAACTCTTCTAAATGAGGGTTATCTAATTTAGAAAGATGATCTGCGCCAAATTATCTGCTTCTCTCTTGTCCTAGACCTCTAAATCGAATTCTTGGAGCTGTGAAACCATCTTATCAACCTTAGTTTGGCATTAGACTTAGAAAAAGGTATTTTAAGGTTGAGTGGTCATGTAACTACTACCACTTTAGACTAGATGAGGTATGGCCTAAACTTGTCAAATGCAAAAACTATCGCAAGCAACTCCTTTTCCGTAGTGGTGTAATTCACTTGCGTGGGTGTCAGAGTTTTGCTTGTGTAGTAGAGAGGCTAGAAGTACTTCTCCTTCCTTTGTCCCAACACAGACCCTATAGTTGAGTCATTTGCATCGCACATGAGCTCAAATGGTAGATTCCAATCAAGAGCTACCATTATAGGGGCATGCGTCAATTTTTCCTTCAGAATGTTGAAGGCCTCCAGACACTTATCATCAAAGTTGAATGTAACATCCTTCTCTAACTTGGTCAATTGCCTTGTAATCTTGGAGAAGTCTTTGATGAAACTTTGGTAAAAGCCGACATGTTCAGGAAAGCTTCTTATCACTTTTGACAAATGTTGGTGGAGGCAACTTGGAAATCACCTCTACCTTAGCCATGTCCACTTCTGTCCCTTTTCTAGACACTTTATGACTCAACACTATGTTGTACCATAAAATGGCACTTTTCTTAATTTCCATACCAAGTTGCTCTCTTCACATCTCTCAATACCTTCTCTAGATTAAATAGAACCTCCTTAAATGAGTTCCCAAACACTGAAGAAACCATCCATGAATACTTCCATTACATCCTTCACCAAATCACCAAGTATAGCTAGCATGCATCTTTGAAATGTTGCAGGTGCATTGCATAGCCCAAAAAGCATTCTACAGTATGCAAAGGTACCATAGAGGCATGTGAAAGTCATATTTTCCTGGTCTTCTAATGCTATGGGGATTTGGAAGTATCTAGACATCCCATCCAAGAAATAGTAGTACTCATGACAAGCAAGTCGCTCCAACATTTGGTTATAAACAGTAGTGGAATGTAGTCCTTTCGAGTAGCATCGTTGAACTTCTGGTAATCGATGTACACCCTTACCTGTTGTAGCACGCATTAGGATCAGCTCATTACTCTCATTAGGCACGATTGTCATGCCCCTTTCTTTAGAACCACTTGTATGGGACTCACCATGGGCTATCTGAAATTAGTAAATGGTCTTGTATCTAACAACTTCAGTATTTCCTTCTTGACTACCTCTTTCATGTTGGGGTTTATCCTCCTTTGTAGTTGCACCACCGACTCAATCATCCTCCATCAAAATCTTATGGGTGCAAAATGAGGGACTATTCCCTTAATGTCTAACTATCTTCCATGCAATTGCCTTCTTATGCTCTTTTAACATAAATAAGAGTTTCTCTTTTATCCGAGTCAAGGTCCAATGATATGCTCACTAGTAGCTTAGTTCTTTACTAGAAAAGCATACTATAAATAAGAGGGCAACTGTTTCAATTCTAACTCAGGAGGCTGCTCTATCGAGGGCTTCAACCAAGCAATGTTGCTCCTATTGATCCCGTCAACCCCAAAATCTTTCTTTACTCAGCATAAACCTCAAACCGAATAATCATCTCTTTCACCTCTTAACTCCATCAGATTCACTTCCACTTGTCAAACTCAACTTTAAAGGATCTTACTCGAAATATCTGCATAAAATCAAAATGGTCAAATCGATAAAATCAATAGCAAAGCATTTTCATCACTACTCATTGATTTCTTGAAGACATCGAGCATTCTGATGACCATCCCCTCACTCCTGACCTGGAGGACTAGCTTCCTATCCTTGACATCAATAACAGTACCAACAGTTATCAAGAATGGCCTCCCTAGTATGAGTGGAACCTCCATATCATCGTCCATGTCCAGAAGTACAAAATCAACAGGAAAAATGAAGTAATGTACCTTTACCAGAACATCTTCTAAAATCCCTCTTGGAAACCTCATGGATCTGTCAACTAATTAGATGCTCATTCTTATGCATTTGGGCTCTCCCAAGTTTAACCTCTTGAACATGCTGTAGGGCATGACGTTGATGTTGGCTCCAAGATCCGCTAATGCTCTCTCTACGAAGGTCTCCCATCAAACACGGAATGATAAAGCTACTAGGATCCTTGAGTTTCTTAGGCAAATTATTCAATAAAACCGTAGAGCACTCCCCACTAAGGGTAACAATGGAAAGTTCCTCTAATTCCTCTTGTTTGATAGAAGTTCCTTGAGGAATTTAGCATATTTAGGAATTTAGCCTAACGCTTCTACAGAGAAGGTTGATGTGCAATTGTTTGAAAAGCTCTGGGAACTTCTTATAATGCTCATCATCTTTTCCTTCCTCAATCTAGACGAGTAAGGCAATGGTGGCTGATACTCGTTCACAACCATGGGCAAGTCATTTCTATCTGATTTCTCATTTCCCCACCTGCTGTAAACCCGGTTTTTCTAGTAACCAAGATGACTCGAGAACCGGAAACCAAAACCCTAAACCAGAATAGCTTAAGATAGGAGTGAGATCTAGGAACCTGAATCTGGCTTTTCCTAGTTTCCAATTAAGAAACTTTTATAAGAAAATTTAATCTTGAATATAGTTCTTGAATATATTTCAAACCAAGAAAAGATCAGATTTTGAGAAAATTCTATTCCGGGCCTTCCTGAGACCCGTTACAGAAAAAGCGTGCCCCGGAGCTTGAATTTCAAAAAATTACTTGTGAATACTCATTTGAATCGAAATTAAATAAGGATTTCAAAAATATGAATTTCATAATTTTTCGGTTTATGAAAAATACAGTTATAGCCTTTTTATTCGTATTTTTCTTACTACCGGTAATTAAGTTGTCTTGATTACTATTCACAAGTACAACCTACTACACTCACAAACCATACCCTACTCTTACATCCTTACAAACACTCCATTACATTTTCTTTTCCAAGAATTATTTGTCTCTAAATAATTATTACCATTTATGACTTTTAATACATAAAACTATCAAAACAAATTAAATAAAAATTCAAACCCCCTCTCTCATATGCAAGCCGGCGTGATCCTCCCAATTTGACTCCAATTGTGCAATTTTTTTTATTTATTTTTGTCTCATTTAACCTAATTTCATTTCATATATAAACCACTTTTTCTCTCTCTCTCTTCATTCTTCTCATTTCAAAATTTTCTAAAGGTGAAAAAGCGCTCTTTATCTCCCTCCCCCACTCCTCTTGCTATGAGCCTTATTGGCTCATTTCACACACACACACAACTTTTCTTTTTTTTCATTTGTCTTCTATTTTAACCTTAAGTAAAAGAAAAGAACCTTACTTCTTTTACCTTTAGATCCTTGTAATGGCAAGGATATTCTTGTATATTTTCATTTAAAAGATCCCCATGAGCTCTTGCTAGAGACAAGAAGATACTAATACAAGAATACCAAACTATCACAAGAGTGGATCTAGCATTTAAACAAGCTTTCATGCCATGAGCTTCATGATCATCCATCTAAAAGTTGTTTTGAACAAAAGACCTTTCATAAAAATTTAGTTCTTATGTTTTCAAAACCTATTTAAGCATTTAAGATGGTAGATCTATCATTTTACCATCCATATTCATGTAGGCATTTAAGATCTCATCTCTATTTTGAGTTTTTGTGCATTAATAGTCATCAAGACCTTTGTCTTGAGTAAATAAGCTTGCTAGAACATAGATCTCTAGGTAGATGAGCAAGGAAACCAAAAAGGAAAACTCTTTTCAAGAAATGAAATAGGGTAAATTCGGATGACATGGAAAACCTAGCTTAAAAACCCTTTTATCAACTTCAAAACATGTATTTTGTAAGAAAAATGAAGCCTATAGTGATAGATGATGTTTGATGATAATTTTCATGAGTTTAAATGAGTTTTTACCAAGGAAAATATTTAAAACAAGAGATGAAGTCAAATAAAAATTTTGAGTTGAAAGTTCTTGTAAGGAAAATTCGTAATACTCAATAGGTGGTTAGAAAACACTAGTTTTCCAACCTCAAAAATGGTATTTTCTTACATAAATAAAGTCCTTAGGGTATAGATAAAGTAAATACCTAAAGTTCTAAGTATAAAATACATTTTCTTATGAGAATCAACTTAAGAATGAATTTTGCAAAATTCGATTTTTGGATCAACCCTATTATAAGACTCACTTATAAGTTTACAAATGAAGATTTAATTAGAAAAATAAAGGCCTTAGGATATAGTTAATGTAAGGGTCAATTTTTCTCTAGAGTAAATAGAATTTTCCTAAGGAAAATCCTTAGAACAAGTAAAGGTGACCAAGTCTATCAAATCTACTAGTTAACAAATGGCATGAAATGGTTTCCTAAGATAAAGGTTATTTAAATTCTTTTAATCTAGAAATTTATAAGAACTTAGGCACATAAGAATTCATATCATGACATTCATGATAGGGAAATTCATTACCATGGCATTTATTTTAATTCTACACTTGGAAAACTCAAGAACATTCATGAAAATCACATTTTTGGAATCAACATACCTACTGGTCAGAACTGATCCTTCATTTTCGAGGCTTAAATGTTTTCAAAACTTGATTTAAACATCAGATTTAGAAATCTCTTTCGAAGTAGATAGAAATGACATAAAATTTGCGAAATTCCGAGTTAAAACGACCAAGTTATGGCCATTTTAAATCGGAACTTCGGAAATGACGCGAATTTTGATTTCACTAAGTTGTCTTAGAGTTTTTGTATACTTAGATGGTAGAATACTTATTAGGGTATTTCTTTTGTGATTCGGCAAACCCGAGGACATCGAGTCTTTACCACCGGATTATTACTACTAAAAGACTGGCGACCCAATGGTGGAGTGAGTTTTCTCTTCCCGATCCGTTTATTGTATGTGATTGATAAATTAGTGCACTAGAGTGTAGGTCAAGAGAAATGAATATGTATGATGGGGAATAATGGAAAATTATATGTTGATGATGATATGAGAACTAAAAATAAGAATATCGAAACCGGGTGATAAATTCTGGTTGTGTAGTTGGTTAGGATGCATTGTTTGAGAAATTGTTTGATCGCCTGAATAAAATGACTTAATCAACTATTCGAACTAATTCCAAATTCAGACATGTGCATATCATAATGGGAAGGAGCATTAGCATTGTTGGTTAATCATGATCCATAAACGAAAATTAATTGTTGGTTAATCGTGATCCAGAAACGAAATAATTGTTGGTTAACCGTGAATCATAAACGGCATAAAGTTAGTACCGCAGTATTCGTTAATCTGCTAACCCGGGATGGAGGGCGCAAGTCCATCCACATATGATTTCCGGCTAGTCATATGTATGTTGATCTCATGTGTTTGGTGCATTCACTTGCTTGTATAATCACTTGTTTGAATTATTGTGACATGAATGTTGTTGTGGAAGATTTCACTCACTAAGCTAGCTAGCTTACGTCCCTACAGTTTCTTCCTTTTGCAGCTACCGAATATATGGCTTAGACAGCGTTACCCAAACGCACAGGTCCAAGAGCAAGGAGTTTCCCCTAGAAGTTGGAATTACTGTTTAGACTTCCATAGGAAACTTTTAAGACTTTGGATGACTGTATAAGGCTGCTAAATATTCTTTTGCAGGGGAATACCCCTTAGTAAATGTAATATTTATTTTTGCATCATGAGTTATATCCTATTGCTAATGTATGCCAAGTTAAGCTTTTATCTTCATTCGGACTTGTATTCTATTGTCGTAAAGGTACGCCTTACATCTATATGAGGCTCTCGAAGGACTAAGGTGGTAACTTGAGAGTCTTGTATGGTATGTGGCGGACTGTTACGTTTAGGGTACCCTATGAGGCGTGACACCTGCTCTTCAACTTCTATCTTTACTTCCTTTTCCTTTCCCAATTCCTTTTTATGGCTTGTAATTCCTTCCCACCTCTAAGAGTCATAGCCTTAACTTGCTCCCTAGGATTAATCTTAGTGTTACCCAATAAAGACCCAAGAGCTCTCTCTAAAAGCATCTTGGAAATCTATCTAAGTTGATTTTCTAGGTTATGTATAGATGCTCCTTAATTCCTTAATGTTGTTTTTGTAGTTTGGTGGTGATTCTCTATAGCCTTGATGTATTGAGCCTACATGTCCTCAATAGACATTAGCTTATTCTGAAGGGGAGGCATTTGTCTCTGAAATCCAGGAGGCTACATATGAGGCTTTGATTACCAATGTTGTTCCATCTAAAGTTAGGGTGGTTCCTCTAACCTGGATTATACATGTTACTGAAAGGGTCATTCCTCGATTTGATTGGGTTCCCCATGTAATCAGCTTGCTCAACTTGATCAACCTCTAATGAACTTGCTACATTAGAGTATATCACTATTAAGGCTTTGTTCTGACCTATGGTTAGGCTATCAAGCTTCCTTGCCATCATTTCTCCCTTATGTGCTAAGGAAAAAATGGCATCCAACTCATGTTTTTCTATTGTCCTTTTCTCTCTGGCTCTTGTAGATGACCACTAATAGTGGTTATTGGCCATATCTTTGAAATAATTAGATGCATTGCTCAGGTGACTTATGGTTTAGGCCCCCACCAATAGCTGCATCGATAAGCTACTTGATTGTATAGTTCAGACCATTGTAAAAGGTATATACTTAGTGCCACTCTAGAAGCCCATGATGGGGACATTTCCTTAATATACCCTTCGACCTCTCCTAAGCCTTATATAAGGTCTTTGAATCCATCTGTCCAAAAGAGGATATATATGCTCTCAACTTGGTTGTTCTTGATGGTGGGAAATATTTCCTCTTGAATAGCTTCGACATCTCTTGCTAAGTTTCAGTGGAATTCCTTGGCATAGAGTTAAGCTACTATTTGGCATTGGTTCTTAAAGAGAACAAAAATAACCTGAGGTGGATGGCATCCTTTGAAACACCACATATCTTGAATGTGTCACAAATTTTCAAAAATTGCTGCAAGTGGGTATTCGGACCTTCGTCACTAAACTCATCAAAATGGGCACACTATTAGATCATTTATATCACACTTGGATTGATCTCACAATTATTTACTATAACCCTCTATATTGCAATATTTGTGCAAGCCCCATCCAAGTTAGGTCGACAATAATCCACCGTCATCCTTTAAGCCACAGGCGGATTGACTCCTAGCTCATTCTTAAAGGGCACTTCATTCCCATTCCCCCTAGGTAATGGTAGGTTTATATTCAAAGGTGGAACTTGTTCCACTCCACCATTTGGGTTCAATGCACCAGTAATTGCTTAAGGGTCTCCAACTTCATTTTCCATCTTTGAAGACTTTGGTTTCACTCTTTTGATACAGGGAAGAGATCTTTGCAAAATCTCTCTGATTTTCCTTAAGTTCTTTTGGATAGTCTTCTCTGGTTCAAGATTGAAGTCTGTTAATTTGGATGAGCAACTTTAGGTCATAAACTGCAAATCAATAAATAAGTTTATGTGAGCACAAATTTTCAAATAAAATAACAGCAAAAAACAATTGCTAGAAAAACAGGAATCCTAATTGTCTTAATGATATCATTCCCTAGCAATACGCCTCTAATTGGAGCTATCGAGTTTTGAAATTTATAAACCTATATTCTATCCCTCACTTAGTTCGACAAGCATGTATACCTATTGTTTGTTAGTATGGATGAGTATAAGGTCGTCTCCATAGGAAATGGGTACAAACACTAGTATAGATTAATCCTCCTATTAACAAGCAAATCGAATAATTGAGTTAAGAGAATTAAGTCTAATTTAAACAACTAAACTACCCTAAATACTATTACACCAGACTGATACAATTATTAACACAATAACAGCAACAATATTAATTCACAGTAGGTTTACTCCATCACATCAACATGATTCATCAATTGCTCTCCCTATTAATTATCTGTAGAAATTCTCAAGCCATGAGTATTCTTCTTAGAACTACTTAATCCTAATCCTAATTGCATTCATTAGAATCTTTCCTAATGGATGGACAAGTTTAGATTGCGTTAATAGTTGTTGATTTTCTTGAATTTCTCAACACATGCAGCAAACTTCCTAATAATCTCTATTAATGGAGTAGTTCTTCGAATGATTCAAATCTATTCAATGGAATTGTTTCTCAACATATTCCACTGAGATCTACTGTAAGACCATATCGTGCACTACACTATCTTAACTTTAATAAAGTTCTAATCACCAGAAATTAATAATTAACAAGTTGAATTACATATTCATGCTCGTTCATGCTAACATGACTTCATAAACCCTAACATATTACTCACCCATGGTAGAATATGAACACAAACAAATAAATAGCATAAATGAAATAAATACAACATAAGAATAGAGAAAAGAAGGAAACCCCTTTTTTCTTTTATGAAGATGAATTTTGAACACACAAGATTGACAACAGTCTTCCATCTCCCTCTCAAGTCTCAAAGGTAATTACAACACAAATTTTACAGAAGTTGCACACAATACTTCACTCCCACATAAATTCTCAAAAGGTACTAATTATGAACCGGTATGAATTGTAGAGAAAAATATATAGATGATGTTTAGAGGAATGGGTGTGGTGTATTGTATACCCACAACTTAAAAGGTTTCGGTGAAAATATACAACTTAAACTAAGAATTACACTATTTGATGAAAGAGATAGAAAAGTAGTATTTGAACCTTTCCAATGATCATGCCTGCGACATTTGTTCTCGATGGAACTTTTGTTGCTCTAAACCCAAAATCACAGGCATAACTAATGCCTTAGTAGATATTGTGTTCATCAAATCTTGTTTGGATCTCAGTTTCACGCCTATGACATGCAGAATCCATAAATCAACATTTTACAGCTTTTCAAGAATCACTATCATGATCTACCCCTTAGCAGACACTAGTCTTGAATTTTCCCAAAATTCTTCATGGATTACGGGCGTAATTAAGTCCAAATGCTCTGACTTCTTCCTGTAATCAGTTGTCATGCCCATGATCTAGTCCTTGGTAGGCATTAGACTTGAAATTCCTCTTTGCTCGAAAAATCAAGATCGTGATCTTCCATCCTTGTGCTTGCCCTTGCTTCCTTGATCTCTCATTGACATAATTCGTTTCTAATTCATTCTAATATCTCCAACATGCCCCAATTTCACTTGAAATGAATATATATCCCAACTAAGTACCAATTCTACTACAAATCATTTCAATAAACTATAAATTGGACTTAATTAGCCATTAAGGACAAGGATAAATCATGTCTATCATGCATGGAAAACCAAAGATTGCAAGTCCAAGGACTACTACTTTAAAACCTTAAGCGGTTATTTAAGATTTTGATAGGCTTTAGAAATGGTGGACATATGGGCAAAAAATTAACACTAAATAACTTACCTTTCCTTTTTGTTATTTTTTAAATTTTCAAAAGAGATTTCTATTTGTTTTTTTTTTTTTTCCTTTTATAAAGAGAGTTCAAAGGGAATGTATTTACAAAGAAAGTTCTAAAAAGAATTTTTATGTTTTTTTTAATGGAAAATGCCTAAAAAGGTTTTTTTGGGAAAAAAAAAAAACCTAGAATGCTATATTTTTGTTACCACCCGTTAGGTGCCTATATATCCACTAGTCAAAATCAGCTTCCTATAGCTTGTTTTGATTTTTTTTTTTTTTTAACTTTAGTGTGTTTATTATTTTAATTTGAAAAGCCACCAAGTTTAAGTTATTAAGCCGATTTGATTTTTTATCTGAAAAGGTCCTAAAAGATCTAATCTCATGGTTTTGAAAACTCTTAGAAGACCCTAAGCTTTTGGAAAATCTCCATTTATTGTTTTACATAATTTTGAAAATAGACTAAGTTGTACTATATATATAAATCGGCAAAGATTCTTTAAACTATTTTGTATCTCATGTACGGGGTACGGGGAAAGTTTAAAATGAAAACAACTTTGTTGATTTTTATAAATTTTCCATTTTTAGTTTATGTATTTTTTTAGGATAAACAAGGAAAGTATTCGCAGTAGACCTAAAGGCTTCACTAGACAAATTGATAAACTTGAATCTATCAGACATGCTTTAAATCTTATTGGTAACTTTCAAACTTTATCGAACATGACACACGGTACAAATTGACAAGATTCACTAAATATAATATTCTTATGAGAAAATTTCACTTTTATGATTTTTGGATCGTAGCAATTATATATCTAAACTATGTGTTACATTTATTTAGTTTATTACATGCATGGAACAATAGTTACTCATGGTTTCATAACGAATAATATGCCAATAGTAGTAAATCAATATGAAGATGATATCAACTAATAGACCTAAATCTTTACATCCTAATCTTTGTATATGAATCTGTACTCTAAAATTCACATATTTTATGTACCATTTACCCAAAGACCTTTCTATTTACATTTCAAAATCTAATATATCACTTGTGCAATATCATCTAAAGCATAACTTACATGGCGATATTCACAAGATTATTAAAAATGATTAGCCTGAACCTATATTTAAGTCAATTTTTATATGCAAAACATTCATCCTAAAATTTAAACTTTTTATATTCAAATTTGTGTCTTTGTTCTATTATTAGTATCATTTTTTTTTTTTATCCCAATGATAAATAATATAACAGATTAATCTAAACACTACAAGCATGGCGTGAAAGGTATAATCAATGGGCACAACACGCAAGGTATTAAATCACATAAATATATAATATATACACAAACATACATAAAATATTATATATTTATTTATATCATACGATCCACATGAAATCAAAGATCATACGGTACCATGAAAAAATCGACTATCTATGCATATATTTTTTAGTATATTCTCTTTGGCACATTTACATGGATTGTAAAATAGAATAAATAATAAATAAACAAATGACCTAATAACGTATAGTTGGTTTGGGATTTCTCTTCGAGCTTGGAAAAGAAAGTAAAGGAAAGATTGATAACAACAACAACAACAAGAACCCAAAGAATCATGAAAAGAAACAAAAGGCAATGAAGCCTTCAAACGGTTGGGTTAGGGTCAAGCACGGGTTGATGGGTATAGGTTTCGTGCAGGTACGAAATAACATGAATCGAGTTGCATAAGAAAAATCAAATCTCTCTCCTTCTCTTTAATTTCACTTCTCTAGAGTGGGAGAGGCATTGGGTTTAGGTTTGTGTTATGTGTTTCTATGGTGTTTAGGGATGGCATTAGGCATTCATGATGGTACTGTTTTTAATAGCATTGGTGGTTTGTGTATGTTATGGAAGTTTTGTGTTTTGATTAGAGTGGCATGTTCATGTTGTGTTTCATTTTGATTGTAGGCAAAGTTTGATTTGTGCATGTGTGTTGCGATAACAGTGTTCGAGTTCTAGTTGGTAGCAAAGGTTAGGTTGTCGTTGTTGTATCATTGGAGTTGATTTAGGTGGGTGATTTTGAGTTTCGGTGTGGGTGGAGGTTTTAGTTTTAATTCACATTTATGTTATGTCTGTTATTGTAGAGATGTTTGTTGAAGTTTTGGTGTTTGCTTAGAGTTTGGTGATAGGTAATGATGTTTATGCATAATTGTTGATCAAGGTCTTGATATTGCAATGGTAATTGTTTGAAGTTTAGCATCATGGGTGTTTGTTTCAAGTTGGGTTTGATTTTTAAATGAGGCATTAGAGTCATGTGTGTTTGTATTTATTAATGTTGGTGTCATTGTATGAGTTTGATTTGGTTTCTTGTTTAGTGGTGGTTACATGATCTCTCGATGGTGGTGATGATTGAGAGAGACGAAAGGGTCATTGGGAAAGATGAAGAGAGATGATAGGAATCAAGTTGTTTCAATGTGTGGAAAAAAGAAGCCTAAGAGAAGCTCCAAGAATCACGAGCGTAGAAAGCAGCGTGAAAGCTTCAGATTACTTCCTACGTCGGCCTTACACCGTGGTGTAGCCTCCCTACACCAACAACGTAGATGCCCTGAGCCGACGGCGTTCAACTTCCAGAAGCTGGCGCTGATGTTCACAGAATCAAAACTTCTAACACCGGTCAACAACGCTATCAGCGTTCCTTTATTAATTGCCAGCGTTCATTTATTTATTTCCAGCGTAACTTTTGAGTTTTCTAAGACATTTCTTTATATGTATTAGGTTTGGGCTAGGAAAGATTAGTTTTTGAACATCTTTGTATTGAGAATACTCTTGAGAGAGTTGCGAAACTTCTTTTTGGAGAATTTGATTATTGAGATTAAAATTTCCCTCTTTAATCCTTGCTCTTATCAATTCTTGTCGTTATATAGAATTGTGACGAACATCGTTATTTGAATCTCGTGATTCATTTGACAACCGTAAGTGATTTATAGGTCGTGGATCTTATCGATCTATAATTTATTCGCAATCCAATTTGATATTGTTGTTCGTGGAATCTATTGAGCGACGATTTCATCCATATCCATATTTGATTTTGCAATTTCATATCACTCAAAAACCCTAAAAAGATCAAGATCATATTTTTATTTGAGATCTATTGAGGAGTCTGCATCAAGAGAGATAAAGAAAGGAGGTGAGAGAGAAAGAGAGAAGAAATGAGAGTAAGAGAGAGAGATGAAGAAGATGATAAGGGAGGAGACTAGGGTGCAACCGAAGTGGGTTTGGTATTGGTTGTATAAAACCCAAACCCAACCCACTTGTTTAGTGTCCTAAACCTGACTTAAAACATATAGGGTTTTTATTGTCATACCAAAAACCGCCCCTATTGGATTTCGAGTTGACCTGACCTACCGCTATAGGGTCTTTCTCTATTTTTTATTTATTTTTTAAAGTTATTTTTGTCTGCTTTTATTTTTTAAAGGATATATGTCAATATGGTAAAATCTTAAAATTCACTCATTCCATCTTCCTATTTATTTCAATTAGGAAAAGAAGAAAAAAAATCCACTAGATAAGATTTTTAGGATACATTACAAAATCTAAATTAGTGTGTTCCATGGTAAAATTAGAAAAGTGACATGAACATTAGGAAAAATCAATGCATAAATTGTTCAAGCATCTATAAAATCGTCTTTTGCTAAAATTATATCTCTAGAGATTTTGTTTCTCAAAGTTTCTTTTTCAACTTTGAATTTAAATTTTTTTTATAATTATTTTATTTATATTTTATTGTAATTTATAGGGTCAGTTTTACGACCCGATGGCCCAACTTTAACCTTGTAGGGTTAAAAATTTTTCTAAATCCATCCCAAAATCCTATATGCTTTGATCTATAGGATTTTTAACGAGATAGGAGGATCGGATACCCTATAATAACCCACTTCGTTGTATCCCTAAAGGAGACCCAACTAGCTCTGAGGCCATCGGCCTTGAGATTCACATAAAGTTAAGTTGCTTTTAAGAATCTGTTATGGAAGTCCAAGGTCGACGGTTACCAATCCATTGATCTTCAATTTTTTTTTTTTTTATCCTTTAATCTTCAAATGGCAGCTGAAAGGTCCGATAATTCGGTTTTTGGCCGAATAGAACCAAAATATAGCTCAAAATAAAATCGAAGGAGCTCATTTTTAGCTCATGTGCAGAATGGTGCGGAGTTACGAGTGTGAAGCCTTAATCCTTTGTTCACATGGACCAAACCTTGAACCACTCAACTAAACTTGAACTTCAACCTATACTATGCATCAAAGGCCCAATTTGAATCTGTCCAAGTTGGGCTGAAAATAAAATAGGTTCAGGCAAAATTATATTATGAATACTGCCTAAGCATCTTATAAAAATACCAATCCTATAATACAGCTAATATAAAATCATTATATTTTCCTTTTTCTTCTTCTTTTTTGTTTTACCTTTTTATACTTTGCTTAAGACTTGTATCTTAAACCTATAGACCTATTTATCTAAAAGGAGGGGGTTCCTATTTTTTAAATATTTTAATTTTTAACTTTTCTAATTTTTCAGATTCTTTTTGTCATATTTTAACTAAATTAACAATTTTAATTTTTATTATAGTTTCCTACTTTTTAGAAGCCTTTTTTTTGTTTTCAATTTTTTTTATATACACATTTTTTAAAAGGAATAAAAATGGGTGTCGATAAACACTTTTCTATGATGCAGCTCCATCAGCCTTTATGAAAGCATAACGCAAAGTTGACATCCTATGATCAAGGCATCCAGCAAAACCAAAGTCAGAATACCCCACAACATCTGAATGATCAAATTTCCAACGTGTAGGTTTGATCCTTTGTTCTCTACAAGTGTCGCATAACACGTTCTACTATGTTCCAATGATTCATTCTAGGATTACTTAAATATCTATCACGCATTCGAACAATGTGTGTAAACTCAAGATGCATTCATACTTAAGCAAACACATGAAACATCCCACCAGCTGATGCATAAGGATTCCACTCCATTGTCTTTTTCTCAATATCATTCTTAGGACATTAAAGCTAATTAAACTAATCACCTTTTGCTATAAGAGTATCTTCTGCTGCACAATCCTTAATATCGGATCTTCTAAGTACCTTATTGATATATACCCTTTTGGGCAAGCCTAATATACCTTGCAAACGATCATAATGGATTGATATGCCTAACACAAAAGATGCATTCCTAAGATCTTTCATCTTAAAATTATTTGAAAGAAATCCTTAATCTCGTGCAATAACCCTATACATGTGCAAGTAGTAATAATTAACATATAAACATGAATAACGAATTTACTCGCATTGGTCTTGTGATACACACATAAATTAATAGTGTTTTCCTTAAAACCAAAAAAGGAAATCTCGTGCTCATATTTTCAATATCATTGGCATGATGCTTGCTTTAGTTCATTAATGGATTTCTTTAAAGGGAAATTGCTAATTCATATGTTAAACTTTTATCCTTGTGCAGATTCACCTTCTGAACTTTCAAGTGGGTCTTTTGACTTCTTAAATTTTTAAAAAATAGCACAATTAAAACACATAACATTTTTCGTTAAAACAAAACAGGAGGAATTGTAAAATACCCCTTCGAACTATAACCTATATGTAGATGCACTCCCTAACTTTCATCTACATGCATATTTACCCCCTACATTTATAGAAAATATTAATTATCCTTAACTGTGCTAATTTTTTTAAGTTTAAGAGATCAAAAAGTTTGCACATAAATGAAAGTTTAGGAGGTGAATTTGAAATTCCCATTTCTTTACTCTACATATCGAATGTTTTCAATTTTCTAATAAAAAATATTTTGGTTGTGTCAAACGTATGGTTGCCTTAATGTTGTCATTAAGAAACATAATCTTTGCATTTATTAGGTCATAATGAATTACAAGTGACATAATAACCCTAAAAATCTTTTGATGACACTAGAGAGAAAGCCTCTTTACAATAAATGTTTGCTAGTTAAGTGAAAACCTTAGCGATAAGATTTGTATTATATCTTTTGACATTGCCTTTTGAATCTCATTTAGTCTAAAAAAATCCATTTGCAACCAATTGGTTTCACACCTGTAGGCAATTCAATAAGATCTTGATCACTATTGCCATTCACTAATTTCATCTCTTCATTCATGGTGTCAATCCACATTTAGGAGTTTACATTTTGTTTGGATGGACTGATAGATGAAGGATCATCTTCTTGTCCTATATCAAACTCAAGCTTTTGAAGACATACAACATAATCATATGGAATTTCAAATCTTCTTTCTGTAGTGGATCTACAACATAATCATATAAACAAAAGCTTGTTCATTCAAAAAAGTGGGAGGAACCGCAAGAGTATCTTGAAAATTTGTATTTGCATCTTGAAAAATAGCAAGTATAAATGTTGGCACATTTTTCAATTACAGCTACATTAACATTAAAACATTCTTCCTTAATATTAATATTTCACATCTATGCTCACACCATATTCTACACTATCAATAATTTTAGCCCTCCCGTTCTTAAAAAAGGATTTGCTTGAACAATCATAAAATTTTAATCATCTTAATCTCTAGATCTTTCCAAGGAAGCCTTACATTAAAATGACAATGCTATCTTAAGCCAAACCATCCTGAAAATGGTTAGAGCATATGATTATGCTAAATACTCCATCTTATGGTTGCCAACATCCTCCACTTCATGAAAAAAATTCGGGAAGATATGCTTGATGGTTTGCTTGATCTTAGATCAATCACTTGCAGGTGCTTTAAGTATACATGAAAGCCCTCTCAATGCTCTATTTCACCACAATTTATCATAGCAAAACAACCACCAGCAAAAGTCACTATAGTAGTTTCTGAAGTGGTCATCCAAGTTGTTCAATGTTGCGCACCAAGCAAATAGTGAAACCTAAGTTGCTTACCCCAATTGATCCAAGGAAGAACTATTACTCAATTTTAGTTCATGCATGAAGCGTCAAACTCGGTTTCCCAATGCATCTCTACTCTTTATCGCTCTATTGTTCGGATTAAGCTCCTCAGATCTAAGATGTCTGTTGCTCACACTGGGTTCGAAATTGCAGTTGCTCTGATTAAATGAAACAGAAAGAAGTACTAGCTAATGGGGTTGCAGTCTCTAATAAGAAGCTTGGATGCTAGTTGCAGTAGTTATTGTAGATGTTTGGTTCCGTCAGACTTGTAGTTGCTATGAAGTTCATCTATGTTAGCTTGGTCTGCAAGCTCAAATTTGATATTAACTTTTTTATGCAATTCATCTTAGTTCAGTACATGTGACTTGAATGCTCTTTGATGGTCATCTGTGAATGTCCAGTGACACCCTTCTTTGAAATTCCAGCTAAAGTGTTGATTCTGTCGTTGCTTCTCTTAGGCACTTCATTTGAATTTTATTCAAGAAAAGCTCTAAAGCTTGAATCTCAGCTCATCTCTAATCGAACTCATGAGCGCTTCACTTGGTATTTGCACTTGGATACTACGCAGAGTGACCTTGTTTGATGTTGTGTATGAGTTCATGAGGAGCTATTGTTGGATCGATAGCTCGAAAACAAAGGTCCATGCATGGAAACTACTTTGCTGAGCTCAGGCTCATGTGAACTACTTTCCTTACACATACCTCTCTCTCTCTCTCTCTCTCTCTCTCTCTCTCTCAACTGTATCCATATGAGCTACTTTTTGTTTGTCAAAACTCATATTTGGACAAAATTAGAGCACCATTGTTTATCTTAAAAAAAAAAAAAAAGCACGAGGAGATAGAAAGAGTTAGCCTTGTCTCAAATTGTTAAATTTTCAACAAACAATCGAATTTATAATGTTCAATTGAACAACGCATAAATAAGATAACAAAGATTATAAGCATAATTTGCACAACCCATTATCAAAAGGTGGGCTAGGTGTAGGTTAAATGAGCTGAGTTGGTTTTATGGGCTTTAAAATTCTTCTATTGTTATAAATAAAGCAATAAAAATACTAATTTAGTGAGTAATAATACTAATTTTGGACAACCCATTATCAAATTGTTTTGTAACTATTGACTTCATATTTATTTACTTTTGTAATAACTAGAATTATCAAATTAATTATATATTTACTAATCAAATTTTAGTTTAGTCATTCATACTTTGTTAATCTTAGGTTTGTTTGACATGACTAGATTATATACATGTGTGTGCGTGAAATTGTATAAGCATTAAGGATCCCTCTCCGAAAGAGTAACTTTTGATATCATAGTTTATTTTATTCTAATTTAATAAAGTCTGCTTTCAATGATTATCTTTATTATACTTTAAAGAGTAGCAAAAAATGTAAAAAGAAATAACATATTGGTAAAAGAAATAACAATACTAATATCATACATATATATGTGTGTGCAAACATTATCACAAAAGTAAATCAACAATAATTAATCAAAACAAGAAAATAAAGTCAATAACTTTTATTAGGAAAGCCAATATAGCTTTTTCTACAAATATAAGTGATCCCATGGTCCACCCACTCTCTTCATCTTATAGTCCTACAAATCATTTTTCGAAGTTCCCTAAAGATCTTAAAGTTAAGCTCAGATACCACTTTAATTGTAATACATTAATTAGAGTTATTTACAACTTGCTACATGTCAATAACAAGTATGGACACACTAAGGCTCAAAAGCTGCTAATTGTCTCCAAATTAAATAAGCTCTGTATGTAAAGACAGTATCAACAACACTAATGGCTCTACAAGCATACCAACATTAACATATATTTAGATACATATCCAATCAATCTTAGAGGGTTAAACTTAAATAGTAACAAAAAGTCAAAAAACAATTGAGCTCTCTACTCCTTATGTTCCATATTAATAGGTAACTAAATCACTATTCTCTTAGAATCAACCAACTCTAGCATTGCTCTTGCTCCCATCTTCCACTAATAGGTTACCACTACTATACTTTTAGATAGAACATGGCATTTGTACCTAAAAAAGATAAATGAAGGAGCCAAAGCCCAGTACACATATACCACAACTACATGCACGTGATCAAGCAATAACACATTCCCATGCAAATGTACCACTAATGTGATAACTAGTATTTTATTCATCTTTATTTTAAGTTGAGCCAGCAGCATAGAGATAACTTAACATCTTACCATACATACATATAATAATATATATGTACGATGTTGGCTACTCCTCAACTTCCATGAGTCCAAATCACCTAAATCTTTATGTGATCATCTCCAACTATGACTCAAAACAAGGATAGTGTTACACAAAGGTCATCGATACTCTTGGTCTACCAACTACATCCAAGTGCACACAACAAACAAATTTTATGGTCGAGCGTTCAATCAGTCATTATATGGTACTATCCTACGTGAGCATAACAACAAATAAGGTGTGTGCATACGTGGAACATCATCTCAAAGCGTAACCGAGTTTATACAATTCCCAAAACCTCATATAAGAAATGATTAAAGGTATTTATGACCATCTTGCATCCTTTAAGTGCATTTATTACATAGTGGTCCTACATACTTCTACAAAAACTAACTTATGGTTATTATCAGGTTGTTTGATATAAGATTGGTATTTAATTGGTTTTATCTTGATTTTAAGGTTTTATGGTGTAAGTGAACCCTAAAGAAGGAGTTAAACATGTTCCATAAGTTTTAAAAGAAAATTTTGCGAGTTGAAGAATTTCTACTACATACGACTGATACACTAACTCCTCTAAGGGGTTGTGTACTTAACACAACCTATGCATTAGCTTGTGTAAGGCATCATGTTGGTCATAGAAGCTAAACACAATCTATACATGGGTCGTAGAAATGGTCATCTAGGTCAAAAAAGGTCTGCATAACCTATACATAGGGATGCAATAAGGGCGAGTTCAAGACAGGTCATATAAGACTCAATCATACCCCAGTTTCATATAGGGTCACTTAAACATGATCCATGAGTTTATATATATATATATGTATATATATTGCAATACCTAAACCCACTCCTATAAGGTTTTGGTTCTAATCCACCTCGTCCCATTGACTCAATATATAAATGTGGTCCTTTCCTATTTGTTTCCTTTCAAATTGAGCAAGCATCGAGCCTTTATACTTTGGAAGACAAATTAACCATTAGATGCAAAAGCTTGATTCATAGAAGACATATTAAATGGCTGCATGACAATAATAGTCCTTTAAAGATAAAAAGATCATGAAAGCCAAATTATGTTTTAATCTTACATTAAACAATCATTTGCATTATATTGAAGCAGTTTCATAAGAAAAGTAGGTTGGGATGAAAAGTTGGTGAATGAGTCATACTAATGAGTCGTACGATGGTTTTACCTATGATCACTTATATGGAACCAAAGTTGGTGGCATGATTTTTGACAAATTTAGCATGTCACACTATTGCTGAGTTACTTGCTTCAGGGAATCATAGGAAACTCACTTTCTTAATTTGTGCAATTGAGTAAAAGATTGTATTTGATACATTAGGTGATTATAACATACCTTTTCTTTAGTTTTTTTTTTTTTAAGAAATTGAAATTTTAATTTATTATTTTGTTTTAAATTATATTTAATTTGTTGGGTTGGGTTTCACATCAGGTTGTTATTATGTCTTGTGACCCACTCCGAAATCTTATAGGGTCAAAACATTATCACATCTAACCCATCCTACAATCCTATAGGGTAAAACTCTATTTTTAGCAGATTAGATGGGTTGGGTACCTTATAATGATCTATCCAGTTACATTCATAACTACACATCGGCTAGTGCTTCAGTTATACTGGCCTAGAACACCACATTTGTGAATTTTTATTAAACACAATGTATTGGTTGTGTTAACAAAAAAAAGTTGTATGTAGGATTGTTTTTTGTTCTTAACCTAGAAACATATTAAACCCTTTAATACTAGTTCCTTTTCCTAAACATAAGCAATTGCACCTATCGTTTGTAGTCTAAAAATAAGTATAGAGTTGTCTCCTAAAGGAATAACAATTACTACTACCCTTCGACTTCTTGTTATCTAACTTAAAAATCAAGTGAATACATATTATTATATAGTTGAACTCTACTACTTAATTACTTTTAACTATGATGTCAATACAAAATAACACAGCAAAACACTAACAAGATACAATTTCACAAAATAGACTTGCTTCATCATTCATTGGTAAGTCAACACAACATAATTACACTTCATTAATTACTTATCTACAAAATTCTTGTGATTACACTAACATTCTTTTCAGAATCATTAACATCTAATCCTATGTCTTATCCACTGAAATTTCTTCTTAGTTAATAGCCGACTAGAATTGCTTTATTGTTCATGAATTCTATTCTAATTTCTAATCATGCAAAGAATTTCACAAGACTATTTCTAGAATCATGAGCAGCCCTTTTCAACAACATAGATCTATTTAGTAGGAAATTCTCACGATAAATCCCATTGAAATCTGGATAAGCTTTATATTCGTGCACAATACAACTCTCGTTGTAATTAATTCCTATTTTTGAAACTAAGTAATAATAAAGATTAATTCCATATAACCTAGATCTATACTAACTTTAGATGTGCAAATCTAAATCAATTCTCACACATGGAATAGAACAAAAATACATAAGTATATAACATGCAAAGAAATAACACTCTTGTTATTGCACTTTCAAGTCTAGAAATGGTTACATGATAATACAAATTCTTGGTTCCCTATCAATCTATCACGAGTTCCATCGATAATCTCACACACTTGGTAATCTTACCAAAAAAATTACAATGTACAACTTTCTCTCTCTCACAATGGTTACAAAATGAAGTGATATGGTAAATTCTAATGTGACATATCGATTCTATCCAATGGGTACATGTTATTTATACCCTCTATAGGGTACCTAGTCATACATACCCTCTTAAGACACTTATTCATACTTGTCCCCTTTCAAAATATTAGTTCAACACATTAATATGTTAAAATAGATCGATCACTCCCTTTATTACTCTCATTATACAGATCGTGATACTTCGACGAAACATGGAAATGGCTTTGATAACTGGTGTTATACAACCCATTATGCTCTTGGTTGAACCATTGTTCCTCCATCATCCCCTTTATGTGCAAGTGATGTGTCGAATCTTTAAGTTTTAAAATTTATAATATTGTAAATTCTAGATCCACACAAGGCAGTACACCTATCGTGCAAGTATAGAATTTAACTCGAATATCGTCCTAGGGATCAATGTGCAGCTATTAGTAATTACCCTTTAACTATTATCTAGCCAAATCAAGAGTGAATTTTATACTAAACTTATCACTAATTCTAATCTAAGATAAACCCAAACCCTAACTCAAGATATGCACAATTAAATGAAGATAAACGATTCACAACAAAACCCTTGGTTTTGATCAACCCTAGCCTCCTTCATCTCTAAAAGTGGATTCACTTGAATGAACTTTGATTTTGAACTATCGGGTTACTTAAATAGATTAATTACTCTCTTCAAGTTAATTAAACCCTAACCCTAAATTGCAAAAGTGGAATTTCTTCCGTCACAAAGGTCAATTTAGAATCGCTTAAAGCTCATGAACCCTAATCGATAGAAAGTTAGAAAAACCCTATTTCTAGGTGGATTACTTAACCCCTTTGCTCATGAGAGATCATACTCATTAATCGAAATCTTCTTTCAAATTAACAAGAATCGAGTTTGTAACAACTTTGACCTAAAATTATCACAAACAACATTATATATCATGAAGCCAATCCAAAATCAATTTACATTCAAGTGATTAACAAGTTTTTACATGAAGGCTAGGGTTTCTCAAACCTAGGGTTACACAACTACTCTTCCATAGAAAAGATAACAACACAAATAATAAGCATAATGGAAGAAGAAAAAGGAAAATCATCAAAATAAAACCCTTGTAGATGTGTAGTTGAGAATCTTCAAGTGGAAGCACGATTTCCCCCCAAGAGCTCTCCAAAGGTCCCTAGGTTCTGGGATAAAGTTATCTATTGAATGAATGAATTTTTTTGCAAGAAGGCATGTATATATACATTAATGCCTACACGAACCCTACACGACCCGTGTACATCGGGGTCGTGTACTCATTAAAGTAGCGTGTTTTTCCCCTTGTTGGCACATGTACACGACCCAATGTACACAACTAGTGTATGAGAGGTCGTGTACCCTTGATTCTTGGCTAAATCTTCAAAATTTCTTCAAAAAACGCTCCTCTAAAAGTACACTAATGGTGTGAATGTCACTAGTGTATAGGTAGCAACTCCGCAAAAGCTCCAAAATCTCCAAAACTTGGCTTCTTTCCTTGATAATCCCTTCAAAAGCTCGATTGTTTGATGATTGTCCCTGAAACAAAAGATTAACTCAATAAGGATCCTTTTCCTCAATATTTAAACAAATAGCATATAAAATATGCCTAATATATCACCAACAATTCGGGTCTCTAGACACTTATTAGCAAGTAAATGAACGCTGCTCCTGTCTTCATTGCTGATAATGCTCGTTATAGAGCCAGATATGGCTTCTAATCTTCGTCTTTTGACTAATCATAGGTGTGATAAAAGTAGTGATGATTTATGATCATTCATTTCTCACTGATAATGCCCATTATGGAAATGGTGATGGTGTATATTCCTAATTTTCTCCTTATCACGAGTGTTATTATACTCTATTTTTTATACAAAACTTATCACTCCTCTGATGATGCTCGTGACAGTAAAAATAATAATAAGATCCTTTACTCAAAATTAGATGAATGCTATCAACTTGTTCCACAGTTACCTCAAATCAATATATTGCACATCTGAGTATACATTCTTGACAACATTCTATACATCTACACTATATTGGACTCAACAAGCCTATATATTTTCAAGTACATAACACCCATCACCCTTCCTTGTTGACATCCATCACTTTAACATCATGTTAAACATGTATTTACATATTTCTAACATAACCAACACTCAAGATATCAAAATTACACTAAATTATCTTACCTTCATGGAACTTTTTAGTCTTTCTTTCTTCTTGAATTTCTTAAATTCATGCTTCTAAGATCTTTCAAGAAGCCTTTAAATGAATTTGTTGTTCTCACTAAAATATCGTTGTTACTCACTAAATTGCCAAGATTTCATTACCATTATGTTTATCTTGTTCAAAAATTATAAGAAAACAAGAAGAAACACCACTTACCACAGAAGAACTTTTAAAACACTATAAGGATTTGCAAGTAATGGTTGGGAGGAAGGGAAAGAATTGAAGAATGTAAAGGAAAAAATAATGAAAGGTAGTTACTTCAACTCCTAGTGAATTTACATTTTGTATCTTTTGCCTTAAAAAGAAGTCCAGCACCTCATCAACATTTGAAATCAAAGCGAAATCTCCTATATAAAAGTATTGAGTCTTATCACTACACTAATATTGAATTTAATACAAAATAAAATCATGTTTATAAGACAAGTTTTCAAGTGCGCTGTTTTTTTTTTTTTTCTTTTTAAGTCCAAATGACCCTATTTTTGAGTGTTTCTTAAATAATAATTTTTACCATAAAATCATATAAAAGTCATTTGTATGCTATAATAGAATTTATAATTGACAAAAAGTGATTCCAAATAGATAAATATCAAGTGTGATGCTTATGCATACTAAGCTAGCCTAATAATGAACTTAATGACTATGTAACATTTTAATTAATGTAATGCTTGTGCTTAACTGTAATTTGTGGTTGGGAGTAGGCTTCACTAGTCTAGCATTTATTAATTATGGTATGACATTATCCCTAATGGAGTTATTTATGAAAAAGATATGATAAATTTAGATTGGCTCATTAGTGATACATATAGCATTAGTTATCAACAACTTATGTGTATATGATTATATATATATAGTTCTACATCTTGAATTATATCTATATCAATTGGTATTAACTTAATGTTAAACGATAAATTGTGTGCATTAAATTCTATAAATGCATATGTAAACCCTGGTTTTCCTAGTAACTAAGTAAACTTCGGAAACCGAAAACCAAAACCCTAAACCAGATTAGTATAAACCTTGTGAGAGAAACCAAGGAACCCTGGATCCGACTTTCCCTCGGTTTCAAATTAAAAGAACTTTTATAAAATAATTTAATGTGAAATATTGTTTTAAAGTATATTTTAAACCATAAAAAGTTCTGATTTCGAAAAAATTTTTTATTCCGGGCCTTTCCGAGATCCATTACGGAAAAGCGGGCCTCGAACCTAGAAATTCAAAAAAATATTTCGGAATACTATTTAGAACCAAAATTTAATAAAGATTTCAAAAATATAAGTTTTATAATTTTTCAGGTTATAAAAATTACAGATATAGCCTTTTTCTCATATTTTCTTTACTACCGATAAAGTAATTGTCTTGTCTACTATTCATTACTATTCACAAGTACAACCTACTACACACATAGCCATACCCTAGTCTTACATCCTTACAAACACTCAATTACCTTTTCTTTTTCAATGAAAATTTGTCTCTTAACAAATTATTACATTTAATACTTTTTATTCATAAATTACAAAATAAAACAATTTCAACTCTCCCTGTCTCCTCTCCACACTCAACCACACACAACCACCCCCACCCCCCCCCCCCCCCCCCCCCCCCCCCCCCCCCCCCCCTTATTTACCCTCAATTTGTTTTATTTTCTTCTTTTTATAATACAAACAAACCCTAATTTTACTTACTATAAATAATCTTTTACTTTTCTCTCTCATTCGTTTACTTCATTTGTCTTCAAAAATTTTCACAACTCTCTCTATTTCCCTTGTTGTCGTGAGCCCTCCTACATACCCCACACACACACACAAGATCATTTCTTCTTCATTTTCCATTTGATTCAAGCCTTAGGTGATGAATCCTAACACTTTTTTACCATTAAATCTTGTAATGGCAAGATTATTCATGAGTATTTTCACTTTAAGTCCCCATGAGCACTTGCTAGGGATAAGAAAATACTAATACATGAATATCAAGCCATCACAAAATGGATCTTGTGTTTAAATGTGTTTTCATCAAATGATCTTCATGTTCATGCATATAATAGTAGAATAAAGTAGAGGTCTTGCATAAAAATCCATGTTCATGCTTTCAAACTTCATTTCATGCATCATAAGTAGTAGATCTAGCATTTAGATACTCACATTATACTTGACATTCATGACCTCATGAATATTTTGTGTTTTCATGCATTAATGCTTATAAAGACTTTGTCTTGTGTATATAAATGTTGTAGTTAGTAAATCTTTAAGTAGATAAGACAAGAAACTTGAAAAAGAAAAACTTTTGTTGAAATGTTCACATGAAAAATTCGTATGAATTCAAAACCATGTTTTAAAAACCCTTTTATCAACTTTAAAACTTGTGTTTTATATGAAAAATGAAGGTATAGGTAATAGGTATCATTAAGTGATGATTTTGATAAGTTGGAATGAGATTTGATAAGAAGGAATATGCAAAACAAAGAGTAGAAACAATATAAGAAATTTTGAGTTGCCACTCAATTTAGGAAATTCGTAATTTTTGAATATTATCATAAAAACACCTATTTTCGAAGCTCAAAATGAAAGTTTATTTAATAAATGCAGTCCTTAAGGGATAAGTATAGTAAAGCTTTAAATTTTAATGCATTAAACAAGTTTTTCTTGAAGGAATCATTCAAAAACTAAATTTCTAAAAATTCGGATTTTGGAATAAACCTTATTTGAAAACATGTTTACAAAGTATAAAATGGAAATTTTTATGTAAAATGAAGGTCTTAAGTAATAGATATAATGAAGACTCAATTCTAACAAAGATAACTAGAAATTCCTAAGAATTAATCCCAAAACACAAGTGAGTTATCAAAGTTAGGAAACTAGTTTTCTTAAAAGTAGTTATTGTTGAAGTCTTGCAAAATAAAGAGTTTTAAAATTTTCTTTTAAGTAAGCATCATCAAGATCATGCATACATTAAACTCATAACATGCCATTCATGATAGGAAATCATTAATATTGCATGTATAATTGATTTATAAAGTAGAAACATTTCAAACATTTACAAAACTATTTTCGAAATTGGAAAATCGTTACTGATCAGAACTGATCCTACTGTTTCATGACCCAAACATTTTAAAAACTTGAAAATAATATTAGAATTAGATAGATCTTTTGAAGTAGATAGAAATCGATATATAATTTGCGAAATTTCGAGTTAAAATAACTAGGTTATTGCCGTTTTAAGTCAGACTTCCACAAATGACAAGAATTATGAATTTGCTAAGTTTTAATATATAGTTTAGATTAGTTAAGTGTTGAAATACTTATTAAGGTATTTCTTCTTTTTAGGTGACCCCGGATTCGACGATTCTCTACCACCGGACTATTATTACTAAGAGACCGGTAATCCATGGCCGAGTGAGTACCACTTCCGATTTCAATTATTGTATGTGGTTGTAATGATAGTTGCAATAAATACTTGACAAAGATAAAATGGATATGCATGATGGGGATGAATGGAAATTATAAATGGTTGTTGTTGATATGAGGAATTAAATATGAGAATATCGAAGCCGAGGTGATTAATCATTGCTTATATGGATGAATTAGGATTGACTATCTATGATTATTGATTGATCACGTAAATAATTGGTATAATTGAATATTTGGAATTGAAAATAAATATAGACTCGTTCATATCATAATAGGGATGGAGCATTAGTATTGGTTGGTTTTTCGTGATCCTAAACGGTGTAAAAATTGGTCAATTGTGATCCATAAACGAATAATGAGTTGGTTAATCGTGATCCATAAAACGAATTTATAGGTTGGTTGACCGCGATCCTAAACAGCATACTGAGTAGTACCGCAGGATTCGTTAATCTACTAACCCGGGATGGAGGGCGTAAATCCATCCACATATGATTTCCGACTAGTCATATGTTTGATGATTTCATGTGTTTGATGCATATCACTTGTCTGATTAATCACTTGTTTGATTGATGTGTTATAATTGTGATCTGGAAGTTCTAACTCACTAAGCTAGTGTAGCTTACGTCCCTATAATTTTTATTTATTGCAGCATGAATTCACATGGCTTAGATCGAGACAAGCTATAGCTCAGGTAGAGGAGCTAGGTGTTTCCTCTAGAAGTTGTATTCAATTTGCTTAGACTTCCATAGGAAACCAAGAGACTCTGGATGACTGTAATAGATCTTTAATTAATATTCTTTTGCGGGGGAATGCCCCCTTAGAAATTGTAACTAATTACATATGTGTTTTGATTTATTTTCTAATGCTATTGAATGCTGAATTAAACTCTTTAACTCCATCAGGTCGAGTATTCTATTATCGTAAAAGGACGCCTTGCATCTATACAAAACTCCTGAAGGACCTGGGTAGTGATTCGTGAGTCTTATATGGCATGTGGCGAACTATTACGTATAGGGTGCCCCTATGGGGCATGACAGCATATGTGTAAGATGGTTATGACATACATATGGCATATATTATTATAGTATTCTTTTAGGTAAATATCATAAATGACACCTAAATTATGGCAAAATATGCAATTAGCTATCTAAACTTTGAAATTGATCAATTAAGTACCTGAAAAAACTTTTCGTGTATATCAACTATACCTCTATTATATTGGTTAGAAATGTCATGTAAGATGTAGTGTTAGTCAATTTGACAAAGGTATTATTGATGTACACAAAAAGTTCTTTCAGCTATATGAAGAAAAAAAGAGGTGATCTAGGTAACATCGTCTATTAAGGGCTTGCCAAATGGGATTGCGTGACTATTGTGGTCCCATATGCAATACCACATGTAGTCTTATTTTCTTATGTGACACTAAAATAAGTAGGCTAGTGTTCCTCTCTTTTAGTCTCATACAAACCTCCCACTCACTTTTACAAATTTAAAGCCTTAATTTCCTCTTCTTCAATTCTTAATTAATCTTATCTTAATAGCAACCTTTAATCTAAACATCTCAATGGTCCAAGCCGAGTTAAGAACCAACCCAGACTTACCTGGTCTAGTTCTCTATAGTAGGAAGCCGGAATCCACCCCTTGAGAGTGGCGGGTGAGTCAGACTCGTAGACCTACCATGTCCAATGGTTTGGACCCATTAAATTTTTTTAAAGAAATCCCTTCACAAATCCTACACCTGGATTTCAATTTCCATTACCCGTAAAAATGCCCATATCTATAGATGTGATGTTAATGATTATTACTTTTAACCACTAAAACTTATGTATCTCGTAGAAAGAGGCTTAAAACATCAAATTGTATTTTCTTATGACCAAATTATAAAAATTGCCATGAATGAGGTAAGTAATAGTCTTCCTTTATTAACTTTTGCAATTTATATGTTTTCTTGAAAAATAGTGCAACCAAGATTGTGTGCAAAGAACTCACCACTCAAAATCATTTTTTGCATTGTTGATTGAAAAAATTCCTTAAAAAATTGCAAGACATTTTGATTTTTCGTTTTAGATAGAGGATGCGATTAATCTGCTGGGTCTACAAATCTTGTTGGCGGACCCAGCCAAGACTCGTGTACCCAGCAGGTCCAAAAACAGGATAAAACCCATCCATCAAGATGGGTTGAGAATGAGACTCGACATAGCCTTTGAACTTGTATGTTCAATGCGGATTTTGATGAGACAATTAGTTGTACAATTAAATATTAAGTTATATTAAACTACACTTAATTAATCAAACAACATAATGATCAACATTGTAGATACCCAAATTTTTACCCATTTAAGGTTTAATTTATAATAAAATTAGTATTATTTTAAGCCTGCAAAATAAAAAAATTCATAAAAAGTTATTACAAATTTCATTATAAATTAATTATGGGTTTAATTAAACAATTTGATTAATTCAGTTATTTAATTAAACTCATTTTTATAAAACCTTAAATGTAATTTAAATGCACAACTTAACTGAGGCACAGGCCAACAGCCTAATGGTTAAGGACATGCACATGCACAACGAACGCTAGGGTTCGATTTTGCACGAGAAGGAACATTTTTTTCTGCCAGGGCACGTGAGGGACACGTGCGTCGAACACAGCAGCACGTGCACCACACGTGCATCATCTTCCCCAATAGATTCGCATGAGATCCACTCCCTAGCTCACTTCTAGCCCTTTTTTTATCCATTTTCAAGCGTTCTTTCATCAAATTGGAGGGGGGATCTAGAAGTACACATGGAATTCTATGGATTCAAACCAAAAACTAACTCCAATGATCATGATTCAACTTTCAATTTTTTATCAAAAGTTCGTGAAGAACTTACTTTTAACGTAAATAGGTTTTCGAATACGATCCGATCCAGCTTCTAGAATGGTAGATTGGATGAATTTGATCTACGTTTTAGAAATCCAAATGGTTGTTAGTTACCTGTATGCTTCCAAAAACTCGATTTGGTGCGCTTCACCAACTTCGGCCACCAACTCCATTCCACTATTCAAATCATCAGAAACACTCATGATCCTCTAAAAACACTTTAGAAACATTCAAAACACTAAAAATCTAGAAATTTCAAGATCAAAGCAATTTTTTGAAAAAAATGGGTTTCAAATTTTCCTTGAAATTTGAAGCTTTTGGGCCATTGTTGAAGTAATTGGATGTTTTAGCAAGCTTCCAATATTGTTTGGCCACCATCTGGTGGTTCTTGTTGTCTCCAAGGAGCTCCACTACCCTCAGCTCAAGTTATGCCGTCGGCCGCTCCTATCTAAGATTCGAAACCACCACTCAGGATGGTTTTCGATACCAACTACCCCTCCCAGATGACTCGCCACCTCCCATTTGGTTTGTTCGACACCTCCAATGCCGCTAACAACTACCGGAACACCGTTAGCCAACTCTGTCGATTAGAGTCATATCCTTCGCCCGACAACCCGACCCAAACCCAGTCCAAATCTGACTCAAGTCTGGGTCAAGCCTACATTTGACCTACGCCTCGCTCCATATCTGACCCAGGTGAGTTGTTGTTGTTATTATTATTATTATTATTATACGCAAGGAAAGAATATAAAAAAAAATAGATAAAAATAAAGAAATAAATTCCTCTTTTGGTGTATATAAATAAGAAAAAATAAAAAAAAGTTTTTTTTATTATAAAAAAATGTCTTTTAACACATAGAAAATTTTATTTTCTAAAAAAAATAATAATAATAATAAAGAAATCAACTTGATAGTATGAATAGGCATACATAAAGTTTTTTCTTTAAAAAAATATTTATAACAAACTTAACATGAAAAGAGTTTGAAGGTTAAAAAGAATAAACAAATTAAAGTTTTCGGAAAAAGAACTACGTTTTGTCTGATCCTGATTAGTAGATACGTAGACACCTCTGGGGTGATTAAAAAATGAAAAAAAAAGCCTTTTTTATTTATTTCTATGTTTTAGTTGATTCATTGTTTATATTGTAAGCTTTGAAATAAATTGTAAATATCTATATTATTTGTACTTATTTGTAAATATTAACGTAAACAATTTTTTTTTATTCCTTAAAATTGCAATAATAACTTGTAGATATTACAATTTGTAAATTTTTTTTACATCAGTAAATTTTCAAGCATTAAAAGGATAAACTTTAAATTTAAATTTCAAGTGGTAACCATATGGTTTTAATAGATTAGCCCCCGAATCCAAAATTTCTTATTTATAAGGTTTGGTTTGTAAATCAATTTTTTTGCAGATTAGTAGCCAAGTTAGGATTAACCAACACGTTAATCATAACTTATAATTTTTTCCCAATTCCAATTAGGTGGCGACTCCAAATTTTCTTCAAAAATAAAATTTTATTTAATTCTTAGTCGATGGTTCATATTAAATGGGTTTAGGTTTGATACGGATCGGATTAAAGAAATTAAACCAGGAAATGAAAAATCCAGGCTCGACAAATATGTTAGAAAATATATATTTTATGTGTGTTGTTCTATGGAGATTTTTGCGGGAATGAGCAGGTGCAAATTCATTAAGCACAGCAGTGGTTGCGGTTTACGCCAAGGCTCGACGAATCTATAGTCAAGGCACGACAAACTCAAAACTAAAGCTCAACAAGTTCAAACATGCAGAGTGCTTAGTTGCGGGGTTTGTCCAGGGCTTAATGAGTTCATTGTCCAGGGCACGACGAGTTCAAAATCTAAGACTCTCAATATCAAAGAAGAAAAGTATTGGTAGAAGGTTAAGTCCAAGAGCGACAAGTTTGAGGCACAACAAGTTCAAGATGCGACAAATTCAAGGCTCGATGGAGTGCATATGAGCATAGACTTAGTCGAGGTAAAAAATGAAGGCATGACACTTTAAGCACAACAAGCATTAAGGTGCAATAGTTTAAATGAATGACCTAATTGGTAAGAAGAGCTGTTGAAGTGCATTTAATACTTGGTGACTTAAAGATGTTATCTCTAAAGGATAGTTGAATTTTTGAAGGCGATATATACTCTATCCTTGGGGAATTCAACTAGGAGAGATAAGTGCTAAAGTGAAAACGAATTTTAATTTCTGAACAAACAAAATCATTAATTTTCTTATTCTCTTATTCATTAACTTATCTATCTCAGAAAAGAGAGAGAAAAATATTTAGTGTTATGTTCTTGTATTTGCTATTTATTAGTGAACATCTAAGGAGAGAAAGGAAATACTTTATTTCCTAAAGTATTGTAATAGTGGTGTATTATTCAACTTGAGAACGTGTTTTTGGTGATAAATAAACTAGTGATGAAGCCCTCAATTGGAGTCATTGGTGGATCGTGGAAAGTAGGAAGTAGACCGAACTTCATTAAATCTAAACTCAAATTTTCTATCTCTATCTCTCTTATATTTCATATTATAATCTGTTGTTATATTTTTTGCTACAAATAAAGTTAAAATTGATTTGTTGCATTAAAATTAATTGTTTGAGATTTTTCAGATAAATACTCAATTCACTTCCCAACCCCCTCCTCCTCCCTTCTTGAGTATTTTACAGAGCATTTTCACATTTTCATTTGGTATCAGAGCCACATCTTTATTTTTTATGTGCCTAATCACATATAGAGTGAAGATCAAGACATCAAATGCACTAAGGTTTTTAGAGGGCAAACTATAAATAGACCACCATTTCTAAGTGGGTGTAACTACCCATACTAGAAGTGCAGGATGAAATTTTTCAAAAAGCTTAAAGTAGATTTTTGTGGAATGTAATAGAAAATGGACCGTTGATTATTGAAGGAAAAGAAGAAAGAGATTACAACGAAGATGATTGGAAAAGATTAAATTTGAATGATATAGTTATAAACATATTATATTGTGGGTTAAACAAATGTGATTTTAATAGAATTTGTACATGCAAATTAGCTAAAGAAATATGGGATGAACTGGAAAAGACTTAAGAAGGAACTTTTAGAGTAGAGACACAAAAATAAGTCTTTTATATTGTCATTTCGAAAACTTCAAAATGCTTCAAAATGAATCTATAGATGAAATGCATAATAGATTTATTAACATCATAAATCTCTTAAGTGTGCTTGGGAAGAATTTTACAAATTTGGAAAATAATTCTAAACTTCTCAGGACACTACCTAAGGATGGGGAAGTAAAAAGAACTGCCATAGAGATTTAAGTATTATGAGTAAAGAAGTACTCCTTAAAGCACTCGAAACACATGAGCTCATCAAGAAGTAAGGAGAAGAATAAAAAAAAGAAAAAGAAAAAGGCTATTGCCCTAAAAGCTACAAATCATGATTTCAACGATGATGATGAAACTGAGGAACTTGTCTGGATGGCTAAAATGCCAAAAAACTCATGAAGTCTAGCAACAAGTCAAAAAGAGTAGAAGATGACAACAGCTCATCTAGAAACAAAAAGAAGGATGTGATAACTTGCTACAAATGCCACAAACTAAGACACATCCAGTAGTACTGTCCACCGCTCAAGAAGAGATCAAAGGAGCCAAAAAAGAAGCACCCATCACCACTTGGAGTGATAATAAATCAAGTGACTCCGATGAGAATGTGTACTTCATGACACTAGACGATGAGGTAACTTCCCCCTCTTTACTTTCTTGTGATGAGTTGTATATTATGTATGATAAAGTATCCTATAAGTCAATTAAAGTAGAGAAAAAGAACAACATGCTTAAAACATCAATGATGGAAGTCGGAGAAAAGATATAAACAAGCATGAAGAAGTTAAAATAGAAAATGAGAAATTACATGAAGAAATAAATAGTTTAAAATTAGAAAATGATAAGACGAATAATAAGTGTAAGAAGCTAGAAAGTAAAAATGATGAGTTAAGCAAGATCAATGAAAATTTAATAATTGAAATTGATTTGCTTGATCTTGAAATTAAAACTATAAATAATAATGTTGAATGTGCCAGCTGTAATAATGAAATTTTAAAAGAACTAACTGATCTTAAAAATGAAAATGAAAAGTTGAATACTAGCTTATGTGATGCAAATGCTACCATAGGCAAATTTACCAAAAGAGAGAATAATTTGAGTACTCTCCTTGGAAAACAAAAATATAATTTTAACAAATATGGAATTAGTTATAATAGAAACAATGGTTGCAAGTCTCATAAAACCAATTTGTGAGAGCCGCTTATGGAACTTGTAACTATTGTGGTAAGCTTGGCCATATTGCACACAACTATGCAAAAAGAAAGCAATGCATTTGGGTCAAGAAGGGAGATTCTTATACATCTAACCAAAAAAAAAAAAAAAAAACTCAAAAAGGTACCAAAAAGATGATTGTGTTTTTTTAAGTAGCCTAAGTGGCTCTATGGGCAAAAATCTAAAATATGGTATAATCTCAACTTGTTTGAGTTTAATTGAAATACCCCAACTCTTCACCTAAAATAGAAATTGTTTTAGACATATTTAAATGACTAAAATGAATTATAGGATTTAAATAGACAAGTTGATATAATTTAATTAGCTAATAATTATGTTGGTTTGAGATTTGAGTTTCAAATTCCCTAAACATGTCATCAAAGTGTTTAAGAATTCCTAAATCCTTAGTTCTTAGCCTAAATACTAATTCCTAAATCTCAGTAAAATTTGAGTTCATTTGCTTATCTTAAAATATCAGTTCTTAAACCCGAACTCAAATTAAATATCTTTTATCTAAAATAAATTCTCAAATTAAGTTCTTATTGCAAGTTCTTAATTTCTAACATATTGGTTCCGAAACAAACTTTTAAATACTCTTAAAACTATAGATATTTGATCTGATAGTTCTAAACCTATACCTATAATCCTTTATATTAATTTTAATCCCTATCCTTTTCTTTTTAAACCTCTATCCTCTGCCTCTCTCTTCCCTCACTTTTCCCTTTCTTTCCCCTATTTTTCTTAACCAAAGCTTTCATTTCCCTTTCCCTTTCTTCTTCATTTTTCTTTATTTCTCTTAAAATCTTCAAAAATCTCAAGATCAAAGCCAACTAGAGGATGAATCAAGATTAGGAGATGAACTAGATAGAGAAAACCGAGCTAGAGGATGAAGCTTCAACTTCTTTTTCTTCTCTAAAGCTAAGTATACTTTGTAAATTGTTATTTTCTTTATGAATTAGAACTTAATGTTGTATTAATGTTATACATGAATTGAGAAGTGTTGTTTAAGTTTGTATTTGTAAAGTTTATGGTTGATGGAGTTGGTTTATTGAGGAAGAAGATGAATAGTGAAATTGGGGTTTGAAGTTGTTTATGATTATTATAGTGATGTTTGAAGGATTGAAGTGGGAGTTTGTGTTTATTAGATTGTATTGAGATCAAACAACAAGTTTTACAAACTTGAAATGAATTTGGAGGAGTTTGAAACATTTTGAACAAATGTTTTTTCGCAAAATGAAAACAAGGGAAAATTTGACAGCAGCGTATTGCATGTACACTGGCAATCAACGTTGCTGGTGTTGAATTCTACACTGCCGGCCTACGTGTAGAATTTGGCGGTGTTGAGGAGTCATACGGTGACCAAATTGCTTGACCTTTAACGCTGGCAAATTTGAAACTTTACGCCGTCGGTGTTGAACACCGGTGTTGGTTTTGTAAATTTTCCCAATTTCGTAGCCTTTTCATATTTTAGCCAAAAATTTTCATCTAATCTCCAATTGAGGTGATTCAAGTTGAGTTGGAAAGTTAAGAAAGATATCTACAACTTTTATGTTTTGAGTTTTTGCAAATTATAAAAGTTCAGTGCTTAAATTTTAATTCTTTCCAACTGGTACATTTTTTAAGCTAAGCTAAAAACTTGTTATAAATTGTTTTATATGTGTTTACTTTGACGAATGGACCTTTTTGACCTAAAATGAAATAGATGAATAATATTTGATGTGTAATGATGATTTAGTGATATAATTAAACATGACTTAGATAGATTTGTAGATTTAATGAATAATTGAGTTAAATATGCGAGTTTAACATAAAATGAACCCAGCTAACAAACTTAAGTTCAACTTGATTAAATAGACTTGAATGAGTTAAAATGAATTAGATTGAGTTAGTTTAACCATCTTTGACTTAGTTTTTGAATTAAATGATTAAGGTTAATTAACTTGGCTAAGTTTAAGTTAATGTGAGCTCAAGTTGACATAGATCCTACATGTATAATGAATTAGTAATGAATCTAAGTTCAACTTGACAAATGAGCTTGAATTAGCTAAAAGGAATTAGATTATTTAAGTTAATCAACTTGAACTAGTTTTAGATTAAATGATTAACTCTAAACAATTTGGCTAAGGTTAAGATGAAATGGGTTAATAGCTAATAATTAGCTTAGATGAATGAATTAGAATAATCTATGAATAATATGGGAATATGTTGTTTCAAATGTTTATTTGCTTTGAATATGAATGATTTTATGTATGAATGCTTTATATATGCTATGTTTTGTGGTAAGAAACTATAATTAAAGTGGAAAGAATTACTTTGACAGACAAAGAAGAACTGTCCATATTTTGGCGGGGCGATATCCGCAGCCATAGTGGGGTTCCACATTAGTGTCTAATCAAATAGGATTTAATAAAATGAGGTTGAGATGAATGGATAAATAGCTTAAGTTCTTATATGATTTTGATGAAGTGGATGTTTAGTTTAGTTTAGTTTCTTATATAAGTTCTTTCCTTTAACAGTGATGGAAATCTAATATATCTTCTGAGATAGCTTTTGCCTCTGTTTGGATTTCATATTCAAGGTACGCAGTAACTTGCGTGATGATTGATAGGATAGGCATCCTAAATGGATTAAGAACTTAAAGACGGCTTAATAATTGATGAGTGTTGGTTGTGCTTTACGTCATTGAATTCGGATCCGGGGAGTGACAACCTTGTCATGATGCAATGACATGTTAGTTAGGCGCTTAATCAAGTCATGATACAATGACTTTACCGTGATGCAATGGTATGCTATGATGCAATAACTATTCTCTTTGGTTAAGTGGGTAGCCGATAGGGGGAATAGTATCTGAGTAGCGTTTACTTAAACTTAGGGGGAAATACCATGGTTTAGTTCAAAATTTATGGGAACTTGTGAACTAGGCTCATGTTATGGACTAAGTTTAAGTAGAGTCGGGCAACGACTTTTGAACTCTAAATGAAGCTATTTTCTTTATCAATTAGATATAGGAGATATAGATATCCGGTCTATCTATATCAACCCCCTGAGCAGCTGCTGTTACTCAGGACTCCTAGATTCCCATTGGCTTGTTCCGGAGTGTGAGTGATCCATTGTTGATTTGTTTATTTAAATGAAAAGATAATAACTTGTGGATTGATGCATGCATTTAGTTAAGCTTGTGTGCCACTCCGTGTGTGATTGTGTTACTGTATACTGGGCTTCGGCTCATCCTTGTTGTTGTTATTCTTTTTACAGGTTTTGTTGTTGATAAAGATAATGTTGATGAAGTTGATAATGATGTTGTTGTTGTTGATGATGATGATGAGATGATGACTTGATGATGATGTGGAGGTTGTTGATGTTGTTGTTCTTATTATTGTTATTGATGTTGATGTTGATGAGGATGGTGATGGTAATGATGATTGATGTGATGATGTTTGTCCTTGGTTTTGGGCGATTCTGAAGATATGGGAGAATGAGTGAAGTGTGATAGGATCGAGATATTACTTGTATTTTGTTTCTTCTTTGCTTTGTTTTATGAAGACTGGATTTATTTATAAATTGTATTTTCTTTTAAGGGCTTGTTAATGCCCAATTGATTGTAAATGATTATCTACCTATAGAGTATATCATAAAGTGTTTTTATAAAGTTAGTTTCTTAGAAAACTTGGTTTACTCTATAGGGAGTAGAAGTTTATAAGTTGTTTTTATAAAATTTGATTTTCCACTGCCGAATCCAGCTATTTAGAAATCTAACTAAATGATTTCATAAATTCTAAAATTGGTTTAGCAATGTTCAACATAAACACCTTCTTTTAAGACAATCTTACGTATAATTCGTAAGAGTTATACGTGGTTGGGAACTTGGTGTGCTTAATTTGAGAATTGAGCATGTCGGGTCTTTATTAATAGTTTGTGTCACGCTCCGGAGGGTACCCTAAACGTGGCAGTCCGCCGCATGTAATAGTAAAGCTAATGAATGACAACCTTAGTCATGCAGGAGCTTCGATATCACATGCAAGGCGTGTTTCCAAGATAGTAGGAGACTCACAGGGATATTACATTTAAGTAGATAATAAAAGCAAGCAAGAACTTATATAAATAAACATAAGATTTCCATAATAATATCCTTACATCATCTTAACGGTATTCCCCCGCTTTAGAAATCTTCCAAAATAATAACAACTATAACATAAGCCTACTATAGAGATTTTCCTAGAAGCCTATGTTCAAAACTTAAATACATAAAGCTTCTCCCAAAAACTCCTAGTAGCTTAAACTCGTACCTGGCATACGGGCTCCTTGGGGCCAACCAAAGGTAATTGTACTGTAACAAAAAGCTATAAGTATAAGTAGAACTAGCTTAGTGAGATAATTCCATCTATAAGACATTTCTATATAGCAAACAAGTGTTTAATCAAGCATATGAGAATGCACCAATCATATGAACAAACAATATACACATGATTAACCAGAAATCAAGTGTAGCATGGAATTTACGCCCTTCATGTCAAGGGTTGGGAGGTTGCAGGCCCATACGACCATCAATATATGCAGATTTACCGGATCCTACTTGCCCTGTAGACTTTCTGGCTCCTACTAGCCCATGTAGACTTTCCTGCTCCTACCAGCTACGACTACCATTTCCTTGTTTCCCCACACAAAGAATAGTAGAAAAACAATGTGACTCACAAGTATGATATGCATGAATTGAATTTCAATTTAACCAAATGATGTTTAGTTCAAGTTGAAGGCGATCAACACAATTTTCATCATATCAATACAAGAATCACAACTTATTTATCAAACTTTCTTTCGATATTCTTAACTTGTATTCAACCAATCATAATTCCAAGTCATACAACAATTATTCATTTTATCTTTTTCTTAATTGCTAGTGCTACTACTTATAAGCACAAAACAAGGAAATGTAACTTAAGTCAAGAATTAACTCACTCCATGTCGGTAGATCCTAATCGAAGTAATCATCCGGAAAAGTGATCTCGGGTCCTTCTCCACCTAAACAAGATGAAACACCCAAAATGAGTCTTTCATAAAATCTCTATTCTTAAAGATTCTAAACTTTTCTTAAAATCACGGTAAAATCGTATAAGAGAAAATTCCAACTTAAAATGGCCATAACTTGCTTATTTTAACTCGGAATTTCACATATAATATACCGTTTTCTAGCTATTGAAAAGATCTATCTATTTCTAAACTTATTTTCATCAAACTAAGTCGTTTGGGTTCCGAAAAAGTGGCAGACAGATTCACCATGAATTTTTTACAAACTTGATTTCCTTCTTTTATTCAAAGCTCATTTTGAAGAGATAGGTAATATAATAGCTTGTAAAACCTTTGGAAAGTATATTCATATATTTATTGACTCATAACAAATGTATGAAGTTAATGAAGTTGTCTCAAATTTTGAAAAAGTAAAGTCTTTAAAGATTTTGAAACTTGAGAGTTTTTGAAGTATTCATTTTGCTTTGAAATATCTTAAGTTATTTATAATGAGTATTTCTTTTCTTTTTCTAAATTTTATTTTCATAATCTCCTTAAATTCCTAAGGATTGATTTTTATTTCCTAAGCTTAGCTTCCAACACTTTTTGAAAGTATTACACTTCTATATTTAGAAAAATAATTTCTTGATTTCTTTGAGATCATTTCATTTTAATGAAAAGAATTTCTATCATTTGAAGAAAAGTAAAGTTATTGTAAAATCTTTGTTTACTTCAAAAAGTCTTTTCTTTGTCATGTATGTTTATAGAATTTCTTATGAACTCCTCTAAGTTTATTTAAGATGACTTCTTAGTTTTAGAAAAGTTTACTTCCTACTTTCATTTCTAGAAAAAAAAACCTTTATTTTAAGAAAATATTTCCTTATTTATTTTGTTTGAGACAAAAATCATTATGTTCATGCATGAATATGAATCATAAAGTTATGGAAACATAAAAGAAACATAATAATTTGAAAGTATAAGCTAATAAGAAAATAAATCAAGTATTGGAACCTTAGCTTTATCAAGGTATCCCGGGACTAAGAAAAGACTAGTCTTAAAAGAAAATTGAAAATGTTTTGACTTGATGAGAACAAGTCTAAGACTAGAAAGACTAGTCTTAAAAATAACATGAAAGTAAATAAATTGCAAAACAATGAGCTTATATGCTCTAAATAATATATATAGCTATATAGATATATTAGATAGATATAAACATAAAAACAACATAAGGAAAGTAGATTATAAACAAAAACAAAGTATGAACCTATTGTTGCTTTCTTAACCTTCATGGTTTTAGAAAACACACACTAAGCTCATACTAAGTAAATGAATATATGAAAATCTTGAAGAACATTTACCTAAAAGAACTACACTTGAGAGAGAGCTTCTTGAGAGGAATTTCTTGGAGAGATTTTTGTAGAGTAACTTTAGTAGAAGAGAGGTGTGAAAGAAGTGGAAGTATGAGGGGGTATTTATAGGAAAATGTGGGAGATAATTTGTGTTAATTAAATAAATTGAAAACAAAACAATTTGGAGAGAAAGAGAAGGGGGCCGACGCTACTTTAGGAGAAAAGAGGGAGGAAAATTTATTTTTTTGTATTTTTGTTAATTAAAAGTAAGATATGAAATATGTGAAGTTGTATTAGAAATGAAAATGTGTAAGAAATAAGTGTATGAGTTGTAAGAGTAAGTTGTAAGAAAAAGTAGAGATAAATAAATAGTGTAGACTAGTAGTAAATAGTGTAATGTAAAGTAGACATGACAATTTAAGTACCGGTAGTAAGAAATACGCGTATAAATGCGATATCTGATATTTTTAGCTATCGAAAAATTATGAAATTGATATTTTTGAAAATCTTGTATTTTTATGAGTCTAACGGTATATTCGGAATATTTTTACTATTCCGAGCTTCGGGACAAGTTTTTCAAGAATTGTGTTCGATCGGGTTTAAAACGAATCGCGGTTTTACTAAACTGATTTTTTTAAGCTTCATTGGATAATTACGAACTATTTTACTCACTAAACTCTTTCTCACTCCCTTAGGGTTTCTTAAACAGGAATGCCGGACTTAGGTGGTTACGGTAAACTAGGGTTTTGTTGACTTTCGAAGTCCGGTTGACTTCTAATTAGGGTTTAAGCTTTAATTTGAATATTTTATAATGCTTTTCACATTTTCATAGCCAAGTCAAGTATGTCTCAGTCCGAATCTAACCCTTAAGATGTTTTTCATGCAACACTTGTTAGATTTTAGAATTCGTTCAATGTCAAAGAATGAAAAAAAAAATATTATTAATCTATATTATTTAAGCCGAAGCATGGTTTTGGTGTCTACATCTCCCTTAACCTATGTAATTACGAATTACTCCTTTTATAAAAACATTTTTTTTCAAACTTTACCAACCTTTATATTAGTTATCAATTATTTTGTAAGAGGTATGTTTGAACATTTCTAAATTTTCTAATTGTTCAGTGATTGTTCATCTTCCACGTCATCAGACGCATATGCAGGAGAAGTTACAACCAATTATGTAGAATGGATTCCCATAAAATCATTATTTATTTTCTTTCTCTCTCCTTTTGTCCCACTCTCCCTACATTTTTTATGTGGAAGTTTTCATTTTAAATTCAAACATGGAAAACCATCCTGAAGTACAAGTTTTTATAGTGGCATGAACGCAAGAACAACCACCTTGGTCATGAACAACATAACAACACACAGGTCTGCTATCATTATACATAATAATGGCAATAACTTTCCAATTAAAACCAACAACAACTATGGGATTCCACATCAACAAGGAGAGGAAAGGTATCATCAACCACAAACTCCTCACTCTTAGAAATAAATTGGTTTTATTTTTTATTTTTTGTAGAATTTCTCATAAAATATAAAATGCAATTCATCTTGCATAAAATAAGAAAAAACAAGCATGGTAATATGAGTTCTTTTAGAGAAGTACACCCTTTTCTTTTTCAATAATGTTTATGTGGTTTCTTCTTTCTTTTTTTTTTTAGGTAATCATGTTTATGTGTTTTCATTATTTGATAATGTGTTATTTGTTTTAATTAATTTACCTTTGATTTTTTTTCTTTCTCGTTTTGTGTACATTAGGCCTCAAGAGGTAGCTAAATATGATCACATATAGGAAGATTGCAATGTTAGATATGCTTTCTCTACCAGCTATAAAAAAGATATGAAATTATCATCAATATCTAATCTTCAATGCGGAAAGGTTCTTTAATTTTTCTTTTTTTTTTTTCACCTTAATGACTTTTGTTGGCTTCTCAAAAATTTCTTCGATACAATTATTCAATTGAGATTAACATGTTTTTGGTTTTAAGCTTCATATTTTTATTATGGTTTGTAAGCTTCCGTTGTAATATGGGCTTGAATTGATACCAAAAACCAAAAATCATTTTGTTTCTTAACTCTACATCCTTCCATAACAATAAAGAAGCAACATTCAAATTATAATATATGAAAATATATTTCTTTTCATTGAAAAATTAAATAATCTAATAGAAATTGTGCATGCACTAAATAAATTCATTTTTGGGGAAAAATTATTTTGAAAATACTTAATCCTTAACTATACATTTATCCAAAAGTCTCATAACTTTTTCAATTGAGAATGCTCATTTTTATAAGCAACTTTAGAACTATTATATAATTAAGCATTTCATAACATGTCTTCTTTTTATTGTTTTAGTCACATATCTAGTTTTGCGATGGAATAAAAACATGCTTATCACTATAGCTCTCTGCTATTTTATTCCATATTTTTAGTTTTGCTCTAAGACATAAATATATAATTGCCTACAAATAATATCTCATGCATTTATTGATATTTTATATGTTTCTTTTGCAGGATCTTAAAACTTGACATGAGTATGAAATTGACATTAGCCCTAGACAAAATCTTAGTTGAAAAAATGCTTTGTAAGAACAAATAAAATGCTTTAGTAGTCTCTTTTGTTTTTGTAGGCATTGCTATTCCTATTGGAATTTCAAAATTCACTATTTTTTTTTCTTTTGTAATGGTTTGAAAAAAATCATCATTCCATTTTTTTTGTCATAAATTTCCTACAATTTACTTAAGTTATTTTTGTTGTTTACCTAGGGCATTACTTTGTAATTTATAATTATTATTGTAAATTCTTCACCATTAATGTTATGTAATATATTAATTAAACAATTATTGAATTTCCTTGGATTAGATATAAAGATGCTGCCACAAAGATTGTGCAAACCAACTAATCCTTAAATAAAGTTGAATTTATTCATAAATAGTTATATTTTATCTACAACTAAATTAAGTCAAATTGGCATATTCATTTCAAAGACCACTATTTTTTTATATACCTTCAAATTTATCCTATTTAATAATTTTTTATGCAGTAATTTATCTATAATTATCATAAAAAATGAGTTTAAATAAATTAACTTTGCTAAATATCAATTTTTGTTAATAATATACAACTTGAGTTCTTTTAGTCACTAGAGCATTAATCTTATATTTTTAGATAAATAAAACCATAATCAACCTTAGATAAAGATAATAGTCTATCTATCAGCAAGATAAAGTATATATTTTATAATAAAAAAGTCAAAATTATCACAAATTAGTATAATTCTTGATTTTCCTTTTTTACCTTTTTTTTGTTTGTTCCTCATTTTAAAACAAATCTCAATGTTCCTGCAATATCATGAACAATAGAAACTATATTATCTACTCACAAGTAATCATCACTACAAGTATAGACTTTTCAATTTTCCTTTTCTTAAGACTTAATGACTTGTTTGATACATAGGAATGGACTAGAATGAAATAGCGATTCTGACTTCCATTCCTTTTCCTACGTTTGGAAGCGTTATAAGAAGTTGGAATCGTGATTCCTTGTAGTAGGGGTAGGTAAAAAAACCAATCGAACCAAACCAATCCACAACTGAACCAATCCAAACTGAAAATATGGTTTTTTTTTAATGGTTTGGTTTAAAAATTTTCAATCCAAACCAATTTATAAATTTATGGTTTGGTTTGGAAAGTAAATCAAATCAATCCATAAAACCAAACCAAACCATTTTAGAAAAATATAATAATATTTTAACTATATGTTCATATGATTTCGTTTAATATTTATTATTTGATGAATATTGATTAAAATCAACTTGTTCATTTAAAAAAAAAATTTAGGCTCATGATATGCATTTTTTTTATTGTTGATGAACTTTTTTTTGATAGCTTTTAATTTTATAAGGTATGAAATTTATTTATTCATTTATAAACTCTTATTATGTATTAATTATTTAATATATTTTGTCAACGGATTTATTCGTTGATGAATTTTATTGATAGGTGATTTTTTATTTTAGTTAAATTTATTGGTAGATAATTATTTGATGGTTCTATTAAAAATTATAAATTATGACTTACTATATATTTGTTGGTGAATATATTTTATTAGTGGATAACTACTTTTATATAGAACTATAGATTAAAAGTATAATGAATTCATAAAGCATTATGTCATGGTTTATAGTATAAGCTTTATAAAATGATATAAATATTTAAGTATCACAAATGTAAGAAAACTAAATAAAGAAAATTTTTAGTTAGAATTTTGATTTAATCTGTAATCCAAACTGAACCAAACCGTTATTTAATGGTTTAAAAAAATTTTAATCCGAACCAAACCATTATTTAATGGTTTGGTTTAGGATGGGAAAAAAACCAAACCATATATTATGGTTTGGTTGGGTTTTAAGAAAAACTGAACCAAACCGATCCGTGCCAATCCCTACCTTATAGTGGACTATTCTGGCTTTAAGATGGAATTTGATTATGGCGAGAAGGTGGAATCGCGATTCCTTTTTGCCTTTTATTAAAGTTTTCAATTAAATTACTTTTTATTCCACATAAATTTAATATCTTATTTTTTGTGAGGGGTATTTTTGGTGAATTGCAATACAAACTAATTCATTTCCATTTCATTCTATTTTCGTATAAAAAAAAAAAAAGAATGGATTTGTCATCCCCTTATTGATTTCATTCCATTCTATTCATTCATTTGATTCCAATCTATTCTATTCTGAACGATTTCTGCGTGCTAAACGTGACATAGGAATATAAGTCTCAAGATTAGTGTTTGGAATATCTTATAATTACATATGATATGCAACTAGAATAATAATATTTTATTAAATTTTACACATGCACAATAGGTGCATGATCCCTAGTATTATTATCTTATATATAAAGAAAATACCCATTTAATCGATTCCAAAAATGATCTTATATAGTTTAAGTAAGTATCTGTAGTCATATTTTCTATATGTTACTAGTAGTTATTCATTTTCTCTTTCATATCCCTGTATGGTCACTTTTTAGAGAAAATCTCCATAATTTGTGACATGTTAATAGTTTAATTTGTAACTACTCCTACTTGAATCATTGCCACATAAATTGAAAATAGAAATTATTCCTCCATTCTATTTATTGCCAATAAATAAACCACTTTTTTAATAAGAACGATATGCATATGAGGGGAGATATATTAGTTTGATTAATTATGACTTACCATTTTAATATCATTTTTCTTTTTGGAAAAACAGAAGTAAAATGTAACTATCTTTTTTTTTTTAACTTTTATTTGCTTGGTCGCTTAAATGTTAGATGAGAATGTAAAAGTAAAATCAGCCCACTGCTAGATAAAATTGTTCTTATCTTATTATTATATTGTACTTTATTATTTATTATTTTATTTTGCACATGCCTCACGATTGCATTTACTGCTAGATATTATTATCTCACCTCATGCAAAAAAGCATAACGACCTCCTACCTTCCCATCACTCCCACCGTACTACTTTCTTAACCCTTCAAGGAAAAAAGTAGAGCCTATAGCCATAACCATAATTGCCTTCTTTCGTTTTTTCTCTCTTCTCTAAGCCACTCCAAAACCCTAACCCTAACGATGGTTTATTTTTAGAGCCAAATGAACGGGTATTTTCATATAAGATAATAATACTAGGGTTTGGGTTAAGGTTTTGGAGTGGTTTAATCATTTAAAGGTTAGATGAGAATGTAAAAATAAAATCAGCTTACTATTAAATAAAATTATCCTTATTTTATTATTTATTATTTTATTTTTACACACGCTTTATGGAAGCATTTAGTGCTGGTTGTTATTGTCTCACCTCATGCAAAAAAGAATAACCACCTTCCTAGACATCAGCACGGGGCGGTTCCGAACCGCGAACCGCCCCGAACCATCCCCGGCGGTTCCGTACCCGGGAACCGCCCCGTCGGGGACGGTTATGAACCGTCGAAGGACCTGCTGGAATCGGCGGGTCCAAGTGGTTACTTCTCGTGGAACCGGCGGTTCAATCGGGTCTGGAACCGCTATTCCAGACCCGGAACCGGCAGTTTCGACCCGCCATATATGTAAATGTATTTTTTATCCCATCCTAATATGTTATCACCGGACGTGGACCAATCCTTTTGATTGGTAACATAAAATGACAATATTGATATTCTTGATGCGGATGCCATGGCTTCTAAGTCAATTTTATTCCGGCCAAGTGCTCAGAGATGCCTACTTTCCTTCGTTGCAAAGAGATGAGTTTCTACTTATCTGGTCTCCTCTCTCGCTGTACCTTGAATCATATCCAGCCACATTACTTGCAGCCCGTGGTTGGATTTCCGCACAAGAGAAGCCTAAAAATCACTTCGATAGGGTATAAGCAGTGAGTTCACTCGACCAACAGATTCCGTGGAAACATATTAGGGCCGGCCAATACAGAAGAAAAAAAAAATGGTTTCGTGGAACCGGAATCGGAACCTCCAGAACCGGCGGTTCCGTGGAACCATGAACCGCCCCGGCTCTGACGGTTCCGATTCCGGTTCCACGAAATATGGAACCGTGAACCAGCGGTTCCGGTTAGGTCCGGAATCGACCCGAACTGTGCCGATGTCTACACCTTCCACCTTCCCATCACTCCCGCCGTACCACTTCCTTAACGCTCAAGGAAAACAGGAAGCCCTATAACCATAACCATAACTGCCCTCTTTCGTTTTTCTCTCTCTTCTCTAAACCACTCCAAAACCCTTACCCTAACAATGGCTACTTCGACTTCATCCCATCAACCACCACCAGACTACAACGACCTCGTCCCCATAATCACCGAACAACACCGCGAGCTCGTAACCGCCCAAACCCTAGACACCGACCTCGACTTTGCATTCCAACTCCAAATGCAGGAAGCCATAAACGCTTCCCTCGCTCCTCACACATCAACAGCTCCTCACTCTCCCACCAACGAGAACGACGTCAGCGGCCTCATTTGGTCCCCAAACGAGGACTCTGCATTAGCCACGACGATCATGATACAGGAAATGGAGAAATACATGCAGGAGTACAACGATCACGTTCAAAGCAAAGCGGAGTTCGATCGGACGAGGAACGACCTCGACCGTCGGATTCACGACAAAAGTTCGCTTCCGAGATCCTTAATATTCCTGATAATGATTGGGATGTATACGGTGATAATTACCATAAGCCGTTTGAGTATACTTGTTCGAGTAGCTCGGGTTCGGGTTCGAAGGCAATTGCGCTAGGATCGGAATGCTTTAGGGTTTATTGTAAGGGTTTAGTGAGCGAGGAGGTGGTTAGGGATAATAAGGTGATCGTGGCGGGGATAGGTGTGGCGGTTTGTGATTTTAAGGATAATGTTATATCGGAGATTAAGAAGCCTTTTATTGGTAGGGTTTTTGTGGGTGATATCGAAGCGGAGGTTCAGGCTTTGATTCAGGGGTTTGATGCTGCGGCGTGTTTGGATTTGAAAAGGGTTAATGTTTTTGTTAATCACTCTGTTATCTACAATTATGTGAGTTTTTAAATTGAATTTCTTCTTCTTCTTCTTTAGGGATAGGAAAACTTATTTGTTTCCAGGTGTGTAGAATCTTGGTCTTGTGTGGAAAACTTAATCTTGGTTTACGCATTATTCGCCCGTGCAAAAATCCTCTAATTTGCTATGCGCATGGCTAGGATTACCACCAAAATACTATTTATTACAAAAATTATCCAACATTTCTTCTGTTATTCAATTTCAATTAATACCTTTCAAAAATAAAAATCTAATCTTGTTTGGTTGTATTTTTAAAATTTATTTTGAATGGTCTTATTTTTCTTTCATCACTAGAATTTCTAATCATATGGCAATTTTTGATATATCGAAGAGTAAAATGGGATTTTCCGGTCTTCTGTTTTTTTTTTAAGGATTTGATTTGTAAGTTGTTTAATTTATGGTGCAGATCATTGAAAGATGTTTTCAGAATTCCTTATGTATTGTTTTTAAACAATAGTTCTTTCTCGTTGTGGAGGTAAATAAAAAAGGCTTTAGCATTAATGCATATTCGCAGTACAATATTAGTGAATGCAGAGTTAATTCTCAGTCTTTGGGTAGCAAATTATCACTGTCCATAAGTGTTGTTTTTTCTTTACTACTTTTTTGTGCTTTTGGAAGGTGGGCTTGATCTTCTCATGCTAAATTCCTTGTGATGCTTGTCTGTATAATCACATCACTTTTGAAGTAGTATCATATATTGGTTTAGCATTTCAGGTAAGATAAGTTGGTTGATTATGGTGGAAATGTTGCTTATGTAGATCAATTTGCAGCATGAATGCATGAGAAAGCTCAGCATCATTATGATACTAGATTGTATGCATTAAAATGGATCCTCTTTTCAGAACCGTTTGATAATAAAAGGGGTACTTTTTGGCAATACATTTGATATATCAGAAGTTTTCTGGCTCCATAGATTCCCTGCCACTTAATGTGATATTGGTTTACATATCTTTGAGCTATTTTTGCTGGGAACACTGTGGTATGTGTGCTTTCAGCTGTTGTTACTCCAGTTTTTTGCTTATCATTTTCGGAGTTTGTGTTTGATAAAGGTCATTTTCTGTGAAGCATAGTGTAGGATAAGATTTGGGAAGGATTTCAAATGGCAGCATTATACCAAATTAATTGTTCTATCTTGATTGATATAATGAGCTTTCAGTTTCAACTTAGTGAAATAGCAATTCCTCCCTTCTCCTTGTGATTTCCACGGGCCAACAATGTCTGTGCCATATATGCAATGCTGCCATCTTGTTGCTGTTTATAGCTGAGCTTTGGGAAATAGAACGTATCCATGTGACTAATGTCCTGGCATATATATCTACAGGTTTCAGGTGTAGAAGCACCAAGTGGAAGCAAAATTGCAAGCTTAGTTGGTCAATCAATCAATCTTTCAAAGAAATTTGATTATTTCAGGGCATCTCTGGTGGATCAAGGCTATATCAAGTATGCATATAAGCTTGCAAGAGATGCTATTGTTTCTCAGATTTCATGGCCCGAAGAAACGAACAACGGCAAGAGTTTGAAGGAAACCTGTGCCATATGTTTTGAAGACTGTGAGGTTGCACAGATGTTTTCTGTTGACGAATGCCTGCACCGCTACTGCTTTTCTTGCATGAAGAAGCATGTTGAAGCAAAGTTGCATGAGGGTATGGTAATCAATTGCCCCCATGATGGCTGTAAGTCTGAAGTGAAAATCGATAGCTGTAAAGGGTTTCTTGATCGAAATATGATTCAGGTTGTAAGCCAGAGGCTAAAGGAATCTTCTGTCCCTGTTGCAGAGAGAGTTTACTGTCCCCAACCTAGATGCTCAGCCTTGATGTCAAAACAAGAGCTCTTAGAATACTCTAAAAGTGCATTTGTTGGTGCTGAAACATGTGCAGCCAGAAAGTGCATGCAATGCCAACACTATTTCTGTGTCGATTGTGGAGTGCCTTGGCATTATAATATGAGCTGCTCTGATTACAGACAATCAAATCCTTCCTCAGACTCAATGAAGCTGAAATCTCTGGCAAGTCAAAAATCATGGCGTCAGTGTCCAAAATGCAATCATATGGTCGAACTTGTATATGGTTGTTATCACATCACATGCAGGTCCGTCATTTTACAATTATCCCTATGATGAGTGGATTTATGCTTTAAACAAAGAAATTTAAGTTCTCTATATTCTGAGTTTTTTCCCCAGAAATCATTTTAATTTCCAATTTTGGTGGTACATTCCATGTTTTAATTAAACGAAAAGGCTAAAAATATTCTTGAGGTTTTGCTTATTTCTACTTTTAGAGTTCTTTTGGTTATTTCATCAGATCTTTAAAAGGTAGTATGCTGTTTTCTCTTTCAGTTACATAAGTTGAGCTTTCATGTCCGTTTACTTTGCGTGCCTGGGCCATATAAGTAAACTAAAAAGTTGCAAGACTCAGGCAATATAATTGGATATTGAAAAAAAAAAAAAAAAAATAATAAAAGAATGCAAAGTTAAAAAATGCATGCCAATAGTTTTGTGGCTTAGTGGCATCATTGCTGAACTTTCTTTTAGTCCCAGATTTGAATCCCCCTTTCCCATATTATAATTAAAAAAAAATGTGAAAAGGCAGAAAAACTCAGGTTATATAAATGAAAATAATTTAAAAATAAATAAACAGAAAAGGCATGAAAACTTTTGTGTGTGTTTGTGCTTTTATTTATTTATTTGTAGTTAACCCTTCACTTAATTGATTTGATCACGGTGCACTCTCTATTAAGGAAGTTGGACATCAGATTTACGTTTTCTAGCAGATTATATTTTATGCTTTCTACGTATATTTTAACAGATGTGGCCACGAGTTCTGCTATCTATGCGGAGCTGAGTGGAAGGGAAAGAAACCAACATGCAGTTGTCCGGTCTGGGATGAGCGTAACCTTTTACCGCAGCAGCGTAGGAGGCTTTATTGAAAGAGAAGCTTTTGTTTAGACTAGAAGGGCACAAGTTTGCTCATCTTCTAGTACAGCTCAAGGACATACTACTTGTGGCAATTGTGATGGTCCTATTAAATTGTTGTCTTAACTTTTGATACATGCGTTGGCCATTAAAAAAATAAAGGCCACCTGAATACATGCTTCTTGGTTATTTGCCTGATAATTTAAGAGCTCACTCTTTGCATACTTTGATAGCTGGTATTGCTTTGCTTTCCAATTTTTCTGACTGTTATTTTTCTTTCTCTATGAAGTCTTTCCGAATTGCTAGCATATTGGAAAATATATATTTAGAATTTTGGGAGAAGGTTTCTTAATTTTTGTATTCTTCCACTGTGTGCTTGTGCAAGTGCCTCCACTCCCATGGGCGTCCACGTGCACTCTGGGGTTGCTCATAGACAATGTGATGCCTGGAAATTATTGGGTTAAATTGCATACATCAACTCAAAATAAGGATTTCATCCCGATGTGTCAGGTTGGTCTAAATATGGTAAAGTCAAATAGGGTAAGTTCGTCTTGATCAAATGTGATAAGTTTTGATTCAAATATGGTAGGTTTATTTGTGATAAGTTGGTCCAAATGTGATAGGTTTGATATGCAAATATAATAGGTTGGTTTTTATTTTTACTCGCCATACGGCTGACTTATTTCAATAACAACCATGTGATGCCCTGCACCCAACTGGTAGAAGATTAACATCTAACTATAGAATTGCTTCCAGAGTAGGGGATTTCCCACTTTTAGCTGGCACCGTGACACGATTAAAGTGGCTCCATAAAGTTGAAAATATCCCATTCTCATCAGCGGGTCAAGCGTCATATTTTAGTTGACTACGTTGCTCGTTGCCTTATGTTTGGCAAAGGCATAGCCATGGGCACAAAGGTTTCGATGGCACCAACTTTGTACTTTGTAGCATATGTAATTCGTTTTGTCGCTCTCTTTTTTCAACTCTACAAGAATGATAAAGGACTCATTTGAGATTAAAAGCTAGCGGGGGCAAGGATATGGGGGAAGATGGGAACTAATGGCGGGAACTACATAATTGCAAACATATGTATTATTACTACCATCAAGTGAATTTGTCTCATTGCATTAAAAATAAAAAATAAAAAATCAGAAATTAGAGTATGATGGTTACTTTATTTTATTCACTTTTTTATTTTTATCTTGTTACACAATTACCGAAATACGAAACTGGTTTTTTAGGCTATTCACTCTCTCTCTTTGCTTTGTGTAACAAACCATTCTCATGCTACTCTCTCTCTCTCCCCAAAGAAAAATCATCCTTATCTTGAAAACTTCAACCTTGTTTGCTTTATCAATCATTACTCTTTTTATTGTTAGTATTACTATTTTCTCCTTTTTTTAACCTGCACGCACAATGTAAGTATGTCATCCGCTAGTGTGCATAAATATTTGTTATTTTATTTCCAACCAAAAAAAAAAAAAAGATATATATATATATATATATATATATATCTCGATGGTGCTTGTGATATTTACATTAGCTAGTGATACATTGTGTTTAAGCTACAATATTCTCATTTAGGGGTAACTATATGAAAGTTTAAAACGACAATTTATAATGCAATTAAACTTATTGTCTACAATTATTCTACCTTGCTTTACTCTCTAGCCTGTATGATGACTTGTCTATGAGGATGAATCATGGATTAACGTGTGTCATAGAACATCTAATAAAAAAATGAAAAATTCAAGTAAGTGCTTACAAAATATACTAAGCTAAACTCCAGAGGGAGAGTGAATTAGTTTATCCATTAATCTAACCGTTTTTGAGAAATTAGTTGCAAATAGAAAAGTTGAGCAATAATAATAATAATGATGATGATGATAATAATAATAATAATAATATATAAAAATAATAGTTGAAAAAGATAAAAGAGATAGGGTTAAAGAACTTTACTCCCAAATGTAACATAGAGTTTGGACTGCTTTCTATTCTTTACGAACTCAACTTGCCTCTAGTGAAGGACTTCATACTGCTTTATTAATCACACAAGTTTTGCTCATTTAGAGCTACACACACGTCTTACAATTCAATATCAACAACTCTTACAAGAGTGGTACTCTTTTACAATTTGCAAAAATAGCTCACGAGAGAACTACTCAATTTTCTTTCTCTAAAGATTGCAACATAATGAAGCAGAGGTAAGCATTTTAACTACAATTAGACAAAGTTTAGCAATGTATAAGTTCAATGAATTGTCAAAGTTAGCCAAATATTCAATATTTATACTTAATGGAGAGAAAATAGTTGTAGATCAAATTTGGACAAGTTTACCCTTACAATTAACGCACCAAACGACTAGTTTCCTAGAGCTAGCATCCAAATGCTATCACTTAACACCCAGGCATCATCTAAAGATGCTTAACATCTTCTCTTCATCTGCTTCAACATCCATATGCCACAAGAAAAGAATAAGCATAGAATGTCTTGGAGAAGCTTGGTGTGTGGATGCCACAACGACAATTTCAACTTGATCAAAAGGTTTTGATCATGTGCATATACAGGAGGCATCCGAGCATCACAACCTATCATCTGGAATTTACTCAAATTTTCACACAATTAAAATGTCCTGGTCACATTAAAAAATACATTCGACATCCAAACACTATCCTCTAACGTCTTGACCCATTGACATAATCAAATCTTTTGATCATTACTAGTGTCCAGATGCTATGCTCGGAAGAATGGCTAACGTCCATACGTTACATGCTTCTTAACAAGTATGGACAATAATTAAGTTTCAAATACTTGATCATTTATTCCAAGTTTAGAACATGTCAAAATAAGTTCAATTTGATAAAACATTCAATCAAGTTACTTTTTTCTTGTTCTCATTAAAAACAACTTGAAGCAATCCAATTCAACACACAACATAATTAAAAGTAAAGAGATTACATATAAAATAACACTAAACCCTTGATAAAAAAGAAGTAAACTTGTCCATAACTAATTCAAACAAAAGATATGACTTAGTTAATATATCATAAACCAAATTCTTATTCACACCATTAAAGTTCCTTTTCATTCCTCTTTTTTATATTATTGGACAACATTCACATTCAAAATCTAAATTTTATCATTACTCCATTCTAGGCATTTCAATCAATAAAAAAAAAATTTTTTTGATAGATAATTATATTTTTCAATATCTATATTACAACAAAAAATATAGTTGTGTAAACCATTGTAGTCCATGAAAGTTAGTAATCACAAAACTTGGCAATTTTTACATGTGAATATATATGAGATTACCTAATCAAATTTTAGGTTTCATAAAACTTTCCTACGTGATTCATCTCTATCATTGCAGTTGAATTCTCATCTTTAAATCATAATTACAGAAAACTAAACTAATACTATTAGAAGAAGAGCCATACGTTCAAATTATGGATGTACTTGATAACTTCCCATCTTAAAGGTCCTAAATTAGCTCTAGCTACATTTTCCATGTTCTCCTTTTGTGAATTAAAAATAGAGTTTTGTCTTCCTTATCTTTTTCCCATGCCTTTGTCTCTCTCAAATTAGGGTTTTATAATTCATGGTAGTGATAAAGAAAAAAAATGAGAAAATGTGGAATAACCTAAATTAGACTGACTAAATTAATATATATATATATATATTTGATTGTTGATTTCATGAATCAAATTGTTACAATTAAGTTATGATAATTTGATTTGATGATATAATAAATTACTAATATTGAAATGTGTAAAAATTTAATTGAAAGTGTGTTGGTGTAAATATATAAGTGTAGTTATATATTGAATTGAATTATGTTGTTAAATGAAGTATAGTGTTGTTTTTAAAATTTAGGTGACCTTGGTTGCAAAATGTTTTTTTAGAAAGCTCAAAGCCCATCTTTAACTAGCAAACCAAGCCCACACACACATAGCCCAAAGCCTATGTCTAGGCATCTTCCTTATCCTTCTAAAATGCTCCAAAAGTAAAAAAGGCAGCTAGAAATATCAATCCAAAATAGATCCAACCATCGTCTCTCTCTTTCTTTATCTTCTTCATCTCATTAAATACAAAGAAGCTCAAATTTCACTTCAAAATCTTTTATAAATCCTACCGCACCAGTTTTTAAGCAAAGAATCATTCTAAGGAGCAGGTAAAAGTAAGATTTAAATCAAGAAAGTGGATTTAGGAAAGCTTAGTTGATTCTAGTTGCAATAAAAGTAAGTAGAAATGATTTCTTACATGTCTTATTTAATTATAGTTTCGAGTTGATGTTAATGTTGAATAGGATTAGAATTTTGATGTTTTAGACAAGCTGATGTTTTGATAACATGTAAATTAGAATGGATATGCAAATAGCACATGTACCTTAGGTGTTTGAAGAAATGAATTTTGAGTTTATGATGAATTGATATGTGTATTGATGTTGCTAGTAATAAATAAGTAGAACTTGAATGATTAGAGTGATAATAGAGTTCTACAAGCATGGATGATGGATTTATGTTTTTAGGTTAAGTTTGTTATACATATATATGTGAAATGAATACATGTGTACGAGTGAACTTGATGATGTTTGATATTGTGATTATAGGTTAGTTTTGACATGTTTTTAAAAATAAATAAGGTTTTATTAAGGAGTTAAAAGATATAAAACTTCAAAATTTTTAAAACAAGTATCAAAAGACCAATACACTGTTCATAACAGCAGTGTTAAAGGTCGTTATTTCTTCGAAATATTGATTTCTTAATGGTTACGATCGCTATGAGGCATGTGATCTTCTTTGTTTGTTTTTAAAACATGAAACAACCTTGATTACGACCATTACGAAGGACATTATCTCATCTGTGTGGTTTTTAAAGCTTGATTATGGCTTTGCAAAGGCCATTATCCCTACGGATGGTTTTGGAAAAATTTAAATGAAGTTATTACAGGCGTATGATTCATCACGGCCGTTATAAGGGGCACGATCTCCTAATATGGGCTTGACAAGACAGTGAGATACATCATGGCCCAAGATCACTGTCGTGATGGTGTCTGTGATATACATCACGGCCTTTGTCACGGGCATGACAGATCCTCTAATACCGTTCATAATAAAAAAAAGAAATAATAAATAAATAAATGAATGATAATAGATATATGATATATATATATATAGGTACGTGTGTGAATATAAATTATGTAATGATTTGAATTTCATTTAAGTTAGTGAATATCTAATGACTTGATGTTTCATTATGGGTTAACATGTTTTATATGGAATGATTTTCTTTGATAGATTCCCATACCTAGTTGGGTTTGAAGATAGGTCTTTTATGTAATAAATCCAATTATCTAGGTATGCAGTAACTTGTTTGTTGAATGTTTGGTTAAGCATTGTTAAAGAAACTCTTATTAAAGAATGGCTTAAAACTTCTTTTGAATTGTTTGTATGTGTGCCATTGAGTCCAGTTCAGGGAGCGGCAACCTATTAATGAGGTTGACATGGTAGATTAGGTGCTTAGGCTACCCCTGTCATAATGCAATGACTTTCATAAGTGGCATAACGGATCATCAATAGGAGGAACGGTATCGGTGTAATATTTGCTTATTCTTAAGTAGAAGTAATATGATTTAGTTTACATTTAGAGGGGATGACTGAACTAAGTGATGTTATGGATTAAGTTAAGTAAAGTTGAGTAACAGCTGTGAATTCTATATGAGATTATTAATTGTAAAGTTATACAGGAGATATAAGTATTCGGGCTGCTTATATCAACCTCCTGAGTAGCTGCTATTACTTAGGATCCCGAATCCCTAAAGATTGAAATTAGAGTTTGAATACTCTCATGTTGAAATGTTTTGCTTAAACAAAGATAAATAATTCTATTTTTTATTGTATTGCATTAGCTTAGGAGAGCATTTGTTTGTGTTACTATGTACTGAGCCCCTCGCTCACTTTTTCCTCTACAGGTATCAATGATGATTAATACTATGATGATATGGGATATGGTACTAATTGGGAAGCAAACCTAGATGAGTAGGACGAACAGGATGCTGGACCATTCCATTTAGTTTTCTTTAAAAAGCCAAAAAGCAAGACCTTGTTTTGATTCAATGTAATAGTATAAAGTAAGGCTTTCTCAAAGCCTATGTTTTGTAATATTAAGCACCTAAATTTTCTAACATGTATATTACAAGTTTGGTTTTATAACCTTTGAAGTGCCATGTACATTGATACTATCATATGTATATATATAAAGTTATCTACTCTTAATTGAGTTATTTTTTAAAGTTTTGTATTTTAACAGGTTGAGCAAGTAATTTCCATAAACTCATTTTTCAGACAACCTTATATATAATATCTCCATATATTGTACGTGGTTGGAGACTTGACATGTAAAGTTTTAATTATATAGATGTTTGGTCCTTACAAAATGTTAACTAAATGTTGGGTTATACGATTTAGTTTAATTAACACACTTATGTTATTGTTTTTCCTAATGGGATTTTTTTTTTCATTTTCATTTAATGTTCAAAATGACTTTAGATTAGACGTTTAAATTGCCTATGAGGCATGTAATATCATGTCTCCATATGGTTATTACATTTGTCTAAATAACTAAATGGAGGTTAATGGAGTTAACTAAGGTAGTATCAACCAATAAGAAAAGTTTAATTAGGTAGTAAATTGATACATTTAAAGTTTAGATAGTTGATTGCACAAAAAAGCAAGTAGTAAATTCAACATTAACCCCATTTTAATGTCACTTGACAGTTTGCTAAATATCTAGAATAATATGTGGCTTGCATATCTTCCTTTTACTAATTTAGTAAGAATATGTTGAAGCTAATAGCTAATTGTAACGTGTAAAGTACCAACCATAAGTTAGTTTTAGTTTTCAGTATAAAAAATATAGTATAGAGAGAACAACACAACACGATTTAAGGAAAAATGATATGGTACAATTTCTTGTGACATGTCTGGTGTGCTAAAATGGTATAAGAATTTATTTATTTTTTTATTTCTTGGATATTATTTGTTATGGAATACTATTATACTTGAATCAATTTTTAAGAGTAATATTACTAGTATCCTAATGTTATTTTAACTACAATTTGTTATTCCACCACTATCTTACCATTGTTTCTAATGTGGTTACTACCATTGCACCACTAGCACTAATCTAATATTATAGAGGGTCATCTTAGTAAATGGGTTTTTGGCATAATTTAATGTCATTGATCGATCTTTTGTACTAATGACAAGGCTTAGAAAACCAAGCTCAATAAATGATGTCTTAGGGATTTGGCCTGGTAGACTTGAAATTTTAGACTATTTTGACATTTGTTTGACTAAAATAGGATTTGTTTGGACTAAGTAGGCCATAAGCTCTTTTTTATATTGAAGATGCACTATTTTTTAAAAAAGATTCGATTTTTTATATATAGTAGATGTTAGAAATAATACACAATGAATACTTTAGAGGGTGGTAAATTAAGTATTACAAATTTTTCTGTTTTATCAAACTAGATTAATTAACAAAGATAAGATAAGAGAAAACTTAAACAAACAGATGCAGTGGAATAAAATAATTAAAATTAATTAACAAATAAGTAGAGATAAAAAAATAGAGAGAGAGAAAGAGAAGCAACACAAGGATTTAACTTGGAGTTCGGTCCACTACCTACTCTCCACGGTGCAAATGTCTCAAAGAGGAATTTTACCACTATATTGATCATTCCAAAATCAATATACCTCTTAGACGAAGAATTACAATAATGCCTATCACAATAGGACTTTTACAATTACCTTTTACAAAGGAGTACCACTTGATAAATCAAGTGTTGTGTTGGTAACACACGACCAGACTTCAATTGCCTCCCACTGAGGACTTCCCACCTAATCACAATTAGGACGATGCTAGTAATTCCAGACCAGACTTCAAATGCCTCCCACTTAGAACTTCTCGTTGCCTTCAACGAAGGACTTCTCTTTACCTTACGAGGAGTTTTCTCAATGTCTCTCACTGAGGACTTTTAACTTTGTCTTTACGAGGACTTCTTTTACAAATGCCTCTTTTGAGGACTTTTTACAAACAGCTCCTATATGATCAAATTTACAAATTGAAAGTCTCTTAGGAAAATATACAAATTTCCTTTACAAAGAAATGCTCCTACTTGAGCAGATTTACAATAGAGAACACTTTGGAAATTTTACAAATTCTTTTACAAATTGAGCTCCTTAAACGAGAGATAATCAACTTTTGTAAATCTTAAACAATGCTCAAAAACTCTCGTTTAGAGTGTACCAACAAATTTAGAAACAGAGCACTAATTGTTCTCTTAAAAAAAACTTTCAAATTAACGAGAACAAGAACAAAAACACAAGTAAAAAAAGTTTACAGAACGTTGTTTTTGTTTTTACTGTGCGTTTTTAAAATTCTAGAATTTCTTGTTTTTCAAGAGAGGAGGAAACTTCTATTTATAGCTTTTAAAAATTTATCCGTTATCAAAAAGTTTCTAACAGCTCATACTTGTGTTTAATGAACTTAACATTTTAAAAACGTGTAAAAGTCAAAAGCAGAGAAAAAACATTAAATGTGTCTGACACATCATTAAATGCATTCCAACAGCTCTTTTCTTTCTAAAGTTGAGGGAAAAAATTTTAAAGTCGAGGTGTGAGGTCGAGGCCTAAGCTTCAGCTCTTAACTTCATAAATTTTGCCCAATGCCAAATTTATGAAGTCGAGGTCTAAGATCGAGGCCTAAATTTCAGCCTTCGACTTTATAAATTTTACCCAATTGGCAAGCTTTCTAAAGTTGAGGGTAAAATTATGAAGTCGAGGCTTGAGGTCGAGGCCTAAACTTTAGCCCTTGACTTTATAAATTTTGCCCAAAACTCAGCCCTTGACTTCACGATTTTGCCTAAAACTTAGTTTTTTGTCTTTATCTGATGAATAGTGCCTCCACCTTTCTTCTACTGGGCTCGATAGCTTTGTCTTTGATTTTTCTTCAACTTTTTGCTTTGTTAAAACTTAAACAACAGCAGAACAAATACAAAGCATATATATATATATATATATTTTAAGTATTTGAACAATTAAGGATATTTAAATAATTAATTGTGTAATAATTATTCTCATCAAAATCATTCGTGAACATAAAGTTCAACAATCCATCTCCCCTCCCCTTTTTATGAGAATAAATATGCGCAATCAATTCTAAAATAATCTTAATTGTGCAAATACTTCTCCCCTTTCTCATCAAAAGAAAAAAAATAAAGAAAAGAAGAACACAAACTTTGTTAAAAAAATTAACAAAATCAATTTTCTCCCCTTTTTAAAACAAACTTTGCTTCTTCTTCTTTTTTTTTATGAAAAACCGAGACAGAGAAAAAGAAATTTTCTTTAAAAAAAAGGTGTCTCCCCTTGGTTCAAACAACCTTTGTTTTATTAAATTTTTTTTCAAGAAAAATTAAAACAAAGCATAGAAGAATATAAACAAATTCATAACAATAGAAAATTACAGAAGGCAAACATTAGCATACAAGCACAAACATAAACAGAAACATGCATGCAAGTGCAGACTCTAGTCTAAAGTTTGCAATATTTATCAGCTAAGAGACTTAAGATCAGATTTTCAAGGAAGTTCTTGGTTCAAAGATATTTTAGCACTCATCAATCTTTAACATGCCCAATTCTCCTCTTAAAGTGCAAAACCGTTCTTCACTCAAGGGTTTAGTAAAAATATCAGCAAGCTGATGGTTTGTACCAACAAATTCCAAGCAAATGTCCTTGTTTAGAACATGATCACGAATAAAATGATGTCTAATCTCAATATGCTTGGTTCTTGGGTATTGAATGGGATTTTAGTCAAATTTATAGCACCTGTATTATTACACCAAATTGCTACGCTTTCAAATTTTAAATCAAAGTCTAATAAAATTTGTTTCATCCATAAAATTTATGCACAACAACTGCTAGTAGCTATATATTCAGCTTCAGTAGTTGATAATGCAATAGAATTTTGCTTCTTTGAGTGCCAAGATATTAAAGAATTACCAAGAAAATGGGTGTGCCACTTGTGCTTTTCCGATCTACTTTGCTACTAGCAAAGTCAGCACCAGAGTACCCAACAAGTTCAAAAGAAATATGTTTGGGATACCACAAGCCAATTTCAATAGTGCCCACAATGTACTTGAAAATGCATTTGACTGCACCCAAGTAAGATTCTTTTGGGCAAGATTGAAATCGTGCACATACACATACAGAAAACATGATATCAGGTCTATAAGCTGTTAAATATAACAAACTACCTTCTTTTCACAAACATTTTTACCTTTTTTATCTTTGTCTAGTTTTACACTAGTACTCATAGGTTTAGGTTTAGACTTACAACTATGCATTTTAAACCTTTTTAACAAATCTTTAGTGTATTTAGATTGATTAATAAATGTTCCAGATTTTGATTGCTTAATTCGTAGCCCAAGAAAATAAGTGAGTTCTCCCATCATACTCATTTCAAATTCTTTTTGCATGGACTCAACAAAAACTTTTATAAGTGAAGAATTAGTAGCACCAAACACAATGTCATCTATATAAATCTATACAATTAATATATCATAATTGTGATTTTTGATAAAAAGAGTCGTATCAATTTTTCCTCTTGAAAATCCATTATTCATCAAAAAGCTACTAAGTCTTTCATACCAAGCTCTAGGAGCTTGCCTGAGACCATAAAGGGTTTTGTTCAATTTAAAAACATGATTGAGAAATTCATTTTTTTCAAAACCCGGTGGTTGCTCGATATAGACCTCTTCTTTTATGAAACCATTTAGAAAAGCACTTTTGATATCCATTTGATAAAGGATAAAATCTTTGTGAGCAGCATATGCCAAAAGCATTCTTATAGATTCTAGTCTTGCAACCGGGGCAAAAGTCTCATCAAAATCTATCCCTCTTCTTGTGTATAGCCTTTAGCAACTAACCTAGCTTTATTCCTAGTTACTATTCCAGATTCATCCATTTTATTTCTAAAAACCCATTTTGTTCCTATGACAGTTTTATTTTCAGGCCTTGCAACAAGATTCCAAACCTCACTTCTAGTGAATTGGTTTAGTTCTTCTTGCATGGCTTGAATCCAAAACTCATCTTCTAAAGCTTCTTCCAAGGTTTTAGGTTCATGTTTTGATAGAAAAACTAGATTGGTTGTGTTTCTAAGAGATGATCTAGTTTGTACCTATTTGAAGTTTCACCTATTATTAAGTCTTTTGGATGTGAACTAGCATATTTCCATTCCCTAGGTAGATTACTAACATGCTCATGCAATCATCAAACACAGATTTTTCAACAGCAGAAACAATACCAGAATTTTCAACATCAGAACATGAAAGATCATTTATTCTATCACAAACATCATCAACATCATTATTAACATTTATAGGAGTCAAACAATCATAAAAAACAACATGTATAGATTCTTCTACAACAGAAGTTCTTTTATTATATACCCTATATGCTTTACTAGATGAAGAATATCCTAGAAAGATTCCTATATCAGATTTAGCATCAAATTTTCCTAGATATTTTTTCCATTTATTAAGATATAACACTTTGTGCCAAAGGGATGAAAATAAGAAATGTTTGGTCTTTTTCCTTTCCATATCTCATAGGGGGTTTTCTTTATGATTGGTCTAATAAAAATTCTGTTTGAAATATAGCAAGTATTGACAGCTTCAGCCCAAAAATATTTTGGCAAATTATTTTCACACAACATGGTTCTAGCCATTTCTATTAAAGTTCTATTCTTTCTTTCGGCTACACCATTCTGTTGTGGGGTTCTAGGTGCTGAAAAAGTGTGTTCAATACCATATTTTTCAAAAAATTATTCATTTCAAGATTTTCAAACTCTCCCCATGATCACTTCTTATTGAAGCTATATTAAGACCTTTTTCATTTTGGACTTTCTTGCAAAATCTAAAAAAGACATCATTGGTTTCGTCTTTAGAGGCAAGAAAGAAAGTCCATGAAAATCTAGAGAAGTCATCAACAATAACAAAGTGTATCTTTTTCCTCCTAAACTCAAAGTTTGAGTAGGACCAAAAAGATCCATATGTAACAGTTGCAATGGCCTAGAAGTGGAAACTGCATCCTTAGCCTTAAAAGAAGTCTTAGTTTGCTTTCCTTGTTGACATGCTTGACAAATCTTGTCATTTTGAAAATTTAAACTTGGTAAACCTTTGACAAGATTTTTCTTTGCAAGTTTTGAAATTAATTTCATGTTAGCATGTCCCAATTTTCTATGCCATAACCAACTATTGTCATTTTGAGAATATAGACATGTTTGACTTGATGATTTAAAATCATCTAAATTAATTTTGTAAATATTTTTATGTCTATATCCTTCAAAGCATACTTGGTTATTATCAATTCTTTCTATAGTACATCTTTTGGCATAAAATGTTACTTTAAAACCATTATCACAAAGTTGACTTATACTAAGCAGATTATGTTTTAGATTATCTACCAACAACACATCATTAATAACAAGATCTTTATTAAGGATAATGCTACTTTACCAAAACAGTGATTTTCTATCATCACCAAAGGTAACACTCCCTTGATCCATCAAGTCAGCTTTGAAAATTTGGAAGCAACTCGGTCATGTGCCTAGAGCATCCGCTGTCCAAGTACCATTTGTTGCTGCCACTTGAGGATCCCTGCAAAGCAAGTTATTATTTCTTTGGTACCCATTTTTGTTTGGGTCCTCTTGAGTTAGAAACAGATAAAACTTCTTTCTTAGCCACCCAAACATACTTGCTTTTATGACTCGAGAGCAAAGCCTTCCTTATCGCGCACTTGTGTGCAATATGGCCAAACTTGCCACAACAATTACAAGTTCCATAAGTAGCTTTTACAAACCAAGTCTTATGAGACTTATAATTCATGTGCTTATCATTGCCAATTCCGTATTTGTTATGATCAGATTTCTAATCACCAAGGAGAATATTTAAATTTTTCTCTCCTTGTGTGAATTTAGCTATGACAGCTCTCGAATCATCTAAGCTAGATTTCAGATTTATATTTTCTATTCTTAGCTCTTTAGCTCTTTCAGAAGTTCATTATTATTGATGTTGTTACTAGTAGATGCAGGTTTATTGTCATCTTTTATAGTTTTAATTTCTAAATCTAAAAGATCATTTTCAATTTTTAATTTATCATTATGTTCAACCAGAATTTTATTTTCTGTTTTTAGTTTCTTATTTTTATTTCTAATTTCATTAATTTTCAGATTCATGCAACTAAGATTTTCATGCAAGCTGTCTCTTTTAGAACCTAGAGCTGTTATTATTTCATCTTTTTCTTCATTTTCAGTTTTAAGCTTATTAATTTCATCTTGAAACTGTTCTAATCTAACTAAAGTGTTTTGCATCAGATTTTTAAGTTGTTTATTATCTTCTTCAGATTTTTTAAGCTTTTTACAAACTTTTTTATACATGTCAAGCAATTCATCATTAGAGCAGGAAGATGAAGGATTATTTACCTCATCATGGATCGCCATGAAGCATAACTCTTCTTCATCAGAATCTGATGACTCTTCATCACTCCAAGTAGCAATAAGTGCTTCCCTCTTGGATCTTTTTTGTGCTTTCTTGAGGAGAGGATAGTTTGGTTGGATGTGTCCTGGTTTCTGGCACTTATAGCACACAACATCCTTCCTTTCCTTTCTAAACTTTGAGGAGCTGCCAGCCTTCATAAATTTGTTGAAATTCTTTGCAAACAACACAACATCCTCATTTATCTCCTCCTTATCAGAATCATTGTTGGTTGCCTTCAGAGCAATAGCCTTCTTTTGGGATTCTTCACTTTGATTCTTGATGAGCTCATGAGTCTTGAGTGCACCAAGAAGCTCTTCTTTTGTCAGTGTGCTAAGATCCTGGCTTCCTCTATTGCTATCCGTTTTGCTTCCCATTCCTTGGCAATGATCTGAGCAATTTTGAATTTATTTCAACATTAGTAAAGCTCTTGCCCAAAACACTCAAAGGATTAATGATATTAATGAATCTATCATTCATTTGATCAATTGTTTCACCAGGCAGCATCTTAAAACTTTCAAATTGAACCAACAAGCTTATTTTAGTGTCTTTGATCCTTGAAGTTCCTTCATAAGTTACTTCAAGTTCATCCCAGATTTCTTTAGCAGATTTACAAGTACAAACTCTATTGAAATCACTTTCATTCAATCCACAATGAATATTCATGGCAGCTTTATTATAATCCAGTTTTTTCCCATCATCTTCTGAATATTGATCTTCATTTTTATTTTCAATTGTAAAAGGTCCTTTTTCAACTACTCTCCATATTAATCTATGTTGAGCTTTCAAAAATATATTCATTCTACACTTCCAATAAGGGTAATTACCCCCATTAAGAAGAGGTGGCCTATTTATAGCCTGACCCTCCAAGAATCCAAGTGTATTAGAAGCCATGATCTTTTCTCTTTTGCGTTTAAGCAATCAACCACAAGAGACCAGACTCTAATACCAATTGTTAGAAATAATACACAAGGAATACTTAAGATGGGGGGAGGGGGTGTGTGAATTAAGTATTACAAATTTTTCTGTTTTATTAAACTAGATTAATTAACTAAGATAAGACAAGAGAAAACTTAAACAAAAAGATGCAGTGGAATAAACTAATTAAAATTAATTAACAAATAAGTAGAGATAAAAAAACACAGAGAGAGAAAGAGAAGCAATACAAGGATTTAACGTGGAGTTTAGCCCACTGCCTACTCTCCATGGTGCAAATGCCTCTAAGAGGACTTTTACCACTATATTGATTATTCCAGAATCAATACACCTCTTAGACGAGGAATTACAATGATGCTTATCACAATAGGACTTTTACAATTACCTTTTACAAAGGAGTACCACTTGATAAATCAAGTGTTGTGCTGGTAACACACGACCAGACTGCAATTGCCTCCCACTGAGGACTTCCCACCTAATCGCAATTAGGATGATGGTGGTAACTCCAGACTCGACTTCAAATGCCTCCCACTGAGGACTTTTCGTTGCCTTCAACGAAAGACTTCTCTTTACCTCTATGAGGACTTTTCTCAATGCTTCCCACTAGGCACTTTTAACTTTACCTTTATGAGGACTTCTTTTACAAATGCTTCCTTTGAGGACTTTTTACAAACAACTCCTATATGAGCAAATTTACCAATTGAAAGTCTCTTAAGGAAATATACAAATTTCTTTTGCAAAGAAATGCTCCTACTTGAGCAGATTTACAATAAAGAATACTTTGGGAATTTTACAAATTCCTTTTAGAAACTGAGCTCCTTAAATGAGCAGATAATCAACTTTTGTAAATCTTAAACAGTGCTAAAAAACTCTCGTTTAGAGTGTATCAGCAAATTTAGAAACAAAGCACTAATTGTTCTCTTTAAAAAAAACTTTCAAATTAACGAGAACGAGGATGAAAACACAAGTAAAAAAAAAAAATTTACAAAATGTTGTTTTTATTTTTACTGTGTGTTTTAAAAATTCTAGAATTTCTTGTTTTTCAAAGAGAGGAGAAAAATTCTATTTATAACTCTTGATAAAAATTTATCCGTTATCAAAAAGTTTCTGACAGCCCATACTTGTGTTTAATAAACTTAACGTTTTAAAAACGTATAAAAGTCAGAAGTAGAGAAAGAGCATTAAATGTGTCTGACACATCATTAAATGCATTCCAACAGCTCTTTTATTTTTAAAATTGAGGGTAAAAATTATAAAGTCGAGGTTTGAGGTCGAGGCTTAAGCTTCAGCCCTTGACTTCATAAATTTTGCCAAGGCTATGGCAAATTTATGAAGTCAAGCTTGAGGTCGAGGCCTAAACTTCAGCCCTCAACTTTATAAATTTTATCCAATGGCAAACTTTCTAAAATCGAGGGTAAAATTATGAAGTCGATGCCTGAGGTCGAGGCCTAAACTTCAGCCCTTGACTTTATAAATTTTGCCCAAAACTCAGCCCTCGACTTCACGATTTTGCCTAAAACTTAGTTTTTTATCTTTATTTGATGAATAGTGCCTCCACCTTTCTTCTACTAGGCTCGATAGCTTTGTTTTATTTTTCTTCAACTTTTTGCTCTGTTAAAACTTAAATAACAGCAGAACGAATACAAATCATATATATATATATATATATAAATATTTTAAGTATTTGAACAATTAATGATATTTAAATAATTAATTGTGTAACAATTATTCTCATTAAAATCATTCGTGAACATAAAGTTCAACAATAAAAGCATTCAATCTCTCTTTAAGCCCACTTCTAAGCTCATTCCACTATAAAGGAAAAGAAGGTACTAATACCAACCATTGGATCCTTAGGAATGATCTAACGTTGACTTGCAATGCTTGATCTCAACCATCCGTCCAGTTGTCATCCAATAGTTAAAATTCCTCCAACATCTATAAATAAAAGACTTTTCTTCTCATCTAGGAGGCTTTTGACATATTGCTAAGATCGAGAGCATCACAAAAGCTTTGCTAAAATGTCTTTGCAAAAGATCAAAATGCCTTTTTGATGAAGAAAGAATCAGGACAATCAATTTACTTGATTTGATCTTCTGTCACATATGTACACTTGAGAAAATTAAGTTTGTCTATTTCTCCTCCTATGCATCTCCCTACATTATCTATACACATGTTATCATCACAAGGCTCCTCTTGGGTTAATTGATATGCCTGTTATACGTAGTTGCATAGTTGCAGCAACCTCACCATATAAATACCATCAACATTTTTTACTCTTTGTTAACAATTCAGAACCACTAGTGGTATAATTAATTCATTGATTGTAGCAAAAATGATAGGATGGCGCTATGTGAAAGCAAGTGGCAATGATGGTGTATTGCAATAGGAGTTTTAGAAATGCAACCATTGTATTGATTACGACAAAGGGTAGTGTGTACAGTGTACTATCAGTGGTGGTGGTAGAGTTTATTAGGATGGTAGTAATGGTGATGAATGTATAATAGTATTGGTGGTATGAGTAGAGATGGTGACCTAGTGCTAACATTATAATGACAGGGGTGGAAGCAACAATGGTGATGGTTTACGAAGAAGTATTACTTTAGAGTTTTAATCAAAAGACTTAAATAGAACAAAAAAAAAAAAGTCAAAAGACTTTATTTTATCATGTATATTGATATTTGTCTTGCATTTTAAGAGGAATGAGTAAAACCCAGAGTGGCTAAGCTAAATTAGAGTTGTAGATTTCTAGGTATACTTAGAGGCAAAAGATGTCCTCCCTCTATGAGAGACTCCTATAACTAGCAACCCTATAACAATTGGATTAAGTTTAAATGTAATGTTGCAGGAAATGAGGAACACAAGTAAACAATGAGGAACATAGGAGAGCTGGCATGTGGATTATGATATACATGGCTTCAATGGACAAGTCCTTACATGTTTCTTCAAGAATATTGCTTATGTCTTCCTTCTAAAATTCGAGTTGTGGATTGTTGCAATAACATTAGAGATTACACATCACCCAAGCATTAGCGATATTATTTTTAAATTAGACTTCTTAGAAGATATTTAATGACTTCATGTTTCTGATGTTAACTAGTCCTCATTCCCTTAAGGCTTTATCATCTTATTGTTTAACGATGGAATAAAAGAATTCTCTAAAATCTAATTTCGGAAAGTGTTTGGGATTGATTATTTAAGCTTGGGTTGACTGGAAAATTTATTTTCTCTAGTCCACCTATAGACATGAATGTTGTTTCTGTAAATAGACAATGGAATTTTATTTTGTGGGGATCTCCTACTCTTTTGGAGCTACATTAGTGTTTGGCATTTGTTTCGTTTTTGTTTTTTCTCTTTTGTTTTCCTTTCCTTTTTCTTTTAGATTCTAGCAAATGACTTGAATTATGGCGATTCTTATGATTAGTGATCAACTTATGTATAAAGCTCGTTTAAAATTAAATTCATTAATACAAAGATAACTTAATATGATATTTTATTATCTATATTATTAAATGGTTAGAATTTTAAGCATTCATAAGACTTATTTTATTTGACTACTATTCTTCATAATTCCACTACAACAAAACTACCCATCTTAATATCTTAGTGTCCTTTGCAAAATGTTAAATGCTAGTATAAAATCAATTCTTTTTATTTTCCATCAAACTTTTCGTATTGTATTTAATTCATATCATATTTTTATTATTTTAATGATTAATTTTTTAAAACTTTTTTTTTTATGTTAGATAGGCACATTATAAATATATTTTACGTTAGTTTCGTATTAAATTGAGTAATATTGATGCTATCATAGACATCCTTATTTTTTTACATTCCCTTTTCTTAGCAATAGTTCAAAGGTTGTTTTAATTAGCCAATTCGTCGACATGTGTTGTTAACATGCCAGCTTTCCATGGAAAAACCTTAAGATATTAGGGATGTAACCGGATTGAATTTCAGGCGGATCATCTAAACCCAAACCCGAAGCCACTACACTATAGAGCATACCAAACTCGACTTTATAACCCTGTAGGGTTTTCCTTCTATATCCAAACCTGCCCTACATGAGTTTACTTTAAAACCTGCTACCTGCCCAGTTAGCTGCTTGACTATTAACCCGATTATCCACTCGACCACCCGCCCAATTATCAACCGAACGCATCTGCTTATTGTTTTTTTTTCAATAGATTTAGTAGACTTAAGCCAATAAAATAATAGTTTAATATATAGCAATTCACCTTCTTTCTGCCAACCTGTCTTTAAATTTAGCCTGTTACTATGTTTACATTAATAAATATATTTATAAATTTTTTTTTTATTAAGACTAATGGGTCGGATAGGTATCTATCGGGTCTTAGTAGTATCCAAACCCAACCCTATTACCCCATGGGATTCAACCTCATAGGTTTTAATTGAGTTGAACGGGTTGGAAATCCATTAATAGCCGACTTGGTTGCATCCCTAAAGATGATGATACGTACGTCTTATGTGCATGCACATGACCGTGAATTAAATTCAAAAGAACCTACTCTTTTATAGAGAAGTCTATCTTCATTTTAAGGCTTATGTTAGCACTTTTATAGCTTACCAATGTCAAATGAAGTCCAAACAAGTTTTGAAGCACCTTTTCTAAGTCTACATTAAAGAGATAATCAATAGGCTATCACTTGAAAGTGACTAAACTTATCCTACAATTCTTATTCTAAGCTATCAAATCAAATATTTAAGTGAACTTGATTCTTAGGCTTTGCCATTGTTTGGATGAACTATTCCACAACATTGTCATATTAAGCTAAAAATCTAATTAACAAAATGGTTTTCTAATATAAATTATTTAGAAAAATTTTAATCTATTTCCAACTTAGTTCAATTATACTTTGATTAAAGTCTAATTAAACTTAGTAAGTGATCTATCTCTTGATTTGATGAAAAGCATATGCAAAATCCAATTTTCCATAATTTGTTCCTACATATTAGACCTAGAACCAATGCTTAACTGGTTTCTAAGGTAACTGTCTCATGTCCTATAACCAGGGCTACAACAAGCTAAGTTAAGATGGTACAATGCAAAATTCAATCTCTATTCAAGTTCAACCGAGTTTGAGATTTTCAGCATGAAGTAGCTCTATATAATCTTGAACTCGATTCAATGAAGCTCATTTAGGTTCAATTTGTTGAAAAAGTATATTTTTCATTCCAATTAAAATAATATTAATATCTAAACTCAATTCGAAGTTGATTAATATTTGTATTCAACTCGAACTCAATAAAATTTAATTAAGATCGCTAGCTAATCAAGTTAAATATATAAAGTTCAAGCTCGACTCAATAAACTATTTAAGTAGTTTAAGTTCGAGTTCAACTCAGCTATTCTCGAATCAAGTATGAGTAAACATCACTCAAATAGTTTATAAATCGGCTGTTCATTTGCAACCTTACCCATAACTTATGTCTACCTATTGTAAATTTGGATCTGCCCTTCTTGCTGTGTAATTGTGGGTCATTTTGATCTTAATTAGGGCTACTTATACATAAGTTTACCGACACAATTTTAGGTTTGGAGTATCAAAACACGACTATGGCCAAGGTAGAAAGTAGATGATTCTTTCTTTTGCTAAAACAGGCTACTAGTTGAAGACTTAACAGTTGGGTTATTTTATAGTACATGTTACGAGGTTGTTCAGTTTTTCATTATCGCTTGTCATCCAATAGAAATGAATAAATGACAAATTAGCTATTTGTTGACCAAACTATTAGTTTTATTCTTATAAAAAGTTATTATATCATCCAATTAATCATGATAGTTATTTCAAATCCCATATCGTAAGGATTAAATAAAGGTATTGTAAAACTTATAAATAATAATTCAATATTGAAATTATATCTTTTTCAAAAAAAAAAAAATATATTAATAAATATAAACAAACTCAGATAACCATTTCTATAAGCCCATTCTCTAAACCATCAATGGCATCCATCATAATGAGTCACGCACTCGTATTCGAAAAAATGCAGGAAGAAATTCCACCATCTACATTTTGCTTTCCCAAAATAGCAGCAAAGATGGACCGATCAAGTTTTATCCAATTATGCAGGAAATTACGATTTGTAGATCGTGGAGGAGTATTCTGGAAGGGAGAGCATGAAAACATTAGACATCAATTCAGTGGACAATCGAGCATTGATATTTGATAATGACAGCCATTAGTAACCGCCCGATCCAAGAATGACCCTCCAACAACCACAACCATCTCTCCCCACAAAAAGGACCCATGAAAAACTTTCCCATGTGGCCATCCTGTAATCTTCACACATCCCCGTCATCACACCTCTTCCCCTCCACCTCATAAAAAATTTATAGATTTACGAGTAAATAAAAATCTAGGAAAATTTTTGTTGTTTTCTTTATTTGTTTAGTCAGTCAATCATTTAATGATTCACTTAGTAGTTTCAATTCTAGTTCTTATTATTGAAATACCGAGTTCAATCTCTGCATGTTACTAGTCCTTCTGATCACATGCGTACCACGTGATTATTGCGCTACACATGATCTAGAGAAACGATATATAAGGGATGGTAAAAAGAGAATCATGTAGGAAGGATAAGTAAGCAGTCTCAATAGGTTCTAATACATGAGTGACAGGTGTGAGAGCTAGAAAGCATCTATCTCACTGAGTATGATGAATTGATAATTGTTCTTGATTAAGAGAAGTGTTTGATTCACTAAGATGGAAATTCGATAGCATGATAATGTTTATCCTTGATTTCACTCATCCAAATGAGGTTGAGACTAGTGGTATTTATGGAGAATCTAGATGTCAATATTGTTTGTCAGATGAGACGAACGACCAAGGCTAGAGTGAGTCCTCTCACAATAGATATAAAATAGATTCTCTTATGGACCCAAGTTCATTAAGGCTTTTATTTGTAATGTGTAAGCTTTTATGAGAAAGGTTGGAATCGGATAGACTAATTCTAATGAGCCTTACTCTAAACTTACTGTGACAACTCCCTTATTTATTCCATGTAACTAGACCTAGCTCTCCAATCATGTCATTTTAACCCAAAGAGTTAAATCCAAAATAAGAATAAGGCTTAAAGCCTTATAATTGAATTTGATCACCTATAATAACCATTGGAAAAATGAAAAATCATATCTTTAAGAGAGCTTCTATGTCCTATTGATGGGACCATCTCGCTATTAATCTAATCATTAAAATAAATATAATAAATAAAATATTAACTATTTTAGTGATTCGATTACGGTTGGATATAGTATGAGCCATTGGATGACGACGAGACCGATCCATCAAAATTAATGGTAGAACCATAAAATTTTCTTATCTTTTAAACATTTATAAGTATAATTATTAATAATGGGATGATAAATAAACTATCATTAACAGAGTAATGCGAGTTTTTAAATTATTAACGTATAGAATTTTTCTTATTTGATATTTATTGAAATCCAATAAGATGTTTTTATAATTCTTTGCTCAATTTGCTATTAGATGTCACAAAAATTATTATAATCAGATTTTTATGATCAAGTACGAATTGAAAATTATTATATTGATGAATTCCCTTTTTCTTTTCACTGAATTATCGATAGATGGAAGAACAATGAAGTGTAATACTTTAGTGGGACTCGGTAAATCTAAAAAACTTACCTTACTATTACCGGTTGGGTCCAAACTTCAGCTTAAACAGTTGCTACATTTATCATTACTCTTTGTTAAATCCTAATAATGATGATGATGATATGTATTGGAATTGAAAAACCTAAAATAATTTTTAAGCATCATTTAAAAGATACTTTTTTTTATTTCGAATTATTCTAATTTTAGTTATAAATATACTATTTATAATTATAAAAATTATAGAATACTAATTGATGTACTAGCTATGAATAGGGCATATTGAATTTTTAATAGATAAAATCTTAGCAAATAATAAAATCAGACCTAGTTTCTTTCAAGTCTGTAATATGAAAAATAAATAAATAAAATCTTAAAAAGAAAAATAAATGAAAAAAATCTAAATAAAAAAAGAAACTTTTTTTCTCACCTCCCCCACCTGCTGTAGTCCAGTCAGTCTCGTTCTTTTCTCATACCACTATTCACTGCTATATTCCTCGCTCGGCCTACAAACCCCACTGTCCCATTTTTTTCTAGAGGGAGAAAGAAGAGAGAGACTAAAAATTCCGTTTCAGTTCAACAGAATTCTACATTCAATGTAGTCATCTTCATCATCAGCCATCCGTTTCATTGATAGGTGTCCATTTATCCCTCGCTTTCTTCCGTATACCCTCAGTCTCTTGAATTTTCTCCTTCTCCACCTTTCCCTATCCGTTCCCTTCCTTCGGTTTGTTAGTTAGTTACGAGTTGGTTAGGATGAATTCGGCTAAGACCGAACGGAATGCGGGAGAGTTAACGAACTGGATGGATCACGTGAAGGAGTTCGCAAAAGGAGCCGCGGAGATGAGTGTGGAGTTAGCAAAAGGTTGCCGAGATGTTGTCAAACAGACTCTAGGGCACGAGAACTCCTTACTTGCTAATTGCTTCGGTAACGATACGTATATCGCGACGAAGCTTCGTAAGCCTTGTGAGATCGTTCGGGGGAAGGTTAAAGCTCTTTCGATTGATCAGTACTTGCCGGAGGATAAAGATCCGGTTCACTCTTGCGCTGTTATACTTGTGGTTGCTATTGTTGCTTTTGCAGGTGAAAATTATGGTTTCTGTTTGTTAATTCTTGTCGATGTTGCTGTTTTTGTTGTTCGATGTTTGAAATTATTGAAGCAGTGGTAGGTTATTTTAGGGAATGGATTTCTAGTACTAGTTAATTAGTCGATAAGAATGCGGGGATATGTGGAGATTCTAAGTGGAAGTGATAGAGATTGTATCGAGTATTGTGAATTAATTTGTTGATTGTTGTGGTTGTTACTGTTTTTGTTGCTATGATTGATATATGGAAATTGAAGTTGTAATAGATGGCTGTATGAATTAAAATTCGAGTGGTAGTGGATTGGTTTATGAAAATGTGATACCTTTGCTTCTAAGTGGATGAAGAATTGTGGAGCAACTCACATCTAGAGTCTCATTATTAAATAAAAAAGTGGTTTGAATAGATAGACGGTGTGGTTGTTATAGCTTCATTTCTCTGGCTATATTTTTTGAGACGAGGAAATTACTAGGTTCAACACAGTTGGATTTCTGGTGGCAATGCTGGTACTGCATTGCTTCATTATTGAGAAACTGGAGGAAAAGATTGCTAGTGTTGGTGGAGAGATGCAAAATTGTCCAATGACTTGGCCTAACTCTTGAAACAGAAAAGCATTTAGCGTAAGCTATATTTAATGGAAAAATGGTCTCTTGACCAATTATAGTCACACAAGTACCATAGATTGAACAAAATTGCATGGCATTCATTATTCAACCACATGTCTTATTGTGATTTTTAGGGTCACATGAAGAAACTGAAATGGTGCAACAAGTATCTGTCCATACAACTAACAAAGAAGAGGCTGTGGTTTTGTGTGGTTTAAAGCATTTTGGCCTTGGTGTTTCTTTTCAATATTTACTATTTATATGAAAGATTTTGTCTATTAGTGTCTTGTTGCCACTTGCTAACTTTAAGTGATAAGAAAATTTATAATATTGATTCTTTTTATTGACACTTTAACATGTATATAGGAGTTATCTGTTATGATACCCCCATATATTGAAGTAATGTTTGTAAGTTACAGTTTAGTTTTATTGATTTCTTATCGAACATTGCTACTATTTAGTCATCTTGATTAAACATATGAACCTGACCGAGAGATAGATGCTAGTTAATTTATGTAAATAGAAAGTGATCTTGCAGAATAATGAAGTAGAAATGATCTTGGTTAGCAATATCATGTGCCATCCAACCAGTTATCTCTTTACCTGCAATAACTTGTCTGCAGTGTATTGGCATAGAAGTTTTCCTTTTCAAATGTTTCATAAGTCATGTTTACATTTCTGTTTTGTGGGGTGATGGTCTTGTCATTGACTACAAATTGCAGCTTTGGTTCTAAACATTGAGTATGAAACTCCCACTCCATCACCAAAGAAAGTATATATACATCCTCCAAGTGCTACCCGTATATTGCTTCCAGACGGTAGATATATGGCCTATAAAGAGCATGGTGTTCCAGCTGACAGAGCTAGATTTTCTATCATTGCCCCACACACATTTCTTTCGTCACGTCTTGCAGGTTGAAATACAAAGTTAATAATGTACTATTGTTTGCAAAATTGGCATCGATTTCCATCTGTATATCTTAGTTTCTGGTTCATTTGATTGAATTAGGTATACCGGGACTTAAGGCCTCCTTATTGGAAGAGTTTGGCGTTCGGTTCCTGACATATGATCTTCCCGGTTTTGGAGAAAGTGATGCTCATCCTAATAGGAACCTTGAGTCATCCGCTCGGGATATTTCTTTATTAGCAAATGTTTCAGGAGTCAATGACAAATTCTGGGTATTGGGTTATTCAAGTGGAAGCATGCATGCCTGGGCTGCCCTTCGCTATATACCTGATAGAGTTTCAGGTACATGTCTTGATCCTCATATTTGTTTAGTACCATCTTCATGATCTTGCATTATGGGGTTGTCTGGTCACATAAGTTGCAATTAATGTACTGAAGTCACTTATGAAGATGTACCATGGTAATCTTTTATCCAGTTTATGCAAGTAAGTAAAATAGATGAGGTACAACTTTTGTATCTTGATAAGCATATGTTATGTAGAATTACAAATAAAGGCCATATAAGAAAATATACTCTGTCGGTTTCTATTTGGGATTATAAAAACTACAATTGGGGGAGAAATCATTGAACTCTTGCTGCCTTTGTATTTCAATCTGCAAACTCCCCCCCCCCCCCCCCCCCCCCCCCCACCTCTTTGAGTTCTCCAACTTTCCAAAATGGAAGTAACTAAAATAGATGAGTACAACCTTTTCATATTGGTAAGTATATGTAATATAGAATTACAAATGAAGTTCAAATAAGGTAATATGGTCTGTCAGTTTCTATTTGGGATTATAACAACTACAAAGGGGGAAAAAAAATTCATTAAACTCTTACTGTCTTTGTATTTCAATCTGCAAAACCATTTTCCTCTCTTTGGGTTCTCCATCTTTCCGAAATGGACCAGAAAAAAATCCTCTGATTAAAGTCATTTCATCTTCCATTAAAAAGTGACTCATTTTGAGAGAGAACAACTTGAAAAGTCCTTAGAATCTTGTGATTTTTCTATTTGAGATGCCAAAATTTCATCACTTCTGTTTAGGTTCTTGACATATGGCACTTTCGACAGAAAATGCAGCAGCATCAACACAAAGGCTTCTTAGCCTACTCTGAAAATTTGGTGGACTTAGGCAGAAAAATCAGAAGTTCCTAGAACTCAAACGAACAAAAAAAAAAAAAAAAAAAAAAAAAAAAAAAAAAAGAAGTGAAATTTCACGGAGCATTTTGTATATTTTTCAATTCTGTTTTATGATCATTCAATGGTTGATAAGATAGATTTTTTCACTCCCTGAATACTTTCAGGTGCCGCTATGTTTGCCCCAATGGTCAATCCATATGATCCTCTCATGACTAGGGCAGAAAGACATAGAACATGGAACCAATGGACAAAAAAAAGAAAATTCATGCTGTTTTTGGCACGAAGGTTCCGTCATCTTCTAACTTATTTTTATCGCCGAAGTTTCTTGTCTGGAAAGCATGGTCAGATGGACAAGTGGCTGTCATTATCACTTGGACATAGGGTGAGTTATTGCCCTTGCTTAATTATTGATATGTTATTAAGTAAGACATCAGAGAATCTTCTTCCTAATAACCGGGCCATAGGTCTATCTGAAGAACTTTTACCTTTAAATGCATGGGCATATACATGTTTCGACAAGTGTTAGTTGAACAAATGGATTTTCAAAGGGGAGCTCTAGCTATCTTGGGATGTTGGTCTATGATCCAATGTTGCTGAAGCTTAGTTGTTAGATTGTAAATTACTGGATTATCCCTGAATTGACTGAGGCATATGAGGACCGGCATTTGTTGATAGAATGAATCAGTATTATTTGCAGCATCAACTAATGCAGAAGGGTCATTGGGTTATTTTGCTGACTGATATATCTCATGGCTTATTCCAGTCACAGGAACACACTATTCCTTATCTGCGGGGTTACTTGTATATAATCATGATGCAGTCGTCATCCACTGCACTGCACTAGTGATTCTCTAGGCTATTTTTTGTGATGTACTGAAAGGCTTGATAGTTCATTGTGGCCTCTCCTACAACTATGATCTGGTGATTAGTCTATCCACTGCATTGGAAATTAGAAGAGGCTGTCTAATAATATTTTCTATGCCTTTCTGTGAGCCATATGAAGATTTCTGAGTCTTCATACTCTCTTGAATGTGATGATTAAATTCACTTCTATGTAGTCTGGACTGATGCTTTTATTTCTTTGCATGTAGAGACGTCCGCCTACTAATATCCTGTATTTCAACCTTCCATTAACCATTTAACCTCAACAATTTGCCTGAGTGAAATTTTATTGCGAGTTGTAGCTGCATTGGGTTTGTTTTGGTTAATTGTTATGGCCTTGGCCCAGCATGTTGGTTGAATTGCTAAGTTGTTCTGGTTTTTAACTTTGATGCCTTTGAGGTGGCGATGAGCATTTTCCTGCTGTTTTATCTGATCATGAGTGAATATATAGGAGCAGCTGGTAGGTGACTTGGTGCTCTTATTGTTCAAACAAGAATCTGTGTTTGCTTACAAAATAATAATAATTAAAAAAAAGAAAAATAAATAGGAAAAAAGATAGTATTTGTGGTTGAAGATATTGATAGGCTTGTGGGGGCGAATCAAGGTTCTTTCAATGATTATTAAAACAAAAACAAGTACTTTGCCTCTAACTCTGAAGGCTCAGGAGAGCAATCCTGCTCTTTTCTACTACAAAGTAGGAAAAAATGATCCAATCTAACCATTACAAAGCCCCACTATATAGAAGCTTCTAACTTTAGTTCTTCTTCTTGTGTATAGTTGAGTAGTAGAGCTGGTGACTCCAGGGATCACATCAAATATCCTGGTTTGACTTGGATTCAATTGCTGTTGTGCCATGAATGTTTATTTGTTTGCTATATTTATTTTTGCTTTTCTCACTTAAGTTAAATTCCTTTTGATGTTGTGATTTCATATGCAATATTTTAGGATAAAGCACTGATTGAGGATCCAGTATATGATGAGTTCTGGCAGAGGGACGTGGAAGAATCAATTCGACAGGGAAGTGCTAAACCATTTGTTGATGAAGCTGTACTACAAGTTTCAGATTGGGGTTTTAGTCTTGCTGATCTCAAGTTACAAAAAAAAGGGCCAGGAAAAGGCATCCTTAGTTGGATCAAGTGGCTACGTTCTCTAATTATTGATAAACAGGAGGAATTTACAGGCTTCTTAGGGCCAATACACATATGGCAGGTTAGAGACGTTTCTACTGACCTTGTATGAACGAGTTACTGAGACTTTTCATTTTTTATCATTTTAGCTTCTACTGAAAACCTAATCATATATCCAACTTTCTTTTAGGGGAAAGATAAGAAAACATATTAGCCAGCTTGAGCTTTTCTAAAATTATTTTACTTAGTTTTAAGATTGCCTTTTCAACATCAGAGCAGATAAAAGCACTCGAAGGAGATGTTTCCAATTTTAAGTGGTACATTGGAGGAGATTTCTGTCATAATGGTTTGTAATTCCTTTTAAAATAGGAGAAGCAAATAACTTCTCACTCACTACCTCCTGTTCCTCAAGTATTATGTGATGTTCTTCATTTCTTGACTTTGTAATGACAGCCTTAATGCTCATTTGTAATCTCATGTCAGGGGATGGATGACAAAGTTGTCCCACCAGCAATGACTGATTTTGTGCACAGGATTTTGCCAGGAGTTGCAATTCATAAGCTGCCATATGAAGGTCATTTTACATATTTGTACTTTTGTGATGAGTGTCATAGACAGATATTCACTACAATTTTTGGAACTCCACAAGGTCCACTTGACATTGCTACTAAAGTAGATTCAAGTATAACTCAACCTGAATCTGACGATGGAAGGAAAGCAGAAGAAGCAGTCATGCTGGAACAAACTGACGAATGATTTTTGTTTGCTTCAGGAAATGTATATATCCCATAGATTAGTCTTACCATCTGATACGGTATTCCATGTTGGTAGTTTTGTTTTCTCACAATTTGGGATAACAGGAATAAGTTTAGATCGAGATTTCGATTTATAGGAAATTACATCATACCAGTTTCTATCGACATTACAGAAGTGCTTCGATATGCATATGTTGTTTAAATAATATCCCTTGTAACTTGTAACCTCATTGGCGATATATCAATATTTGCACCACTGAAGTGCCTTATTCTAGATATTTTATCTTTTATTGGAGAATTTTAGTCTTTAAAAAAAAATAAAATAAATATCTTATTTTACATTTTTTCAATCATCTCAACAAGTTAAAGAAACTAGAGACTTGAGAGATTGAAGTGCAATTCATCCAAAAAAGTGAAGGAAACCAAAGACTCCCATTCACCTGCCGATATTTATTTAGCAATAACCCCAAGCTTTTTAGCATATGGAGTTATTAACATTGATTAACAGTCTAAATTTACATATTTTCATTTGTAAAACGCAGCAGCCGTTTGCCTTTTCCTCTCTACCTATTGCAGGTGAATTTTAAGAAGGGAAACATATAGGGGTATTTAATTTTAGTGTTGTTAATAGCAATGAAATAGTAAGAGTATACTAAATGTTATAAATAAGAAAAAAATAGTTCAAATTTTCAATATAATTCAATTTCATGTTTTGTTGTCTTAATTTCATTTTACATTTTTTTTATTATTGCTTATGGAATTTTCTTTTTATATATTCCTGTTGGCAACCCGTTATGTACCTGCTAGATCTTGGGTGAGAAATACACTAATAAGATGGGCCAGGTCCAAATTTGGGATCCTACGTTACCATTCGAGTTGAATAAGTCAGATTCAACTCATGCCCATATGATATGATATATCTACCATGCATTGAATATAACTAATGTCTCCACTTTTCAACCTCCAAGCATAAAGCATAAATGGGAGAGAGTGAAAGGGAAAAGAAAAAAAAAAAAAAAAAAAAAACCTTTGTGCATGAGATGGTATGGGTGCATTTTCTAGAGCTATTTCTTAGATATTAAGAGATATATCTCTTATTATAAAGTAAAAACTTTATATTTTGGACTTCACTTTCTTAATTTAATTATTTTTTATGGACCCCGCTATCTTTCCTCTCTCCCATAACTTTTTCTCTTTTCACTAAAAATTTTTAGTTTTCCAAAAGAACTCCTACCACTTTTTATGTAAAAACAAATTATGAAAATATGCTCAGTTGGCATTACTCTTGGGAAATAGTTCTCCTTCTTTTCTTTGAATTTGCAAATCAACAACAACAACATTATTAGGCTTTTACTCCATGTGGATTTTTTTTTTATTTATTTTTAACTTTGGTTTTGTTACTTATTCCATAGACGATTAGCATCAATTGTCTTGTAAATTGTTGGAGATTTTGGTCATTATTAACTTGTTCACTTTGTTGTATAGAATAAGGGAGGAACAAAATTCCAATTCAAAGAGAATGTAATAGGATTGCAAATGCTATTACTATATTCACTTGGTATAAAAGGTAAAACAAGAAATTGTTAAAGTAAAAGGTAAAACATCTATAATATTCATCATATTTATTATAGAAAGAAGATAATTGTATAGGTGATATTTTCAAGACATGAGTATTTATGATAAATTTGAAAAATAAAACATTGAATAACAATTCATGAGGATAGAGATATGAATTGCTATTCATCATTTTATGTAATAGCAATTCATTATGAATTGCCATTCCTCTCAAGTAAAGACTATAATAGTAGATTAATGTCAAATGAAGATGGAATAAATAGCTATTCATATCAAGTGCTTAAATTGCTTTCCTCCAGGTATGTTGGGAAGTTATTATCATCAATTTGCCAAAAGAATGTGTAGCAATAAATAAATTGGAGGGGAGAGGCCTCATGATTTAGGTGCAGATGAGTGTGATTTAAGTGATTTTAAGCAAGAAGTGTAAAGAGATTGAGCCAATTATCTACGATGCATCACTGTTATATACAACTAGTTATCATTGATTAGATTCCTACTATTTATAGTAGTTGTTTACTTCGATATTTCTATTATTTCTTTACAAGTATGGCTCTATTCCTTCTATATCATTTTGCAAGATTAAAATTTTATTATTGTATAAAGAGGTTAACAATTTAATTACCATATAATGAATTATATTTATGGCATAACCATTCTAATTTAACTCCACTTTTTACATTAATATTTAAAACTTTAGGGTAAATGTTGTCGTTGCATGAGTTGATTTAGGCTGGTTGAGCAAGCTCCTATAAACATAGAAAAAACGGTTAGAGGGGTACTGAAGTTGCCCGACACAATCACTCTGATGCTTAAGTTAGTCATAGGTAAGAGTAATATGTCTGTGATCAAGTAAAAAGTTTTTCTCCTCTTCTCTTCAAGGTAAAGGGCAAAGAAGGAGGGAGTAGGGGGAAGGTTCGTATTTATAGTGTTTAGGATCATAATAGGATAGATGACCTGGTATTCGAAGCGGTGAGGATACCAAAACTGAGCTTCTTGGAGTATGGTTGAGTTAATAGTGCCCTCGCCCCCCTTCCCCCCCTGCTCGGTCACATGGTATGGCTGGAGCACTTACTTTGATTGGAGGCCATTAGGCTGCAAGGCCACGCTGGTGGCTCGGTGAGCCTTTCCGAAGTGTGGATTCATGGAGAGACCTTGCGCCATTTCCCTTGGTGGGGCTATGGGTCTCTTTACTTATCTGGAAGATCAGGACATCGTGAGCAGTAAGCCTTTCCTGGGTTCATCAGTGTTATGGGGTATTGATTCCCAGGAGACCGAGTGGACTGGTGGCTATATTTTATTGTCAACATTTGTCTCACCACTCTCGTTATGAGAGAACATAGAGAGTGTGTGGTCCATGAGGTTGTTGGCTTAAGGTGGTTATTTATCCGTGCTGGGTGAGTTGCATTCCTAATATTGCAAGTATTTGGTAGTGGAGATTTTTTAACTTTTCACTAGATCTCCTTGACATATCTTGCTCAGCACATTTTATTGTGGCCAAAATCGTGTAGTTATCCTAAGAAGCCTTAGTGATTTGAAAGGTCTCGATAGTAATCAATCCTCTAGATTTGATGGCTACGGTTGTTGGTCGTAATGTCAGGGTCTTTGAGGTTTGCTTACGCATCATGAGGAGCTTAGGTCTTCATGTCTCCCCCCACTTCTTTATAAATATAAGTGCTTCATAGGGCTTTTTAGCACTTTTATACTTTGCTAAGAGAATTGTCGTCTTGGATCCTTAGCTCCATTTTGGTATTTTTACCTGCTTAAGATTTCCATAATGTCGAGCTTAGGTAACTTCGGCACCCAATCTTTTTCATACGGTTCCTATGATAGGGTGCAATGGTTCACGAACAAGGTGAGGAGAGGCGAGAAGGATATTGTGTCAAGGTCAGGGGGCTTAGATTCAAGTGGTGGGAACAGGTTGGAGAGTGGTGGTTCAGCTTCTACAAGTGGCCGTAAAGAGAGGTCTAGCAAAGTCTTGGTATTGTTGGAGGTACAATTGCCAGTGTAAGGGGTGTTGGTGTTGATGTTGGAGGTGTTGACCCTGAAGTTTGCTTGTTGGGGCCTCCTCGAGATGCTCGGTCTCGTGAGGAGATGAGTCCAGCTCGCCACTTCCTTATGCCTATTCGAGTTTGCTGCATTCCATCCCTTGGGGCAGGGTTGCTAGTAGCAGTAATAATGCATTCGGTGATAAAAAAACTAGTTAGAGGTCGTGGGAACCAGCCCGGGAAAGAGGTTTCTAGCAGACCTATTGACTTTGTTGAAAAGATGGCCCTAAAGTGGAGGGATGTACTTGTAGAGTGGCCTTCCTTCGAGGAGATAGCTCCTTTGGAGGATAAGAAGAAGGTGAGGACCTTCTATGGAGGACTGTCATCAGGATTTGGCAGTAGACCTTTCGGTGTGGAAAATGTACTAGGTAAGGCTGCTGCTTTTCTCGCAAAATTTTCTTATATTGTTGGTCATTTCTTGACTATTTGAACTCTCTTGTTGTTTGATTTTAGGCTTTAGTAACAACTGCTGAAGCTTTTAGAATGTTCAGGAGGAACTGTGAAGTGGTATGACTTGTTTCTTCATCCCTCCTATCCTTTCTTTTTTTGAAATTTCTATTGTTATCGGTTGAGTGTTGTTTCTCTCACTCCTTTTGTTGTTGTAATTTTCTAGGGCTCAAGGAGGTCGATGCATTGAAGACAAGCCTAGAGAAGGACCCCGCTGTGGTCAGGCAAAGTGAGATAAGGTGCAAGGTGAGTTTCTTGCGGCAATGGTGAGAATGAGTAGCTACGTAAGGAGACAGAAGACAAGGTCTTATGGTGTCAGACCGACATACCGAGGCGAAGAAATGGCCATTACATGTTGAAGCCGCAGCCAAAGAGTACGAGGATAAGTGGAAGAGCATAAGGGAGGAGTGGGATATGCTGTCTCGTTAGTTAAATGATATCCACCTGAGGCATGCGAGGCAGAAGTGGGAGCTCAAGCTCGCTACTTTTGAGATCAACAAGCTAAGGGGAAGCATTCAATCATCCAATTTGGAGTGAGAGAGTTTGAAGGTAGGGTGATCTGAATTCGTTGTCATGCGATTAATCCTTGTTGTTGAAGTCTTGTTCTCATTGTTTCTTTTATTGTTGCAGACCCACATAAAGGACTTGAAGAGTGATCGGCCCATTTCAGGGGCAACCACGAAGCGGGTTTTGAGAGAGCACTTTAAGAGCGATGAGTGGAAAGGGGTCCAAGTCAAGCTAATTTCTAATACTGCCAAGCATATAAGGAATGAGGTATTAGAGAGGTATCCAAACTTAGACTTAGGTTTTCTAGCCATTCATTTAGGGGAGGCTTCCGCAAAGGCTTCTGATAAAGAGGATGAGGGCAATGGAGAAGAAGCTAAATAGGATGAAGCTGAGGTTAGTGCTATGGCTAGGTAGACCAAGCTGAGGTAGTCACCATCAGTAAGACTTAGGGAGCTGAATAAGTGAAGCCGTTGGTACGATAGCTAGTTAGGAGTTTGACTAATAGATCCCAAGGTTAGTGGGTATCAATAATATAACCATGGTCGAGCCCCAAGGGGCAAGGTCGAAGCAATCCTATTGCTCTTCAGCTAGTGACAAGCGAAGATATTCGTGGTAACCATGGGGCCAACTGATGACTGTTCTTTCTCTATCTTTTTTTTTTTTTACGAGCTTTGTTACCAGCTCGTTTTGTTTATTGGCCTATTAGTGGCCTTTTGTAATTGAATTATTCCTGAGTGGATTTACCTTCTTCAATAAGTATATGGGTGGTTTCTTTCTATCGCTGGCCATATTTATCTTTAACATTGACATTTCCATCGTGTTTTCAGCTTAACCAGGTCAACCATGTTCATCTCGTTTTTCTTAGCATATTCTTTCTTTACTCATTTTAGATTTGTTGTGTAGCTCTTAAGTCATAGTAGGTCGTTGGTATGAATTTCCATAGCGTAAGACTTTTCACTACAGGGGTTGCATATGCTAGGAAACTTTCCTTTTTGATGTTCGTAGATTTCCTAGGCATATTGAACGACTAGGGTAATCTACACTTAGGATTTTCAAGATTTGGTGGCATTGAATATGGGTTCTGGTATAGTCCTTCGTTGCCTATAAGTAGGCATTTTGAGTGTCGTGCTTTTTCATGTCTTAGTTGTTGCTAATCACCTTTAGATCCTTACTGTAACAAGATACTCTTTTTCCTTAGAAAATTGTAAGATGATGAGGTGTTTGTTCATAACTGGGCCCTTCTAGTTAGAGAGGTTGATTCCTTGGGAACCTTTGTCGAGGAGGCACTTTTGATACTCTACGGTCTTTGTTTAAGCGCGTAAGAAGCTATGCAGCTCTTGTTTATGTAGGTCCTTCACTAAGGTCATATTAGTGAGTGGGGCGTGTTGGTCGAGGCCCCTTTCCTACTTTAACCTTAGCCACTCGATCTAAGGTTATGTTTCTCTTCTAGGGTCCCGGTCGATGTCTCTACAATCTATTACTTTGTAGAGAGGCCGTGGTGACTTTGATGGCAGTTTTCAAATGAGCAAGGCTCATTTTCCATTGACAATCTGCAGCTTTGGGGCGTTGCCCGATGTTAAGGTCGTCATGGTGGGGCCAACCGACTCTTTCTCCTACTACCTTACTTCCTTCTCTTGGCCATTTTGATGGCTAGCAGAGGTCGTCGGGGGTGCAGAGGCATGTTCTCCCCTTTGGCTCGATCTCTTGATGGCTTATTGAGCGAGGGCTCACTGGGAGGATTGGCTTTGATTCTAGTTCTCTTGATCATTCTAAGCTCTCGTCCAGCTTATATTCATTGTCGTTCTGAAGGCTAATGGATGAGCTAAGGCCGATGCTTAGGAGGTCGGGTATGTGAAGTTGTGTTTCACCCGAACCCACATTCTTGAATTATGGTTGGCTAGATATAGGAGAACTCCTTTAGTTTAAGGTTCAAATCTTTGCTAGAGTATTCCAGCTCAAAGTTGTGTTTAGCCCGAAGAAGTTTGTACTCATGGAGATTTCTCTTTGTGTTTCTTGGTTGAGATGCCATTCAAAACTAACCTAGCCAAGATGCCAACGAAAACTACTGTAATGATCCTCTTTGAATTAATAAACGATTTTCTTTTGTTTGAAATTTGTTTCTTCTTGATTCCTATTGTTAATGTTGTTGTAGTCTTGTTTTCTATTATATATATATATATATATACACACATATATATATTTTACGATCTCAAGTCTTCGAAGAGGGTTGTCTTGAGATGGAGTTATCCAAGCTTACGAGGGGAGCTACTCGAGCTCTTGAGGGGAGTTACCCAAGAGGGGGTGAAGTTCTTTAAACTGCCGAGGCCTCTACCAATATCTTTTGTCATTTTGTGGCTGGATACATAAGAGGATGATTATGGAAACATATTCTTAATTGTAGAATCTCCATTTCATTTATGATTGCTTTCTTCTCATGTTCACGCTTTACACATAAGCAAGCTATAGCTATTTAAGGAATTTTCTCAAATTGTTTGCATTCCAAGCTCTAGGAATGAGATCGCCATCTAACGTTTCGAGCTTGTACGCCCCATTTCCAGAACTTCCTTCACCCTAACGAGATCTTCCTAGTTCGGAGAAAGTTTTCCTTAAGGTTCTTCTGACGCCATTGCTTCTAGCTTTTTGCAAACGAGTTCCTTAGGAGAAAGATTTTGTGACTAATTTTCTTGTCATAATATCAGGTTGCCTTCTATTAGAAAGTTGCAACCCTTTTGCTCACGGTGTCTCAAGCTTCTTCTATTGCGATGAGTTCTGCTCGAAGGCCAACTTCATTGATTAGTTCATTGTAGGACTGGTTCAGATGTTTGGTAGTTCTAGCTCCATAGCAAAACATCTTCTATCCCAAAGGCTAGATGAAAGTGGGTTTCATCTGTTAGGGTCAGTCAGGTGGTGCGGTATCCCCATAAGATGCTGTGTAGCTCATTAGCACACTTACTGCTTTGATGATCCAGACTAGATTTTAGACTTTGCATGATCGCCTTGTTGACTGCTTTGACTTGGTCGTTAGCTCTGGGATGCACCATCGAGGTATAGCATGGAGTGATATGGCATTCGGTACAGAAATCTTTGATTCTTTTGACACTGAATTGCCTTTCTTTGTCCATTACTATGGAGTGTGGGACTCCGAACTTGACTATGGTGTTTGCATAAATGAAGTGCTGGATATTTTTGCTCGTGACCTTTGCCACTGCCTTGGCTTCTATGGATTTTGTGAAATAATCACATATTCACATCTAACTATTATAAACCTCCTTTAGCCTATTAAGGGAGGAAATGGGCTTAACATGTTGAGTCCTATGTGGCAAATGGCCATAGCCTATTGAGGCAAAGTAGGTTAGCACTTGGGACGTGATAGATGAGGGCAATCTTTTGACAACACTCACATTGTTGGATGAACTCCTTTGCATCAGCATTCATTGTTGGCTAGAAGTAGCCAACTCATATAACTCGAGTGTGTAGTGTTGGGCTTTAACATAGTTGCTACATTCCTTGATGTGTAGGTCTTTTAAGATACGTTATCCTTCTTCTAGGCGCAAACATTGGAGGAGAGGGAAACTGAAGCCCCTTTTGTATAAAACCCCATTGATCAGGGTGTAAGTAGATGCTTTGTGTATAAGTTTTTTCACTTTCATTTTATTCAAAGGTAGGGTACCGTCCCTAAGGTATTGCTCTATTAGCATCATCTAGTTTGGCGGTGGAGTTACCTGTTGTAGGTCTAGCATTTTGTGAACTTTTGCAACGGTGGATTCTTTCGGGTAGGAACTTGATGAATATTTTTTCTTCTATCTTTCCTAAGTTAGGAATTATCATGGAGGCGAGCTTGAAAAGCTTATTGACTGCTTAATTATCGACTCTTGGTATCTTAATGATGTCTCAAGAGGGTAGTTCTTTAGTAAACGATCATACTGCTTTGAAATACCCGACTGTTTCTTCATTGTTTGCCTTGTAGAGGCCTTTAATTGTTGTACCATGAATTGGGAGTCTAAATAGATCTTGAGGTCCCCAGTCTTTGCTCCAACACTCATAGCAAACTTGAGTTCGACCAAGAGGGCCTCATATTCTTCCTCGTTGTTGCTTAAGGGAAAACTAAATTTTAATGCATGATTAATTTTGAATTTATGGGGTCCCTTTAGGACTAGGCTAGCTCTATTCTACACTTTCGTGGAGGATCCATCTACATGGAAGGTCCATGCGGGCTTTTGTCCATCATTAGGCTTAGGTGTCCAGATGTATTTGGCCACATAGTCCACTAAAACTTGTGCCTTTATGGCTTCTTAAGGTTGGTACTGCACCTTGTAGGCACTGAGTTTGATTACTTTCTTCATCATTCTTCTTGAGACGTCTAGCTTTTGGAGGATTGTTCTTAAATGTACATCGATGAGGACAGCAACCTGGTTTTCTTGAAAATATGGATGTAGCCGATGTGCAAATATGACCATTGCTAGGGCAAACTTTTCTAGTTTGGTATATCTTTGCTTTGGTCCTTATAGGACGTGCTTGATGTAATACACTATTCGATGTTTTTTCCTTTTGCTTGTGTTAACACAGATGAGAGAGCTCCATCGCTCACCGCGAGGTAAAGATATAAGGCCTCACCTTAGAGCAGGGTCGTTAACATCGGGGGGTTTGTTAGGAATTGCTTGAGCTCGTCAAAAGTCTGTTGTGACTTTTCCGTCCATTTGAACTGATAAGTCTTTTTGAGGATTTTGAAGAACTTTGAACACCTATTGGTGCTCCTCAAGAGGAATTTGCTCAGCGACACTATCCTAACAGTGAGCTATTGCACTTGCTTGATTGATGTAGGCAGTGTTATTCCAAGATTGCTTTGATCTTGTTAATGTTGGCTTCAATCCCTCTTCGGGACATGAAGTAACCCAAGAATTTTCTTGATGATGTGCTAAAGGTGCTCTTTTGTGGGTTGAGCTTTAAATTGTAGAAGCAAAGCCGATTGAAGGTTTTTTAAAGGTTGTGTAGGTGAGTCTTTGCTCGATTACTCTTCATAATCATATCATCGACGTAGACTTCCATATTTTAATCTATCGGAGGTTTAAATACCTCGATGACCAGCCTTTAGAAGGTGGCACTGGTCTTATTTAGCCCGAATGGCATCATTTTATAGCAGTATGTGTCGAATGATGTGACGGAGGATGTGTGGACCTCCTCAGTTTTGTTCATTTTAATTTGGTTGTAACCCAAAAGGCATCCATGAAACTTAGTAGCTCATGACCCGCAGTGTTATCCATGAGCTGGTCAATCCACGGTAACAAGAAGCAGTCCTTTAGACATGCTTTTTTCATGTTGATGCAATCAACACACATTCGCCATTTCCTACTAGGTTTCTTAACTAGGACCACATTGGTTAGCTAAATGGGGTATTTCTCTTCCCTAATGAATCCTACTTGGAGTAGCTTTTAGACCTCTTCTTTGATGGCGGTTTGTCTCTCTAGGGCGAAATGTCTAATTTTCTGGCGAATTGGGTTTTAGGTATTGTTGATGTTCAACTGGTGTGTGATCATGCTTAAGATTATGCTTGTCATGTTGGAGGGCGACCATACAAAGACATCTTTATTTGCCTACAAGAACATGATCAACTTCTCCCTTATATCGGGAGGAATCAATTTTCCTACCTTTGTGGTGAGCTTGGGGTTATCGTCCAATGTGACTTCTTTTGTGAGCTCAGTTGGCTTACCTCATTACTTGGATCCGTCATCTAGCTTTGTATCTACAGTGTAGATAGGGTCTCCCCTTAGGGCTTTGATGTATAACTATCGAGATTGTTCATGATTGCCTCGACATATCCCTATCCTAATTAGGGTTGGGAACTTGGCCTTGAGGTGGGCTCAGGAAATGATCATGCCAAAAACTAATTGTGTGGCCTTACCTAATATGGCATTATAAGGGGACCAACAATCCACCACAAGGAAATCTATTTGGTTTGTGGTGCTGCACAACTCTTCGCCGAGCTCGAAGGTAAGGTTTTGATCCCCTAAGGTCGAAGAGGATGGTTGTCAAAACCATATAACTCGTGACCATAAGGCTTAATTTTGGTTTTAGCTTATACTTCATCTTCTCATATGCCCAATTAAAGAGAATGCCTATGCTGCTTCGGTGTCAATCAAAGCCCTCTTGAATTTTCAGCTCAAAAAGCGGGAAGAGATCACTAGAGCGTCTTGATGAGGGTTTAGACCCCTTCATAATCTTTGTCTAAAAAGGAGATAGTAGTATCGACCTTAGCCCCTTTTGGTTCTAGGTTCATCACTTATCGAGATGCACTCGGGCCAGGTGTTAGCCCTACCCTTATCGAGGTTAGGGGTCCACCCACAATAGTGTTAATCTTGCCATGGCGTTATTGACAAAGTTGGGGCTAATCGGAGCAATCACGGGTGTTAGTGGCTCTCTGGTTCATCGATCTTCCATGATTGATGTACCTTGAGCTAACCATGCCATATGGTGTCCTCTATGGCGTTCATAAGCTGCCAACAATTCTTTGTATCATGCCCACAGCTGTAGTGATACTTGTTATATTCCTTTAAGTCTTTTCTCCTTAAGATGGGCCTCATTGGTGCTGGTGGAAACAAGAGGTCCTCGTTCCTTATCTCGAGAAACACGTTATGGACTGGTAACTTTAAGGATGTAAACTCATCATACAGCGGGAATAGTTTCTGCTTATCATCTTCTCTGCGACTCGGACGTGCATAAACTCTTTGCTAAAGTTATGGTGGTTCTTTTGTCAACCTCTTTTTCGAGGTAGATTGCTTTCCGTTTGAGGAGGTTTGATCCTGGTTTTAGCTTCCCTCCTGGCAAATATTTTTCCTGTACCTTTTCTCTCACTTGCTTAAGCACAGTAAGTTGGCACTTTGAAATGGAGTAAAAGAACGGCTATCAACGAGGACTCCTTGTTTGATAGCCTCTTAGGTTACTCCTTGGTTGAGGTTTGGGACCTCAAAGCATGCTTTGTTGAACTTTGACAGGTAGTCTCTTAACGGTTGTTCTTGCCTTTTCCGTACCTATAAAGATATTAGGCATTTTTCTATGGGCTTACTAGCCATGAACTGTGCCACATAAAGGTCACTAAGCTAGGGGAATGACCCTACGATGTTTGGCTCAAGCTTATTGAACTACGCTCGGGCTACTCCTGAAAAGGTGGTAGGGAAGGCTTTGCACCATATCACATATGAGAAATTGTGTATTGCCATAATGGACTACAATTGGGGATGTAGTCCTCCAAATTAGCCAACCCATCATAGGATTTTAGGGTAGGTAGCTAAGCTCCGGTCGGGAGCACTTTGGATTGGACCTCAGCTAAAAAGGGCAACTTGCCTAGGAGTGTTTTGGTGGTGGGTTCGTCCCAAAAACCTTCTTTAATGGTTGACAACCTTTGCATAATATCTTTGATTTCTTCGAGCTCACATTCTTATTCGAACCGAGCTGGGTATCCTCGGCAGCGTGGGTGTGCATTGTCACCGTAAGCTCAGGTTGAGCTGGGATCCACAACCATTGCTTTGGCATGTCGCTTGTCCCCTACTTGGTGCCTCGAGGTAGCTCAGGCTGAGTGTTAGGAGGTTGTGTCCTCATAAGATGCTTTGAGTAGCTTTTACTAGGCTTTTGGGGGCCTTAGGTCTTCGATATTCACCTGAGTGCGGGTTTAAACTGTAGGCCTACTCCCTGGGGAGGTGCTAGCTCGTGGTGATGTCATGATATGTCTATGGTCCCTTTCGATCGGTTCCTCTTTGGGCTTGGATGGTGTTGTGTTGGGGAGGTGCTTCGTTGCATACTAGAGGTGTGTTCTTCCAAATGCAGGTCCTTTAGGCCCTTTAACTTTGTCATCCTAGCTTAGAAGAGTGCGTTAGAACGCTTATGTTCCGTATTCTTGTGCACAAGTTGTCTACATAAGTTTTCTAACTCCAGCATGCATCTTGGGTGCAAAGGGCCATCGTCTATGACCATAAATTGGTTGGTGTGAGATGATTTAGGGGCCCTACCATCGCCTACCATAGTGGTTCCAAGTCATATAGGAGGAGGATCGATTTGATTCTTGCTCCGCTATGGCCTTAGCATTATATGGAAAGAATGTACTCTTACAGCGGTGGTATGTGGTTTTTAGAAGGGCTTTAATGGAGAAAGCGACAGGAGAATAGGAGGGATCTTTAGGAAGGGTTTCATATAAGGTTTTAGATAATAGTACTTTCCCACATACGGCGCCAAAATGTTGCATGAGCTGATTTGGGCAAGTAGACCAAGCTCTTGCAAACAAGAAAAAAAAAAAAAAAGGTCAGAGGGGCATTGGAGGGTTGCCTAGTGCGGCCACTCCGATGCTTAAGTTAGTCCATGAGTAAGAATAACTTGTTTGTGATCAGGTAAAAATTTTTTCTTCTCTCCCCTTCAAGGTAGGGGAGAGGGTGTATTTATAGTGTTTAGGGTCATGATAGGATAGATTTCTTCATAGCAGCTGACATGATATCTAAGGTGATGAGGATACCCGAGTGAAGGAGCTGTGGTTCTCATATCCTCGAGTGAAGGAGCTGTGGTTCTCACGGTATGGCCGAGTTGATTGTGTCTACCCCCGTTATGTGGTGTGACTGGAGCACTTACTTTGAATGGAGGTCATGAGGCTACAAGGCCGAACTAACGGGCTGGTCAAGCTGATAGACTCGGTGAGCCTTTCTGAGGTATGGATTCATGGAGAGACCTTATGCCATATCCCTTGGTGGGGTCAAGCGTCTCATTACTTTTCTTGGAGATCGAGACATCGTGAGTACTAGGTCCTTCTAGGAGTAGTGGCTATATTTTACTATCAACAGTTATAAATGATACCTAAAATTTTGATAAATGTACAATTAAATATCTAAACTTTAAAATTGATCAATTTAGTACATAGACTTTGAAAATGATCAATTTAGCACATAAAATTACTTTTTGTCTACACCAATCAATAACATAGAGATACTATTGACATGCACGAAAAGTTCTATTAGATGCTACATTAATCAATTTCAAACTTTAAATACTAAATTGATCGATTTTAAAATTTTGGTATCTAATCGCATATACGAAGCCATTCGCGACACTAACCCAAAAACTTATTATATGTGCATGTTCACCCTCTTTATTTTTAACCCACTAGCTTAATGGGAGGGTTATGGTGTCGTTGCATATACTCTCAAGGACAAGGATTCGGTTTTCCCTAACATCACTATATATTTTGGTTACCGCAGCCATGACATAACATAATTAGTATGGGGCTAACCATGTGACCCCACTTAACCAAAATAAATGGCAGTAACTTTAACTATCAAAGTTTCGATTGGTGTAAACATAGATTTGAAATTGAAAAAATTGTTATGGTTAAACAGTGAATATGATAAAGATCCTACTATGAATCAAGAATGCAACGAGTTGTCATCGAAAATTTGAACTCTGTATCGATATCTTATCGGATTTTCTATGATACGGGAACAATTGTATAGCATTATTTATATCAAACTCATAGCCTGTATTTATAAGGATTATGATAATTAATGCCCATTCTATCATAATGTATTTATTCATTTTTGTTTTCTTAACAATGGTATCCTTCTTATCCTGGTCCAGGAAGCTTCTACAGTCATGTCAATAGGACCGTTTAATCAACGATCTAATCGTTAAAATAACTCGATTATGGTTAGAAATGGCATGAGCCGTTGGATAGAGACAAAACCGTAGAATTTCTTCTTAGTGCAATATGTATTTTTGGAAAATTCTGTGGTCCCGTCATTAATTTTGATGAGATCAATGCTATCACCATATAATAGCTCATACCATACTATACTCAACCATGATTGAATCACTAAAATAGTTAATACTCTAATTACTATATTTATTTTAACGGTTATATGGTTGACTGGATGGTCCAGTCAATAGGATCGTAGAAGGTCCATGTGTTTTTATAATATTACAATTGTAGTATTACAAAGTTTTTGAAACATATTAGGTTAATCCATCAATACTTGACTTACTTATCATATTTTTATTCACGATAAAAAAAATATGGTACTGAGAATTAAAAAAAAAATAAAAAAGAAAATGACTGGTGTTATTCATTTAGGAATTATAGTATGTAGCAGTTAAATAAACTTCTCGTAGGATAAAATATCACATGCTTATATATTACCCAATTTAAGATTTATTTGTACTTGTTGTTACCATTAAACATATTCTCTTTCTAAATAAATAATCTACTCTTTAATTTTCTTATGGTTACATAGTGGGCAATTCATTTTTGTCAAATGTCAAGTGGTTAGAGTTTACAAGATTGGGCAATTTAATTTAACCAAGTGTCGAGTGGTAAATGTTTACAAGATCCTTCACTATTGTGTTTGTTTTTGTTCTACTGCATTATAATGCAAATAAAATAGGAAATGGGCTAACAAATGGGAATGAGGATTCCGAACAAACTTCGACCCTAAATTAATCAAAATTAACAAGGAAGCTTGAAAACCATCAGTAATAGCTAGCCTCAACACAATATCATTTCATTTCATATTTTATCATATAATATTCACCGTTTTTATCATTATGGGTAATTCTTCAGTAACCAATAAATAGTATGTTCCAATCATTTAAGATACAATTTAATGTCATTTCCATTGATAAATATATTTGTTGCTTCAATAGGACCTACAATTTTCTGCTCGATATGGTTCACTGTAACTACAATTTCATGATATTGTTTTATTTACCTTTGTGTGGTATTTTTTATAACTTACTTAACTTTGTTCTATTTTGTTCCAGATTTATAATGGAATTAAATGCACAATCATATTCCTCATTAACTACGAATCAAAACAATGAAAGAAGAGCTGATTGGAAGAATTGTGATAGAGTTCAAAGACAAAGCATGATTTGGCAACAAAGGGATTCTCATCTTACAAATGTCAATCTAACTATTGAGCAAGATGTTTGATTGCTTGTTCACGTGGATTACCTGAATCTGTACACAGTACCGCTTCACATTAAGTGGATAATATAAGTACGAAATTCGACTTATTACCTTCACTAATTACCTATAAGAATATATATGCAGATCATCTCAAACATCCTAAATCAATCAATTCCAATTACAGGTGTGTATTCCATTATCATTTGATACAACATATACTACTTTATAATAATCACCATAATATGTTATCAATACCTCATTAGGACTGTCTAATGTATATCCATCGTCTTACCCATTCATGTGCATATATAGATACCCATTCATGTGCATTGACTTCTTATGCCAATAGTGACAATTTTCATCATGGTGAATATATAGATACACCTACACAAATATTTTCTTTCAATATATTACATTAAATGTTATTTCTTATAAGATTATATAAGCAAATTGTCATCATCTTATGTAGCCAAACAACCTAAGCCTATCAATTCCTATTACAAGTATGTATTCCATTGTCATTTCATATGCCATATGCCACTTTCGGATATTCACCATAAGATCTTATTAGTATTTCATTAGGACCCCATCTAACGGATACTCGTCACCTTACTCGTTCACATAGATTAACTTCTTATGCATATAACAATAACTCTCATCATGTTGAACATATAGGTAAATTGACACAAATATGGTTTTGTTCTTTTAAAAATATTACATAAAATAATAACACGTAATTTTGAAATATGTTTAGATAATCCTTACCTTATAGTGAAAATCGAAATTAGACTATGGCCACGATAGGTATGTTTTGGACCATTACATTAATAGTAATTATCATTATCACTTCTTCACTATTATTACAAATTACGCTTGTTAGTTAATGATATTAGTAGTTCGTTCAATACATGACACAAGAATGTCAACATAGCTAGAGAATTTCATGAAACTTCCAGATATGAAGTACTACACTTCCTATCACCACTACATGCCAATTTTGTGATGCGCAGTTATTTGATGAGACATCTAAGATGTGTTGTTCAAATGAGAGAATTAAGCTACCCATCACCTCACCACCATTTGACCTCCTCTAACTTTTTTACTCTCAATCCAATATTAGAAGACATTTAAGAAGACATATTCAATCCTATATTCATTTTTTTTTGTTTACTTCCATGGGTGTTCATGTGGATGATAGTTTATTGATCGATAATCGTGATATCTACACATTTTATGCCTAGGTTTTCAATATATCACAAAATCGTTAGCTTTTTGCTAGATACACACAAAAGACCAAGGTTTCTTCAAACATATATATATATATATATATATATATGATACAGAGCATTAAACATAATCGTATGTTCAAGAACCCATCCTTTAATATGAAAATCATTGCAAAACTTACTTTTGTTTTGAATGCTCTCAATACTTTTGTCCATCAATTTTGCCAGTTATCTACACTTAACAATGTTAATGATTGTTGGCTTCTCATTTATGATCATCCCATTAGCCTATATCAATTTCTCTTCCATCTACTTTATAGTAAGTGGCTATTATAATGGTTGGTGGTAAAGAAGTAGGCATTTAAATGATCTCGATATCATAATGCAATCCTATTCAGGCCAACTTATGACTATTACTGATGCTAATGGATATTATGATCCTTTACAATATCTGTTGCTATTGCCATATGGAACATATGGATGAGATGCTAACACTTGGTCATTAAATGGCAAAAATATCACATGTTTTACCTTCCATGCATACACGATGCAGGTAACAAGAATACAATATTATAATTACAACCATAGTAATTAATATGTTGCAATGCCTAACACTTAAAATTTTATCTTCATATATGCAAAGACCATCAATCTCTTATTCTTAGAGGGGTTCAACTTTTTAACTATATTTGGTTGATAACTTTTCAAAATTGAAACTCCTATGTCATCACCAAGATATTCTCAAGATACTAGTGAGAACAATGATGGTTTGTCTTCCCCTCATTTTTTTTTAAGATTTCCATGATATTATGATGACTCTTTCATTAGACTGTGCAAACCTCACATTACCAAATATGGACATCATATAGCAAAAGTGGGTAGAAAGATTGTGTTATGCTCCTCATTTTTGGAATCCTACGTGATATGTATAAGAGGTACCAAGATGCAATGTCCTTGGTTCAAGAAATGGGAGACCTAGTTTATTCATTACTATAACTACCAATCCTTCATGACTTGAAATTCAAAATGGATTACTTTTAGACCAAACCCCACAAGATCAATCGGTTTTACTTTCACGAATGTTTCATTCGCGGCTTAAGCAATTTAAGAAGGATATTATTGAAAACAATGTACTTTAAAAAGTAATTGCATATTCTTAAGTCATAGAATTTCAAAAATAAGATCTACCCCACACCACATGCTTACTCTTTTAGACCTTGATGATAAACTCAGCAACTCCATTACCATAATAAATAAATACGAGGACATAGGACACCCTTAACAAAGGCTATGAGATCCTTCAAATTCACTTGATATTTCACCATTTAGGATAATCAGAAAAGAAGCAAAAGGCAAGAACCAATCAAGCTAATCCAATTTGTTAGGCATTAAAAGTCTCAAGGAATTATAGATAAAATTCCATTCCAATCTATCATATGTCTTCTCTAAGTCAAGCTTCATAATCATCCACCCCCTCTTTACCCCGTTTATGAGAACATAAACTCGATAACTCTTGCATGAAAATGACATTGTCGGCTGCACATCTCCTAGGGATAAAACTATCTTGGGAATTATTAATTAGCTCGACTAGATGTGGTGTTAGATGATAATCTTGTACCTTTGTAATAATTTTGTATATAGTAGTGTATAATCTTATGGGTCGAAAGTTCTTTATATCATGTTTGGTATGCAGGAATGAACCTGGTATGAAATCACGATTTCGGGTTCCATTTCCATTACTATGTGAAATAGCCATAATTTCCCAAATCATATTTTATAAATGTGTTAATGAATTTATGCATGATCATGAAGCATGATGAATATGATTTATGTTAGTATATGATATATGTGTTGTGTTAATGTGTTTAAATATTTATATATGTTAGTGTAACTACATATTGAATTTATAAATTTATAAATGTAATAAAATGTATGAAAAATTTCTTGAAATAAGTTTAAACAAGTTTGTGGACATAGCAAAATTTTTGGCTAATTAAACCAAGCCTAAAACACCATTTTTTATTCCCCAAAACAAGCCCATTTAGTGCAAAATAAGCCCATCCCTTCTAGCAGCTCCTAAAGTCAAAGTTTAGATAAGTATTAGCCCCATTTGATGAAGAAAACCATCTCTAAAATCTACGCAAAAATTTCACACGAATTTAACCACATTCTTTGCAAGTTTCTCCTATTGTTTCTTTCAAAACCCTACACTCCAAGCCCTAAACAATGTGAAGATCATAAGCCCAAGCGAGACAAGTGGTTGAAATGTTTTTCTTCAAAGTTTAAAGCCTCTTAAGGTATGTGTGTCGTTTGTTATATGTGTATTTGTTAGTAGGCTTTCTTATGTGAATGAAGTTCTAATGCAAAATATGTGGTTGGATGAGTTTTATGTGTTGATGGTAGTTTAAGTAGTTTATTGATGATAAAGGACCTTGTAGTATATGCTAAACATGTAACTTGAAGTGTTTGGATGATTGAAGAGTGGGATGGTGGTGTTGTGAAGTGTGTCGGTTAAATGAAGTTAGGGTATGGATTTGTGTTTGATGTGTGTAGATTAGTGTTTGATGGTGTTAAAGTGGAGTTAGTGCATGTTTGGGAGTGTTGGGATTGTATACTAAGTTTTGGGAAGTTTAAAATATGTTTGAAGAACTAAAGCGTTTTGAAGTAAACAAGTTTTGTAAAATAAAAACAGGGGATTCTATAGATTTTTTTGAAATTGCATCTTACGCTATCGACGTAGAAGCTTAAGCCGTCGGCATGCACGTGAACGCTGGTAGCGTACATGGGTTCACGAGCCGTTTATCCTTCCCGTGTACCTCTTGGCATTTTTTTCAAATTTGAGTTCCAGACTATGCTGGCACTTATGCATAGGGATGCAAGCGAGGCGGGTCGTTATAAGGTACCCGACCGCCTAACCTGCTAAAAACCTATAGGGTCAAACCCTATATGGTTTTGGGATTAAAAAAAAAAACCCGATAAATTATTGGGTCGAGTTTTTGGTTTATTATGTAACCCATTGGGAAAGACCCGACATAAATTCAAAATATTAAAAAATTAAAAATATTAAGTTATTAAAGTAAGGATCCCATTTATATATATGTATGTGAAAGTAAGTAGAAATGAAGTGTTTGCATTACTTTATATGATATTATTGTCTGAAATTAATTCTTTCAATAAAAATGTTTGTATCATTAATAACTTAAAACAAAATTCTTTCTTTTGCTTTTTTTTAAAGAAAAAAATTAAAAATCTTGGAATCGGGTCGGGTCGGGTTATGGGTTCCTTAAATCCTAGCAGGTCGGGTTCTGGGAATGACAAAAAAAAACCCGATATGATTTTTCTCGGGTTCTGGGACACCTATTAAGAACTCGGGTTGGGTTCGAGTTTCAAAAAACCCATCCTGAACCCGCCCGGGTTGCATCCCTACTTATGCATCTGGTATAGGATGATAGGCTACCAACATTGAAACTTAGGCTGTCGCTTATTGGGTAGCGTATCCTCTACTATTTTCATTTTTCAAAAGCTTCTTCAAATATTTTTCAAAGGCTTCTTCAAATATTTTTCAAAGCTTGATATATGATCTTTTGAGTATTTGTTGAGCATGTATGATGTTGTATGATGTATATATACTATGTTATGACCTTGTGTTGAATTTCTTTGAGTTTTTTTTGCTTAGATTTCATTATGTTTATGTATGAATTAAAATTAGAATGTTGATTTGAGATGATTTTCTTGGAACGTGATAGATCCTCGCTTGGCTACCCCTATTAATTCTTGATTTGATTCAGGTATGCAGTAACTTACTTGTTTCTTGCCTAGGATAGGCATAATTAAATTTACTCTAAATTTTGAAATTTTTGTTTGAATTGGTTGTCTATTACGTTGTTGAATCCAGTTTGGGGAGCGGTACCTTGTCATGATGCAATGACACGATAGTTTTAGGCACTTAGGCCACCTTCATCATGATGCAATGACTTTTATAAGTGGTACGGCAGGTAGTCGATGGGGTTTTTGGTATCTGTATAATGTTTGCTTAAGCTTATGATGAAGTAACATGATTTATTTCAATGTTTTTGGGACTTGAATTAGGTGATGTTATGGAATAAGATAAGTAAAGATGAGAAACAGCTGAGAACCATAGACGAACTATTTTTTGTTTTTAGATATATCATCTAGGAGATATAAGTCCTCGAACAACTTATATCAACCTCCTGAGCATCGAGGTTGTTACTCAGATCCCCCAAATATCCCTGTTGCCTAGAGTTTGAATACTCCAGTGTTGCTTGATTAATTAAATATTATCTAATAACCTATTGATTGTTGCATATGCATATAGTTTAAGTTTGTGTGTATCACTCTCCTTTATTTTTGTTACTTGTGTACTGTGCATTTGACTCATTATTTTATCTCTTTCAGGAGCCGAAGACGATGAGTTTTATGCTAGCATAGGTTATGGAACTGATTTTAAAGATTTTTTAGATGGTTTAGAAGATTAAGTTGACCAAAGACTTCATGGATTTCTTCTTTGTAATAGAATAGGGTAGACTCTTATGGAAAGATATTTAATAGATGTTATAGCTTGGTTTATCTTTTGTGTCCTTTGTATAAGGCTTGTTATTAGTTTTTGTTTGTATATATATATATATATATTATACTTAGTTATGTATGTTTTAAGTTATATCTCTTATGATATGTGGTGATGATGATGATGTTATGTTTTTCTTAATAGTTTTAAAAATCAACAGTTTTCAAGTTTGTTCTTATTAAGGATTTAGACAAACAATTATTCAAACACTTCTTTAAGGACAACCTTACATATAATACTGCAGGTTACATGTGGCTGGGAACTCGAATGCACCTATTATCTATATAAGTGTGAGTGAGGGTATTTACACTATGTTTAGTTGTATTCTTAAATATTGGAATCACGATTCCAAAGAGTTGATGATTCTAACTTTGAGAGCGAATTTGATTCCGCCCTTGAGAAGATAGAATCTTGATTCTATTCCTCTTACTTTATTTATTATTGACATTAACTATTAGGGATATTTTTGAAAAATAATATGTCAATTCAATTCCATTCCATGATGCATCCAAACAAAGGAATGGATTTATCATTCCCTCCTTACTCACTTCGCTATAATTGCAATTCCATTACAGCCTTATTCCTTACGAATAGCTATTACGGTGTTTAGTTCACTAAATAACGATTTCATAATGAATCCCTATTATACAAAACATTGAATAGCTATCCTTTATTCAAACATATGTGTTAAAATTATTCTAATATGATTTTGATGATAACAAAAGGAAGATGATCTATTTGATATAATTGTTTAAGGAATACAAATCTTCTATTTTATGTGTTTGGATATTTTTTATGTGTCAAAAGTTATTTCAGAATCTTAATTTGGATATTGATTCTAAAGTCAGAAGCAAGTTCAGAACTTTTAATCAAGCTTTTAAAGTTTTTTTTACGTGTTGTCTTAAGATAAGTTTATCAGAAGCATTTTCAGAACTTTCGAAAGCTTAAAACAAGTCATCAGAATCTTTTTCAGAACCTTTGACAACGTACATTGTGTTATTCAAGTGTTCATCCGATTGAAGATATGATGCTTTTCAAGGCCTAGCTCCACGTGTCAAGTATATTTGGGTAATATACTTGATATGTTTCACTTAAGTTGGTTTTATATCAAGGGGATTTTTTGAAGGGATCTACATATCTTATAAGTTCTCTTCTTAACGTTTTTAATGTGATACGATTTCATATAATTTTTGTTCTCTCGATTTTATGAAAAAATTATGTTCCTAATTTTCAATAAAATCATTTAGTAAAGAAAATAGTATGGATAAGTAAAATCCTTATGTTTACGAAATATATAAAGTTGATAAATTTTTTTTATAGTGTCAAATAATCTTTCTTTGCTGAGATATATGTAACATTTTTTCAACAACTTTTTATATCTGCTGATTGTTATCATAAAGGACAGATCTAAGACTATCTTGCTGCCGATATCTTTGGAAGATAATGTTATCTCTTAACAATCTTTTCAAACATTCAAATCAGCTGGAAGATAAGAGCATATCTTATGCAAGATGAGAATAAGGGAACAATCTTTATCCTTGAGATCTTATGCAAGCCGAGAATCAGGGAACAATCCTTATCCTGAAGATTTAATTCCACGGCGTGATAGAAGAAGGATATATAGAACATATTCAATTTCGGAAATAGATTACACGAGTGACTCCAAGAAGGGAAATACACAAGAGCTTACGATAACATTCTTAAATTTTTTTTTTGTGATCAGAAACTTCAGCTTTCATCTTTACTCTCGTTCTTTATTTTTTTAATAAGAGGATCTTGTAGACTTCCTCTTTGATAATAGAATTAGTTACAAGTTAGACTCTGTAAATCGATTAAAGCTAGAGGATAGCAGTGAGAATCGAGCAGAGCGAATTGCACTATCTTGTAATTTTGGATTTATTGATATAGTGAAACACAATCCGTAGGTTAACGGGGTCCCCGACGTAGAGCTGGAAGAGTGGACTGACGCACAAGGCGGAACCACTATAAATCTCTTGCCTGATTTTCTTAATCTCTCTCTCTTTATTTTGGCAATTTACTTTATAGCAAATTTAATTGTCATATTGTTCTCATTCATTAAAACCGAAGGGAAGTGTTTTTTTAAAAAAGCCAAATTTTTTTAATAATCAATTCAACCCCCTTTCTTGATTATTATTTGGGACCAACAATATGAATATCAATTTAATACTAGAATGGCCTCTTTTTTAAAAAATAATACCACCATTTAAAAAAATTAATAAAAAAATCCTATTATAACACTATTCCATTCCTCCGTAATAGGAATTTCATTACAGTCTTATTCATTTAGCAAAGTAAATGAGCTATCCGTCTCCCATTTCATTCCTCCATTCAATCCATTCCATTCAGAATGACTCATGCATACCGAACGTGACATTAATCTTTTTGCCCCGTCTTCTTTAGGATGAGAACTATTAAAGTTTTGTTGAGATCCTTATCCACCATCCCATATAAGAAGAAATGTTGCATAGTTCTAACAACTGCATCATCAAAGTTGTCACGTTGTCCCAGCAATATGTATAAAATCCAGCGTAAAGCCCATCACTTCCTGAAGATTTATATGGTTTGATACATTTAAGAGCCTCCCATTCTTCTTGGCAACCAGGGATACAACTCAACTCTGCTTTTGTAAAATCATTTAAATATGACCCACTGAGGTGCTTGAAAGGATTCTCTAACTCACTTGTATTTTCTCATACATGAGCAAATATTTAAAATGATGTATAGCCATGTTCTCCCTTTCATTTTTCCCCTTAACTTGGTTGCCACTATCATCCTCCAAAAAGAGAAGTTCGTTATTTATTCTACCTTACTATAGTGGTAAGATTGAAGAGTTTTTTTTTTTTTTTTTAACCCTTCAATGATGCATTTAGATCTAGGTTTTTGTGCCTATAGTAACTCTTCATCATGAAGCACTTCACGCAATTTAGGGTCTGTTTGTTTTGGCTTTTTTCCGGCAGATACAGATGCTTTTTCAAATTTTTTTCTAACAAATTATTTATCAAGAAATAGATATAGATAAAAAAAAGTTGACAGTTCTCATCAAAAGATCAAATAGAACAAATATAGATAAAATTTAGATGCAAATCGGATATATTTACACATATCATTTTAAAAAAGATACAGATACAGATGAAAAACAGACAATCCAAACAGACCCTTAGTCTCAGTGAAGTACAATTGATTAAGGGTCTTCTAGTTAGGTTGCATGTTTAGCTTTCCTTCTAAAAAAGATATCACTTTTATAATGATTTTTTTTCTTCTGACTAATATTCCCAAAAACTTATCAATTCAAGTTTTTTAATTTCTTTATGAAGGTGAGTAAATGGAATATAATAAAAAAGACACTTTCTTCCAATATATACAAACAAATTCTTTAAAGGAATGATGATGAAGCCATATAGTCTGAAATCTAAAAGGTCTAGTATGTTATCCTTGGGGATCAATATTTAGCTAAATATTAAGGAGGACTGGTGTATGATCCAATTGGATATTTCTAGATGCAAAAGTTTAGTGTCTTGAAAAATTTGTAACCATTGCTCATTAACCAAGCTCGATCAAGTCTCAACTTAATCAGATGCAACAGAGTCTTACTCTTATTTGAATAGGTATAGGGTTTACCCACAAATCCAATATCGATCATCTTACACTCATTCATACATTCTTGATACAAACTATCTCCAGTTTAGTTTGCTTAGGCTTCCCCCATTTATCCTCATGTGATATGACCTCACTAAAGTCGACAGTAATTGTTCAAAGACCATTAGTTACATCAAAAGCTTTCACAAGATTCTTCTAGAGGAGTTTTCTTTTAAAGAACATAGGACTAGCATAATTAGGAGTAATAAGGAAAGAGGAAGAGAGAGCAATTACCTGTACATGGGGATGGATCTCTTGCCACGACAAGGGAGAGTTGTCACGATGGAATCCTCTTCATTCCATGAAATTATGATGCCCACACTTAACCCAAGAGCCCACACACTTACTACTTTATTGAATCTTAAAATTTGTTCAAGTCCTTCAGTGGCTAGATACTCCCTTCAGGTTTCCGGCAAAATTAAAAGATGGGGATTATAGTCCCTCTTTAAGTCCTTTAATTCTCTCTTATGTTATGGTGCATTTGCTCCATGAACATTTCACATAATAATTTTGAAAGGCATATTTATTGGTGCTTGATTCTAGTGACCAGTCATCGTTTCATCTAAATGCGTAAAAATGGTTCTACATAAAGAATCATTCGCCTTTGAGGGGTGCCTGAGGTGTTGAACTTCCAATATAAACCATTTTGGCCTCAAGTTGACCTTTATCATCACAAGTGTTTTCTCAGTTGGTTGAAAAACACATGAAATGACCTCCCCCACAACAAGTAGGGCTCATGCTAAATGCAAGGTTCTCAATTTTTGTAGTGCTATCGTTGGATGGAGGATGGCTGGAATAATTGACTGAACTATTCTAAGAGTACCCTTGCATCTCATTCTTATTAACACTTCGTTGAACTGAGTGGCTTTCTTCCAATCTCGAAAACGTCCTGATATTTATTGAAGGTTCAAAAATTGATGGATTTTGAGTAATGCATTTAGTAAAGGAATTACTTAAAACAACCTTTACATTTTAACGAATTAGGGAATAACCTATTAAGGTTATAAAAAAATACCTAAATATGGATCTTGGTGATAGACATCTGTTTTGAATTTATTAAAATGTATATATAAATACTTCATAAACTTTGATCTTGTTAATTTTTTTTTCAAAAAAATGTAAAATTTTTCATATTATCAATTTCCATACAAGAAGCAAGCGCACATGCTCGAAGGAGGGGGCGGGGAGGAAGGTTGATATGCTCTAAGCTCATATTATGACATAATAGGCCTTGAAAATTGATTTATAATGAAAATAAAGATATGAATGATGCAACAATAATAACTCGAACTACACCTTCTCTCTTGATATGACGCACAAGGAAGATTGAGTGGTTGTTTGCCACAATCTTAAGTAGATTGATAAGAATTATGTATTTTCCTCTCAAGATGAAAGACAAAATGAAAGAGTTGAAAGTTGTTATATCTTGATTAGGGTTTTCTAAGTTAAGAGGGGTATTTATATAACCCTTACATAATGGCAATCTTAGAAATAATACAACTTAAATAAAGGAAAATTCGTGCAAAATATCGAACACGGATCATACCCTAGATAACCAACGTCATCTCTTGTCACGAACTCCATCATAACTGTATCATAAGCCATGATCTCCTCTAGCAAAAAATCTCCAATGTTGCTAATGTGCTTGAAACGACCATATTTAAGATAACGGTTACCATCACGACCATATCACCATGATTTCCTCTAGACAAAATTTCAAACATTGATATGGGCTTCATTATGAGCATTATTGAGATAATGCCCCTTGTCACAGGTGTGATACCACCCGTGATCTCCTCTGTTTCCTCCCTCTCCAATAACGGCCTGGGTCACGGTCGTGATTGACCTATCTCCTTCAATTTCTTCAAGGTTTCCTTCTAACTTCTTGCAAATTGACCCATGTTCCTTTGCGCAATATACCCTATAGCCATTTATAAAGTTGTATTCATCTTTAGAGGGTTGATTTGATAGAATTCCCGAAGCGAAATTTTGTAACCTCTTAGCTCGGGCTCTTGTAATAGGAACTGTTGGAAGCTGATTCGTATCATTTCCCCTTGGTTGTTGAAGATTTGACCTCAAATCTTGTGGACTAGCTTCTTCATCATCTAGAACATAATGTGTGAGATCTACAACATTAAAAGTAGCTAAAACTCCATAATCACCTAGTAGTTTAAGTTTGTAAGCATTATGAATGATGCATTCTAGAACTTGAATGAACCATCTACTTGTGGAGATAATTTCTTATTGCGCTTGCTGGGGAACCGCTCCTTTCTAAGGCGAATCCACATTAGATCTCCTAGTTGAAAGATCTTGACTTTCTTACCCCATTCACCTCATTCTTTCTACTTGGCTACCTATTTTTGTAAACGATATGTGACCTGCTAGAACTGCTTTCAAATCTCCCTAGATCGCTTAACTCCACTCAGACTTTCATCTTTAGAAGCCGTTATAGATAGCATATCAAGTGGAATGGTGGGATTATATCTATACACGACCTCAAATGGTGTCTTACCAGCAGAACTATATACAATCCTATTATAGGCAAATTCCATAATAAGAAAGCACAAGTCCCAATCTCTCAGGTTCTTACCAATAGTGGCTCGAAGTAAAGCACCAAGAGTTTTGTTAACTAATTTAGTGTGACCATATGTCTGGGAGGGTGAAGCAGTGTTGAAGAGTAGTCTGTTCCAAGCCTTTTCCATAGTGTTTTCCAGAACTAACTAGGAAATTTGACATCATGGTCGGAAACAACACTATGAGGAACTCCATGAAGTCACATAATTTCTTGTAAGAAAAGGTTAGCAATAAAAACAGTGTCATTGGTGCGATGATAAGGCACAAAATGTGCCATTTTACTGAATTTGTCCACCACCATCATGAAAAAATCTTTCCCTCTCGCTGTCTTTGGCAATCCCAACATAAAATCCATTAACACATCTACCTAAGGCAGCATAGGTATTAGCAATGACATATACATCCCAAAAGGCTCCTTCCTACTCTTAGCCCATTTGCAAGTAGCATAACGTTCCACAACTGAATTTACATCACTCCTTATTTTACGCTAATAAAAATGCTCCTTCAGAATTTCAAGAGTCTTTTTCTCCCTAAAATAACCTGACAATTCTCTCGCATGAGCTTTCCTCACTAACAACTCTCTCATAGAACATTCGGGTATACACAACTTACCCTACTTGAACAAGTATCCCTCATGCATAAAATATCCATCCATAGATCTCCCATCAACACATTTATCTACTACGGGTGCAAAATCATCATCACTAGCATACAGCTCAACAATAACTCCAAATCCCCACAATCTAGATTGTAAAGAGGTAATCAATGAATACGTACGGGATAGTGCATCAGCTATTACATTTGAGCTTCGCTTCTTATATTTGATCACATAGCTAAACCGCTAGCATGTCATTGAGACAATTTATTTTGACTCTTCAAGTGTTTCAAGGACTCATGATATGTATAAATAATGAACTTTCGAGGCATGAGATAATGTTGCCAAGTGGTAAGAGCCGAATCAAGGAATAAAACTCTTTGTCATAAACAAAGTAATTCAATGTTGCTCCTCTCAACTTCTCACAGAAATTAGCAATAAGATGCTGCTCTTGTATCAGCACAGTGCCTATCGCCACTCTTGAAGCATCACACTCCAATTCAAAGACCTTCTCAAAGTCAGCAATACCAACACTAAAGTTGTAATCAACTTTTGCTTAATATCATCAAAACTCTTATGACCTTTTCATTCCACTTAAAAACTTCTCCCTTCTTGGTGACCTCAGTACGTGGTGCAACAATAGAGCTGAAGTTTCGAATGAACCGCCTATAGAATGAAGCAAGTCCACGAAAGCTTCTCACATCATATATACCATCAGGAGTAGGCCATTCAGTAATAGACTTAATCATCGACTTATCTACTCTAATTCCATCTCCGGAAATCACAAACCCCAAAAATATAACTTCCTCTTGAAAAAGCACACATTTGGCTAAATTTCCATACAATTTCTCCTCCCTCAACACTTCAAACACAACAGTTAAGTGTCCAACATGCTTTTCTAAAGTAACACTATATATGAGAATATCATCACAATAGACAATAACAAACTTACCAATGAACTCCCTTAAGACATGTTTCATCAATCGCATAAAGGTATTTGGAGCATTAATAAGCCTAAATGGCATCACAAGCCATTCGTAGAGACCATACTTGGTTTTAAAGGTTGATTTTCGACTCATCTCCTGGCCTCATTCGAATCTTGATAACCACTCCTTAGATCTATCTTGGAGAATATCTTTGCACCATAGAGCTCATTAAGCATGTCACCCAATCTAGGTATTGGATAACGATATTTGATAGTGGTCTGGTTGATGGCATGGCTATCAATACATATTCGCCACTATCCATCCTTCTTTGGTACTAATAAGGTCGATATCGAACACAGATTCATACTTTCCCTCACAAAATTGTTCTCTATTAGGTCATCTACCTATCACTTGAGTTCCTTTGTGTCTTTAGGATTCATGCAATAAGCAAGCTATTTGGCAAGGTTGCTCCTGGAATAACATCTATAGCATGTTCAATCCCCTAAATACGAGGTAATCCTAGTGGCAACTCCTTAGGAAAAACATCAGTAAAGTTTCAAAAGACACCGAATTATTTTAGGTAGAGTTGTTTGACTATCTACCTCTAATATCTATTTGAGTTGCAATAAGCACGCTAGTTCTCTTGAATCAATAGCTTACCTCAAGTCATCTTTAGTCATCATAAAGGCTTCCTTCTTAGGTGGGTTGATCTCCGCATGTGTGATTTTGACTTTAGCGGGACTCATCGGCTTTAGAAGTATCTTCTTGCCATCCTTCATAAAGGCATAGGTATTTTTGTAGCCATCATGAAGAACTCATCGATCAAAAAGCCAAGGTCGACCTAAGAGAATATAAGCAGCACTCATGGGTAGAACAACACATAATATCTCATCTTCATACCTTCCTGGAATTGAGATTGGTACCTTAACCTATCAAGTCACCTGAATTGATCCTTTATCATACAACCAATGTAGCTTATAAGGATGTGGATGTGGGATAGTAGGAAGCTTGAGTCTCTCGACCATAGAAATAGCCGTAACATTTGTATAGCTTCCTCCATCAATATGACTATACAAACTACATCCTTCGCCTTACACTTGATATGAAATATGTTTTCTCTTTGCTCATCATTAGTGGTTTGAGCTCCATTCAAGGCTTGCCTTACTACTAAAGACATATTAGTAGCAGATCTAATATTCTTGCAGTTCCATCTTCTTCCTCATCAAATTCTTCCATTAAGTTCTCCTCCTCTTTCTCATCTTCACTCACCACTTCTAACTTCGCATGTTTTGACACAATAACCATAACTCTTTGGTTTGGATAATGAGTAGCAATGTGTCCATACCCTAAACACTCAAAGCATTTCACCTCACTACTCCTCTTACTAGCCATCTATGCCAGCATTGGTACCACTAGTATTAGTAACCACCTTACCTCGATTGTCATCTCGTCTATCCATCTTTCTAGTATTTTCATTACCTTTTCTTTTAATTCTTTGATTAGAGAATGATTGATTGGAACTAGATCTTCGATTAAGAAGTAATGAGGATCAACAAGGAATTCTTTTTTGTTACCTTTCGACCTTGCAAATCAAATTAATAGCTTCATCAAAGGCATGGAAACTTTGGAGTTCCACAAACCCAGTTATGAAGCGGGTTATAGTTTGCTCTTGAGGCTCTTCTACATTGCATCGGAGAGTCAACATTTCAAATCCTTTGACATAATCTTCCATACCCATTACCTTCTTGCAATGATTGCAACTTCAAGTATAACTCCTATCGATAATAGTTTCGAACAAATCTCTTATGCCTCACCTATTTCATCATTCACCATGTGATAATCTCAGCTTCTCCACTCCTTCTTCTACTAGTCAATAAATTATGCCACCATAATGCGACATACCCGGAGAATTCTAATCTCGCAAGCTAGACTTTAGTGAGTTCATCATATTCACAACACTCAAAAACTTGCTTTCACATGTTGTTCTTAATCTAGATAGTCATCAGACGATCCTCCCCCATTGAAGGGTGGGATCTTGATCTTCGCTCTCTCATTTCCCCGTTGAGTTTGAATTCGGGCAATAAAATTGTCACCCTCACCTTCAACTAAGGTTTGTCCTCTCGAATGCTCTAACATTTGCTCCATCAAAGTAGTCAATTGATCGAGGCATTAATCAATGGTCATTGTAGTTGTATCTCCAGGATTCCACCCTTGATTACCTAGTGGTCTTCCATACACACTTTCATTGGACATAACTGACCAAGCACCAATGCAACTCTTCTTAGGAATTTTATCGAACACTTGGTTTGCAAGAAAATCACCCTTACTTCAAATACAATCCTAAGGTCACAACAACCCGACAATACTTCGCCAACACAACTATCAACACAATGCAACAATAATCACCACTCAAATGATTCAATATTAAGGAAGGACCCGGTTAAGACATTTCATTAAACACTTGGTGTGCACCTTCCAAACCTATAAGAACGCAACATAAACAAGCCTCAACTCCAGAAATACTTCAATATAATGGTAGCAACAACAACAATACTAGATTCTACAACCCCAATCTCCTACTTCAACTATCAAAATCTAGATTTCAACAATAACTACAATGAACTTAGGGTTCTCTACTCAACACTTACCCTTGTCGTAACTGGAAGCTTTGATACCAAAAAATGATATGCTCTCAGCTCGTATTATGACGTAGTAGGCCTTGAAAATCGATTTGCAATGAAAATAAAGATATGAATGGTATTATTAATGGATATTATGCATCAATAATAACCCGAACTACACTCTCCCTCTCTTGATATGACGCACAAGGAAGATTGAGTGGTTGTTCGTCACAATCTCAAGTAGATTGATAAGAATTATGTATTTTGCTCTCAAGAAGAATGTCAAAATGAAAGAGTTGAAAGTTGTTATGTCTTGAGTAGGGTTTTCTAAGTTAAGAGGGGTATTTATATAACCCTTACATAATGGCAATCTTGGAAATAATAAGTTAAATAAAGGAAAATCGTGCAAAATGCAAAAACACTAGTCACACTCTAGATAACTAGCATTATCTATTGTCATGGACCCCATCACGACCGTATCATTGGTCGTGATCTACTATGACAAAAAATCTCTAATATTGATATTGTGCTTGTGACAGTCGTATTTGAGATAACGAGCACCATCACGGCCATATCACAGGCCATGATTTCCTTTGGACAAAATTTCAAATATTAATACGGGCTTCATTACGAGCGTTATTGAGATAATACCCCTTGTCATGGGCGTGATGGAACTCGTGATCTCCTTTGTTTCCTCCCTCTCCAATAACGGCCTAGGTCACGACCAGGGTCATGGCCGTGAGTGACCTATCTCCTTCAATTCCTTCATGTTTTCCTTCTAACTTTTTATAAATCGACCAATGTTCCTTTGCGTAATACACCCTATAGCCATTTATAAAGTTGTATTCATCTTCAAAGGGTTGATTTGATAAAATTCTTGAAGCTAAATTTTATAACCCATTAGCTCGAGCTTTTGTAATAGGACCTATTAGAAGCTGATTCCTATCAGGGGTAGGATTCAGCCATGGTCTATTCTACTTGAAATACCAATATTAATACCACTAAGATTCAAAGAAATTTAAAATGATTGTTCATCTACACCTTTTCTTCATTGGTGTTGATGCTAACTAAATGAGAACCTTTGGACTTGAAATTGTAATTTGTGTTCTTTTTTATTTTATATTCTTGACATCTGTAACCTCATGTTGTAATTAATTTATATTAATCGATACTCTTCACAAGTGTCATCATGAGCCTATATCACCTAGAAAAACCAAAACTATTTCACTAGTAAATGAATTGTATTCATAATGAGTATGTGACTAAATTACACTAAAGATTAAACTAATTCATACCTCAAAATCACTATAATTCCCATTTTGGCAAGTGTAAATGTCCTAATTTTACACAAACCTAATTATGATAATTTCCAAGAATATAATATAAAATTTTGAAATGTTTTAAAAAAAGTTGCAAGGATTGCTCTTGATTTTTTGTGATTTAAGAATATTAAAATATGAATAGTTTGATTGTATTTTAAGAACTAGAATCATTATCAATAACATTTGAAATACAAAATGTAATTTTTTGTAACTTCTTACAATCAATGATCAATAATGAATCAATGAATTGAATATGTAATTAGGGATATGAAAAACTTAAAAAGACACAACACCATCACGACCTTAAGAGAAATCTAGGGGCTACGAGTAAGAAATCACAAGAATTGGAGGATTACATTAAGGATAAATTCCTTTCATCTAGAGGAAAGTAATTCTAGCCCCCTTAGGTATTGATTCCAAATGAAGAAGATAATGATTGAATAGAAATTGGAGAATAATAAGTATCACACTTGTGATTGTGAAGAGAAAGTAGGATGCCATGTATAAATCTATTAGTGCTTGGAAGATTGTAGTACAATCGTTTGATAAAGGATAAAATATCAAGTTGGTAAAATTATTGATAATCCTTGGGATTAGATTCTTAACTAAGAAATGGCTACTAAATATCTTGTGTTGGTAGATTAGCAGATATTATGCTTGGAGTTAATTTCCAAATAATTACAAGTGGATTATGTGGAGGTTTTGGACAAGCATAGGAAAGTAAAAGACCAACCATCCTACACTATGGTATTGGTGTATATGAAGAAAATTATTTAATAAGATAAAATTATCATATTGGTGATAATCAATTTATCCATAAAGGAAAAATGAAACGAATAGACTAGGCTTAAATTCAAGTAGTTGTTGCCTAGAAGTTACTGGAATTAGAATTGAGATCAAAAATCTTAATTAGTGCCCATTCGATTTGAAGCCCTAAGAATCCTACATGTAATTAGTAGATTTGATATACTTAAAACATGAGTCGTATGAAATTAACCAACAAGATTCTAGAGTCAATTATTAAGGAAATCATGCAATTATCGACACAAACCAAACACTTAATAAATCATTTGGTACTACAAAAACTATAATGTCATATAACAAACATGCAAATAGAGAAACATAATAATATAATTAAATAATGTAAACTGAAACCATATAAACCAAACATATCGCGAACCTTAGATTTAGTACTGAAACCAAAACCCTAAATGATATCGAATTAATCTAAAACCCTAAAACCTCATATTTAATGAGATAGATCTGATAACCCTAGGATATTAGATGAATGAGAACAAACCCAAAATCCTAAAAATCAAACATTTAGGAAAAACATGTTACCATCAACATGAATCGAAAATTCAATGAACCATTTGATATGAAAAACCCAACGGTAGGTAATTCTAGTATCTAATCACGCACGCAAAATAAGAAAAATATTAAAAAATATTTAATAGTTAAATGATATAAAATAATTGTCCTTAATCTTTTATTGATAAATTAGTTTAGAACTACGTTAGATAATCCAAACATAACATGTGTCCAAACATTCTACCAGTAAAGTAATAGTCACTTCTAATACACTATTCAAACACTATTCATCACTATTTGCATCAACCTTACTTTATATCATATCAAACCTACTTTATGTCATGTCAATTTTACTTTATATCATCTCAAATCTTTTTTATGTCACCTCAAATTTGTTTTAAGTCACATTCAATCTACTTTATGTCATATCCAATCTTCTTTATGTGATTTTAAATCTACTTTATATCACTTCCATCTTCTTTTTTCTCTTCTGTATTTCTTCTCCTTTCTTTTCTCATTATCTTCATCTCCTTTTATCTCCTCATTTTCTCAATTTCTCATCCCCCCTTCCTCTATAAAATACCCCCTCTCATTTGCAAAACCCCTCATTTACACTACACTTAAGATTTTTCTCCTTCTCTCTTCCATTTTCTCTCTTTCTCTCTACTCCTTTCCCTTTCTGCTACCCCTTATCTCCCTATTCTCTCTCTCTCCCCCATACACATAAACACATTCTCAACTCAAACAACCTCCTAAAGTAAGGAGCTATCACATATATACATCATACATAGAGTTTAGGATGTTTTCATTACAAGAAACAAACACAATCCTCATGAAAATCCTATGATGCTTTGTGCTACGGATAAGGATGATGATTCTTAAAGTTTTAAGTTTGTTTTGTATTATTTATCTTCTCAAGTGTTTCAAAACCCTAAGGACTCAACCTCTCATGTTGAGGGCTTCATGTTTTAGGAGTATGTGATGAGGTATGGACCTTCGATAAAGGGAGTTCCATCATCATCCACGAAATGAAAGTTACTTTTGTTAAACATGAGTTTACTACAAAAGTTATATTTTGATATTTCAACTGTAAGGATAACTAAAAGCTTCTAAGCTTAAGAGAAAGAAAGATGGTGATCATGGAATATCATAACATCACTTTCTTAGCTTGGAAATTCTAGCACAGTAAAGTGGATAGTGGGGACTCTTATGATTTCATAGACTATCCTACTTAATAATATGTTACCTTGATGGAGATGACTTCAAGTAATGAAGTGTCATCTCACGTGCTTTTTTTTTTTCCTTATGTTGATGCTCTTAAGGAAAACTTTATGTGCTCAAGCTTCATTACACTCCATTTCCTCCTTTTCTTTTAGATTATCAATATGGTGACTAAGAGCTCATTCTTGAGTAAAGGGAAAATTAGAAAACAAAACTTCCTTACCATTTTCTTCATATGTGCCGAGACACATAGGGGTACAAAGGGAGTATGGTGTATCATTTTTCCTTCTTAGTTCAATCGATTTCAACACTTTAAAGTTGAATAAATCAAGAAAAATCCTTTTTCCACTTCCTGTTCTTGCCATGGTCCTAAGGCTCTAAAAGAAAGCTATTTAGCTTCACTATCTTTTACCACAACTTAAGAAATCCATAAACTTGATGTAAACTTAAGCTAACACATGAATATAAGCTTGGAGCTTTTCTCTTTCTCTTTCTTCCTCTCTTTGATGTTCAAAACCCCACAATCCAACTTAAGGTAAGATTCCAAACCTTTTTTTTATTGATACAAGCTCTTGTTTTATAAAATTAGGAATGGGAATAACCTATAACTTCTAATCTTTCATTTAAATACATTTAATAGATATATAGCCCTAAAGAGTTGATGACATTGTAAAAGTAGTAGAAAAGAGATTTGAGACCATATGGTATGAGATTATAGAAAAGATGCATGTGATATAACAAAAAATTTTATAAATTTTTCTTAAATAAACCATTTGAATGCCTAAACAACATCACTAGGCATGATAAATGGCATTAAGAATGATTAAGCCTTAGAAAAACATCAAAATAAGAGGAAATAAAATTAGACCCCCTTTGTTCCGAGGCCTTCCTAATCCCAAATGAAGAAAATAACATTAAAAATAGATCAAACATCTGAAAATGAAGGAAAACAACTACTTATATATGGAAATTGGATTTAAAACCAAGGATATAATCGTTTTAAGAAAAAACTACATAACCAGAAAATATAGCAAGAATGATAGAACTAGATAGTTACTTAGAAGAGTCTTAGTAAGATTCTTATTGTGTCATTCCTTTCTTTGTTCAAGTGACCTTAAGCCCAAGTAACCATTCCTGAAGGATTAATATGATCGATAAGCAATTTTAGACGAGTAAGTTTTTCCTTATGACTTCATTACTTTATTTGTGTTTGTAGTTTTGTTGCACTAGATAAGATAAAGAAAGATAAAAGGAATATGTATAGGGTTCATGAGCATTGATTGTGTTTATATGTATGTGACAAAAGATATTAATCATATAAAAACCATCATTATGGTTGTTTATGTGTGTTATTCATTTTATTTGTAAGCATTGTGTGTATGATGAATTGCTTGATCACCTCTCTAAAAGAATCATAATCCTACTTAGCTTTGGTAAGAGAAACGAGTATGCTACTCCTATGCAAGTGACTAGGTGGGTTACAAAACAAATACTATTGTCACTACTGCAACTTAAGGAACTAAGTCGTTGGGGAATACGACTGTAGGAGGAGCCGCACTAGATCAATCTTTATGGGCGAGTGCCCAAGAACTAGTAGTAGAAGTTGTAGAGACCTACAAGAACATTTCCTAATCCTTGTCATGAAGAGTGTAAACCCGTTCTTATATACGATTCCGATTAACCATATATACTTGCTTATCTCATGTGATTATTGCATAGCATGCATCACATAAAATTGAAATTAAAAAAAATTTCTTGTTATTGTACGTTTGAAGGAAATATCTCACTAAATTAGATATGCTTACCCCCCTAACAATTTGCTTTTGCAGGAAAATCGAAAGCTAAAATTGGGATAAGATTCAAGGGCAGAGCGTACTAAAGATTAAGCCAAGTAGCTAGAGGAATAGGAAGCTAATAGACCGAACCTAGATGAGAAAAAGATTTAAAGCTTGATTATCTCTTTCTTAAATCTTCTTTTTCCCTTTAAGTATTTCCTTTAGTAGTAGTTAATAAATAAACCCCAACATACCTTATCTTATCTTTTGGTAAGGTATCCAATTCTCTATGATACTTATGGTCGTAGAAATACCGATATCCAAAAACCATTTTCTCAATAAACACAAACACACACACAACATAGTGGGAGGATAACTAACTAGAGTCTTACAATCTCTAACTTACAAGATGGTCCTTATGTTATAGGTACACAAGTGATATGATGATTTTAAGGCAATCCTACTAAGCCCTCTATTAGGGCTATGGTAGCAAGATTTCATGTTTTTGTGATTTTTTTTTTTTTAAGTCTTTTTTTAGTGATCTTATAGTTTTCCTTTTTAATAGGTTTTCGAATGTACTTTCACATAGTGTTATCATTTTTAAGAGCCACTAAGGGCAAAACACACTTGGTTAGGTTCAACTAAATTTGGGTTTTCATGATTTTGACATATTTTTCTAGATTGTTTGCTAAGGTCCTTAGGCTTGGATAGTCATGCAATCTTTAAGCAAAAACTTGGTTTCTAATTCTTTTCATGTGAGGTATCCTCTAGAGGTTATAAAATGCATTTTATGGACAAAACTAAATCTTACTCAGTTTACCCTAGATCAATCTATCTTTGTGGGTCAAAATTTAACATTGCTTTATCCCATTCCTTTTTTCATATTTTAGCCCAACAAGATATATGTAGCAATCTTACTTTGTTGGTTTATTTTACATAACATAATACAAATAGTTATTATAACAAATTTTAAACCTTATTAGAGATTTAAAAGTGATATTGTTTATTACCCTTTAGGATTTTCTTAACGAAATCACACGGTACAACTTATAAAATAAAAGTACTATGAGAATTTTTATTGATTCAAACAGAAGAGAAGTTATAGATTTTTAAAGAAACCTAAAGGTTTCCTTCATACTAAGATAATAACTTGTGGGCCTAAAGTATCATATACCAAAAAGAAATGAAGGATGTTTCAAATAAGAGATTAAGCTAGAGTTAAGAGACTTGCTTCTTGAGATGTTCTAAGCTTGTTGTAAGGATAGGGTGGTGTAAATTTGCTTAGCATTCTTGCTTCCCCTTTGCATAGTAGAGATGAGGGAAACAGAGGAAGTATGTACATGTTTTTAGATAGAAATTGAGAGAATTGAGATAGAGAGAATGTGTGTATATTGGCATGAGAGAGAGAGAGAGAGAGAGAGAGAGAGAGAGAGAGCATTTTGAGGGAGGAGTGATCGGTTAAGAACAAAGAATGAACGAGAGTTTACTTCATTAATTTCTTTGTAGTTTAGCACATAATTCCCACTCAGTTCTATTGTCCATAAGGGATTACCTAAATTGTACTTGGTTTTCCTTCTTTTGCTCAAAGAGGTACAACAAATCCCTCAATTTATAGGAGTGATTGGTGTGTGAAATTCTTGCTTGTGAAAAGGGTAGGGGATGGGTATGGCCGATGGTAAGGGTATGGATAGAGTAGTGATTGATTTGATTTTTGGTTTGATTTTCAAAATAACATAAGGAGGGTTTAAAAAAAGAGAGATAAGGGCTGTACAACAAGGTTGTTTTGGAACTATTCATGATATGATTAAGTTTGGTTGGAGTGGAATTGGACAGTTAGGGAATTAGTTAAATACTTGATTGGTTTATTTAGGCCTTTTAGTTCCTTTAGGATTTTCTTGTGAAGTGGTTAGTTAATTGTTTGTATAATAAAGGCTTGTAACATTACGTTTTCGCACATATGAATTGGTTATATATAAGTCTTGCAATTTTGGACATTCAAAGCCGAAAACACACCAATACCAATTTATGATATACTTAGGAAGACAATTAGTTGGCCTTCTATTAAATAACCCATGATAAATACAATATCCATAATTATAATACATCTAGGAGGAATATCACTGGGATATTTAAGAATTAATAGCTAATTAATGCAATTGAATCCCTAACACTAAAATGTGAATTAGGGTTTCTTGAAAATAAAGGTAAAACCTATACTCACCTTAGATATCACACACCAAGAAAAGCAAAGATAGATAAAACACTGATAAATCATTGATATTACTCACAATCACTCACATGTGTTGCACTCATCATAATAAAAAGCTTGATTAATAAGAGTTGAGGTTTAAGAGAAAGAACCCTCAAAGAGGAGTAATTTTATTCAAAACTAAGATAATCATAATATGTTTATGACAAAAGAAAGGACTATTTACAATAATCCAAAACCTAATAAGACAAATAAAATGACTAAAATACTTTAATAATAAACCTAATAAAAGACTTAGTGAAATAATTTAAAATGAGTAAAGGTCAACATTTATAAGCTTTACATGACCACTAGCATAGGCTATGTTCATGCCCTTGAAGTTTGAGACCCACTACAAAACAATGAGCAATCCTTATATACATGACCCTAAACACAAGCAACACGAGCATGCACTTCACTCATGTTGCACACAAAAGCTTCTTTTCTCCACGCATTTGCCTCTAGTCTCAGCAGAACTCCCAACACGACTTATGTTGCCACTTGTATAGAATTTTCCTTATTTTATCTCATTCAAAATTAAGTCTCCACTCAACATATTTATAAACATTGTAAGGACCCGCTATCACCCTTATAATAAAAACACGTGATAACAGCTCTAACCACATATAACCTATATGATATGTAAGATTATCCTAGAAGAAGTGTTTAAAGTATTATTTGCCTAAACCCTCAATACTCAACTAATAAATTTGAAAACTATTGATTTTTTTTTTAAAACTTGTAATAAGAACATAACATCACATTTATCATATATTTTAAGGGAAATAAGTTCAGGATATACATATAGCTAGGTTTAGATATTACAAACAAAGGCTTCTTAGAAGCCTTCTACAAAAGCCACAAAAGGTAATTCAACCTATAACATCTAATATAAACATCAAAAGATTCCATAACTAGTCTATTACAAAATAGGAATTCCATCCTGGTCCATAGTCACATTTAGTCCTCCAGGTCATCTAGGAAATCCTCAAAGTCGGTACCATAACCCATATTCGCGTAAAATTCATCTTGATCGTCACCTGAAATAGTTAAAAAATATGAGCCAAAGGCCCAATACACAAGTAACGAATACAAATGCGAAGTGATCCACTCATACTTAAACTAAATTCAAATGCAATAGTCATTAGATTATTAGTTAATCTTTAGTTAGCCAAACAACACTAAAGTGTTCAAACTCTGAACAACAGGGATTTATGGGGGAACCTGAGTAACGATCACGACGCTCAAGGGGTTGATATAAGTAGCTCAGATACTCATATCTCCTAGATAATTTTATCCAAAATGAAAAAGTAATCTGATTTAGGGTTCTCAGCCGTTTCTCGACTTTACTTAACTTAATCCATAATATCACATAATTCAAGTGTTCCCATAAATATTGAATTAAATCATATTATTTCCTTTCAACAATAAGCAAGTGTTATACCGATACCACCTTATCAATTACCCACTGAACCACTTATGAAAATCATTTCAAAATGATAAGGCTGGTCCAAGCGCTTAAAACTACCATGCCCCCAATCTGAGCAGGGTACCACTCTCCAAACCAGATTCAATGATATAAAAGACACCATACAAGCAATTATTAAATTTCCTTAATTTAAAGTAATTTTAAAGGATGTCTATCCTAAAAAGAGAATCAAGCAAGTTACTACATACTTGAAATAGCTTGGGAACTAATATGATGTTTGGAATAGCTATGAATTTCCCAATTTATATTTTATAAATGTTATATATAAGGGTAGTCTAAGCATCTAAAACTACTATGCCTCCACTCTGAGCAAGGTACCGCTCCCGAATCAGATTCAACGGTGTAAAGACACTATACAAGCAATTATTAAATTTCCTTAATTTAAAGTAATTTTAAAGGATGTCTATCCTAAACAGAGAATTAAGCAAGTTATTACATACCTGAAATAGCTCAGGAACTAATAGGGTTAGTCAAGCGAGGATCTATCACTATACAAAGAAAATATTAAATTTCTCACTTAGTTCAAGCACTAATCAACTATTTTTAAACATAAACAATCAAAGAAATTCAAATAAATTATTAAAAAGTCATAACATAGTATTTAAACATCATACAATACTCAATAAATACTTAATTGATCATTATCAAGCTTTGAAAAATATTAGAGGAAGTTTTTGAAATTGGAAACTACAGGAGACATGCCGGCCTTCAATGTCAGCGGCGTTGGTCTGGTGTACTCTGCACTAAAAACTCAACGCTTACCATTGTTGGCAGCGTTCAACAATACGCGGCTACGTTGTGGTCTACACCAATGGCTTTGAGCCTGTGTAGACTAAAACTCTAACTTTCCAAAATTTTTAGAGTTCCACGGGGTTAGTCCATGCCCGTGGATACCTCCAACACCGGCAGTGTTGCTGTGTACACCGGAAGCATTTACCCCTATGTTGGTGGCATTGACGGCATACACTGCTGCATAGATTTTTTGGAAAAAATTGCAGAACTCCCTATTTTGAAACATAAAATTTTTACCACATTTTTCACTTCCAAACTTCCTCCAAACTCATTTCTAACTCCAATCTTCAATCCATATGTATTCTAACTCCTTTAAATACACAAAATCTTCATTTTGAACTCATCAAATATCTATGTTTACCATGCCAAACAAGATTCTTCATTCAACCCTTCACATTACAAAATTAATTACTCAAAACCATCTCTACTCTACTCATTCCCAACTCCATTTACTCCAACACTACATATTACTTACTTAACACAAATATCAACTTGTAAACCATCAAGATATTCATTCAAAACCTAGCTAACACATACATATCATCAAAATTCATATTAACATAAAACTCATATTCTAACCTAACCTTAAACTATCAAATATGTTCTTAACATAACAAACATATACCTTTAGAATCTTGGAATTGTCTTTATGGTCTTGCCACAAGGAAATGAAGGTCTTGCTTAGGTTGGGTGAGCTTTGGAAGGCCAAAAATGGTGTTTTTGGCTTCTATTTTCGGTCACTTTGGCTTGTCTGATTTTTCACACGAATTTTGCACAAATTAGAATTGATAATTATCCAAATATTGACTTTTGTGGCTGCTAAAAATATGCCTTTAATTGGCTTGGGTTTGGGCCAAATTTTTTGCCTATAATTAATGCAACTAAGGCTTATTTGGGTCCAATATTTTTGCTCAAAGTGGAGTTATGTATTAAACATATTTAACTTGTTTCAAACAAATTTTCATACACTTCACTACATATATAAATTTATAAACTCAATATTTAATTACATTAAAATATATCAATATTTAAACACACCAACACAACACATATATCATATACTAGCATAAATCATATTCATCATGCTTCATAATCATGCATAAATTCATTAACACATTTATAAAATATAAATTGGGAAATTCATGGCTATTTCAAACATCATGCATGCTACTTCCATAAATTATCTTCATTTTCTTAGGCTCCAATATATCTTCATGTACTCTAAGTACAAGGTTTCTCTAACCTCTAGCTCTTGCCCTTGTAGTTTGACCTATAGCTTGATCTGCATCTTAATTCCCATCATTTTCCTGAGGTAGTTGAAGATTTACATTGACAGTGCACATGATGAATGAAAGGAGCACATGTCACATATAGCATTTCAAACATGGCAGAATGGTTGCATCATTGACATGTTTATTGTAAGCCCCGGAAAATTTCAATAAATAATTTCAAGATGAACTTCGAAAATAAACCCTAAAAATCACTCCAAATTAAAACCGAATTTCAACTAGTCTTAAATCATGAACGAATTCGAAAAATTTTCGAATCTTGGGAAAAATAAGAATTCTCAAAAACAAAGTAAGAACTCAACATACTATAATTCCAAAACCACTACGTATGACAAATTCCATATTTAACTCCGACTTATAAAAACGGGTAATATAAAGCCCAAAAACAAATTATTAAAAAGCAAATAACGATTGACTTTCGAAAATATAACTTAATTCAAGAATTCCGAAAACATTAAAAGATATTAAATACTTACAAAAATGAAATTTAAAATAAATTTCTTAAAGTAAATACGTTGTATAAACAAAAAATATCAGTTTCTAAAGTGGCAAAGACCTAAACCGGAAAAATCACCCGGAAACCCTAATCGGAATGCAATAGCCTAAGTCCGACAACCTAGTGCCCCTAACCCTAGAGGTCGAGGCGTAGCTAAATATGTAGAATAGCTCATAGTAATATAAGTTTGTTTAAAAATATCAGATTGGTAAATTTTTGACCTATTTAGAACCAGTTCGGATACAGACTTCGAAAAGCGTGTCCCGGGGCTCGAGATATAAAAAATATACCAATGATACTGTTAGACTCATAATTTCATAAGATTTTTAAATATATCAGTTATATAATTTTTCGGGTTATAAAAGTTACAGTTGTAACCTTTTTATCGTATTTTCATTATTACCGGTAATTGATTAGTCTTTTGCACTATTCATTTTTATTTCATTACAAAATTTTATTATTCTTATAAAACCTTATATTTTTAGATAAATATTTTATATGTTATAGAAAATTTTGTTTTTCTAAAATTTAGTTCGTTTCAGGTCTTTACGGGATCAGATTCTGTTTAAGACACGATACTAAAAATAAAATATATTAATTTAATAATTGAAAAATATTTTAAAATTTTTTTTATTTTCATAAAATAATTTTTTTAGAATTTTTCGGGTTATAAAAATATCAATTATAGCCCATATTCGCGTTTTTGATCATACCGGTAACATATTTGTTAAATTACTAAAATAATTCAAATAATTATTTAATTTAAATATGAAAAATCTGCTACAAATATTTGAAATAAATTTTCTAATTTTATTTTATTAATAAATTATTTTTACAACCCATACCTTCAAGTACACCTTACACATATCACTTCATTTTCACTTTAATCTTTCTATACATTATCCCACAATTGATGGCAGATTTTTAACCTATTTATGGCTACTATTGTCCTTTATCTACTCATATTTTGACTAAATTAATTATTTTCTACTCCTCTTAAGAAAGTTACATTACACATTTATTACACAATTCAAATTCAAGTCAAATTTCAACAATTTCCCCTCTCTCTCCTCCTCCATTTTCACGTGCAGCATGGTCCTTTTTGGGCTACCTTGTTTTATTTTTTTCTCTCATTTATTCAATTAAAACACTCATTTTCTCTCACTCCTTCATTTACTCACTTTCCTTCTTTCATTCTTTAACTTTTCTCTCTCATTTTTCCTCTCTTTCTTCTTCATTTCCTCTTGTTCCTCCATGAAAAACAAGCTGCCCCCTTCTTCTTCCATGGCTTCCACACCTATTTCTTAAAGATTTCTAAGCAAATCTTCTTCCCAAAGCTCTATAGGTGATATAGGTAAAGTGTAATGAAGGTTTGATGCATCAAATGACTTTCCATAAGCTAAAAAGCTTAGGATGATGATGCCAATAATGAAACACTCCCTTTCTCTACTTTATTATCTTGTATTTTAATTATTCTTGTTTAAAGTTGATATGTTTGTAGATCTAAATTTTTGTAGCTTTGATTTTCGTTTATGCCATGGATCTTGTTATTTAAGTTGTTATCTTTGTTATTTCTTATGATTTATGTATAGATCTATCATCCACATGTCTATCTTAGTGATTCATGCATATTAAAATAGTTTAGAAGACTAGATCTAGTGTTTTGAGTTCATAAATGCATTAGATCTTTGTTTAATGTTCATGAACAACTTGCTATAGCATGATGATGGTAGGAAAATTGTAGGAAACTCAAGATCTATTTTATTTTCAACAAAAAAACTTTTGAAAATTCGGATGAAAATGGAACCATATTTAGAAAAGTGGTTTTTCAACTTCAAAAAGGGTATTTTTCATTTAAAATGAAGGGCTTAGGGTATAGATAACATAAATGAGTAATTTTGATGAGCAAAGTTTAGATCTATGAGTTAAAGTTTGTTTTCATGGGTTTCATCTAGGTGCATGTTCATATTATGTGTAGACCTTAGATTTGAACTTGAACAACATTTGTGAAATTCGTATTTTGGCAAGACCAATATTTAAAAACCATTTTTCAAGTGTCAAAATGTAATTTTTTTCTTAAGAAAATGAAGGCTTAATATATGAATATCATCAAGACTTCTTTTTACAAGAATCTAATGTGATTTTCAAAAGTTATTTTCAAAATAAAAATTCCATTTTCATATTTTGGCCAAGGCCTATTTTAAAAACATGTTTTCCAACTCAAAAATGAAGTTTTTATTTAAGAAATGAAAGGCTCATAAGATATGATATGTAAGGAATGGATTTTCATGAGCTTAGATAGATTTTATCAAAAGATATAACCAAAAATGAATTTTGTAAATTCGGATCCCAACCAAGACCAATTCTTAAAACCCATTTATCAACTCCAAAACTCATGTTTTATGTCAAAAATGAAGGGTATGGGTAATAGGTATCTTTAAGGAATAATTTTTACAAGTTAAAATGAGTTTAGGTATGAGTAATGTGTAAAACAAGTAATGGAATTAAAATGGAAAAAAATTGAGTTAGTGATCAAATTGTCAAATTCGTAATTTGAGATGATGCATATGTAATCACTTAATATTTGAGCTCAAATTGCAAGTTTTATGTGTTAAATGAAGTCCTTAGGTAATTGATATAGTAAAGCTTTAAATTTTAATGTTTTAAACAAGTTTTCCCCAAATGAATCATTCAAAAAAGTGGATTTTCTAAAATTCGGATTTTTGAGTAAATCATATTGGAAAACATATTTACAAAGTGTAAAATGAAAATTTTTATGTAGAAATGAAGGTCATAAGTAATATATATAATGAAGACTCAATTTTAACAAAAATAATTATATTTTCTTAAGTAATAAATTCAAAACAAATGGAAATGATCAAAGTTAGAAAACTAGATTTTTCAAAAAGTAGTTATAGTTGAAGTCTTGCAAAATAAAGAGTTCCAAAATTTTCTTTTACCAAAAATCATCAAGACCATGCATACATGAAACTCATTTCATGCCATTCATGTTAGGAAATCACTCATATTGCATGTATGGCTAATTTATATAATAAAAACATTACAAACATTTACAAAACTATTTTTCGGAATCAGAAACAGTTACTGATCAGATCTGATCCCTTTTTTCCGAGACTTAAATGTTTTCAAAACTTAAATATAATATTAGAATTAGATATATCTTTCAAATTAGATAGAAATCGATATATAATTTGCGAGATTCCGAGTTAAAATGACCAAGTTATGGCCGTTTTAACTTGGAATTCCCGTTTATGACGAGAATTACGAATTTGATAGTTCGTATAAGATCGTTTAGATTAGTTGGAGTTGAAATACTTATTAGAGTATTTCTTCCTTTTTAGGAGATCCCGAAATCGACGATTCCCTGCAACCGAATTATTATTACTAGAAGACCGGTGATCCAATGGCCGAGTAAGTTTTCTCCTTGTTTTGTTACCTTGATTGTGCTTGTAGTTAGTTGCATTAGATTATAGGAACAAGATAAAAATCGATATGAATGGGGATGGGATATATGATGAGGCTGTGATGAATGTATGTCAAAGAATACAAAAGCATATCGAAACCACGATTTGATTAGATAACTGCACTGTTCATATTATTTCTATTATGTGTATGATATTGGCTGGTCACTCTAAAGAATGTATAAATATTTTGACCTAAGCAAAAAATAAATTGATCATGCATCTCATCGGACATATTGCATTTGGTAGCGTGCTACTCCTACGTAGGTCGATCGGTATGGTCCGAGGACTCGTTTGAATAATAAGACCCGGGATCAGAACTCATTCATAGGAAACTAAGGCGCATCGGGGATGCATTCCATGTGTGAGCCTAGCCGAGGCGAATGCTATGAGCCGAGGGCTTGGGGACTAGCAGCAGTCGTGTAGACTTCAATACCATCTCTAACCCAAGATACGGAGAGCGTAAATCCGTTCTGTGTGTGAGTTCCGGATACCCATACATAATTGCTTACTCATGTGTTTGTTCATGCATAGCATATGATTGATTAATGCTTGCTTGTTCTGGTACGGAACTAAGGAATTCTCACTAAGCTAGTGTAGCTTATACCCCAATAGCTGTTTAAATGAACAGGTTATCTCAAGAATGCAAAGTGAGGACTGAGATGGTTGAAGCCGAGAATGGCTTCGGGATTTCGGAAAGAAATGAGAATGTTGAAGTTATCAGCTAGTTTTATGATTCGTCTTGTAATAGTTTATGTAGGGAAGTCTGTGGATGAATGTAATTGAAGTTGAATGATTTATATTTTGAAGTATAGTGGTTTGTATCGAAAGTATGATGGATTCTATTTCCTTTACATTGTTACTCAATTATATCAACATAAAATGTATCATTCCGATGTGTCTCCTTTATGTGTTAGACGCCTTGTACATAGTATGAAAGCCTTTGCGTGATCAAGGTGGTCATTCTTAGGCTTTAATATTGTGTACGGCGGACTGCCACGTTTAGGGTACCTTCGGGGCGTGACATTATCATTTGCAGATTTACCTTTGATCCAACGCTTTCTAAGATTCAAGGGCAAATCTTCCCCTATGGTGATATTAGTTAGGTTATTCAATTATTTTATGTTATTAATTTTCATTACTAAGTGTTAGGATTAATTTGTTATTTATGAGAATCTTAATTATATCTATTAGATCTTATAAGATTTATGAGAATCTTAGTTATATTATTTATTATATCTTATAAGAGTTATATTTTTTTTATGAGTTATTGCATATGAGCAGTCTTATTTTTCTTTATATGACACTTATGCCCCTAGAGTTGTTGGAAGTAGAGTATATAACCTCGTAACATGACATTACCAAAAGAGAGATTTTTATGATAGGAACCTAGAAGAGAGTTTTTTACTCTTCTTTTTTCAAACTTATCAATTCTTATAGGATTGTGGTGTTTAACAACTATTTCTTGATCTAATTGTGGCGATATTATCTTATCAATTAGACAAAATTCTTTGTTTTTGTTTAGTTATAATCATCTATCATATTGGTTGTAATTAAATAATAGTTCAAATAAGTTACTAGTGCATCATATCTAATAATTTAATTCATTCATATCCTTTTTTTATTTCATTTGATCATAAAAAAAAACCCTAAAAGTCCATAAAAATTTAAAAAAAATTATAAATTTCATATTTTTCAAAGAATTATGTAGCATGACTCAAATATGGGTTTTATTCGTACCATCTCAGTATTTCACCATTTGAGACATATCATTTTGTCTTAAATGTGAGACTAGATTGTTATTTACCAAGATAGGTAATTGTTATGTAGGTTATATTTTGTCTAGTTTTCTGTATTATTGGGGATTTGGGATTCTTTAGGTTAAAGGTACAAGATTGAACTCTTGAATAATTGTCTTAGGGTTCACATAAGGCGATCAAAGGTTACTAAGAATTATTTTTGTAATTGGTTTTATCGATTAGGCTTTCGAGGACCAGTTATACTCTTATCAACACTCGAAAAATTCTCAAAATTTTCAAGGAACAATGTTGGCCTATTTTTATTATTTAATTACATTTAATTTGCTTTTGGACTTGTCCAATCTAAGACAGAGGCTTGGATAAAGGAGGTCCCCAAGATCAACTCATTAATCCATTAGGTCCTCGTTTAATTTGAGCCTATACCCGTTCTACAGATTAGGCTAGGGCTTGAACAAACATAGTAGGATTGGGATAGTACACAAGTAATATACTCCATAACCCTGTCTAAAGTTACTAATCAATTCAATCAATCTTACATAAAGTGTTTAATCACGTTTAATTGTACTAATTCTAACAAGAGCATGTATACTACACATATCAACATATTTAAAATTCTTGGATGCGTTATGAAAAAGCGATAAGCATAGATTGATGAGACTTCAAAAGGATAGGCTATCACAAACTCAAGCCATTTAAGAAGTTCAATGCATAAGGCGTATAAGTCGATGCCCTTCTTTGGTAGTTTTCCGGCACTTTCCCAAACTCTATTCGTCTAGGCTTAATCGAATAAAAAAGCTTTTGGTGCTCATTCAATGGCTAGTGTAAAACTTAGTATTAAAAATCATAAAAGAATAAGATACAATGTATTCTCCCCCATAATATCATACTATTAAAATTCTGAGAATATAGAACGTGGAATTTTTCCTCTGAGTAAAATGCCAACAAATCATGGGGTCCTTATAGCATAGCCCGTTGCCGTTTGCCACGATGTCTTCCACTTCCACTGGCCCGAAAATATTTGTACCGTGGACGATTCATAAGTTATAATCAGAAATAAATTTAAAAATAAAAAGGATGTTTCACTGTAAGAAAATTGATTTTTAAACAAAAATATTCTATGAAGTAAAATTAGTAAAAAAAAGTGTTTTATTCATAAATGAAATTGATGATAATTTTTTTGACACCAATTTATGTTTAATTAGAAAATTTTTGTTTCTAAACCTAATTTTTTTGTAGCGTTTTGAATATACTTCTTAGGAAATTAATTAGGAAGATATTCATTTTATGTGTTTGATTAGGTATTAAGCTCTCTGTAATAGAAAATGCGTTGAGAGATGATAAGAAGAATAAGATGTTTATGAGACATATACATCCTTTAATATTCATCGACTTTGTTGTGTAAGCAGAATGATAAATAAAGGGCGAAGCTGAGTTTGCATGCTATTATCTATTTACCTATTTATTTATTCTTTTGGCTCTAGTTTGCTTTCTTGATCTAAGGTTTAGATGATGCAAAAGGGGCTGTAACATAAATTTTGTGGGGATTTGATATCATCTTTGTTTTGGTGGAAGGTTAGGAAACAAAATTGAATGTGGTATATATATATTTAAATCAGTTTTTGTTCCGTGCCTTTATTCTTTGTTTGTATTTTGTTTCGTAATTTTTCTCATTATGTTTCTTGGAAAATGAAGCAAGCTTTCTATTAAAAAAAAGTACAGCACTAAAAAGCTTTTTTCCTTTCTCCATTTTTATTTTTCAACTTTTTACTATTAAAATATTTTATTCAATCTATATTCTTTTAATTATATTGTGTATTTGAGTCACTTATATTAATAAATTAAGTGTTGCTTCTTGTTATTCATGAGTTGGAAAGTCAATGACATCAACAAAAATCCAAGTCCGTGAGCATCCAAAAATATTAAAGACTCGAATATTTTATACACACACAAATAAATATAATATATATATCAACATTGAGGACTCAAATAGGATGGTAGTGTTAACTTTAATATAATATTCAATCTCATTTGTGAGGTTGCTTGTAAGAAAGATAATGAGTTATATCTAATTAAGGTATTTTAGACAAATGATAAATTAGTACTTTATTATTTTTTACTGGGTATTGAACGTACAGTATTATTGATGTTGTATTATTATTTTTTTTAATCAAATTTGGGTTTCCCATCTCTTCTATTTTGGCTATGAAGCCAATCAAAACCCTGGGGCAAGCAAGACCCAAAATTTATCCCAAGTGCTTATAGGAAATTACCCCCATGTAACTCTCAAGTTGAACAAATCATTCATTTTATAACGACCTTTTCAACTGCACCCCCATGCAAGCTATGAATGCAAAATGAAAATTTTGGAGAGAAATAGTAGCGAGAGCATCAGGAAGCACTTAATTTTATGTGCATTATATCCTTTAATTAGTATATGAATTTGTGTATAAATATAGATGGAGAAAAATAAAGAGAAAAATGCAAATAATACCTTCAATCTTGGTGTGGACATTTATAAGTACACACTTTTCCCCAATGAGGGTAAGATTATTCCGGTCGTTGGTTATAATATTTGTCTTTGTTTTGAGTTGTGTATGTGCTTATTTTTATTCTTTTTGGTGGAACTAGGACTCCAAAAGTAGATATGTAATATTTTATATTTTTCATTTATGATAATTATCAATTTGGTGGGTATAAAATATCTTAAAACATGTATCCTATATAGTAGTTACATTTGGCTTTAGGGAATGGATCTAAAATAGAATCGCAATTCTATATTTCATTTTTTCTCTCATGCTTAAAAGCATTTTTAAAAATTGAAAGATTTTAAAGGAGAATTTGATTTTGCTTTGAGCAAAATGAAATTGTGATTCTAGTTTTAGGGGGAAACTTGATTTCCTTTTCTCAAAAGTAGAATCATAATTCAATTCCATTCTGGTTAATGCATATCTACTTAAACATCCTTTTAAATTTACTATATCTTTATTATGTATATTAAATCATGAATTAAGGTATTTTTGGCAAATATCACTATATATACATTCAAAATATGATAAGATTGGAATCAACAATTGTGTGAACTCTTTTTTTAATTTAAGATGAATTTATCATTGTTGTTGATTCTATTTCATTTCGTTCTATTTCTATCACAATCCAATTAGGGTTAAGGCATATTCAGTTCTGCCACGTATAACACTTAAGCGTTTTATGCTAAAACTACCCTAAGCTATTTATTTTTATTGTAATCATTTATTGACCAATTTTAGATTCTAAAATCATATATTAAGATTTGAAAATATTAGATTAAGTAGCGCAAAAATAATGAATTAGCAAATGTAGATAAAAATATCAATACAAGATATCTAATAAAAGATTTTATACACGGGCATAAATTAGGCCCTCGACAGAAAATACAAGTTTGAAAAGATAACTACAACTTCTATTTAAGAAAAACACATAATACAACATCTCTAGCCACTCCCCTTATTAATCAGCTCATACCTAATCGTCCTAAATCTAAGATATGCATGAGTATCAGGTTTAAAATCACCAACTGAAAAAGAAAGGAATGAGCCGAAGCTTAGTTTACAACAATACAATCACGCACGATATAACATACACACTTAAACTATATGCAATGCAACAACCAATAGTTTAAGATTATTATTTAAGGTGATTCAAACAATACGGAATTAGGGGTAGGTAAAAAAAACCAACTGATCGAACAAATCCGTATCTAAACCAAATCAAACTGAAAATATGGTTTTTTTTAAACAATTTGATTTAAAAAAAATTTATCAATCTAAACCAATTTGTAAATTTATGGTTGGTTTGAAAGAATAAACCGAACCAATCTATAAAACCAAATCAAACCGTTTTAGACAAATATAAAAATATTTTATTTGTAATTGTAAATTTTATTATGATAATTGATTACATGTTATATATGTTACTATAATTTTATTATGATATTTATTATATGATAAATATTGATTAATAATAACTTGTTCCTTTTTTTTTAAAAAAATTATTCTTTAGGTCTAAGACATATTCTTCTGTTGGTGACTTAATGTTGTTTTATATTAATCGTTCTAACTCTACAGAGTATGGATTTTCTTATTTAGTTATATATCTTGTTATGTATTGCTTTTTGATTATATATTTTGTTTGCATATCAATTTCATTCATAAATGACTTTTGTTAGTAGATGGTTTTTTTTTTTTTTTAGCCAAATTTGTTAGTAGATGGTTAATTTAATGATTTATTAGAGGATAATAAATTGTATTTTACTATGCACTAGTCAATAAGTGTGTTGTGTTAGTGACTAAATGATCTTATGAAAGATTATAGCTTACGAATGTAACGGATTTATTAAGTATTTTGTTGAGATTTATAATATGAATTTTATAGAGTAATTTTAATATTTGAATATCAGCACAACTATTAAATATTATAACTAATTTTTTTAATTAGAATTTTGATTAAATAATAATCCAAACCAAACCAAACCAAACTATTGGTTAATGGTTCAAAAATTTTTTATTCTAAACAAAACTGTTATTTAATGGTTTAGTTTAGGAAGAAAAAAAAATCAAACCATAAATTATGGTTTGGTTTGGTTTTCACTAGTCCACTCTCACCTTTACACATGAGCACTCACACTCCGGACAACAAGTTATGGGAATTTAGGGGTCCTGAGTAGCAACAACTACTAGATAGCTTGAATAATTATATCTCATATAGGAACATCTAGTAGTAGTCTCATCTAAAGCTCATAGTCATTACGCATCTCTACTTATCACAGTTTATACTACTAATCGACTCAACAAGTCCCATAAACATATACCAAATTGCATTACTTCTCTTTGGGTCTAAGTAGACATTATTTTGATACTGTTTACCCTATCAATTACCCATCGAACCATTAATAGTTGCCTAAGCACCTAACTATCATGCTAGCATCACTTAACAAGGTTGTTGCTCCTCGAACTAGATTAAACGATGGAAGCACACTCATATAATTAATTAGGTCATCTTTAAGTATTAGTTCATTTTAGAATGCTTATCCTAGCAAATAACACACAAGTCACTGTATAACTTATAATGACTCGATAGACAATAAAGGATCATACATAAGACAAAAGGTTGATTGAATATCTATTCAAGGAAGATTAATTTATAGAAGAATTGAGTATGCAAATTAATGATTCAAGTCATCTTGATTAATCAATTAATGTAAGGACCTATAAGTCATATGGCCTTGGGCTATATTATAGTTAGGTCCATTTAGGGTAGTTGGGCTTAAATGATTTTGACTGAGCCCTAGAATTCTAATTTGAATTCATTATTTAGATGTATTAGGCCTTTAGAGATCATAGGTTAAGCCTAATAAGAAGTGGTTTAAGTGTTTCACTTTTTAAGACAATGGCCTTTAAGGTTAGTGATTGAGTCCATTAGGGAATATAGATACTAAATTAGGTAAAAATAGGCTTTATTTTGAAATTAGGTCCAATTTAGGGTAAATATTTGTTATTGGACCTAAGAATTGTGGTCAAGCCCAATTGGAATTAAATTTGACCCTAATTTAACTATTGGTCTTCTAATTCCTATTTAGGCCCATTAAGGGTATTTCGGGGCTTTTGGGCTCATGGAAGGAATTTGGGCCTTCTTAGGTATTTCAATATCTGAAATTGATAATAAACTTAAATATTTTGAAAATAGGCCTAATTAAAATAGGTAAGGAAATCAGGCCCGTATTATGGAATTTAATCCGATAAAATATATGGGTAGATATAGATTATATCTTAAAGGTTTAGACTCTAACTGGTTAGAAAAAATTGATAGGAATTTGTTTAGGCCCATTTAAGTGTAAATAGGCCTTATTGGTTAGAAATTATATTACTGGGGCTATGGGTGTGTTTTTAATCCAATTTTATCAAACTAAGCCTATTTAGGATCTTTTTATTGTATTTAGGCGCAAAACCAATTATTAAGGCCTAAAATTGTCAATATTAGCCAAATCGAACTTGAATTAATTTCTAAATCCATTTCAGGTTATTTAGGTCAAGTTGAACTTATCTCATTATCTTGACCATTTTAGATCATTTAAGATATATTGAACATATTTTTACTATTTAGGCCAGTTTCGCTTATTCTAGCTCATTTGGCCCTAAAATAATTACTAATTTGATTTTAGAGTTTTGTTAAGCCCAACACAATATATTAGTCCATTTTAACATTAATTTTCCATTTTAAGTGAATTTATAACATTATAGGATATAATAAGCCAGTTTTTCCACATTTGGCTCGTTTACCTACATCTATCCATTATAAATTTAACAAAAAGCCTAATATATTAAAATAGTCCTAAATCAACCTATTATAGCTAATTATATACTAATTAAGTTGGTTTATCAATTTAATTAATTATTTGATATCAAACAATATTTTTCATTTAGAAACAAGGTTGAAACAAACGATTAACTGGGCATACAACCATTTGGGTCCACTTTGGTTGGTTTAATGGGTTTTCGATCCGATTTACTTGTCACACATAAAATAAAATTTCTAATGATAGTTGCCAACAAGGGGTGGTCGTCCATGGTGATTGCAAAATGGTCGGTTCAGCCATTTGGAAAGTCTACTCCATGGTGCATTTTCAAAAGTGAAACTGAAAATAACATATTTTTTAAAAATAGTAAATAACCTTAAAAAATTATGAAAATTTTCAGTTTACTAATAGAAATCTTAAAATATTATCCACAAAAATTCATGAAAAATAATATTTTTTTATTTTATTTATTTTTCTTAAGAAATACACTTATTAAAATTTTAAAATTAGTAAACCAAGTTAAAAAGTTGTCAAAATTTCCAATTTATATCCTAAAAATACTAAACCATCATTTCCATGAAGTTTACCCAAAAATAAATTTTTTAATACCTTAATTAATATCACAAAGTATACATTTCTATGTGCTTATTTTCTGTCCAGCTTTATTTTATTCATATTTATTTAATTTTACAATGAGAAATTATTACAAAAATAATATAAAACATATTAAAATAGAATATATATCACACAATTTCATATTTTAACACATTTATATCATACGCTTATTGAATCATACAAGAACAATATCAAAATCAATATATTTCACTTAAGCTAAATAATATGTGATATTTTGCCTAAATCATATATTTTATTTTTTTTTTTTTACTGTTATATCCTATTATTTGCTAATACATTTCATTATTACATAAATTAATCAAAATACTTACATGTAGTAGCAATGCAAGATTAAACCCTTTACTACCCTACTCTTAGGAATTTGATGGAACTCTTTTACCTCTATTCTAAAATCTCTCTTGATAAAAACCTAATTTAAAAACAAAAATTATAGATTAATGAGGGATTTAGATGGTTTAAAGAAGATATAAAAATAGTAGGTTAATACCTAGTAGGGTTTTGATGTTGGAAGGAGATTGGTGATACTCTAGAGTTTGTTTTGGGAGTAAAAATGAAGTTGATTTTCTACTGGTTTCGAAGGCTTTTAGGTGCCACTTAGGATAGAAATTATGGTTTTATTTTGTAAAAAGAAAAAAAGAACAAAACAAGGACATCATGTGGCAAATTGGGAAGTTTATAGAGATTATGAGTTAGCACAAGGATAATTCAAATGAAAAATGATTCTATTGGAAATAACATGGATAAGAATAGTGATGCATTAAAATTTATGGAAGATTTTTAGGTAGGTTTAGGGCTAGGATGGTTAATGGGTTGAGTTGACAATTTGGTTTAAGGCTTTAAGCTGTTATTAAGGTTTCAATGGGATTAGAAAAATAGCTAAAAAAGTTTAGGAATTTAATTTAGAAAATTTAAAGATGGTGAAACTAAGTTAACTAATTAAGTAATTGAAATGGATGTTTGATCAAAATTTAGGGTGTTAAGAAAATTAAGTATTGAATTTATAGTAAAATTGTCGAATTTAGGAAAATTGGGAAATTGTAACTTAGGTAGATGGATACATTGATGTTTAGGTTTGATTTAATTTATTTGGTATGATGAAATAAAAAATTCATATGGTTTAATCTCTATTTTCATTTGAAATTAATTTCTAACTTGAATTTGCTAATTCACCTAACCATACTTTGTGTTTCATTTAATCTAGCCAATTGAATTACCTTGGTTAATTTATTTAATTTAGGTTTTAATTGGGTTCAAATTTTCTTGTATTTTTATACTATATATTTCAAACTTTCAATGATTTTCTTCATAAACTAGTAAAATTTGGAATATTTCAATTTCAATCAATTTTGTTTCAAACCATTCATATGTACCAAATATGGCATTATAGTACTTTAGAATTGGTACATGACATGAAGATTTTATTCTCCCATATCTTATTCAACAAATTCTTGAAAAAAGTTATAGAATCTACCTAGTCCCCACTTAATCAAATGGAATATTACAGGCTATAAGATATAATAGGATTACTTGTTTATCCTACTTTTAAGAGAAGGAGTGGTAGGAAATTTTTTTGGTTTTAAAAACCTGATCCCTTTCTTCTCAATTAGTTATTTTAAATAAAAAAAGCGAGAAACTATCATGAGGAAGTCATACATTCAAAATAAATGGTAGAAAAATGCAAAATGTATTCCAAACACTTATTATGATATTGAAGTCTAAGGAAAAAAATTAATAAATTATAATGTAATGGTTAGGGGTGGTTGCATACTCATATTGTTGTTCCGTTCGGTTTGCCTTCTAAACTTAATCGAACTATATATTACCATTTAATTGTTATTTTCAATTTAGACCTAATTGTATGGTTTCATTCTTAAGTTTTTTTTTTAACCAAAAATAAAAAACAATTTAGACGATTTGAACCATTTTTTAAAATAAAAATACATTGAAACGACCCTACCCTTAGGTGCTTAAGGATGAGTTTGTTCGCCACGCACATCGCCCCCAAGCGACATGTGCAAGGTTTCCAACATCTAGATGAGTTTCTAATCACATTTTATTATGAAATTATGTTTATGCTCTTTAGTAAAACCATATCGAGTCAAGAGACAATTTGTAAATAATTAACAAAACATTATATCAATCTGCGTAAAAATCCTTAAAGGAAGAGTGGAACGAAAAATTTAAGGTTCAAAACATTTTAGGATAGTAATAAAAAAAAAAAAGGGGCGTTAGGCTCAACCCGAAAACAAGTTTGGCATTTGGCCCAAAGGCAATAATATAGTTAAGAGTTTACAATCATCCTTAAACATAAAAGAACTAACATTTAATTAGTCTTTCAAAGTTCAATTTAAGTCCCAACTCGTCAAAATCACTCTCCATATTCGCTGGTCCCGAAACCTATAGAATCGTAGTAGAGATCCACATACGAGTCCTCAACAGTACTTAAAATAATATAAAGTGAGCAGTATAGCCTAGTATAATAGTAATCAAACACATACTCGCATGTTATGCATACTTAAGCTTATGCAACAAGCTCGATTTAAGTTTAATCAAATTTAAGCTAACAACCAAGTATTCCCAGTGTCCCACAAATACAAACACACATAAGAGTACTTACGAATCTCGCCAAACAAAAGAAGTAAGGTTTCCTCAGTAGATCACTCACCAAAGAAGAGGGTTCAATAGGTCCCCAGAACTTACTAAAAAGAAAATAATGTAAATAATCTCGTTTAGTTCATCTCCTCACAAGCTGCTACTAATGAGTATGGTCCATTGTAACTCTTTATACAGGATTCCATAATGCTGTATAACTCGTTAGAACTTTGTATCCGGTCCTAGTCAACCATCTGATCTTGAAAATTTCCCTATCGACTACCCCCCCAGACCAACCACCCATCCGCGGGGCCCTAAGTGCCTAAACTGCCACATCATCCCAAAGTTGCGATAAGACTCGCAACCTAGTCCCGAGATGCCATTCCTGGAGTAAGCGGTTAAGTAGCAACAAACACTCATTTAAGCCAACTTCAAATTCTTAGTCCTGTTATTAAGACTATCTTAGCAAGCAACACGCAATTACTACATACCTACTAGTTAACCCGAGCTTGTTATCCATTTCTAATCCAAAGTCCAATAACTATTCATAATTGAGAATAAAATTAGTTTATGACTAACCATCTCTAATCCACTTATATTGTTTGTCACACCTAAGTTGTATAGACTTAGTTATTCTGCTCTAAATTCATGCTTGGAAGGTTAATTAAGTCCAAGGAAGAAATTGGATAAGGTTTTATTCAATTTGGAAAAAGATTGAAGATTGACTAAGGCTGAAGAGAAGCATGACAGATACACGGTTAGATGTATGCTACCATGTTTCATTGAGCACATAGTGTGCTTTGAGACTAGGAAGAAGCATGGTTAATGCACAGGGAAATGTATCACCCTATGCTTCAAAGCATGGCCAAAAGAATAACCGTGCTTCTATTTTGTTTGGAGTTCAGAGAGAAGCATAGGGGAAATATGGCTTCGTATGTCTCCTTATGTTTCTCAGCACTTCATGAGTGTTTTAGTTGCATGAGAATCATGGTAGGAAAAACATCATTATGTTTTCATCATGCTTTTCTGGGTTTATGTTTTCCCTTTATGTTTTTTGATAGAGAGAAGCACGGTAAAACATAATGCCATATTCCCATCATGCTGTTTTGGTTTTCACTCATTTCTCATGTTTTGGGGATTAGATGGAAGCACGGCTTGTACATGTCATGTACTAGTCGTGCTTTGCTATATTTTGTGTATTTTTCGTTCAAACTTGGTATTTTCATCAAAACATGTTCTAGGGACGAATTTTAGTGATCTTAAAGGTATTATATGATCTTGTTTACATCTAAACTAAACTACATTCATCTTTAGTATGCTATAACATGATTAATCCGAGTTTCAAACTAAAACATCTTTTTTTACAACAAGTACCAAATCATCATGCTATCCCTAAAATTTTTCAAAGCCTTTTATGTGAAATCTTTCATTGAATTCATTTTAACAGCAATAACATTACCCCATGCTCGCATGATCCGACCACCTTTCCCTAAGTACTACATAGGCAATCAATGTCTTTTCCACTTGGCGCACCCAACGTTAAGCTCCAAAGGGTCCCTAGTAGCTCCAGTGAAAGAGTGAACTAGTTTAATAGCTTGGCCTCATCACATCCTTCCCTTATTTGGTTCCATTCCATTTGCTCCCTTAAGGTATTGAGCATGGTGTTGACTAATCCTATCAACTACTCATGATCATGGGGCAGTGGTGGTGGAGGAGGTAAGTCCTCAGGGGGATCACCATTACTACAATGGTTTCTTCTTACCATCTAGTGTATGATGTAGAACACAAATGAAATAGCAATTAGATGATCACTCCAATCCACCATTCACAAAAATTTAACATGCCACACTATCACATAAGTCCATTTATCACCATTTTTTAGATATAACATTGTAAATAAACATTTAAGTTTAGTCAAGTTGTTATTCATTAACTGTCCATTTAGGGGTTATCGATTTGAGCCAGTAGAACAATAATCAAGCAAACACGATAGTCAAAGCGTACCTAACCCCGTACTCTCGTTCACCGTCCTAAACTTAGCACCCTAATCATTTTAAACCTAAGGTTCTCATAACAATTGAAATGACCTGATCCTTAAGGTGCTTAAGGGTTATATTGTTTGCCACATACATCGCCCCCAAGCAACATATGCAAGGCTTCCAACATCTAGGTGAGTTCTAATCACATTTTAGTTATGAATCGTGTTTATGCTCTTTAGTAAAACCATATTGAGTCAAGAGACAATTTATACATAATTTAGAAATCATCACATCAATGTGCATAGAAATCCTTAAAAGAAGAGTGGAACAAAAAATTTAAGGTTCAAAACATTTTAGGAGAGCAATAAAAAAGGGGAGCTAGGCTTAGCCCAAAAACAAGTTTGGCATTTGGCCCAAAAGTGATAATATAGTTAAGAGTTTACAATCATTCTTAAACATAAAAGAACTAACATTTAATTAGTCTTTCAAAGTTCCATTTAAGTCCCAAATCATCAGAATCACTCTCCATATTTGTCGGTCCTAAAACCCATAGAATTGTAGTGGAGATCCACATACAAGTCCTCATCAGTACCTGAAATAATATAAAGTGAGCGGCGAAGCCCAGTATAACAATAATCAAACACATACTAGCATTTCATGCACACTTAAGCTAATGCAACAAGCACGATTTAAGTTTAATTAGATTTAAGCCAACAACCAAGGACTCCCAATGTCCTAGAAATATAAACATTCACAAGAGTACTCACAACTTCATCCAAACAAAAGGAATAGGGTTCTTTTAGTGGATCACACACCGAAGAAGCAGTTCAATGAGTCCCTAGAACTTGCCAGAGAGAAAATAATGTAAATAGTCTCTTCTAGGTTGTCCCCTCATGGGCTACCACCAACAAGCATGGTCCATTGTAACTCTTTATACAGAGTCCCATAATGCTGTATAACTTGTTATAACTTCATACCTGCTCCTAGTTCTAATCTTGGAAATTTCCTATTGACTATTTGTCGAGCCTAACCACTCATCATAGGGGCCTAAGCGCCTAAACTACTTCATAATCTCGAAGTTGTGATCAAACTGACAACCTAATCCAGAGATGCCACTCCTAGAGTAAGTGGCCAAGTAGTAACGAACACTCATTTAAGCTAAGTTTAAATTCTTATTCTGGTTATTAAGACTATCCTAGCAAGCAACATGCAATTACTATATACCTACGGGTCAACCCGATCATGTTATCCATTTCCAATCCAAAGTCCAACAACTGCTCATAATTGAGAATAAATTCAGTTTATCTAGTTGGTCGAACCTAAGTTGTATAGACTTAGTCATTCTACCCTAAATTCATATTTGAAATTTGAAAGGTTAATTAAGTCCAAGGAAGAAATTAGATTAGGTTTTTTTCAATTAGGAAAAAGATTGAAGATTGACTAAGGGTCTGAAGAGAAGCATGGTGGATACATGGTTGGATGTACGCCACTGTGTTTCATTGAGCACATAGTGTGTTTTGAGACTAGGAAGAAGCACGATTGATGCACGCAGAAGTGTATTACCCCATGCTTCAAAGCATGGCGAAAAGAATAGATGTGTTTCTATTTTGTTTGGAGGTTCAGAGAGAAGCATGGGGGAAACACGGCTTTGTATATCTCCTTGTGTTTCTCAACGCTTCATGTGTGTTTTAATTATGGCAAGAAGCAAGGTGGGAAACTAGTCCTCGGGTTTCTGTCGTATTTTCTATGTTTATGTTTTCCTTTTATGTTTTTAGGAAAAGAGAAGCACGCAAAAACACGACACCATGTTCCCATCATGCTATTCTAATTTTAACTCATTTCTCAAGTTTTGGGGACAAGATGGAAGCACGGCTTGTACATGTCGTCATGTACCAGTCGTGCTTTTCTGGGTTTTGTGTATATTTCGTTCAAACTTGGTATTTTTGGTCAAAACATGTTTAACGACGAATTTTAGCGATCTTAAAGGTATTAGATGATCCTGTTTATGTCTAGACTAAAGTACAATCATCTCTAGTATGCTATAACATGATTAATTTGAGTTTCAAACCTAAATGTCTATTTTTACAGCAAATACCAAATTATCATGCTTTCTCTAAAATTTTCCAAAGCTTTTTATGTGAAATCCTTCATTGAATTCATTCTAACAACAATACATTACTCCTTACTCATTACATGATCTTATTCATAATCTTTAGACACATGGAAACAATCATTTCTTCTCAAGTTTATTTCCAGCAAAAATCCTACCAAAACATACTCATTTTTCTTCTTTAACAACTTCAAACTTATCTTATCTCCTCATTATCACACATTCACAATACTAAAAGTCAATTTTCAAGTGTTACCTTGTTGTTGCAGCTATAGGGCATTTCTCCAAGCTTAAAACACCTTCAAACTTGATTTCCTTGCTTCCTTCACTTCCTTTCAACATCCCTAGGTCATTATCTGCATTCAAAACACCTTAAACATTGTGCTTTGACACTTGAAATCAACACAATTACCTTGTTACGAATTTTCTTGAGTTCCTTGTACTCCTTTTTCTCCTGGTTCATATTCATCATCCACATTTCCTATCATAAAATGGGTAATCTCAGTTGACTAGTGTTAATCATCTCTTAATCTCACTTAATAACATCTTAATTAAGGTTGGGGTCTAGGTTTCTTACCTTAGGGTTAGAGTGGGCTTCCTAAAAAGGCAATAGCAGAAAATAAAATGTTTATTAGGGGCTAGGATCTAAGGTTTCTAGGTATCTCCCTAAAATGCCACATGGTATAATCAAGGCCATCCATTTGCATTAGGCTTTTCTTTAGTAGATTTACTGACCTAATGTCCATTATTTATCCATCCTTAAATTCTATTTTTCCCCAATCCACTAATTAGTTTTGTTCATTCTCTTGTTCAAAATTTCCAATTATTTCCCGGCTATTTTATTTGAATTTAATTAATTATGGGTGGTGTCTAGATCATTTCATACTTCCTATTGAGAAGTTCAATTATATTTTTCTTGTATGCAAGTTCAAGCAATAATATTTGACATTGTTTACTTAGATAAATGGACACGTAAACTTATAGCGAGGAAAGATTCATCCATCATAAAACTATAATCATATGCTACTTATTTTCTTGAATTATCATGAACTACAATGATATACTAAGGCCGAGGGACGGATGCAAGATGAGATAGTTGGAGGGTTGGATCTCAATTAAATCAATATTAAAATTATCGATGCATATTTGCTTATTATTATAACTATATGGCATTTTATAAATGCATAAAAATTTTATTAATAATTTTACTGTGATGTTTTCTAACTTCACAAGTATGAAAATTGGTTAATAAATAATTAAGAGTAATTAGTCAATTTGATAACATATTATGCATATATTACTTGAGAATTAATTATCAATTAAAAATAGAGTTAATTGATAATATAATTAATATTATTTAAAAATACTTTATGCGATAAAATCATAACATTTGTAATTCGAATAATATAATTATTAGTTATAGTGTACTAAGAGTAAAATATAGTTGTTTACAATTTATTTAGTTAAATATAATTTTTTGATAAATGAATCTAATTCTATTAGTTACTGTGAAAAAAAAAAAATTTAAAAAATTGGAAAGAGAAAAGGATAATGTAATAAATGAGTGTTGAAAAAAAAGAAAAAAGGTGTATTGACATAGGAAATGTACACTCATAGGGAATTGAACCCATGACCTTATGAAGATAAAACCAAACACTTAATCACTATATTATTTTTAGTTTTATGTTATTATTTGTTTTATAATATAAATATAATACACTTTTTTTCTTATTTAAAAAATATTCAAAAAATTACTAATCCGAGTCTTGGGGACCCAAGGCCCCTATTGGCCCCCTTGTAGATCTACCCTTGCTAGAACCAGTAAAATTAGAGCATGCTATCTTATATAAGGTATAGGGTCTGTTTGTTTTAGCTTTTTTTCGACAGATACAGATACTTTTTCAAACTTTTTGCTAACAAATTATTTATCAAGAAATAGATATAGATAAAAAAAAGTTGACAATTCTCATCAAAAGATCAAATAGAGATAAAATTTAGATGCAATCGGATATATTTACACATATCTTTTAAAAAAGATACAGATACAGATGAAAAACAGACAATCCAAACAGATAAATTTCAATTTATTTTGCTTCTAATCAACACAATATCAATTACATAGACTGATAAGTAACTAGATAAAAGAAGTTGACGAATATATATATAGAAAGAGAGCAAGCATGTTCATAATACTAGAACTAAAACCTAAATATTAGCTTATTTTATACACACATTACAATAATCGAAACATAATATGAAAAATCTAATTTTTTTTGTCATGAAAGATACATATCTAAGTAAAATTTAAAAAAATAATAATAAAACAAAAATATATATATTTAAATACTTTCTCTTTTAAATATATAAAATAATTTAAGATCTAAACCGAATCACGGACTATTTACTCATGAAACCATTTTCATTTTTTCCTTTTTCCACTTCATTTCCGGGTTTTACTTTAAACTCCTAATCATAAAATTCGCGTGCATTTTCATATGTCTATTCACGTGATGCCTCGTCCTCCTAACAAGCAATCCAAAAGGTTTACATCCTCATTTATGGAAATAGACTTTATAATTTATATATCAGAATATACAAATAGAAAGGGTATACAACGGTGCTTGCCAGATACGTTAGGCACTATAACTCTCTGAAGGGTAATGCACAGATACGGCACAAATGCGGAACCAAACTTTTCTTAAAGTTTGAAAAGAATCATGAAAGAGCATAATTCTGAGAAAAGGTATACTTATAATTTTATTTTGAATCTTCAATATTTTCAATCATTACGAACTAAAACTTCCGTTGATTTTATAAATTTTTCCATTTATCGTTAACAGGTAACGACTCTTAATTAAATAATAGTAATTGATTTAAATAATAAAAATATCATAAAAATCAATTAAATAAAATAATAGAAAAGATCTCTAAACCCAAAAATGAATCATCAAAATCCCCTTACTAAAGCACAAAATAGATTATTGCATAAGATCACACTAGGGCTATAAACGAATTGAGTCGAGATGGTACAATGCTGAGCTTGAGTTCAAGCTTAACTCGAGATTTCAAAAATCGAGATCGGCCTACAAGCTAATTGAGTCAAACATATGGAGCTCAAGCTCGATTTGATAAACTACTTGAGGAGCTTGAGCTCGAATTCGAATTCAACAAATTTATTTTTAAATTGAACTCGAATAAATATTGAGTTGAGCTTGAGTAGTTTATAAACCAATTTAGTTCATTTACACCTCCAGTGACACCATACTAAAAATTGTCTTCCCCTAGCATTCGTCCTTGCAAAATATACTCCCCACCATCTTATAAGGTTCATAGAATTAGAGATAAGGCTGTAAGTGAGTCGAGACAGCTTGTAAGTTACTTGAGCTCGACATAGCAAAAGCTTAAATTCAACTCGATTATAATTGAGTCAAGCTCGAGTTTGAGCTACTCAAGTAGCTACCGATTTGATTTTGAGCTTTAAAATACTCACCTCATGAGCTTAATCAAGCTTAATTCAGTATTAATTCGAGTCAAGTGGAGTTTAAGTTTATCGAGTATTAAATACTCTTCATAGTCAAATCAATATTTAAAATAATAACCAAGCTTAATTTAGTCGATTTCAAGTTTATCGAGCATTAAATAGAATCAAGTTCGAGCTTAAAAATCAAAGCTTGATCGAGTTCAAGTTCGAGCTTGGTACTGTATTGACTCGACTTGACTCGACTCATTTACAGTTATACTTAGAGGAATGTAAATTATGGAGCATTGGTTTACCTTCTTTTACAAATCCTCGTGATATGCAAAGTTAAAGCATCTAATCGTACCTCTACACACACATCAATCAAACCCCTAGCCCAATCAACTAAGACAATTACATTCCCTCACTTCCTCCACTTCTTGTTAATATTAATTATGCAAGCTTATTTCGCTCATAATGCTAGAGTCCTATTTAGGGATGCAATCGGGGTAGGTTTGGGACAGGCCATATGAAACCCGAACTTGACCAAATTTCCTATAAAGTCGCCCAAACCCAATTCGTAACCCTATAGAATTTTATATGCAATGCCCAAACCCACCTTCATAGGATCATGGTCCCGATCCGCCCTGCCCTATTGACCCAATTTTGCCTTTACACTTTTTTCTTTTTTTCCCTTTTTCATCCTTTTATTAACCATTTTTCTACTTGTCTTTATAATATATTCTTCATTTTGCTTATTTATTTTAATTTCTTTTCATTTTACAGTAAAACTCCACATAAAAAAAAGTAAGCTGACAATTTATTTTTTTATGTATGATAATCAATCTACAACATAACATAGTAAAATTTACTTTAGTTAAGGATTGGCATTGATACATAAAGACAAATGTTACCTCTACATGTTAATCATGAGAAAGCATGATATTCTTAATTGGACAAAAATGTAATTTATACAATCATAAAGCTGTAAAAATGATAAAAAAATGGTCATATCCAAGTTTTGATGTCATAAAATTATATTTTATTTTTAGTAATTTTAGCATGTTGGATCGACCCTATAGGGTGATAATGACGACTCAAACCTAACCTGTAACCCTATAGGATCACAAAAGTTTTTCTTAAACCCATCCATAACCCTATGATATGAACCATGCCAATGGATGATGAAACCCGATACCACTCTGTTTGATTCAATTCCCACGACCGTTCGTGTTTACATAGAAACCACGACCCCTTGTCTATAAAGAGACAAGAACCTTGGTATAAACTGTAGACGCCATAATCAAATATGGAGCTTTCGATTGATAAGTCGAAAGTTGAATGCCACGAATAAGATACGATAAGTTCAGAAGAAGTTCTATCAAGGACCTAAGAGAAATTCTCAATTTCATTCAAATGTAATCTGTCTTGTTCATACAAAACCCAAGATTATTTATAAATACACATGAGAAAACCAAAATGCGCATGAAAGTACGCTGGCAAAATAACACAAGCACACTGGCAGCTTAGACACGATGTAGGATTTAGAAAATAAAAGCCAAGAGCAATCAGGGTTCCAACATCCGTAGGAACGCCGGCGGCCTAGCTTCTACACGGGCAGTATAGACGATGAATATTGGCAGCGTAAGGTCGGTGTAGAGTGAACGCCGCACGATAACAGAGTTTTCAACGCTGGTTGATTTCTTGAAGGCTGGTGGTGCTTGACTCAAAGCTGGTAGTGTAGCTAGCCAGCCTTGGTCCACTCACATGCAATAAGTCTTCATCCATTCTTGAGCTCGCCTTGATGATATTGATCAATTTGGATTTAGTCCAGATAGTGTGAAAATATATCTCCTCCTCTTGAACCTTCTGAATCAACCTGTTGAATGCTTCTTTGAATCTTTTAGCTCGAGTCCTTGAAGACAATCTAGATGGCATCACAAGTGAATCTACTCTTGACCTTCTAACCATGCTTCTATCACCCTATAGGGTCAAACTCTATGGGGATTTTAGACCATATAGGGTTTTTTAGCGGGCCGGACAGGTTGAGTATCATATAACAATCCACTTGGTTACATCTTTAGCCCCATTAGGTTAAACTAATGAGACCCTAATAAAAATATACATCATAATGTATGAGGGAGATATGCCACTCGCTACTATAAATCAATCACATGACCCAGTGATATTGGTAGGATGCAATCCATCACTTATTGTTATTATTGCCATTTGCCAAAATGTCAGGGTAGCTATTTGTTTTTCTTTTTCTTTTCAATACACTACCTTTTTTTTATTCATTTTCAATTTTTTTTTAATTTTAAGTGTTTTATCCAAATAAATAAATTTAATAATATACTTTATTGAACAATTACTCTTGAACATACAAGTCTACACATGTCAACGTTGAGTGAAAAACTTTATTGAGTTAATGAAAAATCCTAATTTGTGAAAGTGTAAAACACTAAACACTAATCATCGGAGGAAAAAAAACAATGAATACTCAAATGAAAATTTAAAAGAAAAAACAAAAGAAAGAAAAAAAGAAAAAGAGAGGTCAAGAATTTAAATAGAAGAGTAAAAGGTGTTAATGATTAAAAGTGTACCTCTCAAATTTTTTGAATAGGTAAAATTGAAAAATAGATGTTATGGAACAAAAGCGCCAAAAGGTGCAATATCTTAACTTTGCCACTAAGTTGGCCACGATGATATTAAAATTATTACCGTATTTTATGTATAATTTTTTTAATTTTATAGTTTAAATTTAAGGGGGTTGAGTATGAAAACCAATCAAATCTTACTTACCATCATTATTACCCGACTATTAGGATTAAACTCTAATATAATAAGCGTAGACCTCTAGATTTTATGCTAAGTTTTAAGCTTAAACCTTAAAACTGGAACTCAACCGGAAAACCTAAAGTCAACTAGGTCAATAACAAACCTTAATGAGTCTAGATCCGGCAATCCCACACTTAAAATCTTAAAATAATGAAAATGAGATAATCTTAGATTATAGTCTAAAATAATGTAATACGGCCTAAAAAGATCTGATTTGTCAAAAATTCATTCATCTTGGATCTAAATGGGATCAATTTTCGAAAATAGAGTTCTAACCCACGGAACGATGAAAATAATCCTATAACTTATTTAGACTTGTAATAAGGTGAGGATTCATAAAATATCAATTTCAAAATTTTTTGCATCTAAAAATATCACACATAGCCTTTTTATGTGTAATTTCTTTACTACCGATAATAATTTATCTTATTAATTATTCAAGTTATTATTCATTACTATTTTACTATCTCTATTTTTTCTTCCTATCTACTATTACAACCTTACACACCTATTTCTTACAATTTTTAATTATAATACTACTTTATACTTATCATATCTTACCTATTACTTACTTTTCATTACAAAAATACAAAATAAATTAATTCTCTCCCCCTCTCTTCATGAAACCGGTGCCCATGTCCCTCTATCTACCTATTTTTATTTCATTTTCATTTAATTTAATTCAATCTAATTTATCTAATTTCCACTCAAAAACTCTATAAACACTCTCTCTCTCCTTTAATCTTTACACATACTTTCTAAACACTACTAAAACTCTAGTAAATTCATTTCGCAAATCCTCTCTCTTCCTCTCTATAATGCCGTGAGCTCCTCTCTTCTTTCTCAAACAATTTCTATAAATTTTTCTTTCATTCATCTTCCATGTACCATCATCTACCTTTGGTAAATATCTAAACCCCCTTCTTTTCTTCATGTAAACATAACATGAACACTTTGTTGTTTTGATTTCTAAAACCCCATGAGCTTTGTGCTGGGGAAGAAATCAATAACAACTTGTTCATGTCTTGTTCAATACCATGTTTTATTTATAAATATTGTTATGTTCTTGTTTTATTTTTTCTTTTAACCTATATTCTATATATTACTAAGTAAGTATATATATTCTTAGAGCTTAAAGCTCACTAATCTAACCTTTTATTTACTTTCACATTTATTTATTTTATGCTAAATAACTAAGACTAGTCTTTCTAGTCTTAGACTTATCTTCATCAAATCAAAACGTTTTATTTTCTTTTCTCTAGAACTTATCCATAATCTAAGTTTAGAGAGCCTTGACACAAATCTAAGATTCTCATGATTTTTCTTATTATTTTCTTATTTTTCTTGATGAGACTTATCCATTTATAAGTCCTGATAAGACTTGAATAAAGATCTAAGACTTCCACAATTTTCTTCTTTTTCTTTTCCTTAAGCTTCCTTATGTTTTTATTTCCTTTTTATGGAACTTGTCCATAGTTAAGTTTCAAGAAGCCTTGATGCAAGCTAAGACTTCCAAATTTTATTCATATATATGTTTATTTAATTCTCTATATCTTTTATTTTTTATATGTGTTATTTTTCCTACATAACTACAAGTTCATATTCACGCATTATCATAATATTATTTTCTTGATAAAGTTTTCAAAGAAATAAAAGGAGTTATATCCATTCATTTAAAATAAGACCAAGCTCTCAAGAAACATGATTTTAATACTTAGGAAAAAAATTTCACTAAAACTTATGATAACGATTCAACTATATTAGTTCCAAACTGATTAAAGTAAGTTTTAATACATTTTTAAATGTTGATAATTCTTTGTTATGCAAATTTTTATTTATAAGAGTTATAGCAACATTTTGAAAAATAATAAGAACCAAATAATTTTTCTAAATCAAGTTTAGAAGCAACTCACTAGTTAGAAATCCACTTAGGAGATAAAATTGATAGACGACTTAAAGAACCAAATTTTAAGAAGTAAATTTATTTTTAAGAAATCAAGAAAATATAAAAATAATAAAAATAATGTGTAGGCACTTTTTTGTAACAAACTCAAGATTTTTATTTTTCTTTCCCATTACTTAAAAAGAGATTTTGTAAACTTCATTTTTCAAACTCTTAGAATAAATTGTTTTATGAAAAATCATTGTTGAGACAAACACGACTAGAATCATGCATATAATATGAGTATATATCTATATTAAAGGATTTTTCAACTGTGTGTGTGTGTGTGTGTGTTTTTTTGCTATGGAATTTTTACATGGTGTAGAACTTGGAAAAATAACAATTTAAGGGCTGGAATTTTCGTGTTGATTCTATACCAACCTATTTGGGAACCCAAATGGCTTTAAATACAAAATATAACCTTAGAAATAGATAGAACGATTCGAGTAGGTAGAAAATGATATATAATATATGAAATTCTAAGTCAAAATGAGTAAGTTATGGTTGTTTTAAATTGAAATTTTGCATAACGTGAATTTTGACAAAATTGATAAGATAAGATTAGAAAGTTTAAGTAGAACTTCCACGAAATACTTATTTTGGGCATTTCTTTTATTAAGGTAACAAGAAAGGCGACTTTCCCTATCCCGTGACCATTATGATTAGTGGATTACCCGCACTATGGTTGAGTGAGTTTGTTTCCTAATTTTGCATTTATGCTTTTGCTTGTAGCATAGTAGCATTAGAATAGGAAAAGATAAAAATCAAAAAGTGCATGTGCCTTATAATATTGGTTGGAATTATCCTAAATATATCGAGGCATGAATTGCTCATATTTAAATTGTTAGTTTAGTAATATATTGGAATGTCTGCAAATTCTATGATTGCCTCTAAGATATTAATATCATGCTTAAAAGGGCATAATTAAATGAATTCATGCATAACACAAAATGAGTCACATTGCATTCATTACTATGTCCTTGTTGGGACAAGAGTATAGTAGTAAGGTAGGCAGGAGCTTATATGAACTACATTTTAAAGGCGATAGTAGCCCATGGCCCATAACTCCTAATCCCAAATGGATGACGTAAATCCATTCAACAAATGATTTCGAGTTAATCATGTGTATCGTTTGCTCATGTGTTTGTTGCATCACATATGCTTGAATAATTAATTTGTTTGAACTTGATTGTACAGGTATATTGTTATTAAAATATTTCTCACTAAGCATGTAAAGCTTGCACCTCCTTAGATATCTTTTTCGGTTCCCTTTTTGGTGCTTGAAGCCCTAAGATACTCAGGTATAGACTTTTGATCCTTGAGCTTTTGAAAGAAGTCATGGCCTAGAAGTAGACTTAGACTTCCAAAGAAAACTCCTATATATTTTATTTTGGAATTAGACTATAGAGCTTAAGTGTATGTTTTGATGGGGGTATGCCCCCTTTGGCTATGCAAGACTCTTATTATTTGAAATAAGTTGTGATGTAATGATTTTCCATTCTTGAATGCCATTTTTATCGTTTCTTAAACTAATTGTTGCAAAGAATGGTCCTCTATACTTGTGAAAGTACGTCTTACACTCGATATCGAAGCTTTTGCATGCTTAAGGTAATCATTCTTAAGCTTTACTATTGAGTGTGGTGGGCTATTACATTTAAAATATCTTTTCAGGTGTGACAGTTTAAGTTGGTATTAAAGCATGCAAGAATAGAGATCATAGCAATAGAAATGGACTTAGAAAAAAAAAAAAGTAGAATGGAAATAAAATGACTTAGATAGAAAACGTATCGGTAGATTTAGATGCTGACTACCTTTCTTTTTATGAATAGATGTCATTATAAGAAGCTCGAGTTTAAGCGAAGAGATTCCAAAAAGAACACAATGAGACCTTTACCAATTACTGACTAAGACTAAGGGTTCTATGTGAGGAGTTTGCCCTAGCAGGATGCCCAAAATTCTTGAAGGAGAGGTTTAATTTATGGAAGAAGGGTTTGAAACACTCTATGTGGCAAGGTTGTCAAACTAGCGATTCTATGTAAAATCGCTAGGAGCTCAGTAGAATCGAAACATAAAATTAAAATGTAGAAACGTAAATTTCTACAACCTTTGCAAGATAGCTTTGAAAAATTATAATAATGCTTATAGAAAATGTAAAAAATGTAAAACACATAATGAATGTAAAAAAAAAAAAAAAAAAGACATTAAGTTCTTTTTATAACAACTCTTAATATGTGATATAACATATATAAAAAAGAGTGAATATAGTCAAAATTAATTTATTTTTTATTGTTTTGTTTAAAATAAATGATAAATTGAAGGAGAATCAAATTTTTCAACTTATTAAATGATTAATTATATAAATAAAATAAATAAGTTTTCTTGTAAACTTTACAACTATAACTTAACTTGATTGAATTCTATAAGTGTAAAATAGGAGTTTTCAAGGGAATGTGGGAAAAAGATAGAGAGAGTGTGTTGAAACTAAATAGAAAGGACAACAAGAAAGATGCATCATTCTAATTCCTAATAGTTTATGAGCTTGTAAACACACACTTGTATTTTTTATATTTTATCTTACTTGACTTGAATAGGTAGACTCGGTCAATTTGATTAAAAATGTAAGAGTCTACCAAAAAAAGATTATACCCACAAGTCAACTTAGAAGGGCCTCCTAAAATCGTAAACTTGTAGAATCGTATGGGTAAAATCACAATTTTGACAACTGTGCTATGTGGGAGAAAGTAATAGAAAAGATTCGATGTTGCCCATTGAGAAAACAAAACTGGTCGGAGATGGAGGCAATATATGCAGTGGAGAGCATAGTGGGAATTTGGTACAATGAGTGTCGAGCCTGGATTTTTCATTTCTTCTTTAATTTCTTTAATTTGATTTGTATCAAACTCTAACCCATTTGATACAAACCCTCAACTATGAATTAAAAAAAGAAATTTTAATTTTTAAAAACGTTTTGGAGTATCCACTCGATCAAAATCGAGAAAAATTGTAAATTAGGATCGACGGATTGATTGATCCTAACTTAGCTACGAGTCTACGAAAAATTCGATTTAAAATCCAATTTTATAAACTAAAAATTTTGGATTTTGGGGCTATCCTATTAAAACCATATGGTTAGTACTTGAAATTCATAATTTAAAATTTATCATTTTAATACTCAAAAATAAATTTATTAATATACAGACTATGATATTTACAATTTATCATCAAAACTTATAATACTTGCAAAAGAATGCGATGGAACAATATGTAGTTCTTTTTATGAAAACTTTAATTTGTTAGTTATCTTTTAGATTTTTCAAATCTTTTCACTGTAAATTTGTTAATTTTTTTTTAAAATAGATTTGATTTCCTTTGTTTGAAATTCTAAAAAGCAATCCTAATTTTTTTAAATTGCAATTTATTTTTTAATTAAGAGAAAACGATTTTTTTAAGTGCCAAAAGTCCTTTTTTCCTTTTTATTTAAGTATATTTTTTATTTTTATGTTTTTTTTTTCTTTTTGATGATGATCATTTTGTCCTCCATACATATTATTTAAAAGTAAAGCAGGGATTCTACTTTTTATATATTTTATGTCTTTATTTCTCTTTTATTATTAATTTAATTAATTATTAATTTAATTAGTTTAACAAAAGAAAAAAGAAAAACATGAATGAACTTACCTGGGCGTGCTTAGATTTGGAGCAGGGACGTAAGTCAGGTACCGAAACTTAGACATGAGTCGTATTTCGTCGAATAGACCAAGTTGATGTCACCGAATACTCTGATTTTGTCGATTCACCCCGAATACGATGGGAAATGGTGGTTCCGTGGCTTTCAGCGGAAGATGGTGGCAGTGGTGACCGTTGGAGTTAGCCAAAGACGACTTTAACATCCTCGGAGGTGATTCAAGCTATTAATCCAAAGCTTCCTCTCCCAAAGATCACTTTGTAGTAGTGATTTCCTCGAATGGGAATAAAATAGATTTTTTTTTCTTTTTATTTTTTAAAATATTTTTCATTTTTAAGTTTATTAAATTTTATTCTAAAGAATCACTTTTTTTTTTTTTTTTTCATTCTACAACGTAATCCTAACTTTAGAACATTCCAATTGATTTTCTCATTAAGAAAGCAATTTTTCTAGGTGGCAAAACCTTTATATATATATATATATAATGTTTTATATTCTATTATTACTTTGTCATTATTCATTCTATGTATTTTATTTTTCCTTTTATTATATTGAAAAACTAAAGAAAAGAAAAATATAAAAAAAAGGAAAACTAAATCTGATTTACCTGTACCGTGGATTGCAAACAGGAGGAGGTGTCATGCTCCGTATCGCCCCTTCGGTCGATCAAATGATCAGGTCAGACTCCGGACTTTAGTTTGGATCGAGAAACAACGTCGACGGAATTGAAAATAGCCACTCCGGTGGCTGTCGAAGCAGGAGAAGATGTTGGGCACGCCTAATTGCAGGCACTAAACATTCCGGTGGAGTCGTTTTGCCAGGAATCCTCCTGTAGCACTTGATTCAATCAAATTAACCTAGAAAGTCCCAAAATCGAAGTTTTTAACTACGAAATCCTAACTTTATAAACTCTTTACATTTGAGCTTTTTGTTTGTTTTTGTGTAAGATTTGTATAGAATTCTTCTATCTGTGTTATTTTTTTCTCTCTATGATTCTTCAATTCTTGTCTAGAATTCTTCTATCTTATTCTCTTATGGTTTTTCTGTCTTCTGTTGTCGTTGTGTTTTTTTTCATTGATATGTACTAGATATTTATAAATGCTCAACCCGCTCATATACTGCTCACCTACCCACTCGTTGACATATTCGCTTGCCTCATTTGACCAGCTCGCTAATATATTCACTTGCCTCATGGGTCAGCTCACTGACATATTCACTTGCCTCATCTAGCCAACTTGTTAACATATTCGCTTACTTCATCTAGTCAATGGGAGCATGTAAAAAAAAAAAAAAACTAAGAAAAAGGACAATTTGTCACCTTGCAGAATCAAAGCCAATCTCCCTTATGCATGCTAATGACTTATTCATATAGACTGTTGGCATATGCATTATTTTAGTTTGCACAAAAATTATATTTAAGGCTTTGAAAAATTGGCTCAATTAAATAGATCAATTCACATAGACTATTTAATTGGGTTCAAAAAAATTTATAATTAAAATTAGTATTATATCAAGCCCAAAAAAATTTATTTGTTTTTTTTTAATTCTTTTTTTTTATTTTTATCTTTCCTTTTTTTATTACTTCTTTTTTTTTTCCTTATATATTTGTTGTGATGGTCTTCTTTTTATTAATTTTTTTTAATTTATGGACTAAATATAATATTAACATTTACTATAAATTGAAACCTTAAATGGGCAAAAATAGGATGTCTACTATGAGTCAATGCTGCAAGAAGCCACATTTGTACTCCGAAATGAAGGATTAACCACCTTTCTCGATTTTCAAACATGGAGAAAGTTAGGCCCGTTGTACATCTATGCCCATGACGAGCTAAAGGACCATAGTGATTGGATGAGAGCAAATTATGAAGGACACTTCTATTGGCACAAAGTGTACCGAAACATCCTCAAAGCTCTATAAGAGGTCCTTCTAGCCAACGAATATAATGGAACTCCAACTTGGAGATTATGAGATTTTGATAGATGTAGGGATGGGAGAAGCCGAGGATGAAGAAGAGAAGAAGAGGAAGACCTCAAGGAAGAACCTGTTGGAGGTGATCTCACCATACCATGGAAAGATTAGTTGTAGATCGAGGAGGAGAATGACCCCCATGGGAACATTAGAAGCTATCTCGAGTAAGAGCCTTGTCCAAACTTACCAAGAAGCCACTCAACCACCCTAATGTCGAAAGTGAATGCCAAGAATGGAACCCCAAATCCTCAAGTGGTGATAATTAATTCTGATGATGATGCTACTTTGGATCCCCGATTACGACCTAATGTATATGAACAAAGTGAGTATTCGATGGGCCACCGGGCATATCACAAGCATCTACTTCCCAACGTACCCTTCATGAGAGTCTACAATCAATCATCTGTAGAACTTTTCCAATGACGAGATGGATAAAGGAGTTCTTAGAGAAAAGGCAACTGAAGGGCTGCCAGAATATGCCAAGGAAGTTGCAAGGCAAAGATGGATGTTTGTGGCAAACTATTTGAAGGAGTTTGTGAGAAAAAAGGAAAAAAGGATCATCTTGCAGAAATCTGGGTGATGCACTATCCCTGTAAAGTGAAAAAAGAAGGAAATAGATGTTGAAGGAAGGAAGGAAGGAAGAAGGAAAGTTAGTAGGCAAGATTGAGCATATCTAATAGTAGTCCAATAGAAATTTTGTAAAAGACCTAGAGTATTAAGTCGAGTAGACTAGCTTTATGTTTTGCGGAAAGGTGTTGTTTGTTTGATTGTTGTGTTTTTCTTTCTATGTAAGTTTGCATTATGTGTTTATCACATAGACAATCCTTCATCATGTTTTCATTTCGGTTTGTAAGGGTCTTTCACCCATGGATGTTTGAAGTCCATTATGTGTATTAAAATTTTGTTTTTATAATTTAATTTTATGAATTTCTTTGCCTATTTCGTGATTTCTTATTTGAAGAATTATGGTACTTATGTTAAATTAAATTTATGTGATTTTTGTAAGTTCTATTAAAGAATTAATAAATTATCAAAAGATTATTGAACTCATATCATTAAAATCCAAACAGGCAAGCAAGAAGAGGAAGACGTCGCGAACAACGTTCTTCTAATGAACCGATGGTAGGAAGAAAACAACCTAAAGCGCCTCCTCAAAAATGCACAAGCTGCGCCATAAAATCAATAAGGCAACCTACAAGCCACTCTCGGACAGTTGGCTTAGATTCTAAACACCCTCATGCAACAACAAAATGTCATGCACTGGCACTGACCCCACCACAACTTGCACTGCAAGCTTCGGTGGAAGTGTCAGCTACAGGTGATGCGCAATCACACATCGTTCTTTACCGCTGGCGCTACCTCTAAGACCCTACAAGAGTTCCCTGCTTGAGTTCATTGAGAGTAATTAGTATTTCAATGGAGCCTTCAATAAACCTGATGAGACCGAGGAATGGCTTGCCCAAATTAAAAGATCTTTTGTAGCATTCAAAGTGCCCCACCATCTAAGGATCAATTATGTCACGTATATGCTTTGCTTGAATGCCTATGTGTGGTGGGAGTCCAAGAGCAGAGAGTTGATACCCCCAATCACATGAGACATGTTCCGATAGGAATTCTTGGAGAACTACTTTCCAGGTAGTCTTTGAGTTCAGTACAATACTGATTTTCTTCACATTGCACAGTGAGGTTAGACCGTTGAGCAATATGAGACGGAATTCAATCGACTACTCCAATATGCCCTTGACTCATACAAGCATAATGAAGAACGAAAAAGGCAGGTTTCCTTGAGTAAGCTGGATGAGGATTTGCATGTCAAGTTGGAAGAATTCGACATAAGGACTTTCTGAGAATTAGTACAAATGGAGCTAATAAAAGAAAAGCAAGGACGACAAAAGAGAAAGTTCATGTGTTTGGTAGGAGATTTCATGATGGAGCAAGTTTAACTCACCCATCAAAGAGATTTAGACCCGTCAACAACTTTAGAGGAAATACTAGCGGAAGGAAGGATGTATCCAAGCCTATCATCTGTTGGAAATGCAAAGAGATGCACTATCCAAAGAGGTGCCCTCGTATGCAAAATAAGTGAAAATTTTGCAGAGATTCGAATCATAAGATGCCAGAATGTCTAAAGAAAGCGACTACCACTTGTTACATCTGCAAGTGAATTGGATATTTTGCCACTAAATGTCCATAGAGAAAGAGCGCTCAAACATCTGGATAGTCAGGAGGACCTACTCCAGCAAAAGCTAGAAATGGAAATGGGAATGGAAATCATGTTTGATCTTCAATGCCTGGGTTAAAGATCTATAACCCAGAGGGACAATGGATGTACAAGGAGATGGTGGATGAAGGGATGATGTCACGTCCCAAAGGATACCCTAGACGCAACAGTTCGCCACATTCAATATTAAAACTCAAGTATAACTACCTCAATCATCACATGAGCTTCGATATCGGGTGTAAAGCATACGTTCATGATCATAGAGGACCAACTTTGAAACAAGTCGTTTAAGAAGACATTCATGTAGCAGTTTAAGAATGGAAATCATAACATAATAGCTTGAAATAAGAAATTATATAAAGGTCTTGCAATCATCAAAGGGGCATTTCCCCGCTCAAAGATATAGTTCATCGTATAGTCTAGCAAAGCCTAAACAAAATAATTACAAAGAGATTTACTTAGAAGTCTAAGTCTACTTCTAGTCTTTAACTTCTTCCAAAACCTCCTTAGGCCAAAAGTAGTACCTGAGAGAAATACTCCCGAGGCTTCAACCATAAATGTGAAAACTGTAAGAGATATCTATAAAGAGGTAAGCTTCTTCGCTTAGTGACATTTAAATCTACAAGTAAAGTACTCAATCAATCAATGATCACCCAAGTTATTTAATCAATCATATGAAATGCAAGCAATCACGTGAACAAACAATACATACGATTTTTCGAGAATCATATGTTTGAATGGATTTACCCTTCCATTCAGTGGGTAGGTGCTCCGAGCAACGAAGCCATAGTTCGCAAATAATATATTTTGTAGTTTTGTACAGATTCCTACAAATCGCTAAAATATAGTAGATTTGGTTGCCACACACCATTTAATTATAGACAATTTAAGTGATAGATGATTATTTCGGGTCCTCGACCTCATTACTATGCCCTTGTGCCATCAAAGGTATAGTAATAAATGCAATGTGACTCATTACGTGTCATGCATGTATCATTTAATTTAAGTAATCATGGCATAGCATTAATCGTTTAATAAGTGACCATAGAATTTGCAGACAATCAATGCTAAACTAAATCATACAATGATTAGTTAATAATTCCTGCCTCGATATACTTATCATAACTTCAATCATGTAAGTAAAACACATGCGCTTTCATATTTTATTTTTTCTTGAAGCTAGTGTCACTAAGCTACAAGCAAATACAAAAGTACAATTGCGAGAATTTAAACTCACTCGGTCATATCAGAAGCTTCTTAGTCTAAATATTCATCCAGGTAAGGTAGCTCGAACTCCACGTCACCTATACAAAAGAAATAACCGAAATGAGTATTTCTTGGAAGATCTACTTAAACTTGCAACTCTATTCAACTAAATTCGTCAAAATTTGCATAGAGTGAAAATCCAATTTAAAATAGCCATAACTTTCTCATTTTAACTCGGAATTTCACATATTATATACCGATTTCTACCTACTCGAAAAGATATATCCATTTCTAAGGTTATTTTCTATATATAAGGTTATTTGGGTTGCTAAACACCTCGGTACAGATTTAAAACGAAATTTTCCAGATTTTGCAAAACAATTTTCCAACTCAACTTTATTCAAAAATCCTTTAACAAAAATATATATATATATATATATATGATTGAAAATTCCTTTGAGTATATATATAAGCTCACTTTATATGCAAAAATTCTAATGGTAGTGTCTCAACAATTTATTTCCATAAAACAATTCATCTTAAAGTGTTAAAACTTAAACTTGACAAATTTCTTTTCAAAGTATCTTGAAGAAACTTTATATTTTCTTAGATTATTATAAATCAATATATTCTTATTTTATTTTCCTCATTCATTTTTTTAAACAAATAAATTTTTCCTTAACTTTGGTCTTTTATAATTTTTACTTTTAGTGATAAAAGAACAAAGTTACCAAAAAGTTATTAAGTTGTTGATAATCTATTTATAAATTTGTCTTTAAAATGGTTTTAGAAAATGAGTCTTTTATTTTTATATTTCTTTTTTAAAATATAACTTCTTGTTTTCTAAAACTTGGTCTTTTATTTCCTCTACAAATTTTATTTGAAAAGAATCCTCTTTATTGATAAAATCCTTTGTTTTTATTTTATCACATTTATATTCTTTTTCATTCTTTGAAAATAGATTCCTCCTTTGGAAACTTGAAAATCATTATTTTTCTAAGTGGGTTTATAAATTTATGGGTTGATTTTATTTTAACCTTGAAAACTAGTTTGCTTCTTGTTTTTGTTATGGAGTTTGAGAAGACTTTAAATCCTAAGCTTTTTGTGAAAACTTTGAATACTAACAGATTATTTCTACTAAAACTTAGGTTACTATATCGTGAAAGGAAAGTGTTTATTTCTTATATTTCCTTGGTAAAGCTATCTTTGTTATTTAAGAAAACTTGTATTATTTCATTTTCATATTGTTGATGATAACTCCATTATTTAATAACAAGTTACATAATAGAAAATTTAGTTTTAAGTTCATTTATTAAAGAAAAATTCTACTTTAAATTTAGTTGAGATAATATCATTATGTAGATGCATGTAGTATATAGATGATGAAAATATGAGATAAGAGGCAAGATAATATTAGTAAGCAATATAGCAATAATAAGCAAGATATTATAGTCAAGTATTGGGAACATTAGCTTCATCAAGGTAACTCAGTCAAGTATTGGGAGCCTTAACTTCATCAAGGCAACCCGATCAAGTATTAGGAGCTTTAGCTTCATCAAGGTAGCCCAAGACTATGTCCAAAAAAAAAAGAGAAAAAAGAAAGAAAAGAAAAAGGAATAATAAGCTTGTTAGTGAGCATTTATGCTCTAAAAATATATATAGACATATATATAGATAGTAACATATATATAAAGTTAGGTTAGAAGCATGATAATAACAATAATAAGATCCTAACAACAATATAATAACGTAATATGAAATTTATTCATGAACAAGAACAAAACGTTAACATAGTGTTGCTTCTATAACATTGGAATGTTTAAGAAACATACACCATGGTCATGTTAAGTTACATAACATGGTAGAAAGAAATAGGTAAGAGCTTTTACCTAAAAGAAAGTACGAAAGTGGTGGTAGAAGAAAAACTTGAATAGTGTTTATGTGTATAGGATTTATGTAGAAAAATTGGGTAGTAAAGAAAGAAAAGAGAGATTTTGGTAGAAAATGTTTGAGGAGAGATTTTGGGAGAGTTTTAGTAAAGTGAATGAGTGTGTGAAAGAATTGGAGGAAGAGGGGATATTTATAGAATTTTTAGAGTGAAAATTATGTGAATTAAATAAATTAAAAAAGAGAAATCCATGTGTTGTGTAGAAGAGAGAGGAGGCCGGCATGATCAAAGAGGAGAGAGGGAGAGATGTTTTTTTATTTGTTTTGTATTTTTGTTAATTAAAAACAATAAGATGTAAAGTTTGATATGAATAAAGATGTATGAGAAATGTAAAAAGTAGATAATAGGTATGGTAGAGCGTAAAAATAGGTATAGAAAAAGTAGAGATAGATAAATAGTAATGAATAGTGTAGATAATACTATGAAAAGTAGATAAGACAAATTAATACCGGTAGTAAAGAAAATACGTATAATTAAGCTATATCTGATATTTTTAGGTACCGAAAAATTATAAAACCGATGTTTTTTAAATCCTTGTATTTTTACAATTTTATTGGTATTATCGGAATATCTTTGCCGTCAGGGGTACCGAGGCACGGTTTTCGAAAGCATATCCCGTTCGGATCTAAAAGACATAAAAAATTATCGAATCTGATATTTTTATGCATGCTTATATTATTATGAACTTTTATCCACCACTATCTCAATTTCGTTGCTTCGGGATTAGGAACATGGGATTGCCAAATCTAATCTATTAGGGTTTGATACGTATTTGTTGACCTTAAGGTTTCTAGCTGACTTCCGGATTAGGGTTTGGACATAACCATAGCATAAAATCTAGGGGATTTTAGATGAAGTTAGCTGCTCTAGAGGAAGAGGATGACTATAGCTGCGATTTGGTTAGAGGTTAGCTTTAAAATCCTCGATTTGATAGTTTCCTTTTATTGTCATAAAATATAAGGTAAAGAATATAATCGTTAGATAAACAAGCAAGTAGAGCTCTAGAATGAGAAATAGGAAGTAAGTAACCCCGTGTGTTAAATGTAGGAAATATACAAGTGGCTCACCAAACCGCTTATACCCTTTTCGATATGGGAGCAACTCATTTTTTTATCATGCCTAGTAAGGCCAAGAAGACTTGATTACCCATAACCGCGACTAGCTTGAGTTTTAAGATAAGGACCCCCACGGGTAGTGTCATGGTAACAAAGGAAGTACTAAGAGATTGCCCTTTGGTGATTCAAGAATGTTTTTCCACCTATAATCTCATAAGGTTGGAAATGAATAAGTATGAAGTGATTTTGGGTATGAGTTAGTTATCTTCTGCAAAAGCTATGGTCAATTATCGGAATAAGAAATTAGAGTTCTTGGAGCGAAATTGGAAAGAGTTGTATTCATTGGTGAATCTACAGTTTCAAGAGGGAAGAAGTTGTATTCATTTGAGCTATTAGAAGAGTCGAGGAAGGGATTGATGGTTATATTGGAAATACAACAAATGAAAAGGAGGAGCATATCTTGGACAACATCCCCATCGTCAAGGAATTTCTATGTGCTTTTCCGGAGAATTACCTGGATTACTACCAAAATGAGAAATCGACTTCGAGATCGATTTGGTAGCCAACACAAAACCAATATCAAAGGCATCGCCCGCTAAGCTGAAAGATCTAAAGAAGCAACTACAAGAGTTGCTAGATTAATGATTTATTAGACCAAGTGTCTCACCTTGGGGAGCCTCGGTGTTGTTTGTGAAAACGAAAGATGGATCCATGAGGTTGTTTATCAATTATTGAGAGCGTAATAAAGTCACAATAAAAAACAAGTATCCATTACCGCAAATCGACGATCTCTTTGATCAATTGTGTTTTCATGCATCTATTTTTGCTTTAGATACCATCAATTATGGATAAAGCCTAAAGATGTATCGAAGACAGCTTTTCAGATAAGATATGGGCACTACGAGTTTTTGGTGATGCCTTTTGGATTAATGAACGCACATGCTGCTTTCATGGATTTAATGAATCAAGTGTACAAGCCTTTATTGGACAAATGTTATAGTGTTCATCGATGACATTCTCATCTATTCAAAGATGCAGGAGCAACAGGAAGAGCATCTATAGATGGCACTACAAATGTTGAGGGAACATAAGTTGTATGCCAAATTGTTGAAGTGTGATTTTTGGATCGATAGAATTTCTTTCTTGGGTCATGTAGTGTCGTAAGAAGGAATATCTGTAGACCTCGAGAAGATAAAAGTGGTAGTGGAATGGAAACCGCCAAGGACCATGACGAAACTGAGAAGTTTCTTGAGTCTAGTTGGTTATTACTGGAAATTTGTGAAAGACTTCCAAAATAGATAGACCATTGACTCGGTTAACTCAGAAGAACGAAAAGTTCATATGGACAGAGAAGAGAGAATAAAGCTTTCAAGAGCTTCAGCATGGCTTGTTTCAATGCTAATCTTAGTATTACTGAATCCAGAAAAACCATACATAATACATAGCGATGCTTCGAGAAATGGTGTTGGATGTGTACTAAAGAAAGATAGAAAAGTAATTGCCTATGCTTCATGACAGCTAAGATCACATGAGAAAAATTACCCAACTCATGATCCTGAGTTAAGCTACTATGGTGTTTGCACTCAAGTTATGGAGGCACTACCTATATGGCCAAAGATGTGAAACTACACCGACGACAAGAACCATAAGTACTTGTTCATGCAAAAAGAGCTAAATATGCGGCAAAGAAGGTAGTTAGAACTTATAAAAGATTATGATCTTGGTATAAATAATTGCCTAGGTAAAGTAAATGTTATGGCTGATGCTTTAAGCCGAAAGAATCATGGCTAAGTTGCTACCTTGCTCACAAGCCAAAAAGAGTTGGTAAAGGAATTTGAAAAGCAAAGTATCGAGTTCTTAGGACAAGATGTGGAAGTGGAAATTTCCAACTTGGTTGTGCAGCCGACTTTAATAGAAAGAATCAAGGAAGCACAATGCTACGATGATGCAATTTAGAAGGTGAAACAAGAAGTACTGGAGGGGAAGTATTCTAATTTTGAGATAGATGATGAAGACGTGGTGAGGATGAAAGGAAGATATTGTGTACCGAAGGACAAAGAGATGAGGAAAGAGATCATGAGTGAAGCACACAATTCAAGATACACCATGTATCCCGGAAGAACTAAAATGTATCAGGACCTTAAGAGCTACCATTAATAGAATGGCATGAAGAGAGAAGTGGCCGAATTTGTCATGAAGTGCCTTGTATACCAACAAGTGAAAATTGAGCACCAAAGACTGGGAGGATTGTTGAAACCATTAACCGTACCAGAATGGAAGTGGGATAAGATTACAATGGACTTTGTATGCGGATTACCGAAAACGTCAACTGGATGTGATGCCATATGGGTGATAGTGGATCATATCACTAAGTCAACACACTTCATTCCCATCAATATGACCTATCTGATGGATAAGTTAGCTAGGTTATATGTGAAGGAGATTATGAGATTAGATGGAGTTCCAATTGGAATTCTTTCAATCGAGACCCAAGATTTTTGTCAAAATTTTGGACAAGTTTACAAAAGTACATGGGGACCCAGATCCATTTTAGCACTACTTATCACTTTCAAACCGACAGACAATCAAAACAGATCATTCAAACCTTGGAGGATATGCTATGACCATGTGTCATGGAGTTCAAGGGAAGCTGGGAAGTGCACTTGCCTTTGGTTGAATTCACTTATAATAACAGCTACCATTCGACCATCAAGATGCCACCCAATGAAGCCCTATATGGATGGCCATGTAGGTTACCTCTATTTTGGGATGATGTGAAGAAGTTGGCCATCGGACCTAACATTATCCAAGATGGAACGAGTAAAGTTAGAATTATTTAGCAAAGAATGAAAGAAGCTCAAGAAAAACAAAAGAGTTGGGCGTACCAGAAGCGATGAGTTCTTGAGTTTAATGTCGAAGATCATATATATTTGAAAGTAAACCCTATAAAAAACATACATTAAGTGCGAGCGCAAGGGAAGCTAAGCCTAAGGCATATTAGACCATTTGAAGTACTTGAAAGAGTGGGAGATCTGGCTTACCGCTTAGCATTACCATCGAATTTATTGAGAGTATATAACATGTTTCACATTTCTGTGTTGAGGAAACATGTACCTAACCCCAACCGAATCATGGAGCTGGAAACGGTACAGTTGAAGGAGAATCTGACTTACGATGAACACCCAGTACAAATCTTGTACCAAAAAGTACAAAAGCTTAGGAACAAGGAAATCAAGTATGTCAAAGTTTTGTGGAGGAATCATTCTCACAAAGAGGCCACCTGGGATGTTGAGAATAAAATTCGATGAAGATATCCAAATCTATTTAGCAAATCAGGTATGAGAGTCAAGTTTTGAGGAAAAAACTTTCTTTAAGGGGGGTAGGTTGTAAATCTATAGATTTTATGCTTAAACCTTATCATCGGAAGTCAACCAAAAAACCCAAAGTCAACTAGGTCAATAACAAACCTTCATGAGTCTAGATCCAGCAATCCCATGCTTGAAATTTTAAAACAATAAAAATGAGATAATCTTATATTGTAGTCCAAAATAATGTAAACAACCTAAAAAGATCAGATTCATCAAAAATTCGTTCGTCATGGACACTAACGAGATCAATTTTGGAAAATAGGATCCTAGAACACGAAACAATAAGAATAATTCAATAACATATTTAGACTCATAATAAGGTGAGGATTCATAAATTATTAGTTTTAAAATTTTTTGGCATCTAAAAATATCAGATATAGCCCTTTTATGCATATTTTTTTACTTTTGGTAATAATTTGTCTTGTTTACTATTCAAGTCACTATTCATTACTATTTCACTATCTCTACTTTTTCTTATTACCTATTCTTACAACATTACATACCTATTTCTTACAATTTTTATTTCTAATTCTACCTTATATTTATCATATCTTACACATTACTTACTTTTCATTAGAAAAATACAAAATAAATTAATTCTCTCCCTCTCTCTTCATGAAATCAGTGCCCCTTGTCCTTCTCTCTACCTATTTTTATTTCATTTTCATTTAATTTAATTCAATCTAATTTCCACTCAAAAACTCTATAAATACTCTCTCTCCTCTTCAATCTTTACACATACTTTCTAAACACTACTAAAACTCTTGTAAATTCATTTCTCAAATCCTCTCTCTTTCTCTCTACATTGCTGTGAGCTCCTCTCCTCTTTCCCAAACAATTTCTATAAATTTTTCTTTCATTCATCTTCCACACACCATCATCTACCTTTGGTAAATATCTAAACCCTCTCTTTTCTTCATGTTAACATAACATGAACATTTTGTTATTTTGATTTCTAAAACCCCATGAGCTTTGTGATGGGGAAGAAATCAATAACAACTTGTTCATATTTTAATCAACACCATGTTTTATTTATAAATGTTGTTATGTTTTTGTTTTATTTTTGCTCATAATCTAACTTCTATATATTACTAAGTATGTATGTATATTCTTAAAGCCTAAAGCTCGCTAATCTAAGCTTTTATATTTATGCTTTTATTTACTTTTACATTTATTTATTTTATGCTAAATAATTAAGACTAGTTTTTCTAGTCTTAGACTTATCTTCATCAAATCAACACATTTTATTTTCTTTTCTTTTCTTTAGAACTTGTCCATAATCTAAGTCTAGGGATTCTTGACACAAATCTAATATTCTCATGATTTTTCTTATAATTTTCTTGCTTTTCTTGATGGGACTTGTCCATTTCTAAGTTCCAGTAAGACTTGAATAAAGATCTAAGACTTCCACAATTTTCTTATTTTTCTCTTCCTTAAGCTTCCTTATTTTTTTTTTCTTTTCTTTTTATAGAACTTGTCTATATTTAAGTTCCGAGAAGCCTTGATGCAAGCTAAAACTTCCAATATTTTGTTCAGATACATGTTTATTTAATTCTCTATGTCTTTCATTTTCTATATGAGTTATTTTTCCTACATAACTACAATGCATGATTATAATGTTATTGTCTTGATACAGATTTCAAAGAAATAAAAGGGGTTATATTCATTCATTTAAAATAAGACAAAGCTCTCAAGAAACATGATTTTAATACTTAGGAAATATTTTCACTGAGACTTAGGATAATGGTTCAACTATATTAATTTTAAACTTATTAAAATAAATTTTTATACATTTTTAAATGTTGATAATTTTTTGTTATGCAAATTTTTATTTATAGGAGCTATAGCAACACTTTAAAAAACACTAAGAATTAAACAAATTTTATAAATCTAGTTTAGGAGCAACTCACTAGTTAGAAATCCACTTAGGAAATAAAATTAATAGACAACTTAAAGAACCGAATTTTAAGAAGTAAACTTATTTTTAAGAAACTAAGAAAATATAAAAATAATAGATATAATGAGTAGGCACTTCTTTGTAACAAACTTAACATTTTTAATTTTTTTTTTCCAACAACTTAAAAAGAGATTTTGTAAACTTCATTTTTCAAGCTCTTAGAATAAATTGTTTTAGGAAAAATCATTATTGAGACAACACCACTAGAATCATACATATAATATGAATATATATCTATATTAATGGATTTTTCAACTATATATATATGTGTGTGTGTGTGTGTGTTTGCTATGGAATTTTTGGATAATGTAGAACTTTAAAAAATTACAATTTAAGGGCTGGAAATTTCATGTTGATTCTATACCGACCCGTTTTGGAACCCATATTGCTTTAAATACTAAAAATAACCTTAGAAATAGATAAATCTTTTCAATTAGGTAGAAAATGACATATAATATATGAAATTCCAAGTTAAAATAAGTAAGTTAGGACTATTTTAAGTTGGAATTTCACCCGAATTTTGATAAAAATGATAAGATAGAATTAGAAAGTTTAAGTATAACTTTTAATAAATACTTATTTTAGGAATTTTGTTTTGTTTAGGTGATGAAAAAGGTGACTTCCCTATCCTGGAGACTACTACAACTAGTAGATTATCCACACTATGGCTGAGTGAGTTTGTTTCCTAATTTTGCACTTATGCTTTTGCTTGTGGTATAGTAGCATTAGAATAGGAAAAGATAAAAATCGAAAAGTGCATGTGTCTTATAATATTGGTTGAAATTATCCTAAGTATATTAAGGCGTGAATTGCTAATATTTAAATTGTTATTTTAGTAATATATTGGAATGTCTGCAAATTCTATGATCGCCTCTAAAATATTAATATCATGCTTAAAAGAGCCTAATTAAATGAATTCATGCATATCGCGAAATGAGTCACGTTGCATTCATTACTATGTCCTTGTTAAGGTAAGAGTATAGTAGTGAGGTATGTAGGAGCCCGTATGAACTACATCTTAAAGGTGAGTAGTAGCCCAAAAGAACTAAAAAAAATTATTATTTGTGAACTTTGGTCGTATGGGCTCAAAATACCTAACCTCAAATAGAGGGCGTAAATCCATTCAACATATAGTTTCCAGTTAAGCATGTGTATTGTTTACTCACGTGTTTGTTGCATCATATATGCTTATATAATTAACTTGTTTGAACTTGATTATATGGGTACATTGTTATGAAAATATTTCTCACTAAGCATGTAAAGCTCATACTCTTAGATATCTTTTGCAGACCCCTTTTTTGTGGTTGAAGCCCCGATGATATTATACTCAGGTACAGACTTTTGATTCAGAAGCTTTTGAAAGAAGTCATATACTAGAAGTAAACTTAGACTTCCAAGTAAAAGTCTAATGTGTTTTATATTGGAATTAGACTATGGAGCTTAAGTGTATGTTTTGGTGGGGGGCAAGTTATGATGTTATGATTTTCTATTCTTGAATATCATTTTTATAACTTCTTAAACTACTTATTTCAAAATATGGTCCTCTAGACTTGTGAAAGTACATCATCCACCCGCTATTGAAGTTTTTGTATGATTAAGGTAGTCATTCCTAAACTATAATATTAAGTGTGGTGGGCTATCACGTTTATGGTACCCTTTGGGACGTGACAATAGAAATGTTGTAAGCCCCTCCTCATGTAATATCTTATGGGCATGCATTTCTAATAAAACATACTCAATTACATGCAAAGCTCACTATAAAATTCATTCCCTATTGAATTCATAGGTGTATAGTATGTATGGAACCTATGAAATTTCTAATCACATTTTAATAATATAAATTTCCAATGTAAGTTGTTCAACAAGTTGTCAATTTTTTCATATATATGTACTTTGTACATTCGTCTATTTGGTAAAATCCGACGATTTAATTCCAATTGCATATTTATGATGAATGCATATATCATGAACTTGATAATATAAATGTAAACAATTTCATTATGGATTATTATTACAAAATTGCAATTTATCGCTTATTTAAAATAAATAATAGCACAAATCCAATATTGTATTATTACAAATACAAAAACATCCTATGGAGAAATTAATACAACAAAAATAAAGAAAGGTTAAAACAATTTTGACTCAACCACAATCTTCTATTTCAATGAACAAATAAGCTTGGGCCTTCAGCATGTGTTAATTTAAAAGCACTCGCTTAATATCAGTAATTGAGAATTTTGGTAAGGTACATATAGGGTGCTCTAGAACCTATACTATGTATAGAGGTGAGTGCAAAGTACGAAGATGCTATGATTTATACCTGCCTTACGGAGCAAATTCCAATATTTGAAATTTGAACGTGCCTAATTAATTCAATACATATCTGGAATTTCCTTGATCATGCAAGTATAACACGTTCAGTCCCTATAAGTCACTAGGTTAGCCTTACCAACTATTCAGCCTTTATATTTGCAGTCTTTGATGTATGAACAATTGCTACAACAACTTTTTAATGAAGAAAGCAATAAATTTGATTAATTATGATATTTAATAACATAAATTTCTTTTGCAAAATTTTAAAAGAGGAAGTTTTATCAAGAGTTTGTTTAAATTATTTTTTATACATGAGAACTTATGAAAGGACCCTATAATTAATCATGCCTAGGGTTTCAAATGAGTTATGCTACTTACAAGCTACTCTAACTTGACTCGTTTTAGGTCCGGCTCGGCTTGTTTAGGTAAAAGAACCGAGCCTAAGCTTGTCCTCAAGCTCACGAGTAGGCTCGTTAAGAGCTCGTTTAATATATATAATGTTGGTATTATATTATTAATATAATATTATAAATATAATTTAAAATAATTATATATGCTAAACGGGCTTAAGCTCGGTTAGCTAAACAAACCCAAGTCCGAGCCCTTCTTGTTAGGCTTGTTTAACTAGTAGAGCTCGCGCTTGCAATAGCTTAACGGGCTCAAGCTCGAGCCTGTATATTCCAGGCTGGTTAAAAGCCCGACTTAGCTTAAACTCGTTAAAAAATAAATAATCCGAGCTCGAACAAGTAAAAGCCCGATTCGTTTGCACCTCTAATCATGCCACTATTAAAATAAATATAGTAAGTGTATATTAAGTATTTTATTACTGTGATCACAGTAGATATGAATCTGACTAAACCATAGAATTATTATTTTATATATTTTTTATTTGTAATTATTAGCATCTATTCTATATCAAATTAGAATCTCTTATGTTTCTATTTAAGAAACTATCTTACGTGCATTGTATATGTTTCAATTTCATAATTAATAAGATAAAAGGTGGTGAGTGGGATGTGAAAATTGAGATATGAAAATTCATGTACTTTTAAAGAGAAAATATTTTTAAAAATATATAGTTTATATATTGAGAAAGGAACTCTAATTGGTACTTTTGTAGAAATTGAATAAAGTAAAGGATAAACTAGTCCAACTTTATAGGAATTTATTGGGTATTTAATTTTAAAAAATGGATATATATATATATGTAATTATATGTACTTATATCTTCATTTTTTTTTAATCTGTTTAGTGATAGATGCATCCACTAGGACTCTAAAAATATATAAAACCAATGAAAAAACAAACTAAACTGACTGTAAATATAACACCTAATAATTTCAAACGTTATTATCATGTTTGGTATACAGGAAAAATGGTTTATCACGGAATTGGGAATGAAATGACAAATCCATTTGAATGTTTGGAACCATTTTGAATGTTTTTTTATTCATGTATTATAAAAGGGGTAATCTAGACCATAAGCTATCAATATTTTGAAAAGTGAATCAAATGAAATATCAAAATTTCATAAATTCGTATGAGTATCAATTCTTGAATTAGTTTTCACTTAACTATCCTTACACTACAAGAAAATTGAGATTTAGACATAAAATTTCTATCTCTAAACATAAATTTTGTCATGAAAATCATTATTTATGATTCTATCTGTAAAAATATAAGCTATTTTGTTAATTTTATATCGTAGAATTTTTATATTTAAAAGTCAATTTTCTTGTAGTGTTAATTTTCTTCAATGTCAATTATTCACCTTGATTGACTTACTTTGGGAAATGTTAATTTCTTTTTTGACCACTCTAAACACAAATACCTTAAACTAATTTAGCCTCTAAATGTTGATTATTTTTAACAACTCGAAATGTTGATATATTAAAAAACATACTCTCAAATGTTAATATTCTTTTATGTATTTTACAAATTATAATGACGTTTCTTAAAAAGTGTCCTTAGTTTATAAATAAAATAACCATGCATTATATATTAAATACTTTATCGGTTGTAAACTTCTAGTAATAAAATTGGAATGAAATCCACCCACAATGTAGAGGCAAAAATCAAAATCTTTTTTAAACATGTCATGATCCATTTTTGAGAACTTTTAAATGGGATTATTTAATTAATCATCTGATCATTAATATAATTATCAAGTATTTCATCCCATTAAATAAGGAACGGGACCAATGTTTAAAAAAATTAAGAGACCATAAAACTTTTTTTCCATACTCGATAATTTATGCTAACCAAAAGTGCCCTATATGTTAATTAAAAAAAAAAAAAACGAGATTTCGGATTGGAAAAGAGAATAGAATAAACAATGTGAAGACAATCGTTTGGGATCGGTAAAAATGATGTGAAGGAGAGAAAGAAGATAACTGGGTAAATGAAGTGTGAGAAAACCATGGTTTATCGTACTTATTGCTTACCCACCACTTCAAAACAAAGTCTATCTCCTTCATTGGTCCAAGTGATCATAACGTGACCTTTTCCCGTATTTATATATCCATTCCATTTTTCTGGCAAAATAATCCACTGCTTTCACTTTGTCGTCTTAATGTTAGCTTGGGGGAGCTTGTGGCATCTCCACGTGAGATTTGAAAGAAGACAATTTTTTCGCTTATTGTTATAAGATGTAGTCAAGGCATTGTGTTTAGCTTGTTATAATAGGAAAATACCCTAGCGTATATATATAAAATAATATATATAACTGTTTTATATATACAATAACTAATGGACGACACACTCGTTACAATAAAAAGTCTAACTTTTTATATTTTTTGACACCAAAGAACTGGATTGATTTAATAACAATAGATATAACACAATAAAAAGTGAAAATATCATTAATTATGGTGTTTGTGGTTGTTTTTACCACAATGAAAAAGTTAATCAAAGTTGATACCAATTATATATATAGCACAACAAGTACGTATTATAATTATTTTTAATGGTATGATATGAAATATCCTAGCCTAGCATGCATGATTTAAATTTCATTTTTGTGTATATATATATTGATTGATTGAATTGTATATGAAATTGTGCTAAATGTTTGGTTAAACAAAATTGAATGTGTTTGTAACCCAAAACAAATTTTATTTAACCAAATCAGACCCAAGCTCAAACACATAAACCAAGCCTAGCTCAAGGCCTTTTCTTTTTCTTTTAGCTGCTCAAAAGTCAAAAGGCAAATTATTAGATAATAACAAATCAAATTTTATCAAATATTTACATCCAAAATAGAACCTAGAGAAAAAATTAAAAATTCCAAAATACAAAGCAAAACGCAATGTAATTCTCCTTAAATCTCTACAAACAATTCACTCAAATCTTTCATTAAGACTTCATTCTCAACATAGGGCTAAATAAGGTAAATTTTTCATGCGTTATGGTCATATATTCATTTGTTATCTTCATGAAGGTGATTCCCTTTTTTAATGAGTTTTTATTATAAGAGTTGAATGTAATATTGATAGGCTAAATTGATCTAGAGAAGTAGATAGATCCTTGAAGTGAGATGAATAAGTATATGGAAGTAGTTGTAGTTGTAGTTGTTTTGGTAAATAAGTGAGGTAGTGTGATGTCTCAATGAAAAAAATGAAGTTAGGAAAGTGGTATGGATGATGTAAATGTGAAGTTCTTAAGTGTGTAGTACCGTTAAGTGTATGTGTTGTTTGTGTGCAATTCATTTGAGAGGAAAATTTTATGTTTAAGTTTCAATATATACATGTTTTGTTTTTCAATGAGGAACACGAGGGAAACACGGGGTAACATTTTAGGCATGTATCTCATTAAGTCTCGAAACAATACTACTCGAGGAGAAACACGGGGGAAACATGATTAGATTTATCTAACCATGCTTCTCATTGTGTGTTAAGTGAATAAGAAAATTAAGACAGCATGGATGGAACATAGCCATGTGCACCTAGCCGTGTTACCCTCTGAGTTCTTGAGGATTTAGCTTACGTGTGAACACAATTGGAACACAACCCCTTATATCAAACTGTGTTTCTTTCTGGTTGATGTCATGCTTTGTATAATGGGCGAAACATGGCATGTCCTATCTAACCATGTTTCTCTCTAACCAAAATTCTCAAACAAAAACACAAGATTTGTATTTCACCATGTTTCTAGCATAAAGGGAACTCAGCGACATGCATAGCCGTGTACTTGGTTGTGCATCTTTAAAAAATAATAATAAATAAATAAATAAAATTTTATTTTCAAAACTTTAAAATGAAGAAATGTATTATATAGATATGTGTATATATGTTAAATTATAAATTAATATGAGCTTTTATTTAAGTCTTGCATTGGATGAAGAACTTAGAAATTGTTTGTGATTAATATTTAATTTTATATGAATTGAATTCTATTCTTACATATTCTTCTTCTTAGTTGAGTGTATCTACTGGTCTTTTATCAAACATTTTAGGTATGTAGTAACTTGTTTGTTGGTTGATAGATTAGGCATATTCAATTTGACTTTAATAAAAAATGACTTAAAAGTGTTTGAATTGTTTGTGTTTATACAGTTGAATATGGTTGGTGGAGCGGCAACTTTGTTGATGATGTTAACATGATAATTGGGCAGTTAAGCGACCCTTGTCATGATATAATGACAATTTATAAGTGACTCAGTTAGTAGTCAATATGGATAACGGTATCGGTATAACATTCACTTATACTTAAAGGAAAGTGATATGATTTAGTTCACATTTATGAAATCGATTGAACTAAGTGATATTATGGATTAAGTTAAGAAAAAAATGAGAAACGGTTGTGAACCTTAGATGAAGCTATTTTCCTTTCAGTTAGATATAGGAGATATAGGTATTCGAGCTACCTATATCAACCCTCTAAGCAGTTGCTGTAACTCAAAACCCCCAAGTTCCTAATGGATTGTCTCCAAAGTTTGAATATTCCTATGTTGATTTGATTAACTTAATTAAAGATTAATAATTAAATGATTGTTGCATTGCATTAGATTAAGATTGTATGCCACAATGTATTTGTTTGTATTACTGTTGACTTGACCTTTGGTTCATGTTTTCCTATTACAAATATGGATGAGGGCGACTTTTATGATCAGTTAGGTTATGGAATAGATTTTAACGAATTTCTAGACAAGTGGGACAACTAGGAATCTCGACCATGACGACCTATGTTTTTGTAATAGATTAGTAAAAGATGTTTTATGGATGATGTAATTTTTATTAAGGATCTTTTCAAACTTGTATATATTTTGTTGGCTTGATCTTAAGCCTTTAATTTGTAATATATATGTATAAAGTCCTTTTTCATGTTGACGAAAGGATAACAAAGTTTATAAAAGTATGTATGATGCTACTCCTAATGATAGGTTTTGTAATGGACCATATGACATATTTAGACAAATAATCAATACAAACTCCTTCTTTAAAGATAGTTTTACATGTAATACTTCAGAATTATATGTGGCTGGGGACTGATTATGCCTAGTTTTAAAAATGAGCTGTGTCGGTTTACGTAAAGTGGTATCAAAGAAATATTTGTATAATTGTTTGCCTAAACGTGATAGATTAGGAGTGACCTAACCTTAGATGTGGTGAGTCTAGTATAAGAAAGGTTTAGGATTTGCTTGAATGATGTGTTTTACTTGTTTGTTTGTTGTTGTTTTTTTGTTTGCTTGCTTGCAATACTAAAACAATTTAATAAGAATAATGCATGATTTGATATGTATATATGTGTTATCAATGTGTTGCATGTTTATGTAAAAGATGGATAGGCTCTAAAGGCAAACCATATTAAACATAGAAAGGGAAAATATGCCTCCTCTTCCTCCATGGTCATTTACACCAGCTTCTACTCCATTTATTGCTCCAGGCTCTAATACTACACCATCTCTTGCATCGGGTTCTACATCACAGACCCTACAACAGACCCAGATACCGCCTTTTCCTCCTATTGCTCAAGTGCTAATGGGAGATCTAGCAATAATGTATACTATGTTTAGATATCTGTTTGCAATGATGCAGCAGTATTAGTAGATGATGTATCAGTGGTAACATCAGTTCATGTGGCAATACCATCCTCATGTATTGAGATAGTGCGAGAATGTTCAAGTTAATGATCAAGGTAATCAAGTGAAGTTATACGAGTTTAATAGATTAGTCCCTAATTTTGATGGAACTGATACTAATCCAATGGTGGTTGAAAGTTAGATCGAAGAGTTGGAAAAAGCTTTAATAGCTTGTGATACTCCAAAGGAAAGGAAGGTAATTTAGCTGTATATATGTTGAAGAGAGAAGCATATAATTGGTGAAGACTACCTAGCGAAAATATGCCAAATCCTATAGCATGGACCAGATTCAAGGATACATTTTTTGTTCTATATTTCCTAGTTTCTATCAGGGAGCAAATGATTTCGGACTTATTGAGTTTGAGACAGACGGGAAAGTCCATTGTGAAGTTTCCTTTAAAGTTTTATAGATTGCTAAGGTTTGCTGGTGAAGGGTATTATGATGAAAGAATGAAAGTACAGAAGTTTCAAAATGGGTTAAATAATGAGATCAAAGGGTACGTCAAGATGTTTTAGCTCCATACCTTGGCTAATATCATCACTAAAGCTAAGTTAGATGAATAAATATAGAATGATAGCAAAGCAAAGAAGGATAGAGGAGCTGCTTATTTAGGCAAAAGACCTACATCCTCCGGATCTTTTGGAAGCTATAAGAGTGTTAGTGCACGGGTTATCAGGGGAAAAGTATTAAACCATTCTTCGAAAAGAAAGCTGATTAGAAGATAGCAAACAAGACTCCTACTCCTATTTTTGAGAAGAGATGTATTGGATGCTTCAAGCCACATGAATTTTCTTATTCTAAATGGAATCCAAAAGCTTGCGTTGTTTGTGGTCAGGAAGGACACTAAGCTTTCGAGTGTAACAATCCAGTGTTGCAACCTATATTCTGTGCACACTGCCAACAGAGGGGACACCATATAGCGAGGTGTAAAGATAGTGATAAGATAGGAAGAACCACGCCAAACTGTGACGAAATTCGCTATCAAAATATGATATTTAACCCTGGGTTTTTCTAAGAAATCTAATGGAAAACTGTGACTCGAAGCAAGAACCTTGGTACGATTAATGATGCCACAACCGGTAATGGCAAATCAATTGATATGTCAAAGGAGTGAATGCAACGAAAATTCCTGATAAGTTCATAAATGAATTCACCTAAGAATTCACAGAGAAAACTCTCTAATTTTCATTGATTAAAAAGATATGTGATATCTTGATCTGTTACAAGTAATGGGTTTATATAGGCTTTAATTAGCTTTAAACTAAGCAACTAAACATTAAAAAAAGAAATATGAAAAGACACAATAGAAATTCAAAAGGGCACTACAAAACACCTTAAGGCCGACAGTGTATATGATGAAGGCCGACAACAAATGAAATAAAACAAAAATTTGTGAAAATGTTGAAAGTGCACACTGGTGGGAAGACCGATGGTTTAAGAAGATATGCAAGCGGTGTTGGCTAGATCCAGCGCCATACAGGTATTTTTTTCCAACGCTTAATATTCTCAATTCAAAGCTGGTTGTGTTAGACTTCATAATTTGACACTTTGATCATCTATGACTTGATTTGACTGTGTTACTTTGATCTCTATCATTCCCTTCTTCTTCAAAAAGATTTGTCCTCGAATCTCCAAACTGATGCGAACCACAAGTGACCTGCATTAAGACCTAACACTAATATGCTTGGAGACAACTATCACTAAATAGTCTGATCAAATTGACAAGCAACAAACCCTAACCTAATGGCTTTTTTTTATGAATTTTCTCTCTCTCTCTCTCTCTCTCTCTCTCTCTCTCTCTACTCTTCTTCTTCCACAAAATTAAATCAATCTCTAATCTAACCTAAAAACCCACAATTTTTTTAATCCAAATTCTTTCTTTCTTTTCTTTCTGTTCAAAAGACAAACAAAGATATGAATTACTCAAGTTATCTCTAATTGAACTAGATATGCTTAGAAAACCTAGAGCTTTTATACCAACCGATGCATGCTTGGCATGATTGTGTGAATTCCAGGACTCTAAGAATCGAAAATGGACCTCAACACAATGAGATATCTAGAACTAGATCTGAAATTCCATAAACCTTAGTATCAATTGATGGAAGAATCGAGACCCATTTGTTGGTATTACCTACAAGGTCGAGATCTCTATATCAAGATTCTTATGATTACTCAACCAACGGGTCACAGTTCTTCCATCAATTAATACCAAGATTCATGGAATTTCAAATCTAATTCTAGATATTTCATCGAGTTGAGATCCATTTTCGATTCTTAGAGTCCTGGAATTCACGAAGTCATGTCAAGCACGCATCAAATAGACCTAATAATAATAAGGGTAGACCCAATTCAAAACAAAGAAAAGTGGCAACAAAGGTGTTTGCTTTACCACAAGTTAAGGAAGCTCCTTCGGTGGACAATTTAGCGGGTACTTTGCTCGTTTCCAAACGACATGCATATGTCTTAATTAATACAGGAGCTACACATGCCTACATATCCAAAGAGCTTATGAATGAATGTCAACTTGTTTCCAAAGTACTAACTAATCATGTAATGTGGCTTAATATTCCTTTTGGTGTTGAAACTAGGTTGCCATGTGTTTGTAGAAATGTTAGTGTGTTGATTTCTAGTGTAAATATGCCAATTGATATGACGGTTTTATCTATGTTAGACTTCGATGTAATTTTAGGCATGAATTGGTTGAACTTATATAAAGTTACAATAGATTGTAATAAGGCAGAGTTGAGTTCTAAATTGGAGAATGGAAAATTTATTTATGCTCCTGAGAGATAGAGACCAAAAAGAATTAGTTCTATAGAGCTATGGGAAAAAGATGTAGTAGCAACAATAAATGTTGAAGAAGTGAATATCAATATGGCACCAATAGTGAAGGATTTCACATATGTGTTTCTTGAAGAATTACTTAGTTTACCTCCTAGTAGAGATATTGAATTTAGAATTGATATAGTTTCGGGAACAATTCCTATATTGAAAGCACCTTATAGAATGGCTTTGAATGAATTGAAAGAATTGAAACAACAATTGCAAGATTTGCAAGAGTTTGGTTTTATTCGACCCATCATTTCTCCCTAGGTGCTCCAATTTTATTTGCAAAGAAGAAAAATGGAAGTCTGAGAATGTGTATTGATTACAGAGACCTAAATCAAGTCACTATAAAGAACAAGTATCCTCTATCAAGGATTGATGACTTATTTGATCAACTAAAAGGAGCACTAGTGTCTTCAAAGATTGATTTGAGATCTGAGTATTACTCGCTTAGAATTAAGTCGCAAGATATTTTAAAGACTACTTTTCGTACCAGGTATGCACCCTTTTGATTTCTCGTCATACAATTTGGGTAAATGAATGCTCCAGCTGCTTTTATGGATCTCATGAATCAAGTGTTTAAAGATTATCTAGATCTGTTTATGATTGTATCCATTGATGACATTCTAGTGTATTCTTGAGATAAGAAAGAACATAAGGAACATTTGAAGTTAGTATAACAAATACTCAGGAAAAAGAAGTTGTATGCAAAATTTAGTAAATACAAGTTCTGGCTTGAAGAGATAACTTTCTTGGGACATGTGATATCGAAAGAAGGTGTGTTATTGATCTAGAGAAAGTCAAGGCTGTTATAGAATGGCAAAGGCAACAAATTTTATAAAGGTAAGAAGTTTCTTGGGGTTAGTTGGCTACTATAGAAGATTTGTTCAAGGATTCTCAAAGATTGCACCTTCTTTGACCAAATTGACATGAAAACATGTTAGATTTGTGTGGGACGACAACTATGAATCAAGTTTCCAAGAGTTGAAGAAATAGTTAGTATTGGCCGCTGTGTTAGCCCTATCAGTTAGTGAAAAAGAGTTTGTAATCTATAGTGATGCTTTAATCCAAAGACTAGGATGTGTTCTTACGCAAGATGATAGATTAATCGCCTATGTATCCAGATAGCTAAAATCACATGAGAAGAACTATCCAATCTATGATGTAGAATTGGCAACAATAGTTTTAGCCCCGAAGCTTTGGGGAAATTACCTTTTTGGCAAGAAATGCATAATATGCATAGATCACAAGAGTTTAAAGTATATCTTCACTCAAAAGGAAGAGATAGAGATGGTGCTTAGATTTGATTAAAGATTATGATATTAAGATCTTCTACCATCCCAGAAAAAGCAAGTGTGGTTGCAATTGCATTAAGTAGAAAGAAACAAATGAATATGGCAACATTGGTCATGGATCAAAAAGAGATACAAGAAGATTTTCGAAAAATGGATATTGAGGTGACTATGAACAAAATTGATATTATGCTTGCTAGCTTAACTTTGCAACCCATGATTCTGGATCAAATTAAGCGACACTCAGAAGAGGATCCTGAGAGTGTACAGTTGATTACTGCAATAAATAATGAGAAAAGGAAAGAGTTATGACTTGATGATGATGGTGTTTATAGATATGGAAATAGAATCTATGTATGAAAGGTTCATGATTTAAGAAAGGAAGTTTTGAAAGAAGCTAAAGCTTCAACTTATTCCATCCATCTACAAAGTACAAAAATGTATAAAGACTTGAAAAAAATCTTCTTGTGGGATAATATGAAGCGTGATGTGGTTGATCATGTGTCCAAATGTTTGACATGTCAACAAATAAGAATTGAACATCAAAGACCTAGAGGTGAGCTATAACCATTACCAATATCAAAGTGGAAATGGGAAAATATAACTATAGACTTTGTGTTTGCTTTGCTAAGAATATTAGCTAGACACAAAGTGGTATGGGTAATTTTTGATATATTAACTAAATCTATGCATTTTATTCCTCTCAAAAGTTGGGTGTCCCTTAGAAAAGATGGCACAAATATTATATGAGAAATAGTGAGGCTACGTGGCATACCAAGGGAGAAGCAAGATTTGTCAATCGATTTTAGAAGAGTTTGCATAAATCATTAAGTATATGTCTATAGTTTAGCATTGCCTTTCATCTATAAATAGATGGACAGTCAGAAAGAACCATTCAAATCCTAAAAGATATGTTAAGAGCTCATACGTTAGATTTTGGTGGACGATGGAATGATCATTTGCCCTTAGTTAAGTTTGCTTACAACAATAGTTACCAATCAGCCATGCAAATGGCTCCTTATGAAGCTCTATATGGAAGAAAGTGTAGATCTCCTCTACACTAGGATGAAGTGGGTGAAAGAGCTTTGATTGGTATAGATTTAATACAACAAGCTATAGAAAAGATCCAGATTGTTAAGTAAAGAATGAAAGCAACTCAAGATAGACATATAAGTTATGTAGATAGAAGATGAAGATCTCTTGAGTTTGATATTGGTGATCATGTATTCCTCAAGGTATCTGTTACGAGAGGAGTGTTTTGGTTTGGTGTTAGAGGAAAGTTAAACCCAATAATCAAGATACATAAGTCTATTTGAAATTTTGGAAAGAATTGGACCGTTAGCTTACTGATTAGCATTGCCTCCAAATTTGTCAGATGTACACAATGTTTCAATTAAGAAAATGTATATCTGATCCGAATGCTATCGTCAATACTAATTAGCTAGAGATTCAGCCTAATCTAACTATAGTGTATAAGCCTATCAAAATATTGGGCCGAATGGATAATGAAATACTCCAAATCTTCACTTGAGTTAGAAATTGAGTTTAAATAAATTAAACAAATCAAATGAATTATAGGATATAATTAGACAAGCTAACATAATTAGATTTATAATAAATTAAGTTGAAATTTGAGATTTTGAATCCTTAAGCCCCTAAATATGTTATTAAACTGTTTAGTAGATCCTTAAACCCTTAAACTTTTGCATAAATTCCAATTCCTTAATCCTCATAAAATTTGAGTTCATCTGCTTATATAAAAGCATCAGTTCTTAAACCCAACCTCAAATTAAATATCAATTTGATTTAAAATAAGTTCTTAATTTTTAATCTATTGACTCTAAAATTATCTGTTGGTCCCAATAATGTAAGCAAGAGGGGGGGTGAATTGCTTTTTCACAAAAATAAATTCTTTTCGAAATTTTCAATTCACTTCCTTTTGATTACTTTATTAAACTTAGAATTAATTAAACTTGCTGTTTAGAAACTAATCACAGCTGATAATCACACTTGTATATCTATTTTAATTCAAAACAGATCAAATTTAATTTTATGCGGAATACAGACAACTCTCTGAAGTACTCTCTGAAACAGGTTCTGAAACGTGACAGTTTATCAAATACTTAAATATAAATTGCACGAAAATAAAAAGAGTAGGGTAGAGAAAAATGCAAATCGATTTATAGAGGTTCCGCCTCGAGCGTCAGTCCTCTCTTCCAACTCCACGTTGGGGACCCGGTATTCCACACCGGTTTGTTCCACTATATCCAAAATCAAAAGTTACAAGCTTGTCTTGCCAATCCTCTTGGCTACAATACACTCTGTCCCAATTCTCACGGTTATCCTATAACACACAATTGGTCTAACAGATAACTTGCAACACTCAACCTCACTCAAAAAAAATTGAATGATACTCAATCAAGGAAATACAATAAATATCCTATCTTTCGAACAAAAATATTGTGAACACTTTGTAACGCAAGGACTTTTGAGAGAAATGCACTCGAAGACTTTTTCTTTCAACAGAGAGTTAGAGCAAGATTCGTTCTTCTCATCATATCTTCCTTGTTGTTGTGCTTCCTCTATATATTGTTTTATCTCAACGGCTAGCAAAGAAGTCGTTCAAAACAATTCGAATTCTTCTCAAATTGAAAATATTTGACTTGGCAAATTCCCTCCTTTGAAGTGTCTGTTACGTGTATGATCAATCCCGAATAATCTTCTTAGCTTTATCCAAATTTCGTTGATGCTGTCATCTGATAATGTCTCATATATCTTGATATGTTTATCCATAACAATTTGGATAAATACTTCAACAAACTATCCCATAAAAATAGTGATATCCTTTATCCTTGAAGATAAGCTTTAAAAGATCTTCGTTTCGAAAATTTGAACCAACATGAACTTGGTAAAATATATCCCTTATCTTTAGGAATTTGCTGACCACGTGAAACATAAAAATCTGACGATCTTCTTCCTCAAGAAAATTAAATAGACGTAACTTATAATAAAATTGATGAAATAAATCCCCTTGGATATTTTATCCAACTTTAGTGGAACAAAATGAATATACTACCCAAATATATTCATTTCGTGGAGTCAGGCCTTCAGATGATAAGGTATAAATAAATTCGCAACATTCTGTGCATCTTCTGTTCTGGAACAGATTTAGTTTCTGATCTTCCTTCTGAAAATGAATCTGAAATACCTTCTGAAAATGACTCTGAACTACCTTCTGAAACAATTTCTAAAAAATCTGATGATTAGTTCAATCATGAAATATTTTGGTTTTGGTTTTGGTTTTGGTTTTGATTGCTATACTTTATTTATTTGTTAAAAAGACTTTTACTCCTTTTTGTTATCATCAAAATATTATGAGAGATTCCAACATTCTCCCCCTTTTTGAAGATAACAAAACCTTATGATTAAAAACAAATATAATATCATATATCAAAAACATATCAGATTTAACCAAAACTCATACATACGGATCAATCACTAACTCACAAATATAATCAAATCTCATATCATAAGCATATTGCACAAACTATATTGATATCTTAAGATTTGTTTTTCATCATATATCTTCTCCCCTTTTTGTTATCAGAATAAAAAAGTAACTCCCCCTGAATTTATGCATATAAAATTCATTCAAGTCAAGGAAATATAGAGATTTCAGCATAACAGAAAATATCACAAAAATATCCAAAAGAGAAAATATTTTCATTACAAACCGAAAACAAAATATAGAAAATTCGCTAAGAGAAATTGTCTGTTAAAAAAATAAAGGACTCTATTTCTTTTTAGATGTTTTTCTTTGCCAGAGATTTCTTCCTGCCAGAGAATTTAGCAGGAGATGGAGTTGGAGATTGTGGAACATCAGTTTTGTTGTTCAGCTAGGGTCAACAGGAATGTCTTTAGCTGCAACAGGGGTTTCCTCAGCAGTAGCAGGAACTTGTTCCATTGGATCAGCAACTGGTGGAGTTGGTTCAGGAACATGTTCTGCTGGTTGCTCTATTTCCTCTGTAGGTGGAATGGAGTCAGGATCAGCAATATGAGGGATTCCAGCAGCTGATGGAGATGTTGGATCTTTAGGAATGTCAGCCGCAGGTGGAGATGATGAACCAGGTGTTGTTGTAGGAAAGACAGGATCAGAAATTGGCTCAGATGGAGTGGTTTCCACTTGAGGAGCGGGGAGGACTAAAGGAGATTTTTGAACAGAGGACAAATCAAATTTCTTCAAGAATGCTTCCATTCGAGAAGAAATGAGATTGTCAATCTGTTGGAGAGAGATAGGTTGGGACGTCTCTCCTGGTGGCTTCAAGGGAATACTCTCTGATTCAGTCTCTGAATCAGAATCTGATTCAACAGTTGCCCTTCTTTGATCTCAAACTTCTTCCCAGTCCCCAAACTCATAATCCCTTTCTCTTCTTTGCTGCAACAGGAGCTTCCCTTTTCCTTTGGCATCCTTATCAGATTTCCTCTTCTTTGATTTTTCAACACCATGTGGATCCTCTTTTTCTATTTCGTCCAAGATTCTTTTGAGAGTCAATTCTCTCTTGCGATTCTTCGGATGAACATAGAAAGCTCCATCAATGCTGTACCAAAATTTCTCCTTTATCGAAATACTCATGTGCTTAATCACTTTATCACCAATCTTCTTCATTATTTGAGGACTACGAACATGCTTAGGCATCTTCACATGATGTTTTTGCAAAATTTTCATGATTATGTTTCCATAAATCATGTGCTTTTTATTTCTCCACATGTGCCGTAAGATAATCCTAGGCAAGTCTAGTTGTTTTTGCAACTTCATCCCCAGAACAATGATTGCTTCCTCTTTAGAAATGGAAGTAGGACTTCCTTTCTTTGGTAATATGCACTCGATAACAATCTTGTGCAGCAACCTTATCAACAACTCGAATTCAGAAATGAAAATATCTTTGGCATGAAACTTTCCAATGCCATCATTCAAGAGTTGCATAGATTCATTTCTACCTAAGGTTATCAGCTCGTGATCATCCCCATGATCTAACAGACCTAAACAATCAATCAGCATCTTTCTATTGACCACGATCCTTTTTCCTCCAACTTTCGAGATCAACAATGTCTCATTTTCAAATTTCAGATTCTTGTAAAATTCTTCAACTAATTCTCCAATTATATCAATGCGTAAATCACACAACCCTTTAGCTCCTATTCTGTCTAGCCAAAAACCAGCATAAAATCCTTTCTTTTCAAAGAATTGGAAATCGATAAAAGAACAAGGGTGGATTTTGGATTTAACCAACCTGACAGGTTTTAGGGTTTCCTCCTTCTGTTTATTTCCCCTTTTTGATACCTTCTTAGGGTCAGCTTTCTTTTTCTGAAAAGACGGAGAGGGTGAGGTAGATTCAGAGCTTGCTTTCGCACTCTCTGATTTTGCGTCTGAATCAGCTTCTGATTCAGCATCCGATTCTGAACCACTTTCGTTATCAACTTCCTTTTCCTTAGTGGATTCAGAAGCGAGTTCCTCAGATGAACTCTTTTCCTCAGTCACTTCTTTTTCAGTATCCTTTGCCAAAGAAGGATCTTGAGATGCTTTAGACCTTATCGCGGTTGCCTTTGGTGTTGTTTCAACATGAACACCCTTAGATGATTTCGAACTGTGTTGAGAGTCAGAATCCACAGAGATTTCAACGGGGGTTTTAGATGGTTTAGATTTGAAACCCTTGGATTGAATTCGTGAAGATTTTCTTGGAGCCATATGTTGAAGGAAAACGTGAGGGTTTGAACAACACACGAGAGGATTTTGCAGATTGAGAGAGAAAAGATAAATTTTGAAATGGAAGGAGAGAGAAAAATCGATGGTTAAAAATTGCACGATGCACAAGATCAGTTATTAATTCTGTTTAGATTTCCAACAGAAAACAAAATATCTTTTATTCATCCTCTTTAATCGTGTAATCCTCTTAACCACGAATTTATGTTTCCAACATAAAGAATCTCGTAAATTGAGACTACTTGAGTATAAGAAAATGAATCTAATGAAATTTCTGATCGAGCAATTAATGCAAAATAAATATCAGAAATTACAAAGGATTACATATTCCTATTTCATTACGAATAAATTCAAATCGAGATTTTTCAAGGGGTTTTGTAAAAATGTCAGCTAATTGTCTTTCTGTAGGGACAAAATTAATACTAATATTGCCAATATTTACATGATCCCTTATGAAATGATGTCTTATTTCAATATGTTTTGTTCTTGAATGTTGAACTGGATTTTTGGTTAAATTAATTGCACTAGTATTATCACATTTTATTGGTACATTTTTGCAATTAATTCCATAATCATTCAATTGTTGTTTTATCCATAAGATTTGAGCACAGCAATTTCCAATTGAAATATATTCTGCCTCAGCTGTTGAAAGAGCTACAGAATTTTGTTTCTTTGAAGACCAAGATATTAATTTATCTCCTAAAAATTGACATGTACCTGAAGTACTTTTTCTATCTACTTTACATCCTGCATAATCTGCATCTGAATATCCTAGTAATTCAAAATTTTTATTCTTTGGAAACCAAATGCCTATCTTAGATGTACAAGAAATGTACTTAAAGATTCTTTTAACTGTTTTTAAATGTAATTCAGTAGGTGCACTTTGAAATCTAGCACATAAGCATACAGCAAACAATATATCAGGTCTAGAAGCTGTAAGATATAATAAAGAACCAATTAAGCTTCTATATAACTTTTCATTTACCTTTTTCCTTTAGATCAAGATCTAACCTTGTAGTTGTGCTCATTGGAGTTGCAGCTCCTTTACAATTCTCAAAACCAAACTTCTTCACTATTTGTTTTGTATATTTCTCTTGATGGATAAAAATTCCATCTTTTGTTTGCTTAATTTGCAAACCAAGAAAGAAATTTAGCTCTCCCATCATGGACATCTCAAATTCAGCCTGCATCATACTAGAGAATTCTTTGCAATATTTCTCATTAGTTGATCCAAAAATGATATCATCAACATAAATTTGAACAATCAGAATATCTTGTTCAAAATGTTTTAAGAACAAAGTTGTATCCACTTTTCCTCTTGAAAAACCATTTGAGATCAAAAATTCACTTAATCTTTCATACCAAGCTCTAGGAGCTTGTTTAAGACCATATAACGCTTTTCTTAGCTTAAATACATAATCTTCTTTTGATGGATCTTCAAATCCAGGTGGTTGATGTACATAAACTTCCTCTTTAATATAACCATTTAAAAAAGCACTTTTAACATCCATTTGGAATAATTTAAAATCTTTGTAACATGCAAAAGCAAGTAATAATCTAATTGCTTCAAGCCTAGCTACAGGTGCATATGTTTCATCATAATCTATTCCTTCTTCTTGTGAATATCCTTTAGCTACAAGTCTAGCTTTGTTTCTGACTATTTTTCCATTTTCATCAAGTTTGTTTTTAAATACCCATTTGGTGCCTATTATTGATTTATCCTTAGGACACGGTACTAAATTCCATACTTGATTTCTTTGGAATTGATTGAGTTCTTCTTGCATTGCTTCAATCCAATTATTATCATTTAATGCTTCATCAATATTACTAGGTTCAATTTCTGATATTAAAGCAAAATGACTTTCAAATTCTTGTAAACTACTTCTAGTTCTTACTCCTGTATTTAAATCACCAATAATTTGCTCAGATGGATGTGCAGATACATACCTCCAGTTTCTGCTACTTTCTGAAATACCTTCTGAAATAGCTTCTGAAGGAGTTTCTGAGTTTTCTTCTGACTCAGTTTCTGTATCATTTTGAGGAGCAACTTCTTCTGATGTTTCAGAATTCTGCTCATCTTTTGCTTGAGAACTAATATCCTCCTTTTTAACTAATTCTTCACTCTCTTCATCATCAAAATCATCCTCAATTTTCTCAATAAATTTTACATTTATAGTTTCTTCGATTATTCTTGTTTTTAAGTTAAAAACACGATAAGCTCTACTGTTCAAGGAATATCCTACAAATAAACATTCTTCGGATCTTTCATCAAATTTTCCCATATTTAGATTGTTTTTCAACACATAACACTTAGATCCAAAAGCATGAAAATAAGATACAGTAGGTTTTCTTCCTTTAAACAACTCATATGATGTTTTTGAAGTTAATGGTCTTAGATACACTCTATTTATTATGTAACATGCTGTTGATACAGCCTCTGCCCATAAAAACTCAGCTACTTTGTTTTCATTTAACAAAGTTCTTGTCATTTCTTGAAGAGTTCTATTCTTCCTTTCTACAACCCCGTTTTGTTGAGGAGTATAAGGAGCGGAAAAATTATGAGCTATACCATTTTCATCGCAAAAATTTATGAATAAAGCATTGTCAAACTCTCTTCCATGATCGGTTCTTAAACTTATTATGGACATTCCTTTTTCATTTTGAATTTGCTTAGCAAATCTTTCAAATACTTCAAATGTGTTACTCTTCTGTTTTAAGAAAAACACCCATGTATATCTAGAATAATCATCAACAATTACAAGACCAAAACGACATCCACCAAGACTTAAAGTTCTTGTTGGACCAAATAAATCTAAATGCAACAATTCCAATGGTCTTTTAGTAGAGATTACATTCTTGCTTTTATGAGGTGACGAAACCATTTTATTTTTCATACATGTTTCACATTTAATGTCTTGTTTTATATTTATTCTTGGTAAGCCAAAAATAATTTTCTTCTTGGATAGTTTTTCGAGTTGATTGAAATTAACATGACCAAGTCTTCTATGCCATATTTTTATATTTTCAGACATAGCAAAGAAACATTTTTCGAAAGTTACATTTGAAGGTTTGACTAAATAAACATTCTTGTTTCTATATCCTTCAAATAGTTTTGTTCCATTCTTGTCATAAGCATAACATTTATCATGTTCGAAAATCATTTTGTAACCCTTGTCACATAATTGACTTATACTTAATAAATTATGTTTTAATCCAACAACAAGAGAAACATTTTCAATTGTATGAGGAGATAGACCAATAGTACCTGTTGCCACTATTTTACCTTTACTATTGTCACCAAACTTAACATATCCTCTTTCTTTCCAATTAATACTTGTGAACAAAGAAGCATCTCCAGTCATATGTCCCGAACACCCACTGTCGAGATACCATTTTCCTTTAAGCTTTGCTTCTTGTTCCTACATGTATCAACAAAGGGTTAAACCTTCTTAGGAACCCAAACAAGTTTGGGTCCTTTGAAATTCAAGCTCTTCTTTTCAAAGTTATCAACTTGTTGTTTCATGAGCTTTTTTTCTTGTAGAAACAAAACTTCTCAATATGGCCAATTTTATTACAAAAATAACAAGCATAAGAATAACTATTCCCATATCTATTGTTCCTGTTCTGGAACTGATGTGGATATTTTCTAGAATATCCTCTTACCTGTTCCTTCACTTGCCCTCTTCTTGTAAAGTTTCTGTTCTGATCTGGGTACCTTCTGATATACCCTCTGAAATACCCTCTGACTGGACTGTCAGATTTTTTCTTTGTTACAGTGTTGTTAACTGTAGATGTTTCCTTAAATAAGGATTCTTTTCCTTTAACAAATACAGTTTTTTGAACATTCTTACTACTGCTACCTTGTTCAAATCCTAAGCCATATTTTATTTTATCAGTTCTTTGAGAGGAAATCAACATATTTAACTTTTTGTCACTCTCATTGAACTTACTGAACGTATTCTTTAGTGATTGAGATAAGTCTCCTATTCTTCTGTTAAGTTCTTTAGTCTCTTCTTTTAGTATACTATTCTCTCTCATGAATTTATTCACTTTCACATGTAATTTTTCATTATCATGTTTCAATATGTCGTTTTCATCCATAAGTAACCTATTTGTTTGAATAACAACTTCCTTTTCATTTTTGAGAGATTTAACTTCAGAATCAAGTTTATTTATTTTAACATGTGCCTTTTTCAATGATTTCAATAAGTTTTGCATTTCAATCATTACATCCTCATCAGAAACATAATCAAGTTCTGAATTTACCTCAGATTGTGCCATTAAGCATATGTTTGAATCATCCTTTTCATCCTCTGAGTTATCCTCTGAATCTGTCTCTGATTCGTCAAGGTCACTCCACGTCGCCATCAAGGCTTTGTTTCTCTTTTTGAACTTCTCAATTTTCTTAATCAGTGATGGACACTCGTATTTAATGTGACCAGGCTTCTTGCATTCATAACAAATAATTTCTTGTTTCTTCTCTTCTTTCATCTCCTTTTTCTTGTCTTTGTCCTTGAAGAATTTACCTGCATCATATCTCTTAGTTTCGAATTTTTTAGTAAATTTCTTACCTTGCTTTCTTCTCAGAATTTTGCCAATTCTTTTAGCCAACAAGTTGATGTCATCACTATCATTGCTACTGGTCTCTGAATCTGATGCATCCGCATGAACTTCCTTTGCTTTAAAAGCAATGGCTTTCTTGCTTCCTTCTGCTTCTTCAGTAGCATCTATGTGAGATTGATACGCCATCAGTTTCTCCTTGAGTTGACTTAAGGTTAAAGCGCTGAGATCATTTGCTTCTTCAATGGCCGTTTTCTTTGCATCCCAAGCTATAGGTAAGATCCTTAGTATTTTCCTGACAAGATCAGCTTCCTCTATCTTCTTTCCAAGAGAAGCTAGCTCGTTAGTTATAGAAACAAATCTATCAAAAGCATCTTTAATTTTCTCTTCAGGTTTGAATTTGAACAATTCATATCTTTGCAAGAGAGCATTGATTTTAGTATCTTTAATTGTTCTCGTTCCTTCATAGGTCTCACTAAGTGTATCCCATACTTGCTTAGCAGTAATGCAAGATGAAATTAAATAGAATTCAGATGGTGAGATAGTAGTTAGAAGAAGGTTCTTAGCCTTGTTGTTCTTCTCTATTGCTCTCTGATCTTGAGTTAATTGTGCTTCAGCAGTCACGTTCACTTGATAGTCTCCAACTGAAATCACCTGCCATGAGTCAAAATCATTAGCCTTGATGTAAGTCTCCATGCGCATTTTCCAATAAGGATAATTAGAACCATTAAAATAAGGTGCTCTATTCACTGCAATATTTGTTTCAGCCATGATACTTGGATCACTCAATAATAATTGAGGCAAGCTCTGATACCAATTGTTGGTCCCAATAATGTAAGCAAGAGGGGGGGTGAATTGCTTTTTCACAAAAATAAATTCTTTTCGAAATTTTCAATTCACTTCCTTTTGATTACTTTATTAAACTTAGAATTAATTAAACTTGCTGTTTAGAAACTAATCACAGCTGATAATCACACTTGTATATCTATTTTAATTCAAAACAGATCAAATTTAATTTTATGCGGAATACAGACAACTCTCTGAAGTACTCTCTGAAACAGGTTCTGAAACGTGACAGTTTATCAAATACTTCAATATAAATTGCACGAAAATAAAAAGAGTAGGGTAGAGAAAAATGCAAATCGATTTATAGAGGTTCCGCCTCGAGCGTCAGTCCTCTCTTCCAACTCCACGTTGGGGACCCGGTATTCCACACCGGTTTGTTCCACTATATCCAAAATCAAAAGTTACAAGCTTGTCTTGCCAATCCTCTTGGCTACAATACACTCTGTCCCAATTCTCACGGTTATCCTATAACACACAATTGGTCTAACAGATAACTTGCAACACTCAACCTCACTCAAAAAAAATTGAATGATACTCAATCAAGGAAATACAATAAATATCCTATCTTTCGAACAAAAATATTGTGAACACTTTGTAACGCAAGGACTTTTGAGAGAAATGCACTCGAAGACTTTTTCTTTCAACAGAGAGTTAGAGCAAGATTCGTTCTTCTCATCATATCTTCCTTGTTGTTGTGCTTCCTCTATATATTGTTTTATCTCAACGGCTAGCAAAGAAGTCGTTCAAAACAATTCGAATTCTTCTCAAATTGAAAATATTTGACTTGGCAAATTCCCTCCTTTGAAGTGTCTGTTACGTGTATGATCAATCCCGAATAATCTTCTTAGCTTTATCCAAATTTCGTTGATGCTGTCATCTGATAATGTCTCATATATCTTGATATGTTTATCCATAACAATTTGGATAAATACTTCAACAAACTATCCCATAAAAATAGTGATATCCTTTATCCTTGAAGATAAGCTTTAAAAGATCTTCGTTTCGAAAATTTGAACCAACATGAACTTGGTAAAATATATCCCTTATCTTTAGGAATTTGCTGACCACGTGAAACATAAAAATCTGACGATCTTCTTCCTCAAGAAAATTAAATAGACGTAACTTATAATAAAATTGATGAAATAAATCCCCTTGGATATTTTATCCAACTTTAGTGGAACAAAATGAATATACTACCCAAATATATTCATTTCGTGGAGTCAGGCCTTCAGATGATAAGGTATAAATAAATTCGCAACATTCTGTGCATCTTCTGTTCTGGAACAGATTTAGTTTCTGATCTTCCTTCTGAAAATGAATCTGAAATACCTTCTGAAAATGACTCTGAACTACCTTCTGAAACAATTTCTAAAAAATCTGATGATTAGTTCAATCATGAAATATTTTGGTTTTGGTTTTGGTTTTGGTTTTGATTGCTATACTTTATTTATTTGTTAAAAAAACTTTTACTCCTTTTTGTTATCATCAAAATATTATGAGAGATTCCAACATTATCCTCTAAACATTTCTAGAATGAAAGATGTTGATCTGAAAGTCTTAAATCTAATACCTTTGTTCTAAAATATCTTTAATTTTATCCTTAACTTTCTTTCCTCCTTTTCTTTCTCTATTTTTCCTTTTCTTTTTCTTTCTTCTTACGATTCCTCTTTCTTCTTCATTTTCTCTTCTCTTTCTCTCAATCTATCTCCCCTAATTTCAATTTCAAGAAGGATTAAAAGAGAAATCAAACTAAGAAATGAAGATAGGAATTGGAAATCATGTTAGAAACAATTTAATGAACAAAGGAGAAGCAGTGTAGAGAAGATCAAGTGTGCATGTGTTCCTAAAAAGATAAGTTTTGTTATTGTTTATGCATGTATATAATAAAGTTGATGCAAGATACAAGTTAGGTTTGTGATAAAACTTATAAACATCTTATATGTGATTATGTGTGTCAAAACATAGCTTAGTATATGTGTGTACAGGTTCGATGTTTGATGACTTAGTTAGATGATATGTGAAGTATAAACAAGCTTAGAAGTGTTGTTTAGACTTGATATGGATTGGGTTGCTACTTAAATAATGTTAGGTATGAAGTATGTTGTGTTTTAGATGTTGAATTTTGAAGAAAAGAAATAGGGGAGTTTGTGTAGGCTATTAAGAAGCAAGTCATGGGCATGATTCAAGACTTAGTAAGCTAAGGTTAAACAAATTTGATGAATCACGGGCATGATTCGCCCCTTAGTAGCATCTAATATGGGTGTTTTCAAGAATCACAAGGGTAATTTAACAAGAAAAAGCTTTGTTTTAGGAAATTTTCAAGAATCACGGTCGTAATCCATCCTTTATAGCCTCGAGATGGTCAAATCATTGAAACTCAAAAATTACGGGTGTAATTCTCAGCTCAGAGGCCATGTTATGTTAGCTTTCCAAAAATCATGAGTGTCACTCGTGTTTCTCCTGTAACAACACTGTTTCGTATTTGATCATAATTTTTTCATCCGAACTCAAATTGAGATGATTCAAGATTCTATGGAAATCTTAAAAAGATATCTACAACTTTTACATTTTAAGTTTTTAGAAATTCTAAAAGTATCAAAGCCTAAATTTTATTTGTTTCTAGCTGCTACATATCTATGCAAAGTTAAAAACTTGTGTTTACTAGTTAAATATGTGTAGTTAAGTATAAAATAAACTTACCTAACAAACCTAGATTCAACTTGAATAAATGGACTTGTGTAAGCTAAAATGAACTAGATTGATTAAGTTTAATCAACTTTGCTAAAATTAAGTTGATATAGACTTAAGTTAATATGAATTTATGATATAAAATGAACTTAGCAAATAAACCTAAGTCCAACTTGACTAAATAGACTTTAGTAAGCTAAAATGGTTTAGATTGATTAACTTTAATTATCTTAGCTTAATATTTGGATTAAATGATTAACTTTAATCAATTTGACTAGGATTAAGTTAAAATAGGCTTAATAACTAATAATTGGCTTAGAATGGTAAGTTAGGATAAACCATGAATTATACGGAGAATATGTTGTTTCAAATGTGTGTTTTCTTAAGAAATGAATGCTTTTGTATATGCATGCTTTGTTGATGTTTTTGTAATAAGAGACTATAAACAAAGAGAAAAGAAATATTTTGACAGATAAAGGAGAATTATTCGTATTCTAGTAGGGTTGATCTTCATAGCCATAGTAGGGTTCCTATTTAGTATTTGATCAATAGGGTAATAAAATGAGTTTAATCAGTGGATAATTAATATCATTTCTTATGTGAGTTTAATTCTTGAACACATATATGGATAGCTGGTTTATCTTCTAAAATGGATTTTCAAATACCCTCTTTCTCTATTTAGATTTCAAATATGAAAGGCGCACAGTAACTTGCGTGTTAAATGCTAGGATGGGCATACTAAAATGAATTAAAACTTAAAGATGGCTTTAATAATTGAGTACTGCTTGTGCTTGTGCCATTGAATCCAGTCCGAGGAGCGGCAACCTTGTTCTAAAGGGCCACGGTAGATTAGACGCTTAGGCTACTCTCGTCATGATGCAATGACATTTATAATTAGCTCAGCGAGTAGTTGATGGGGCAAACAATATCAATGTAACATCTACCTTGATTTAAGAGAAGTAATATATTAAGGCTTACGTTTATGGGACCAGTTGAACCCTTTTATATTATGGACTAAGATTAGTAGTTTGTGTAATAGCTATGACCCTTAGATGAGGCTATTTTCTCTTTTTTGGATTATCATATAGGAGATATAGGTATTCGAACTACTTATATCAACCCCCCGAATGTCTGTTGTTATTCAGGACCCCAAGATTCTTAGGATTGTTATAGAGTGTGAGTGCTTTAGTGTTGATTTGTTTACTTTAAAAGAAAGATAATAACTTGTTCTTTGTTGCATTGCATTTAGCTAGGCTTGTTTGCCATTCCGTGTATGTTTGTGTTACTGTGTAGTGAGTTTCAACTCATTATTGTTGTTGTTGTTCTTTTTCCAGGTATTATATGGATGATTGGTGTTGTTGCTGATGATCAGGATGTTTGGGTGATTTTGAAGATTTAAGAGGAAGAGTGATGTAGGATAGGACCATCGATGTATTTAGATTGTTTTTCTTTATTTTTGTTTCAAGAGCTAGGTTTATAATTTAAGTTGTAATATTCTTGTAATAAGTCTGGTGTAGCCCAACTTTGTAAATGAAGTTTTTTTTTTTTTTTAAGTTTTGTATGCCATCAACAAAAGGTATTGGAGATACTTGATGGTATGATTTTGTTTGTGAGAAAGATTATCTACTCATGTGAGTAGGATATGAAATGTTTTTGAAATGTTCAATTTATAAATATTAAATCCAATTGTTTTAAGAATTTAATTAAATGATTTCATAGTTTAAAATGTGGCTTCTAAATGTTCATGATAAACATATCTTTTTGAGAAAGCCTATGGTGTAATACTTTAAGTATTATACGTGGCATTACAAATAAAGTTTTGAAGAGGAAAACCATTCCTTTTGTTAAAGTGTTGTAGAGTGGTCAAGCAAAAAGGGTAGCTACTAGGGAAACAGAGAATTTTTTGAAATAGAAGTATCTTAAATTGCTTGATAAGTGAATAAGGTAAGTTTCAAGGACAAACTTCTTAAAGGAGGGAAGATTGAAATATCCTAGCCTTGAATGCATAATTTAAATTTCATTTGTGTGTGTGTGTGTGTTGTGTGTGTGTGTGTGTGTGTATGTGTGTGTGTGTTAATTGAATGAATTATATATGAAATTGTGGTAAATATTTGGTCGAATAAAATATAATGTGTTTATACAATTTAGTATTTGTACTATATTGCTGGTTTAGGTGTGAGATGAAGCCCATGAAATTCTTCCTTTGAAAACAAATCAAACCCAAAACAGATTTTTTTAAAACCAAATCAGATCCAAGCATAGACACATAAACCAAGCCTAGCCCAAGGCCTTTTCTTTTTCTTTTAATTGCTCAAAAGTCAAAAAGGTAGAGTATTAAATAATAACAAATCAAATTTTGTCAAATATCTCAATCCAAAACAAAACCTAAAAGAAAAACCAATAGTTCCAACATAAAGCAAAACACAACAAAATTCTCCCAAATCTCTACAAACAATTCACTAAACGCTTTCATTAAGACTTCATCCTCAATATAAGGCTAAACAAGGTAAATTTTTCATGCTTTTATTATCATATATTCATTTGTTTTTTTCATGAAGGTGATTCCCTTTCTTAATGAGTTTTGTTTATAAGAGTTGAATGTAATACTGATGAGCTAAATTGATCTAGAGAGGTAGATAGATCTTGAAGTGAGATAAATAAGTATATGGAAGTAGTTGTAGTTGTTTTGGGAAATAAGTGAGATGGTGTGATTTTTCAATGAGAAAAATGAAGTTAGGAAACTGCTTTAAATGATATCAATGTGAAGTTCTTAAGTGTGTAGTATTGTTAAGTGTATGTGTTGTTTTTGTGCAATTCATTTGAGAGGAAAATTTGATGTTTAAGTTTCAATATATACATGTTCTATTTTTCAAAGAGGAACCCAAGGGAAACACAAGGTAACATTTTGGGTTTGTATCTCATCAAGCCTCGAAATATTACCACTTGAAGAGAAACACAGGGGAAACATGACCACATGTATCCAACTGTGCTTCTCATTGTGTGTTGAATGAAGAAGAAAATTGAGACAGCATGGGTGGAACACTGCTATGTACATCTAGCCGTGCTTCTCTCTGAGTTCTTGAGGATTTGACTTACATGTAATACACGATTAGCACATGACCCCCTATATCAAACCGTGTTCTTTTTTGTTATTATTATGCTTTGTATAATGGGCGAAACATGGCATGTCCTATGTAGCCATGTTTCTCTCTGACCAAAATTCACAAGCCAAAACACAAGATTTGCATTTCACCATGTTTCTAGCATAAAGGGAACACAGGGACATGCACAACCGTGTAGCTGGCTGTGCACCTTTAAAAATAATAATAATAAATAAAATTTTATTTTCAAAATTTTAAAATAAAGAAATGTATTATATAGATATGTGTACAAATGATAATTTATAAATTAATATGAGCTTTTATTTAAGTCTTGCATTGGATGAAGAACTTAGAAATTGTTTATGATTAATATTAATTTTTATATGAATTGAATTTTTTCTCTTACAGATTCTTCTTCTTAGTTGAGTGTATCTACTAATCTCTATAAGACGTTTCAGGTACGTAGTAACTTGTTGGCTGATAGGTTTGGCATAATCAAATTGACTTTAATCAAAGATGATATAAAAGTGTTTGAATTGTTTGTGCATGTGTCGTTGAATCCGGTCCGAGTAGCGGCAACCCTGTTGACGATGTTAACATGATAGTTAGGCACTTAGCCCACCCTTATCATGATGCAAGGACACTTTATAGGTGACTCAATGGGTAGTTGATAAGTTTAACAGTATCATTTTAACGTTGACTTATTCTTAAATGGAAGTAATATGATTTAGTTCATATTTATGAAACCGATTGAACTAAGTGATATTATGGATTAAGTTAAGAAAAGATGAAAAATGACTGTGAACCCTATATGAATCTATTTCCTTTTTGGTTAGATATATGAGATATAGGTATTCGAGCTGCCTATATCAACCCCCTGAACAGCTGCTATTACTTAAGACCCTCAGGTTCCCAATGGTTATCTCTGGAGTTTGAATACTCCTATATTGATTTGATTAACTTAATTAAAGATTAATAATTCAATGATTGTTGCATTACATTAGATTAAGATTGTATGCTACAATGTATTTATTTGTATTACTGTATGCTATGTCTTTGTCTCACATTTTCCTATTACAAGTATGGATGAGGAGGACTTTTATGATCAGTTGGATTATTGAACATATTTTTGGGAATTTTTGAACGAGTGGGACAACTAGGAATCCCAACCATGATGACCTATGTTTTTGTAATATATTAGTAAAAGATGTTTCATGGATGATGTAATTTTTATTAAGGATCTTTTCAAACTTGTATGTATTTTGTCAAAGGCTTGATCTTAAGCCTTTGGTTTGTAAATATATATATATATATATATGTATATAAAGTCTTTTATCATGTTGATGAAAGGATAACAAAGTTTGTAAAAATATATATGATGCTACTGTTAATGAGAAGTTTTGTAATGGTTCATATGGCACATTTAAACAAACAATCAATACAAACCCCTTCTTTAAAAACAATTTTACATGTAATACTTCAGGATTACATGTAGCTGCAGACTGATTAAGCCTAGTTTAAAATATGAGTCGTGTCGGTCTTTACATGATCCTAAGCACTTTAAAATTAAATCCATTGTCTATGTGGTAATATAATAGTACAAATTAGAATGGGTATAAGATAAGATTAGTAAATTTTAATCATTTTTAATTTTGAATTACCAAATTATTGATTTGGTGAATGTAATTATTCAATGCAATTAAAAAAATTAGAATTTTACAACGATGTACAAATCTTTGAGACCGGTAAGTATCGTAGATAATTAATGACAAGTTAAAAATTTCAAACACAATTTCAAACCACGATTGCTAAAGGGCAAGTGGACCTATCAATGCTATAGTATAGGAATTGAGTCCATGTGTCGTTCCCATAGGGATTAATGAGTAGAAATACTTATCTTTCTCCTATTGTTTAACCCATAAAATCAAGTGAATCGAATAAAGTATACTACTAATTAATTACAAGTCACAAGTCAACCAAATTGCAAAAGCATTTAGATTTCAAATCTCTACTACGTGTCATGTGATTACATTAAAGATAACCCCAATATTATTGTTGATATTCTTGAATGGTAGGAATTTCTAATGTAATTCAATTTCTATTTTACGATCCTCAAATACTATTGATTAATTGAAATTTCTTTCTAGCTAAAAAATCTCAAGATAGAATTGATAATCTTAATTTCCATATTAGGTCTGACTCTAATCTTGAATATTTATTTCGTTCTAATAATAGGTTTCCATGTAACTTTTTTCCAATTGTGCGAATCTATTCACATAAACAATCTTTCACTTAATTTGCATGAATATTTAATCAATGATCAATATTGCACACTATCAATTCAAGATAAACCATTAAAACAACACAATTAGATTTAAGAAATCAATTAATGTATTAGAAACAATGAAAACTAATCACACAAATAACCTAGGATTCATTAAAATCCAAACAAGAAAATTATTTCTCCATGGGAGAAATAAGAAGTGCACAAGAAATATGATAAAGCATGAATCCCCTTTTTTACAACTTGATTTTAAGTACAAAACTTGACTTGATCTATTCCAATAATTTATAAGTAATGTTAGAAATTTGTATTAGATTCTATCTTTTTGGCTATGATGGCGTCTTCTCTTTACATAGAGGTTTTGAAAGCTTAGAAAAGGAGGTTTCCTATTTCCAAAATAAGAAGGTTGAAGTTTGAAAGACAGGAAAGTGTAAATCTTCTTAATTGGAAAGTAATGTATACAAAATAGGAAAGTAAATCTTCAAGTTATACAAGTGGTTAATCCTCATAATTATGGAAGTTTAAATCTTTAAGTCTTCCCAAAAAAATCATAATTTACCTTTTTCTTCAAGTAAAATCACAAACTTTCCAAATTTAAAACCCCTCTTGACAAAACCAAGGCGCTAAGAAGGACACTAAAAAGACATAGCCGTGTCGTTTGCTTGTGTTAATTTCTATATGCAAAATTTAAAGACCTAAGTAGGTGTAATCATAATTCAATTAACTAGTCCATCACCTTTTTTTTTAAATCAAACCAAAATAATTAGTTTTTTAATATCTTAATCCAAAATTGGTCCATCATTAATAGTTAACTATTTTTTCAATTTTTAATTCTTAACCATTTAATCAAATTTTTGGTTATAACCATAAAAACTAGACCTTTATTTCATAATTACATTCAAAATTTTCAAATTAACAAGTCAAATAATAGAATTACTTTTAAAAATTGCAAATCAAAAAATCAAATAACAATAAAACCAACAAATTAAGAACATAAGTCTAATTCTAAATCATAAGGCTTAAAATTCAATTCCAATATTACACAAACTAAGACTTTATGTCTTCTCTATATCCTAAATTACAACACAACAATTAAAAACTTATTAAAGATATAAGTTCTATCTATATATTGATAAAATATTAATTATTTTTAATATATATATATATGTACATATATATTTTGGATCGATTAACCAAAACTATCAATTTTTGTTGGCTATAAACTAAAACTGAAAATCAAAAAAATTAAAAACCCTAATCCTAAACCTAAACCGATGGATCGATTGACCATATTTTTCGGATTGGTTTTTTATTTTACTTCAACATTTTGGTTTCATTGGTTTTTTTTTTTTTTTTTTGTGCATACTCCTAGACTTGAGAATGACATGAGATAGACATAGATGTGCCATTTGTTATGTTGCTTTCTATGAGTTTTTCTTTTGAATTCTAGGTAGGATATGACTTAGACATGGCCATAACTAGGTCATGTCATCACAAAATGTCTTGTTCTTGATCAAATCACTTTGAAAGCTCGTGAAACTTGGTCAAAACTCTCCTTTACTCTTAATTCACACTTTGTAGATATTTAACCATTTGCTTGTCCTTTAAAGTTCGGGAAGGATATGACTTCACCCCATGGTCATGTTGTAATCATATCATTTAAAAAATCTTCTTCTTTTCTTATTCAAATGGTCTCTTAACTTCATGAAACTTTACAAAATCCTTCCATTTCTCAAAATCAACATCTTGAAGGCTAGAAATCAAATTGTAAGGATTTTAAGTGTTATTTTGAATATTATCCATTAAAATGACAAAAAGAAAGAGCATATTTTTGCACTCATAAATTAGGAATAGATTAGATCTATTAGAGACTCAACATGGTTCCATATATTTGGCAATAAGATCAAACTGTGGATTATATGATTTGAAGGTCATACCTTAGTTAATATTATCATAACTGTTCATTATTACGATTATATTACTATAAAAATTTCACCAATAATAGCATGGTGATATTTTTTAAAACTTTATAAGTATGAAAAAAATTATTCAATAAATAATTTAGAGTATTTAGTGTATTATGTAAAATATTGTATATATCTTACTTGAAAATTAATTATTAATAAAAACAAAGTAGTGCTAATACATAAAATTCACATAGATCTTAAGATAAATCTAGATTGTAAACATATTCAATGATTTATGTATGTTTTTACTACATTGATATTAAAAAAGAAAAAAAGAAAACATGTTACTAAATCAAATAATATAATCAATATTATTTAGTGATATTTTAAGTGATAAGATTAAAAATATTTATAATCCAAACAGTGTAATTATTATTTATAGTGTACATAAATAAAGAATAATTATTCAAAAAATTGCTGAAAAAGGAAAAAAGAGAGAAAAAGTAGATTGTGGGATTTGAACCTATGAACTTATGAAATAAAGCCAAATACCCAACCATTAGAGTATACTCATCTTTATATCACTATTTGTTCTTTATAATTTAAGTACAATTTTTTTCTTCTAAAAAATTTAAAAAATTCTTTTATTGAGTTTGAGGGGATTGGGGCCCTTGTGGTCCCCCCGGACCCACCCCAAATAAGCAACATTATAGATAAAAAAAGGGTAAGTTATATTTAAAAACATTAATGTTTGTGGTAAGTTTATTTGAGGTATCAATGTTTAGAAGTAAAATTCAATTCTAGAGTGGTTAAAAAGATTTATCGACAAAATGAGTCAGATGAGATATTAATAATTGACTATTGAAGAAAATTAAGAAAAATTAAATGAAAAATAATCCAAATATTGATACCTCAAATGAACTTTACAAAACATCGATACCTTATTCAATCACCTTGTAAAACGCTAATTATTTTGTTTAACCACTTGAAATGTTGAAATCTTGAATAAACCTACCCCCAAATATTTATACCTGCTAGTGTAAATATAGAAATACAAAGTGATATCCCTCTTAGGAAGATAATTTAGATTTTACACTAGTTATAATTCAAAAAAAATAACTTGTTAAATTCAACAAATTGCGCATGTGTACAAATTTTCAAATGACCATGGTATGTATCAAATAATTATAGTAAAAGAATGTATATAGATTAATATGGTAAATTGATCATATGTAACAAGTGTGCTGATTAATCACGGAGACACTTTGAGATAATTACACATGTACAACTGTCAAAAGAAGAAATGTGAGAAGAGGAATAAATAAATTTGATCTCTCAAGTGTACCCGTATGATAGTTGATCAAACTAAGTGTTCTTCATCACTCTCAAACTATTCTTAATCAATTTAACGTTTTAACCTCCTAGGGATTTATTTTAGTGGAGTTATATTTGTCTTGACTTAGTCAAAGCCTATAATGTTTGAAACAAGAAATGTTAGCTCTTATTTATAGATCTTAGAGGTTGATATTAAACATCAAATCATTTTGAAATTGATAACTGAGATTTAATCTTGCCGATTAGATCACTCTTTGTAATCTAGCAACTAGTATTCGTCCCTTCAATTTTTTTAATGAATACGAGCTCTTAGCAAGTGGGCCAAGATAGGCGCTTAAATAAGCCTAAATGCTTGTAAAGAACAAAGGAGGGTTAGCTCATTATAGTCAGGTGGATCCAATCACAGTGGTTACATGCTTGCAACATGTGTCTCGTACTACACGTGGCCTCAGATGAGTGACGTCAAAGTATACACAAGGGGTAGCTAAGAGCGAAATGGTAAGAAAGAAAAGTAGGCAATGCAAAGAAGATCAAACGAGCTAGTGATAGGTGCAGAATCTATGTAGCATTGACCCCAGGCACATGATGTCAAGTTGTAAAGACCATCACACACTACTATTGTCGATTAAGAGTGATTAAATCATATTTTCCTAAATGTTTACTTCATGTTTGCAAGCAAGTGGGAGCTTGCTCCAATACGCTGTCATATATTGTAACAATGCTAGAAGTGAGGGATTAAAATTATCCCCTTGAGATGACAACACAGGGATCGAAGCTATCCCATTACACCGTATAATAATAGTGCTACTTGTTTGAAGCATTACCCCTAAGGGCATGAAGCTTCTAAAGACAAAGTCAACTCCTAAAATAATGCTTTCTTTAGCCATCATCATTATTGATGATTCTAAGCATTTTCAACACATCATAACCAGTCATGTTCTAACCAAGTTAAATAGACTCTTTATTTATGTTATGTATCAAGATTTCATAAGTTCCTAAAAGGATTAATATGTCCCTACTACATCATCATCTATGCTGCTTCTACCAAATGATATTGGTTGCTTGTAAGCGCATGGTGATAAAGTGCATTGTTAAAAGCAAGATAAGTATCAAGGAAATAAATGTATAATAAAGATGATCGAGATATTTTATCATCAATGTTACCCACACATATTCATTTACAACACATTATATCACAAGAAGAAAGAGCTACAAAGGTATGATCAAGAAAAACACAATGAAAGGAATAAGTTAATATTCCCTAACACTAGGTAAGCAATATGTTAGCAAGATGAAGATTGTATCATCGCATCACTATCAAAGTCTAAGGAAACATCTCCATGACTTGTCAAGATACCTTCTCTACGTGAAAACTATTATCGTTGGTGTATGCTTCATATAATATTCCTTGCATGTGATATGTACTTTGAAGATACTCATTGCATGAATGTTTGATACATGCAAGTTCTACTGTATGCAAAGTCAACTATATGTGGGGTTCGCTACATATGAAGCACTTGCTGCTAACAAGACTCGATGTTGCTCAAGGCACTCTCTTGTATAAGGTTTAATGCTACGAAATAGTGTTTCATATCCTTCTTGTGTAGTGTAAACAACATAGACATAAAAACACTTCACCAAAAGAGGTTACCCTTGCATGACACTTCATAACCTCTTCATAGCGTTTCCTAAACTCGACATGTTAGCATGACTCCTACGGCATGGTGATTGCTTCACATGGTGCCTCTCACTTCAATGCATCCAACGTAGCAAGAACATACCTACAATGGTTAAATACTAAAATTAGATGTTTATCAATAAACACACACACATCCAAAGATGATGAGATAATGTTAGAGCTGGGCAAATGGGCTTTGGCCCCTGAGCCAACCCGTTTTAAAAACGAGTTGAGGCCAGCTTTTTTAACCCATTTAAAAGTAGGCTAATTTTATCCAACTCATTTAACTCACAGGCTAAAGTGGGCTGGCTCGCAAGTTAAGTGGGTTGGCTCATTAGCCCACTTTTATTAAAAAAAAAAGTGAAAATTTATGGGGGAAATATTTATTAATGTAGCATTGTTCTTGAGACTTTTATACTTAAGATTAAACTTATGTGTTAATTATAACAAAGAATGACAAATTGATGTACATACATCATAACATTTTTTTTAAGTATATTATTACTGTTTTAAATGAAATATAATATCTAATAAGTTATTTTAGAAAACCTGTTTTTATATATAAAAAGTGATTAAAATAATAATTAAATTAATAATTAATATACATATATAACTCTATAAAACTCATTTTTTTTATTATATATGTCTTATTTAATTAACATAAATTAGTTAAATGGATTAACTTAGCCCATTTAACCCACAAAATCTACAAGTAGGTTAAAAGGGTTAAAATGTAGGCTGGCCTATTTCACCCATGGCCTAAAGTGAGTTGGATTAGGGTCAAGAAATTTTGTCCCGTTTTTAAAGCGAGCCAAAATTTTTTGGCCCATTTAACCCGCAGGCCAGAATGGGTCGGGCTGGATTAGCCCACTTAATCCACTTGCCCACCTCCAGATAATATAGCAAAACCCTAAGACCATAATGTTTCAACATTGTCTAAAGTTGCTACCCTGTCTCGATGAGACATGTTAGTAACCGAGGGAGGAGAACATTAACAAATGCGATGCAAAGCTCACCTGTTACAAATAAGAGACGTACAAGAGAGCCTCAATAGCTTAAGGATTTTGTTCCTCAATATAATGAACCTTATAATATTCTTAGCTAATAATTCATGTTTAGTTACATACTTACAACAAATACAGTTACATGAACAAAATACAGTTAGATAACTGTTGTATAATAGATCATTGAATCTATGCTAAGATTGGAGATCAAAGGAATATAAAGGAAAGAAAGTAGAAAAGGGTTCATTACCCCTACTGAAGAAAAATTGTAGAATCTTAAAGCTCGAACTAGCTCAAACAAGTCTAGTTTCTGCTATGTTAACCTGTAAATCAAACACCAAAAGAATAGTACATGATTAAGGTTTTGTGAGAGAAAGAAGAAGTTAAGAGTAGAGACATAGGAGCTTAACTCTGGAAGAAGTGAGAGGCATAATCTTTATTCAAGGGTTTTTTTAGGGTTATTATGGCTGGGCTTAAATCAAGATTAGGCTCAATAGCAATTTGGTGCTTTGTCATGGTAACACGTTCACAAGAAGAATTGGCAAAATTGCAATCATTGGCATTTTTCATTGTAGAATCAATGAAGGTAATGCAAGAACAATTTAATGGGTAGTGCATTACAGATTCTTAAATTCAAGAATATATGTAATCAATATCATATTCTTTACAATCTTTACGAAATAAAGTTGATTCAGTTGATAGGAATCAAAACCTTGTATCATCTCATAGTACTCAATATGATCAAAAGCATAATTCCAATGGTTCATTGTTTTCTGATAGTAATCTCGTTGATAACATGTTAAGAGGATTGAAATTAAAAATTCCGAAATTTGACGGAGAGAACCCATTGGTGTAGATCTTTAAAGTTCCTAAATTTTTCAATTTCCATCATATTCCTGATGAGCAATGCTTAGTCATTGCTTCTTTTACATTAGAAGGAAAAGCCTTGAAATGGTTTCAATGGATGGAATAGAACAAGCAGATTTCGACATGGTCTCAATTTCTTGTTTCTTTAGAAACAAGATTTGGACCCTGTAAATTTGATGACGTTCAAGGAACTTTAGCTAAATTGATACAGAAAGGATTGATCGATGAATAGCAATCTGAACTCAAGACTTTATTAACCAGGGTCATTGGATTATCATATGGATTTTTGCTTAGTTTCTTTATTTCAGGTTTAAAACCACATATATGTAGAGAAGTGCAGATTTCAAGGTTTACTTCTATTTCACATGCAATTTGGTTTGCCAAAATGCATGAATCTAAGTTTGTTGATAGTAACTCCCAAAGAAGCAATTTTGCACAAAAAGTCAACACCTGAGGAATGAACAGTCTACAATTTCCTAAGTTTGCCATTTCATCTCAGACTTCAAACAATACTACATCAGTAGTATAAACAACTTTATCAATATAAAAAGTTAACACAAGTTGAGATCAATGCAAGGAGGGAAAAAGGCTTATGTTATAATTGTGATGAGAAATATAGTAAAAATCACAAATGCAAGGCTAAATTCCTACTTTTAATTTATGAGGAAGATGGCAAAAGTTTGGAGAGGGATGTTATTGAGGAAGTTATGATACAGAAAGAGACTATTGAAGATGCATAGAATGAATGTGCTATTAGCTATCATGCTCCAATAGGAACCGCAACACCTTGTACCATTAGATTTCAAGGAGTTATAAATAATCGATTAGTGGCTATTCTAGTTGATTCTGGGAGTATGCACAATTTTGTGCAAAGTAAGATAGTTAAACATCTCAATTTGCCCATTACTTCGTTGCCTCAATTAATGTCCTCGTTGGTGATGGTACTAAGATGACAAGTCAAGGTAAATGTGAGTGTTGAATTTCACATTCAAGGTTTATGTTTTTTGGATATTTTTTATGTCTTTCCTAAACAAGGGGCCAAAGTGTTTCTAGGTGTGCAATGGCTACAATCATTAGGTCTAGTCATGATTGATTACTCTAAATTGACAATGCAATTTCATGTTTCAAGGAATTTTGGTTACTGTGCAAGGGGATAAAGAAGCTATGATACATATTTCACATCATCAACTTACAAGATTGTTAAATACAGATCCTATAGCTTCAGGTTATCAATTTTTGGCTTAGGAGGTAGTATATAATACATGTGAGAAGACCACTGGCAACAAGGAAATTAATTCCCTATTGAGTAGGCTTTCTCAAGTATTTGAAGTACCTTCATCCTTGCCTCTATTAAGGGATATCCAACATCAAATACACATTGAAGAAAGGAAAGGACCAGTTAATGTGAAAGCATACATATATCCCCATTTTCAAAAATCAGAGATTGAAAAACAAGTTAATGAGATGCTACAATGAGGACTTTTTCAACACAGCATGAGTCCTTATTCCTCTTAATTTTTATTAGTAAAGAAAAAGGATGGGACATGGAGATTTTGCATGGATTATCATGCTCTCAACCAAGTCACGGTCAAAGATCAATTTTCTATTCTGATAATTGATGCCCTATTAGATGAACTCTATAGCGCTTCAATTTTTTCATAATTAGATCAGAGAGCAAGATATCATCAAATCCGGATGCACCCAAGGTCCATTGAGAAGACAACATTTAGGATACACGAGGGACATTATGAGTTTCTTGTGGTGCCATTCGGCTTTAATAATGCACCCGCAACATTTTAGAGCATTATGAATAAAATTTTATGGACATTTCTTTGCAAATTTGTAATTTTTTATGAAATTTTCGTATATCTGATCATATTGACTATTTGGGTTAGGTGGTTCAAGTATTGTTAGACAATAATTTTTCTCTTAAACAATCCAAATGCAGTTTTAGAGAGTCATGTATAAAATATCTAGGTCATATTGTATCATCTAAACGAGTTTAACTTGATGCGAAGAATAGCTGAATGGCCTATTCCCACCTTAGTCAAATGGTTAAGAGTGTTTTTGGGGGCTATCTAGTTACTACCATCAATTTATCAAAGGTTATGCTTCTATCACTAGTCTTTTAATAGATCTATTACAAACAAATTTTACGCGGAATCCAGAGGCTATGATAACTTTTGAGAAGCTTAGGTCAGCTTTAATGTCTGCCCCTATTTTGGCCTTGCCAGATTTCAAGGAATAATTCACTATTGAATCAGTTGCATCAAGATTGGGAGTAAGGGTTGTACTATTACAATGAGATCATCCTTTTGCATTTTTCAACAAGAAGACGCCTTCTCACTTATGGAAAGCATCAACTTACATACGAAAGTTATTTGCCATAATTGAAGCAGTAAGGAAGTGGAGACAATATGTTTTAGGTTCTCATTTTCTTATTAGGACAGATCACAAAAGCCTTAAAGTGATTCTAACCCAAGTTATTCAAACCCCAAAGAAGCAAAAATATCACTCCAAATTGATGTAATAGGATTATACTATTGTCTACAAAGCTGGTGTGGACAATAAGGTTACCGATGCTTCATCTAGGAAATATTCAGAGGATAGGATTTATCTAGCTTGAAAAATTCCAACATATTCATTTATTGATACTCTAAAAAAGGAATATGAGACATAACAATCTTTTGGGGACTTAATTTCTGCCTTGGATGACGGAAAGATACTTCAATATAATCTGACTTGGAGGAATAGATTATTATACTTGGATTCTCAAATTTTTTTGGTGTCTCTATAAACCCATGAAATAGTCAAAACTCTTAGAAAATAATTCTAGAACTAAAAACCAAAATCGAAATCCTAAAACTGACCCAAGTTAAAACCAAGCTCTAGAAACTCAAAAACACTATCAAAAATGAATTTCATAACCTTAAGAAAAAGAGAACATCCAAAAACAAAATGGAAATTCTAATAATTGTTCGATTAAAATTCGTACGCTAAACAATTCATTTGCCTGATCTCTAACACATAAATCTAGACAGTATGTCCAAAAAGAATTTAATGACAAAATTATAAAATCTTAAAACTTTTGGTGAATTTTAGAATAAAAAATTTAAATTAAATACCAGAAGTCAACCCGAGTCAACAACCCTAGACTCGATAAAACAATTCCAAAAATTGCAAAATATTAAATAAATTAAAACTTAAATCTTGTATTGAAAATATAAGTATGAAATAAACCCCCAAATTTCATAGTCTTACAAGTAAATCTTAAAGCCAAAATCGAAACCAGAATCCTAAAAGTTAACTAGGTCAACAACAAGTCTTAGTAAGGCTAGATCCGGTAATCCCACGCACAAAATACTAAAACAATAAGAATAAGATAACCTTAGATCATAGACCGAAATAATGTGATACAACCTAAAAAGATTAGATTTATAAAAAATCACTCATTTTGAACCCGAATAGGATTAGTTTTCGAAATTGGGGTCTCGGCATGCAAAACGGTAAATATATTCCAACAACATACATAAACTCATAATGAGATGAGGAATTGTAAAATATTAGTTTTAGAATTTTTCAGCTTCTAAAAATGTCGGTATGGCCCGTTTACCATATTTTTATTACTATCGATATTTTATTTGTTTAGTTAACTATTCAATTTACTATTTACTACTATTTGTTTAAGTTTATTTTTTCTTACAACCTATCTCTTACAACCTATAAACCTATTTCATACATTTACATTTACATTTCCAATACAAATTTGTACATAACTTCTCTTATGTTTCTTTACTTTTAATTATCAAAATTAATTTTTTTCACTCTCTCTCTCTCCCCCTCTCAAAACCGGTGCCACTCCTCTCTCTTTCTCTCAATTTTATTTTTTTAATTTATTTTATTATATCTAAATTCCCTCCACATTTCTCTATAAATATCACATTTCTCTCCATTTCCTTCACACATCTCTTTTATATACCAAAACTTCACCAAAATCACTTTTCAATTTCTCTCTCCATAAATTTCCTCTCAAAGACTCACTTCCTCTCCATCCCCATAAAACACCCATTTCTTCTTAGGAAATCTTCTAAAGACACCATCCATTTGTTTATCCTATCTTCAATCCTTCATCAACCTTAGGTAAATATTTCTAAACCCCTCTTTTGTTCATGCAATATAACATGAACAATATGTATGTTTTGATTCTATATAATCCCCATGATATTAATGCTAGGGAATGAAATCTTGAAAAATAACATGTTGTTCATGTCTTGTTCAAACATCATGTTTATTTATTATTCATGTTATGCTTTTATTTTATTCATGCTATTAATTTAACTTTCTATAAGTTATTAAGTATAAGATGTATATATATTTTAGAGCCTATAAGCTCACTAACATAACCTCTCATTTATTGCTTTTATTTACTTGCTGGTCTTTTATTTCATGCTTAATAAATAAGACTAGTCATCTTGTAGTCTTAGACTTGTCTATTATCAAGTCAAAACATACATGGGACTTGTCCATAATCTAAGTCCTTAGAAGCCTTGACATAAATCTAAGACTCCTATGTTTTCTTATATTTTTCTTGCTTTTCTTTATGGGACTTGTCCATATCTAAGTCCTAGTAAGACTTGAATAAAAATTTAAGACTTCCACAATTTTCTTTTTTCTTTTTTTTTCTCTTCCTTAAATTTTCTTATGCTTTTCCTTTCTTTTTATGGAACTCGTCCATATCTAAGTTCCGTGAAGCTTTGATACAAGCTAAGAATTCCAAAATTTTTGTTCCGATATATATGCTTATTTAATTCTCTATCTTTTATTTTTCATATGAGTTATTTCTCTTACATAACTATAAGTTGATATTCATGCATGATCATAATGTTGTTGTTTTGATAGAGTTTTCAAAGAAATAAAAGGAGTTATTTTCTTTCACTCAAAAATAGGACTAAACTCTCAAGAAACATAATTTTTTTTTTCCACTTAGAAGAAACCTGCACTAAGACTTAGGATAATGGTTCAACTACATCCTTTTCAAAATAATAAAATAAATTTATCGTGAAATTTTTATGTTGATAATTCTTTGCTATACAAAATTTTCTCAAAAACTTATTTAGATGGTTTATACCAACACTTTCAAGAATACTAAAAACAAAACTATTTTCCAAGATAGGTTTAAAACCAACCCACAAGTTAAAAAAACTCACTTAGAAAATAAAATTGATAGACAACCCAATGAATCCAATTTTTAAGAATATAAAAATTTATGAAGTTAAGAAAATTTATAGTAAGAAGACACTCATTTGTAACAACTCAAAATTTTAGTTTTCTTCCAACAATCCTTAAATACCAAAATGTTGAAAAACTATTAATAGAGAAAGAGTTATTATGAGAATAAAAATTTAGAACAAGCCATTCATTTAATTTTCCTCATGCTAAAACTTAAAACATTTTAGAGGTAATAAAACTTAGATTGATTTTTTTTTATAACCACATAAAGATCATGTTTTGGAATATATTTAGTTAAAAGAAGTTTAGTATAAAAATAAAAGATTAATGAACTCTAAATTAATATAAAACCACGATTTTCTTTAATTAAGTTTCTTATTTACAAAATAATTTTGTTTAAGAATCTAGCTTAGGAAGATTTTAAAAGGAAATACACTTAGAGTTTTATATGATTTTTGTTGTTAAGTCACATGTTTATAAAATAGCAAATTTAATCACAAGTTGAAGAATGACCTTTCACAAAACTCTATCATTCACCAAGATTGTTTACAAATTTTATTTTTAAGAGAACATCAGTAGAATCATGCCTATAATATGAGGTATTGTTAATATTAAAAGATTTTCAAAAGTGTAAGTATTTACAAATTTTCTATAAAGTGTCCAAGTGAAGAAAAAACCTAGGAAAAATTACAATTTAAGGGTTGAAACCTTCGGGTTAGATCTATATCGACCCATTTTGAAACCCAAATGGCTTCAAATGTCAATAACAATCTTACAAATAGATAGATCTTTTCAAGCAGGTGGAAAACAACATTTAATATGTGAAATTCCGAGTTAAAATAAGCAAGTTATGACCATTTTAAGTTAAATTTTCCTTTCATCTAAATTTTGACGAAAGTAATAAAATAGAATTAGGAAGTTTAAGTAGAACTTCTATGAAATACTTATTCTAGGTATTTTTATTTAGGTGACAAGAAATACTAGACTCATGTTCTTGAGGATTATTATAACTAAAAAGATTGCGATATGGATGAATAAAATGCTTGTAAGTAGTCGCACTAGCATGATTAAGAAAAGATAAAAATAAGTATATATGGGGGACTATTAAGGGCTAAGCATGTGTTTCTTGCTTGTTTGATTAAGTGGATATTACGCATATCGTAATGCTAGAATATTTGTTTAACTATGTTCATTCATTTGTAGGCTTGATTGCTATGTGTGTTTAAATTGATTGATCATTCTTAATGAATCATATTACAGAATGGCATTAACAAGAAAATGGTCATGCATAGCATCCATTAGTCATTTTGGAAGGCTGCTACTCCTATGTATAGAGTTGGATGGGCCGCTAGCTTGTTGGGATACGGGCCATGCTCCTCCCTAGGGAATCCACATCGCTAAAGAAATGTGACTCTAGGTTCAAAGTCGTACCAACTGAACACTTTGGGCGATGTTTGAGGACTAGCAGTAGAAAATCAAGAGGATCTTTATCAACAATTCCCTAACACTTGATATGGATGGCGTAAATCCATTCTATATAGATTCCGGATAACTATACATTTGTGTTTTCTTCATATGATTGTTGCATAAGTATAGCATATGCTTGACTAACCTGATGTGATTTCAACCTACGTTATTCAATTAATATCATACTATTTTCTTAATTTGTGCGTTTTGCTATCATAATTATCTGATACAGTATTCAATGTATCAAATGATTTGTCAAATACGTAGTTTGTGCTAATAATTGTAAGCTTTCTTAGGTAATTAAACCTAGGGTCTTGTTGTATTATGGATTATATTGATATGATAATTACATATATATTACCATAATTGTTAAATTATAATAATACTTATTACAATAGTTCACTAATATTATGATATTGGTTATAATATATTTATAAATCATATAGCTTTGTTACAAGTTGATAAGTTATCATGATTAATATAATAATTATAGTCTTAATATTGTGAACTTATTAAAATTGTCTTAATATGTGGATCAATTATGGTATTATTTCTTATATGACAAAACAATCTTGTTTATTTTTACTACAATATATATTGTTAATTACAGTACACTTTTGATGCTATTAATACAAGTACTACTAATATTGTAAATTGTAGTAATAGTTTGCCATATAATTATTATATAGCATGTGCCTAAAATAAACGCATGATTAAATTGGTAATGTAGAATATTTTATGGGTATTAATTTTAGAGCTTCTACATTATATTTTATAATTACTTGTTTTATGTTTTGAATATTTTCTTATATAATAAATCATTTACATGATTTAAAACACTTTTCCGAGGTGTTGCATACTTAAGGAGGTGGTGTTACTAGTTTCTTCAAGAGGTTCCTTCTTGGAAGTTATTTCCTTAACGGGTTACTCCTTTTATGAATGGCTTCTTTAGGGGGTTACGATTATCTTTAATTAGAAGTTCATAAGAAAATATTTATTTGCAACTGTTTTGGAAATTTACTTATTAGACATTATTTGATTCTACGTGTTTGATGAATGTAGAGATATATCTATTTTTATTTGTTGAAGTTAAGGTTTTGCTTGATGATTAATTATGCTATTTCTTACTTGAGAATTTTGAGGGCATATTTACCGTTTTTCAAATTATGATTTATATTTATATTTTTATTATATATGTATTTTGGAAATTGATTGATAGCTCTTTTAAATTTACTAGAGCCTTAATAATTACTTCATTAATTCTTTGATTTATTATCGCCATTGATTGCAAAGAGTTATGGAAATTTTTGTTAATGACGATTCAAATTTCTTAAACTATAATTAAACTATTTACATTTTAATATTTTTTAATTACGAAAAATCGAGAGTGATCTTTGCAACTTTTCCCAAAGCTTTTCAAGATTTTATATCATATTATTATAAATTATTAAAGTCTGATTGTGCAAAATTAGGGAGTTTATAGGAACGAATTAAGTGCATTAATCAAATACACTTAATTAGTGGAGCTAAGGCTTCTAATAAATCCAACTTGTATTTTGATGATCGATGAAAACTATATTAGCAAACAGTTTATGAACCGATGTTGCATTCATTCAACTACCTATTCAAGTATCTACTAAAACGTCTATTTAACCGTCTTATTAATTGTCTACTTAAGTGTCTATAAAAAATGACTTTCTTTGTTCTACACACTTAAAACAGATGTATTAGATATCTTTTAACCTTTTTGTTATCACCAAAAACTCATTTAAAAGAACTCAATAGTTGGGCCTTAGCTTATTATTCACTATTAACACTTGTCTCCCTTACTCTCGTTATGGAGAGACAAGGAAAATGCAAGTTATAGTCCATGAGGTCCACAGGTGAATTGGAACTTGTGGGCATTTTTTGCCATTTGAGCTACATCCCTTATCAATAAGGGATATCCTTTGGTAAATTGTTTGCTTTAAAGGTCTTGTGGAAGCCATTGCTTAGGGGGTTACCTGAGCTTATGGGCTATGTTCAAGCCCCATCTATGAATATGTTAAGGAGATATATTTAGAGTGGTTTAGCTTATTAGAGAAGTTTCTGAATTTGAAGGACATGGGTATTAGCTGAAAAGACACTATTAGGGGGTTAATAGGTCATCATGGCTTTTGACATCTAACAAAGAAGTCGTCGTTGTGGCATTCTAACTTTTGAGGCTTGAACCCACACTTCCGAGGAGCTAGGATCATTACAATCCCTCCTTATCTTCTATAAATACTTGTTATAAGGGTCAGTTCCTCATTTCAAATGTTCTTAAGTCGCAACTATGAAGGAACAATCTTCATGTTTTTAGTTCCAAGAATCTTCTTCAACTTCTTTACGTTCTCATCAATGGAGAGTTCAGGTAATTCTGATTTCAAGTCTTTTCCTTACGATTCTAGAGGAGAAGAGCAAAGAATCGCCGATTTGGTTGGGAAAGGTGGCTAAAGGTTATCCACTAATGACAGAGCTTGGTTGTAAACAAAGAGGACGGGTCATCCAATAGAAGGAAAGTCTTAGGGAATGGTCATGGTGCTAGAGGTAATGAAGCCATCAAGGTTCCCTAGAGTTTGAATTGCAATTCAGGTTATATGGCAAACTTACTGAGAGAGTGTATCAAATTGCCCTAGATAATTGAGCTGATGACGGTGAGAAATCAAAGTTAGTTGATCCCTTTCATATTGCGGTGGTCACAGGAAAAGGGCCAGACGGGGTATGCTATGATGACAGTGAGAAATCAAAGTTAGTTGATCCCTATTTAGGAGATATTATACCCATAAAAGGTCTAACTCGGGGTGGTGGTACCTCACCAAGTAGCTTAACAGCTCATATAAGCTCTTCAAAGGTCTTACGAGCTTAAATGTCTTCGAATGGAAAAGTCGTTTATGGATCATAGACATTAAGGAGGGTATTTAGCATGAGTTTGATTTTTAGGTATACTGGTGTACTCCCATTCAATCTGACACGACCGTAGTGATAGGACCTCATGATTGTGAAGGACAAAGAACGATTCATGAGTTCATGAGGTTGCCAGATGGGAAGCCTTTAAATTCCAACTTAACAGTAGAGAATTATTTAAAGAATCTACCCATCACCAATGGTGATACAGATGCAGGTTCCAAATATGTAGGATGGTACTTGGATATTTGAATGTGGCGCCTTCTTCTCCCCTCTTTTTGCTAAGCCAAGCTCGATCGAGAAGAAGAATTATTGCTATTGATGGAAGATCCTAGCATATCTAAGCATTAGGCATTTTTTGTTTTAGTTTGTTGACCCTTGTTGCTCTGTTTTTCAGGTGTTGAATTCGAGATGAGTGATATCAACAAGCTCTTTGTAGTACCGCCATTGAAGGGAAAGAATGAAGCCACTCCTAAGAAAAGGGTACCCACTAAGAGACCTGCTATTGAGGAGGGGGCGCAAAGATAGTTGGCTTTGATCTTTGAAGTGGCTCATGCCCGAGGCAAGGGCCCAAAGGGCCTTCACAACCTCCCAAGGCAAATAAGCAAAAGATCATAGCCACTGTTGAGGTTGTAGTCACTGATCCCAGTATTTAACTTTCACTATCTTTCCCATGTCATCGGTCTCTTAAGGTACAGAGTGTATGAAACATCCTAAAAATCCTCAGATTAATTAGAAATTGAATATGGATAGTTTAATTAAATAAAACAAGTAAATAATAGAATAATATTAGATAATTTGGTACAATTAAATTAGTAATGAATTAAGTTTAAATTTAAGATTTCAAATATCCTTTCAAATTCAAATTCCTAAACCCTTAAACTTTAATCTAAATTTCAATTCCTTAATCCTCATAAATTTTCAGACCTTTGCTTGCCTAAAAATATCAGTTCTTAAACCCAATCTCAAATCAAATATTAATTCAATACAAATTAAACTCCTAAATCAAATCCCTATTCCAACTTATTCATTTCTAATGTATAAATTCTTAAATTACATCCTAAGCACTTTCAGACTAAAGACATTTATCTAAAAGGATTAAACCTAGTACCTTTATCCTAAAACATCTTTAATTTTCCTTTACCTTATCCTTTTCCTTTCTTTCTCGTTTTCTTTTCCTGCCTTTCCTTTTCCCCTTCTTTTTTCTTTTCTTTCTCTTCTTCTTCTTTTCCTCTTCTACATCTCTTCTTTTCTCAAAAATCTCGATTTCAAGAGAATCAAAAAAGAAATTAAAGTTAGAAAATAAGATAGAAGATGTAAAACAAGATTATGGTAGCTTGATCAACTTAAAAAAGAGGAATAGAAAAGAAGATCAAGTAACTAGGATTTGCCAAACAAGTAAGCTGTTGTTTTTCTTATTTTGATTGTTGTATATGTTTGTATATGATGAATAGATGCCAGTTATATAAATAGAATTTGTGATAAAATTATTAAACAATGGATATATGAACTTGTAAGATAGACCTAGGTTGTGTTTATGCAAGTGTAGATTAGAAGTCAATGGAATGATCTTGATGATATATGGACTAAAAATACATGTTTAAAAATGTTTAATTAGGAATATAAGTTGTATGTTGAGTTTAAGATTTTAGATGTTGACTTGTGATGTAACACAAGTGGTTAAAATAGGATGAAAATGGCATGCTCTATTTTCATGAAAAAGCATGAGGGGAACATGGGGTGCTATTCATTCATGCTTCTCTATGTGCTTGAAACATAAGGACTTTTACCCACATGAGAAGAAACACGACTAGTACACGACCTCCCCATCTCCTCGTGTTTCTCTTTATTAAGGAACATGACTGGAAACTTGACTTCTCTATTCCCTCATGTTTCTCACCCGAGAAGAAACACAACTGGAACACGACTTGCCTTATCTAATGTGTTTCTCTTTGTTTTCTTCATTAACAATAACTTTAGAACAACACCGCTAGAACATGGCTTTCCCTATTCCACCATGTTCCTCTCTGATCCTTGAGTGCTTTAAATGTTACGTGAAACACGGGAGGAACACGACTCATCCTATCTCACCGTGCTTCTCTCTATTCTTCAACTCAAGAATAAAACCTAACAGGAACACAATTGAATGTATTTGGTCATGCTTCTTTGTATGTTTGTATATAAGGGAAACACGACTAATGTATCTACTCATGTTTTTCATAAAAATCAAAATAAAATAAATAAAAATAAAATGGAATGGACGAATGATAGTTGATATGATATGTTAATTAATTCATAAAATTAAAAGTGAATATAGGGAATTTATAGTTCTGATAATTAACTAGATCAAATATAGAAGTTAGGTATAAAATGAACTTAGTTATTAAATCTAAGTTCAACTTAACTTAATGAATTTCAATAAGCTAAAATGAATTAGATTGACTAAGTCTAATATACTTAGCTAAGTTAAGTTAATATGGATTTAATTAGAATTCACTTAGATTAATGTGTTAAGTTAAACCATAAATAGCAAAGGGAATATGTTGTTTCAAATGATTGTTTGTTAAGAAAAATGAATGTTTTATATGAGTTAATAAAAGGTAATAATATTTTTATAATAATTTTTTTATAAACAAAAGAAAAGAAATAATTTAACAGACAGTAAAGAACTATTCGTATCTTGGCAGGTCAATTTTCGCAGCCATAGTGGGGTTCCTACTTAGTATTTGATCACATAGGTTTTAAAATAAGATTGACGTAAGTGGATAATTAATTTAATTTCTTATATGATTTTAATTTCTTAAACAAATATTTGTCTCTAAACCTGTCTTCTAATCTATGCTTTGAGATGGCTTCTAAGCTTCTGTTTGGATTTCGAATTAATAAGATACACAGTAACTTGCGTATTGTTTATTAAGATGGGCATTTCTAATGAACTAAAACTTAAAGACGACCTAATAACTAAGTGTTACTTGTGCTTATATCGTTGAATCTAATCCGAGGAGCAATAACTTTGTCCAAAGTTGAACACGGTTGTTAGGTGCTTAAGCTACCTCTTACCATGATGCAATGGTATGCCATGATGCAATGGCAATTCATAAATGGATCAATGGCTAGTTGATAGAGCAAATAGTATTGGCGTAACGTTTGCTTATGCTTGAAAGGAAGTAACATTGTTTAGTTCACATTTATTAGACCAGTTAAACTAAACGATGTTATGGACTGAGATAAGTAAAGCTGTATAACAGTTGTGAACCTTAGATGAGACTATATTTTCTTTTTTAGCTAGATATAGGAGATATAAATATCTAAGCTGCTTATATCAATTCCCTAAGCAACTATTGTTATTAGGACTCCTAGATTCCCAGAGGCTTGTTTCGAAATATGAGCTCCAGTGTTGCTTATTTTACTTTAATTTAAAGATAATAACTTGTTGTTGTTGCATTGCATTAGTTTAAGCATGTGTGACATCTCCTATATGCTTGTGTTATTATTGTACCGGGCTTCAACTCATTATTCTTTCTTTCGTGTGACGATTTGATGTTGATGTTGATGAGTGAATCGGGTGAATGGCAGGACTCGGGAAGATTTTATTGAAGAACAAAACGAGTTAGGATCAATGGCTTTTGTTTTATTTTGTTTCGAAGCTAGATTTTTCTTTTTGGATCTGTATTTTCTTTAAGGGCTTCAAGAAGCTCATATATTTTGTAATAAGCTTTGAAAGCTTTGTTTTATCATCATACAAAGTATATGAGATACCTAATGATATGGTTTTGTTTTTATAATGGTTGATATACTCATGTGAGTAGAATGAGAAATGCTTTTGTAAAGTTTTGTTTCACCACTACTAAATCCAGTTATTTTAAGAATTTAATTTAACAATTTCAAAATCTAAAAGTGGATAAAAAATTTGGTGGGTTTCAAGTCCAACAAAATTAAATTCCTACTCTAAAAGTTTAAATAAATTGTATATAGCAATGAGTAGGGTCGAATCCACAAGGATTGATAAAACTTATTTCTATTTAAAGATTAGATGAAGAAAATAAGAAAGGGGGGTTTTGTGAAATCAAAGAAAATTAATTATATCATAATCAAGTAATATAATCCAACGAGTAAATCAATATCAAGGTGTTCCTAACCAAATGTATCGTCATAATTCAGTTCACGGAATTGATCATTGATGCTAAGATTTCTATTCTTTGTCTTGGATACATTGGTTATGGTCATTAATAAGCTCTAATAACCTATCTCTCCTTACTTTTTCGATAATCAAAACAAGCTCTTTGATTATTTCCCTTATTGATTAAACAGCCCTAAACAAGCTCTTAGGATTTAATTTATCAATAACATGAAGAACAAGAGAAATCACCAATTCTAACCAACAAATCAAAAGCTCGATTTATTTAGACTAGATTATATATCCTCATAACACAAATTAATTATCTATCATATAATCAATCATGTTATTGTGCCACAAATATTAGAATAATTGAACAATTACGGATTCAACATTCTAATTGACAGTATATTATCTTGCTAAATGAACAAATAGGCCCTAATTTGTATCAATCAAGAAAAATAACAGTATCAAAACAATCAGAAGATATATAAATACCCAAAATAGGAATAGATCAATAACAAATAAGTTAGATCTCACAATTCTTAAAGAATCAAACTTGTAACAATCCTTTGGCTAGAAATTATGGACTTAGCTACTCATCTCCATGAAATTCTCTCCTTTTCTAGGGTTTTCCAATTGTCTAAGAATAAAAATCATATCTTCCCTGAACACATTCTTATAGACTAAAGATGGAATTTCATCCATCAGAACAAAGGCCTGTAGTTTCATCCTGTACGTCGTCGGTAGTTTCATCCTATATGCCGCTGGCTTACTCGCTAGCTTTAGATATTTGACTTATTTCCTAAACAAAAACACCAGCAGCCTTCTTCCTTAAATGGACGGTATTCATTGTAAGCTAGTGTCTACGCTAGCGGCTTTGCTTTAGGATTTGTCGGCCTTCATTGTTTGATAAAAATTTCCAAGAGTAAATCATTAGCAATGTTAGAGACAGTGTTAGGCCACCTAAATGTAAGCCAGCCAAAGGCTGGTAGCTTTGATTTCCCCAGAGCCATCATACATTGATTGAAATAAAAGGCTGGAAATGTTATTTATTATAAGCTAGCATTGTAAAAGAAGGCTTTCATGTTTTTTATTCTATAAATAGGCAAAGCAGGCATAAAGCTGACGACGTAAGCTCCAATTTGCTAGTGTATAGGTATGTTTTAAAGGCTGATTGAAATCTGTTTCTACGCTAGCTATGTTGGCTTTAATATGATGAAAGCTGATGTTGATTATAGTGAAGGCCGACAGCTTTGCTCCTGTTTTTGCCGGCTTAATTGTTCCAAATTTTCAATTTTGCACAATACTTCTTAAATTTGCTTGTATTTGCTTTATAGTTCCTTCAAGACCTGAAATACCAAAATAAACACACTTAAGTACCAATTCCTCATAATTTCTATAAAATCAATAACAATTTAGTATGATTTAATTAATGAAAAGTGAGTATAATCTGACTTTAATCACAAATGTCCAACATAGATAAGTTCTTTTGCGTGTAATATATAAGGTATTATGTGTAGCGACTATACACACTCAAAAGTAAATTCATGGTGTTACAGTGTATCTTAACCACTTCAAGTCATCACTTCCCCTTTAATCAAGCATCCCTTTGGATGGAGGCAGTTCGAAGCAATATTGATGCTTTTGCTTAGGCAAGGAGGCCGGTTGTACACAAGGTTCGTTTATGAAGCTAATTTACTACCGTAGGCGGCTGATATTGTTGGGGAAGGGCAATGAAGCTGTATGATAAGCTTATTGAGTAGAACTCATTTTAGGAGGTTGTTCAATTATAGGATAAGGAGAGGTTGAGAACTCTATTCAACGAGTTATGGTCTGGGGAGCAAATGTTGGATTTTGCTGCTCGTAAAGTTTATGAGGTAACTTATCCATTTGTGTAAGCCCCCGAATTTTTTCGAGAATGGTTTTGGAATATCGAATCGAAACCCTAAAGTTTGACCCAAGTTGAAACCGAACCTTAATCAATTTCGATCACAGGATTTCATAAGAGAATTTTCAAAAACAAAAATAGAAAGTTCAATAATCGTTCAATTCAAGAACCCGAACATGAGAAGGACCACCTATCTGATTCCTGATATAAACCCCTCAATTTCTAGGGTAAAGTTGGATTAAACTCTAACCCTAGTCAAATCAGAATTTCAAAAGTCAACAAAGGTAAAGACAATCAAACAATTTCAACTCCGGCAACCCCGTTCTCAAACCCTAGAAAACGAAATTATGTTAATGGCTTAATATAGTTCATAATAATATAAGATAATATAAAAATATCAGATTCATAAATTTTGAGTGTTCTTTGAACTCAAACAGGATCAGTTCTCGCAAAGTGTGTCCCGAAGCTCGAAATAATAAAAATATTCCAATAACACCAAAAGACTCGTAATTAAATAAAGATTTCAAAAATATCAGTTTTAGAATTTTTCGATAACTAAAAATAATAGATATAGCTCGTTTACGCATATTTTTATTACTATCGATATTTTATATGTCTAGTCTACTATTCATAGTACTATTCCTACTATTCATTACTATTTTACTATTTCTACTTTTTCTTACACCTATTTCTTATTACCTACATACCTCTTTTCTTACAATTTTACATTTCCAATACATTTTATATCAAATCATATCTTACATATTAATTATTTTTTTACAAAATACACACAAAATCAACTCACTCTCTCTCTTCCTTCCCTATGGCCGATGCTACCTCTCCCTCTCTTCCTCTTATTTATTTTTCTTTTTCAATTATTTTATTACATCTAATTTTTACTCCAAAAATTCTATAAATACTTCATTCCTCCTTCATTCTTTCACACATTCATTTTACATAACAAAACTCTACCAAAATACTCTCTCAAAACCTCTCCCCAACAAATCTCTCTCAAAATACTCTCTACCATTCCCTACAACTTCAAGAAGAAAATAACAAACACAAAACCCATTAATCTCTTTTCAAACCTTCCATTAAACCTTAGGTAAAATCCTACTTAAATTTCTTCATTATGTTCATACAACTTAGCATGAGCTTAGTGTATGTTTCTTTGACTCATATGAGTGAAAGAAGCAATAATATGTTCATGTTTTGTTTTTATTCATGTTCATATTTTACATTATGCTATTATGTTGTTGTTATTATTGTTATTATTCTTACTCTAATCTAACTTATATAATATTATGTATACTATGTATATATATTTATTTAGAGCATATAAGCTCATTTGTTATTTGTTTATTTTTATGTCTTGCAATTTATTTATTTACTTGTTTCATGCAATTTATTAAGACTAGTCTTTCTAGTGTTAGACTTGTTCATATCAAGTCAAAACAATTTTCTTTTCTTTTCTTTTCTTTTCTTTTGGGACTAGTCTATTCTTAGTCCTGGGTTGCCTTGATGAAGCTAAGGCTCCCAATATATGACCGGGATTCCTTGATGAAGCTAAAGTTCTTAATGCTTGACTATTTTATTATGTTTATTTACTTACAAGTATTTCTTTCTATTTATGTATTATCTTTACTTTTACATTGATACATAATCATATTCATGCATGATTAGAATGTTGTTGTCTTAAATGAAAATAAAAATTTGTTCTTTCTTAAATAAAGAAAAGTAAACTAGATTTCTTAACAAAAGGAATTTTTAACTAAAGACCTAAGTTTTGTTTTTAATAAACTCTTTTCAAAGGATAAGCTAATCATAAATTCTAGAAGAATTAGTGATTTCTTCAAAATAATAAAAGGAATTCTTTTCTTTTATAAACCAAACTAAACACTTCATAAAGAAAGAATTTTTAGCATTGAAGGATTCTAACTCAACCATATCTTTTATAAGACTTAAGTAGGTTCATTATAGACTTTGAAAATCATCTACTAAGAAAGCCTCTTCAAAACTTAATTTTTATATGTTGTTATTCTCTTTTCAAATTAAAAGGAAATTTTGCCAAGTTCCAATATTAACAATTCTTTATTAAGAAAGCTTTCCTTATAAACTTGTCTAAGAGAATTATTCTACCATTTAACAAATATTAAGAATAAAACAAGTTTTTCAAACCAAGATAAAATCAACTCACTATTTTGAAAACCAACTTAGAAAAATAAAATTTGCCAAGAAAAGCTATATCTATAAAAATAAAAGGAAAACATACATTTAACACAACTTCAGATATTTGACCACGTCAAAAACTTAAAAGATATTTTGAAAAGCTTATTTTCAATCACTAGAAATAAAGTTAGTAGATAACTTAAAGAACCAAATTTTTGAAAATGAATTTACTTTTGAAAAGTGAGAAAATAAAATTGTAATAGGAAAACATTTACTCATAACCACTCAAATATACTTTTCTAAATAAATCAAAAAGGAGAAATTCTCAAAAGTTTTATCTTTTAAAACTATCTAAGGCAAATTGTTTATGAAATATCAATATTGAGACAACACTACAAAAATCATGCATATAATATGAGTGCCTATATATGTTCAAAGGATTTTTCAATCATATATATATATATATATATAATATATCCATATATTTTGCTTAAAGGATTTTTGAGTAAAGTGAAGTTTGGAAAAATCATATTTTGTGAACTATAAATTCGTAACTATTCTGTACCGTAGTATTTTCCAACCCAAATGGCTTTCTATGACAAAAATAACCTTAGAAATAGATAGATCTTTTTGAGAAGGTAGGAAACGGTATATTATATACGCAATTCAGAGTTAGAATGACCAAGTTATGGCCATTTTAATTTGGAATTACCTTCTATATGAATTTTAACGATTTTATGACATTGCTTTTTATAAGTACCATAAAATCAATAAGAAATACTCATTATGGATATTCTTCTTGATTAAATGATCACGATGAGGAGTATTCATACCCGGAGGATTATTTTGATTAGTGGATTTACCGATCGAGTCATCCGTAAGAAAGATAGATCATCATAGCCAAGTGAGTTTATTTCCTACCTTTTTACGTACTTGATTTTGCTTGTAGCTAGAGGCACTAGAAGTAGGAAAAGATGAAAATGAATTATGTGTGATAATATTGGTTGAAAGAATGTTAAGCATACCGAGGCATAAATCGTTGTTAATTAACTTATGTTTTACTAATATTCTGTTGGAGTGTGTGCAAATTATGTTATCACCTTTATTACTTTAATCATATACTATAAATTATATTAATTGATTCATGCATATCACGTAGTTGGTTTCATTGCATGAGCTGCTATACTCAATGGGACAAGAGTATAGTAGCCGGGTTTGCAGTAGCCAGAAATCTGCAAGATGGGTGAGTAGGAGCCTGAAAGAACTTTTTTAAGATGGGCGATTAGGAGCCTGAAAGAACTATTTTGAGATGGGTGAGTAGGTGACTGAAATAAACTACATGAGTTGGATTAAAGATGGGTTTTAAAGAGCCTGGAATACCTAATCCTGAATGGAGGGGTAAATCCATTCAAACATATGATTTCTGGTAGATCATATGTATTGTTTGATCACTTACTTGATGCATTCATATGCTTGTTTAATAACTTGATTGAAATTATTTATACAAGTACGTTGATTCAGGAATATTCTTACTAAGCTAGTTATGCTTATACTTCGATAGATCTTTGTTGTAACAGGACTATATCTTTTATGCCCGAAGACTTTATACACTCGAGAGGGATGATGTTTTAGAAAAGCTTCTGGAAATCTTTTGAAGATCTTAGGTTAAATATCCTTTAATGTCTTTTAGTGTTAGTATTATTTTGTTGTGAGAAAGATTAAGTTGATATTATGATTGTTTGGCGAATTATAGGGGAAAACCCCTAAGATGATGTAAGGATTATATTCTCTTAATTATAAATTGGATGATTATTTAGATTTTTGTATGCTAGTATTCACTATCTCGAACTATACATCCCACCGGTGTCTCCTATTGTTGTGATAGACGGCTTACATATGATGTTGGAAACTTTTGCATGACTTTGGGAAGTCATTCTTAAGTTTTAATACCATACGTTTAAGGTACTTTTTGGGGTGTGACAATTTGTCTTTTCATCTTAGTTAGCATTAATTGGTTTCTTATCTTATCTTTATATCTTATAGAGTGTGTTTGCTATAGCCAACGCGATCAAATATGTAAGGGTGAATTAGGCGAAGGCAAATTGACTTTTCTTCCTTTGCTCTTCTTTATTGTGTTCCATTATCTGGGGTAGTTTGTCGGTGCATTCTTCTGCTACTTATTTTAGGGTCTGGAAGAAACAAAGGGGTTGAAGTCTCGAGTCACCGAGCTTGAGAAGGGGCTATCCTAGGTGAAGTCGAAAGGCATGAGGCTAAAAAGTGTCTTGATGAGTCTCCAGGATGATCATGCCAGGATGGTGAAGAGTGCTAAGGATCAGGATTTTCAGGGGTTAAAATGATGTATATAAGGCCAAAGAGGAGGTAAACTTGGTGAAGCTCGTGGTTGAAGATCTTTAAGAAAAATTAGAGGGGGTTGAGTGGCGATGAGATTCATTGTCCCAGAAATTAAAGGAGGTTATTCCAGAGCTCGATAAATTGAGGAAGTCCTTAGAGGCATTTAAGTCTAACCATAGTAGGCTTGAAGTGAGATAAACAAGATGCCTCCTCTCTCTCTCTCTCCCCTCATTCTTTTTCTTTTGCTTAGGCTCAAGTAGTGAGGTTAGATAGTGGGGAGGTCATGCCCCCAGTAGTCAGAAAAAAGTGCTTGTGGACTTTATGAAAGGTAAAGAGTAGACCAAGGTATAAAGAAAGCTCACAAGGGAAAGTGCAAGGTTATTCCACGACAAAGTGCTTTGGGTGTATCCTAGTTTGGATTTGGGTTTTCCAGTTGCTTCCCTCGAAGGGGCCATCTTAAGGGATGATGATAAGGAGGATGACGATGTGAGTGAAGGGTCTATGTGGGTTGCATAAGGAGCGATTAGTGATGGAGTCAATACTATACACGTTGGCTCAATTCAATGTACCCGAGAAGGGGATCAAGTTCCTGTACCTATTCTAGCTCCCTGATCATTCGTGTTATGCAAAATCAAGTTTTTAAAATTTATAAAAAGTTAAACGTACCAATCAACTTCAGTCACAACTCTTATAGGCAAGTGCATCTATGCAAGTAGCATAGAAACCATTAGACCATAATCCAAGGGATCGTTAGCACCTACTGTACTCATTCTTGTCTATTATCTAGCCTAAAGATTCACTTATTATTTGTGTGCATGATATTATCAAACTAGCTACTTATGTACAAGTTTGAGATCAATTCACAAAAGGATAAGTTCAAATCACAAAGAATAGTTTAGATCTTGCTTCATCAAATCCTTATCATATGATTTCTTAGAAAATCTCAAAGAGACCATTGTTGAACTTCTTGAATTGTTGAATTCATTAGAGTATGCTAAAGTCTCTCTCAAGATCGTTAATTTGTAAACCTAAGTCAAACAACCAGAATCTTTCCTTAGCCATTAGCAACTTAGATATGCATTAAGATCAAGCATCCTTTAATTAACAATCATATTTTGTGAAAAATCAAGCAAGTGACAGAACGATTTCACCACTCTATCTCTGCATGTTATGAGCAATCCTCATTAATAGTTTAAACCTATTCAAAGGAATAATTTTTCAATCTATTTAATTGAAATTAGATATGAATTCATATAGTGTATACACATAAATTCAAGAAATGCAACTTAAGCTATTAGTTACAAGATTTCAATAATATTTCAATACATACGCAATGGAAATCACATGAATCAGATTTCGATATGCAAAATCTAAGCAATATTCAATTATTTCTGCATAAGATATATTAACTTAAACATGAATCTAGAGAAAGAATGAATAATTATAATTAAAAAACACCTTTGGAGCACAAAGATCTTTGTAAATGAATTTAGATAAGCTTTTGAATTGATCCAAAATCTTTCCCTAGTCAAGAAAGGATTTCTCTCATTAGAATTCTCTCAGTTAGTTATTATAAAAAATAAAAAATTTGTGAAAAAAGTTAGTTGCTAGGCAAGAAATTCTTAAGGCTATAGCTATTTATAATGGATGCCAAGTTGATGTGACAAAGCTACATTACAAACTTCAAAGTAAATTTTCGAACGAGCATCATAGCTTCATTCATAGGTGTAATTGTAGGTAAGATTCAAACCACAAATAGATCTATAATGTATTTCATCTCTTATTCACTTATGGTCATAATAAGTATCATGAGGACAATCACGGTCGCCATTGTAACCATGATTGACTCTATTGCCTTCACTAGATGTTCCTTCCTCCATTTAACCACATGCACAGTTGTGAAGTATTCTTGAGATCATGGGGTCTGACCACGTGCGCGTTTACAGGTATGGTTTCTTGTTTTATTGTTTCTAGTCCATTTCTTCATTGAATCATCTTTAATCCTTCTTTTTAGCACAATTGAACTAAAAACAACAATTTAAATAATAAATGCTTGATTCATGAGGATTTCAAGGTATAATTAAGTTTAAATCCCCTTGATTTAAATTGAGCGAATTCAAATTATCACTCCTATGGTGCTAGAAGGAAATCAAGTTAAGGGTCGTTTAGACGTTCCTGAGGTTGCTAGGGGAACATAGAGTTAAGCTGTTGATGTAAATTTGTGACTAATGTCATTTATCCTTGTTGTTGGTCAAGCTAGCATGTCAACTCGTTTTTTCTATGATCTGGTTCTTGTATTGACCTTTTGATAAGTGAATTGATTTTTTTTATGCTTTATTGTCCTTCCTTTATTTTTGTTGAATGTGAATCTCCCAAGTTTATGAGCTTGGAGTTGAGCAACTAGGGCTCAAATAATTGGCGTGGATGTCCCGATTTAATGCTTGTACTTGTATTGTCAGTTAGTGGTGTTCTTTAATAAGGTAGGTTCAAGTGTGCTCAGTCAACTTATTGCATCAACACTGAGAATCCTTTGCCTATCAAGGGTAGTTACTAACATTGGGGAGGTCTATACATACCTATGGAGTTTTCTATACCAAGACTTTTTCTAAGCTGATTTGACATTTGAGGATGTGGTTCTTTGGATTCTTAAAGATTTGGTTGCATTAAATGCATGTCAAAACATAGGTTTCCTTAGTTATAAACAACTCCTATGTTTGGGTTTATATTCACCACTTTCTTGTTTAGGCTTTAGCTGGTAGGAGCTGTGCTAAGCTTTCAAAGATGCCGAGAATTGTTTCGAGCTTTCCTTTATGTCTTCGTCCTTGTGTGATTTTCCCCTTATTCTTCTCTAGTTATATAGGTCGAGTCCTTTGGAGGATGTAGCTATAGGCTTCTGTAGCTCTGTTATCCTCGTTTAATAGGGTCGGCTACTCCATTATTTCTGTTTATATGGGGTCTTGAAGTAGGGATGACTAGAGACAAGGAATGCTCTATGCCTTTACTCCATCACCACTACGCTTTAGGGTAGGTTCCGATCTTGCTCATAAGGTGGTACTAACCTCGGTGAGGCGAGCAAGAAAATCAATATCTCACCCCTTCTTTATCGTATTCTTGGTCTCTTTTGTTTTGAGATTTTGGTCATAAAAAAGGATAGCGACCTTTGAAAGCCAAGCTAGCTTATTGACCATTTTCTTGATAGGTTGGTGAAAGTGGTTGGCTACTTGGAGATTAGTGGTTTGAGCCAACCTTCCTCGAGTGCTGTTGATAAAGTTATACCAAGGTCGAACCCGTGTTTTCTTCCACTTTGTTGAGTTAGAGAATAGCATAGCATCATTTTGTGTACCCTGAGGTCAATTACGGCTTTGGTTCTTAAGATAAAATTTGTTAATTATACTTCTTAGGCTTATGGGTGTTTGTCCTAAAAGCTATTAACCAAGATGCCCAAAAACTAGCTTGGCCAAAATGCCAATCAAAACTATTGTACTCAATTCGATTTGACTTAATGAAATTTGTTCTCTTCTTACACCCCTTGCATCTTTTTCTTTGAACAAATGCATGCATTTTTGTGTTCATCATTCCGAGTCATTCATAGGTTCCGTTGAGCCTTTTTTTGAGGTTATCATCTAAACTTTTTTTTATAATGGAATTTTCCACTAAGGGAACTACCCGGGCTCTTCTAAAGAGTAATCGCTAAGGGAGTTACTTGAGCTCTTTTAAGGAGTCACCACTAAGGGAGTTACTTAAGCTCTTCGAAGGAGTTACCCGAGCTTTTTGAGAGAGTTTCTGATGAAGGAGTTACCTAAGCTCTTTATAGGAGTTACCATTGAGAGAGTTACCCAAAAATCTTCATGGTCCTTTGCCACTCTTAACATTCGTGGGTGCAAGGTAACTTTGTTGTGAAGTTGCCTATTAAGGCATCAATTCTTCACTTGGAAATTTTATAAAGTCCGTATCTTATCTCAGAGGAAGTGTAAAAAGGAGGAAACAAATTAAGAAGTATAGCATTTTAACTTTCATTTAGTATTTGTTCTTTGAGATGAGCCCACCAACATTAGGAGGTTCTTAAGGTTCTAGTTTAAACTTTTTACAAAGAAAAATAAGGTTAATACCATGTAGACAAAGTTTCTTTTATTCAGAGAACTTCCTAAAATTGTTCGCATTCTAAGTCTTAGGTATGTAGCTCGCCATTGAGTGTTTCAAATTTGTATGCTTGATTCCCTAGGACTTCTTTTACTCTGATGAGGTCCATTGAGCTCAGGGCAAGTTTGGGCTTAGCTTTTTTGAATCTCATTGTTTCTAGCTTTCGACCTATCAGGTCTTTTAGTAAGCAGATCTTCCGCTTAACCTTTTTATCACATCATGTTATTACTCTTTATGGGCAATTACTCGTCCCTTTGATGAAGTCATGAGTTTTTTTTTCCATGTCTTCGAGCTTTACTTTCAATCCTATCTGGTTAACCATTTTATCAAAGGATTGAACCCAGATATTTGGCAACTAAGGCCTGAAAGAGAGAATTTCCTTGGAATTGATGGTAGGCCGCAAGCAAGTTTCCTAAGGCAAAGTTTAGCGGGTAGTGCGATACCTCCAAAGGGTGCTAGGGAACTTCTTAGCCCATGCTTCACTTTTGCGGCCATTCTTGGCTTCTAAATTTTTCATTATAACCTTGCAGACTGACTTGTCTTGACCGTTGGCTTAGGGGTAGGCGATTGTGCAATATTGTAGGGCGATTTTGCACTTTGCACATACATCCTTAATGCTTTTTATCCCGTATTGTCTCCTATTGTCCCCTGTAGGGGAGTTAGGAAATCCGAAGTCAATCATAGTGTTGCTGGTAGTCTTATAGTGTTAAGATGATATTAGTATCACCATTTCAGTATTAAAACATAAAAAAATTCTTAATTATTTATTAGATTTTTCATGTTAAAATATAAATTAAAAATAACATTTTTTGATAGATTGTAATTATTTAATTACTAATGAGTTAATTACTTAACAGCTACTGCAATTTTTTTTCCTTTCAAAGAACTGGATGAGTAAATCACATAAAAATGAAAAATAGAACTAACGACAAGTTGGGACAGAGAGAAAAATTAAAAAAAAAAAATTAATTTGGTTTTAAGTTACTGAATATTGTGACTATAGGTTTGTTGTTTTAATGCTCTTTTTTAAGAAAAAAAATTTATGCATAAATTACAAAAATTGGTATGTCATTGAGATATTAATGAAATAAATAATGTTTCTTGTTAGGCTAGAATCTTATTCATCTAATATAATAATAGTTTTGTACAATCCACGTACATTTACAAGCTTATTATATTTTTTAAGGTTTTCAAAATGGGCCCAATTAAATAAGCCCATTTACATGGGATATTTAATTAGGTCCAAAATAAATCTATAATTAAAATTAGTATTATATCAAGCCCAAAAATAATTCTAAAAATTTTATTTTTTTTCTTTTTTTATACATTTGTAATTATTTCTTTTTCTTCATATTTTTGTTTCTTTTTCTTTCTTTTTTTTTTTAATTTTTTTTTTGTAATTTAAGGGCTTAATATAATATTAATTTTCACTATAAATTGAAGCATCAAATGGGCCAAAATGAGATGTCTACAGTGAGGAATTTAGCTTTAAGGTGTGGCTGAGAGATGACACTACCAAAGATTGATCGGGTAGCTTTTCCTAAGATGGCATTGTAAGGAGACCAGCATTAGACTACGAAGAAGTTGATTTGGTATGTTGCATAGCTATTTCCATTGCAGAGCTCGAGGGGTAAGGTTATGATTCCTTGAGATCGAATGGGCTTGTCATCAAACCCATAGAGCTTGTGGTTGTATGATCTCAATTTAGGCTTGGATTCGTGCTTCATTTGTTCATAGACATGGTTGAAGAGGATGTTTGCATTGATGTCAGCATGTATTAGTACCTTTTTTACTTTCTAGCTTGATATGCAGTTTAAGTTGATCAAGACGCGTTGGTGAGCATTCTAAACTCCTTCAAAGTCTTCATCACCAAAGAAGATGGTAGTGTCAACTTTTACCCTTTTTAGGTCCAAATTTATCACTCGTCTCGTGATGACTAAGCTCGAGATTAAGCTAAGTCTTGTCCAACTCGAGGTTAGCAATCCCTCAAATATTATGTTAAGTTCTCCATGGCACTCTCTATTGGCTCAAGGTTAACTGCATTGTTTTAGGGGATTTCTCCCATGGCCACCTTCTTTTCCTTCAATTCTCCTCTTCCAAGTAGGAAGCTTAGGCCTAGTAGCATTGTGGTATATGTACTGCTTTAGCTAGCCTATTCATATAGCATCTTTAATAGCGCTCCTCAAATACCAATAGTCATTTATATCATACCTACAGTCAGGATGATACTTGCAGTATTCTTTGACTCTTTTCTTCTTGCATTCAACCTCATGGGTGGAGTTGGAGGTAAGAGGCCTTAGTTTCGTACTTCTAAGAATACATCATTTATAGGTAATTTTAGTGGTATTCACTCATCGTATCGGGGGAGGACTCTTCTTTTATCGTTATCTCGACGATTAGAGCTCATGTTGTTGTGATTAACAGAGCTATGACAATCTTTCGTTTGTCCTTTATCCCAGTGCTGACTAAGATCAGTTCGGATGGGTTCAACTCTTACTTCAGTCTCCTTCCTAGCCTTGCTAGTGTCTTCTTTCCAATGAACTTTTGCACCTTTTCTCTTACCTATTATAAGGTGGCGAGTTGGCATCTTGGGATAGAGCCAAATAATGGACTATCTACCAGGACTCCCCATTTTATGGCTTTAACGACTACCTTTTAGTTTAGGTTTAGGATCTTAAGATATGCTTTGTTAAATCATGCCAAGTAATCAGGGAAGGGTTTGCCTTGTCTTTGTTTGACTATCTAGAGATACAAAGCATTCTTCTTTAGTAGCTAACTTGCCATGAAGTGGGCTACGAAGAGCTCGACTATTTGGTTGAACGAGTTAATGGTGTTAGGGGATAACTTATTGAACCAAACATAAGCTACACTATGGAAAAGTAGTAAGAAGAGCTTCATACAAAATGGCACCTGAAAAATTGTGAATTGTCATTATAGATTGAAATTAAGTGAGATGGTCTTTAGGGCCACTGGTTCCATCATATGATTCCAAGCTTAGAATACGAGCTTCAATGGGGAGGACTTTAGATTGGATCGATGTCAGAAAAGGTGTTTTTTCTAGGGCTATCTTTATGGTGGATCTACTCCCAAAACTCTCTTTGATAGTTGAGAGCCTCCTCATCGTATCCTTGATTTCCTCAACGGTATGTTCCATATTTGAGCTTAGTAAATTAGTCGTAACTGGTGGGTACTAATGGTCCTTTAATAGGTGTTCAGTGTTGTTAAATCGGTGGGTGCCTTCTTGGCGATGTTCTAGATGATATTAGTGATGAATGAGCAAGTAATTTGGTCTGTTGAGCGCTGGAGGCTTGTTCTTCTAAGTGCAAGTTCCTTAAATCCTCCAGTTCAACGATTTTTGCCTAAAGTTAAGCATTATTATGTTCATTCTCTAGATTTTTGTGTGAAAACTTTCAAGATCAAAATAAGCTTTGGATCTATGTGGTTAGCATCATTTGCAATGAGCGGCTCTTGGTGTTGTTGTTCGGGGTTTTCATCATTAATAGAAGTAGCTGCCAATTGAACTAGGGTTCGATTAAGTTGATTCTTGCTTTGCTGCTGTCTTGGCATGATCAACTTGATTCTCAACATGTAATATGGTCTAGAGATCCTTTTGTTGCTCTCTTTACAACAGTTAAACATTTGACATTGTATTAAAAATTTAGATCTTTCCTAAAGAAGATAAAGTTTTTGAGCACTTGTAGAAATTCGTGGCATCAAATTTTCTCAAAATATGAGAATGTTGAATTTTAGAATGCTTAGACTCATTGATTTTTCAATAAAGAAACTTAGTTTTGAAGATGATGTAAATACTTTGACTTTTCATGATAATTCATTTTGCATTCTTAAATTTATAGAGAGAATTTTTTTTTCTTTGTGAATATCACTTGATGTTTCATTTTCTAAAAAGGTAAATATGGAATGATGAACTCATTGTGTGATAATAAACTATGTTTAAATTGAGCTTTAATGAATTATTAATGCTTTAAGAAATTCTTATAGTGCTTTTGACTTAATAGAAAGCATTGTACATAAATTGTATACATGACAATGAATGTGGCACATGTTGTAACTAGCTATATCCAAATTTTGGGGAGGCTAAAACCATAGGTTAGAAAGTGGTGAATACTCACCTACAAGCTGCAATACTAAAACATAAAGAAGTATTAAGAACTAGTTAGGTTGCAATTAGGGCCTATAGGTTGATGAGATTTTTTAAACCATTTTCTTTTTTATTTGTGCGATCCTTTAGTGTGAACACACCCATCACTTTGGATAGGTCGATACCCTGTCACTAATTAACCCATAGTTCTAGTGACCCTAAAGTTGAAGGCTAACTGCAAACATGGGTAAATTTTTTCTTTTCTTTTTCCTTTTTTTTTTTTATGTTAACATGGATAAGGTTTACATGTTAGGAGTTAACCAAATCTAAATACCTAATCTAAAAATAAAAGGATCAACACATGTGAAAATTAAGGCACAAACTAAAGTAGAAGTGTACATTGTTCAATTGAATTGTAGTAATTTCAAATGTGGATAGATGATTTTCTGGCTAATATGTGTACAAACACCTTTTCTATGAGTGATAAGAAAATTCTATAGAATAAGAGAGCATGAGAGAATTGGAGAGTGTGTTTGGAGGCTATTATGGTATATTTATATGACTACACAAAGTGAGATATTATCATCAACTACCTACATGGGTTAGTGAATGCATTAGTTTAGTGTTGCATTTGATATAAGGATAAGTTACTCATAAGGTATTGGTATTCAAGAGTAAGCTTATTTAAAATATCAACGTTTCAAGTGATTAAAAAGAAGAATTAATGTTTCATAAGGTAAGTGAAACGAAGTATCAGTCATGGGCATTGAGCAAAATTGAGGAAATTTAATATCTAAAGGTTGATATCTTAAATGAACTTTTTGAAATGTTGATACCTTTTTTGACTTATTATATGAAAAGTTGAATCCCTTTATTAATTGCTCAAAAACATTGATATCTTATATGCATGGTAATTAAAATTGCGAGTCAAAAATACGTTTCTATGAGTTTATGATTGTCTATGTTTTTTCTTAATTAAAATGGATATAAAATTAATTAGGTGTAGATTTTTAAATTAAATTATGAATTTAGGTATACGATTCTACATGTTTATGATTTGACCAATTTTGCACGATTTTATATGATTCTACCAATTCTATGTGAAATACCCCAAATCTTCACCAAGATTAGCAATTGAGTTTAGATAGATTAAATGACTAAAATGAATTATAGGATTTAAATAGACAAGTTGATATAATTTAATTAACTAATAATTAAGTTGGTTTGAGATTTGAGTTTCAAATTCCCTAAACATGTCATCCAAGTGTTTAGAGAATTCCTAAAACCTTGATTCTTAGCCTAAACACTAATTCCTAAATCTCAGTAAAATTTGAGTTCATTTGCTTGAATAAAAATATCAGTTCTTAAACCCGAGCTCAAATTAAATATCTTTTATCCAAAATAAATTTCTAAATTAAGTTGTTACTTTGAGTTCTTAATTTCTAACCTATTGGTTTTGAAATTATCTCCTAAATATTATTAGAACTAAAGATATTGATCTGAAAGTTCTAAATTCGATACCATTATTTTAAAATATCCTAATTTTAAGCTTTAAACTTCCCTTTTTTATTTATTTTCCTCACCTGCTCTCTCTCTCTTCCTTTCACTTTTCCTTCCTTCTATTTTCTTTCCCAACCAATGCCTTTGTTTCCCTCTTCCTTTCTTCTTCTTTTCTTTTCTTTTCTTTTCTTCAAATTTCTTCCACAAATCTCAAGATTAAAGCTATCTAGAAGAATAATCAAAGCTAGGAGAGAAGTTAGATGAAGGAAAACAAGTTAGAAATGTAAAGAAAGCTCAAGTGTGCAAGTGTTCTAAAGAGATAAGTTGTTATTTTCTTGTTATCTTTGTTATTTGCATTTGTAATTGATGAGTTAATGTTGAATTGGGTTGAGAGTGTTGTTTATTTATGTATTTATTGATATATACTTGTTGGAGGTCGGGTTGTGAAGGAGGAAGAAGATGATGAATAGTAGTTATGGAAGTTGATGAAGTTTGAGATGTTTGATGTGGTGAATGTGAAGTTTATGCATGTTTGAGGATGTTAGAATAGATGTAGGGTGTAGTATGATGGTTGTAAAGTGTTTTGGAGAAGGTTTGAAGTGTAAAAATTTTGTAAAATTAGTGTTTGAAACAAGGAATTTCGTAAATATGTCACTACACCTGTCAAAACACCCTGTTGCCAAGGGTGTAGTGCTCTCGGATCAAAAAATTTCATTTCCCCTGAGTCAAAACGGCCTTCAAAACACCCCGTTGCCAAGGGTGTAGCGCTCGCGGATTTCTTCCCTGACGCGACACTGTTTTGTAAATTGGTCATAACTTTTTCATACGACCTCCGATTGAGGTGATTCAAGTTGCATTGAAAATTTAAAAAGAGATACAATTTTCGTGTTTTGAGTTTTTACAAATTCGGAAATTATCGATACTTAAATTTTAGTTCTTTCCAGCCTTTGTATTTTCAAAAAAGTCAAAAACTTGTTTTGTTTGTTAAATGTGTTTTGCTTAGGAAATGGATCTTTTTGAGCTAAAATGAGATAGATAAGTGATATTTGATGTGTAATGATGATTGAGGGATATAATTAAGATGATTTAGATAGATTTATAAATTCAACAAATAATTGAATTTCTATGAGTATTAAACTAAAAGTAGTTATGTTGTATATATGATTTCCATTGCTTGATTTATGATGTTGTGATGACTTAATGAAACTAAATGATCTTGGTAAGTATATAAATGATGAATTATGTATCTATATGAATTTTATTTGAATTTCCTTCATGCTAAGTTTAAGATTTGTTTATTATTTGTTCTTATGATTAGCTTGAACTTAAATGAACTTAGTTAACAAACCTAGGTTCAACTTGACTAAATGAACTTGAATGAACTAAAATGGATTAGATTGTTTAACTTTGATGAATTTGGCTAGGTTTAAGCTAACTTGGGATTAAGTGATAGATCTTAGATGTATAATGAATTAGTAATTAATCTAAGTCCAATTTGACTTAATGAACTTTACTAAGCTAAAATGAATTAGATTGTCTATGTTTAACAACTTGACTTAGTAAATGAATCAAATGACTAATTTTAATCAAATTGACTAAGGTTAAGCTAAAATGGGTTAGTAACAAATAATTGATTAAATGAATGAATTAGGATGATCTTTGATTAATATGGGGAATATGTTGTTTCAAATGTGTGTTTACTTGGAAAATGAATGTTTTTGGTTTGTGAATTCTTTGTTAATGCTTTTGTAATAAAACACTATAAATAAAGAGAAAAGAAATTCTTTGACAGACAAAGGAGAACTGTCCATATTTTGGCGGGGCGATATTCGCAGCCATAGTGGGGTTCCACATTAGTGTTTGATCAAATAGGATTTAATAAAATGAGTTAGAGATTAGTGAATAATTGATATAAGTTCTTGTATGAGTTTGTTGAAGTGAATGTTGGTTTAGGTTCTTATAAGAGTTGTTTCTTGAACCAGTGGTAGATATGAGATATATCTTCTAGATAGCTTCTACTCTACCTTCTGAGACTCTGTTTGGATTTCGTATATGAGGTACGCAGTAACTTGCGTGTTGAATGTTAGGATAGGCATCCTAAACTGATTAAGACTTAAACTCGGCTTAATAATTGATGAGTGTTGGTTGTGTTATTCGTCGTTGAATCCGGTCCGAGGAGCGACAACTTGTCATGATGCAATGACAATGTTAGAATAAATGCTTAGGCCACTTATCATGATGCAATGATATGGCTCGGCGGGTTGTCATGATGCAATGACAATATTATAATAGGCGCTTAGGCCAATAGTCATGATGCAATGACTAGGCTCGGCGGGTAATCGATAAGGAATGTGGTAACTGCGTAACGTTTACTTATTCTTGAGAGGAAATAATATGATTTAATTCAATGTTTATGGGAGCATGTGAATTAAATTATATTATGGATTAAGTTAAGTGAAGTTAAGTAGCACTATGAGTCCTGGATGAGATTACTGTTTTTTTTTTAGTGTAACGTTATCTAGGAGATATAAGTATTCGGGCTGCTTATATCAACCCCCTGAGCGTCGTGAGCGTTACTCAGGATCCCCAGATTCCCATTGGCTTGTTCCGGAGTGTGAGTGCTCCATTGTTGATTTGTTTATTTTAATGAAAAGATAATAACTTGTGGATTGATGCATTACATTTAGTTAAGCCCGCGTGCCATCCGTGTGTGATTGTGTTGCTGTGTACTGAGCTCCGGCTCATTATTGTTGTTGTTATTCTTTTTACAGGTATTGTTGTTGTTGATGATGGATGATGAGATGATGACTTGATGATGATGTGGAGGTTGTTGATGTTGTTGTTCTTATTATTGTTGTTGAATTGATGTTGATGAGGATGGTGATGGTGATGGTGTGATGGTGATGATGATTGATGTGATGATGCTTGTCCCGGGTTTTGGGCGATTCTGAAGATTTGGGAGATGAGTGGAATGTAATAGGATCGAGATATATTTGTATTTTGTTTCTTCTTTGCTTTGTTTTATAGAGACTGGATTCATTTGTAAATTTGTATTTTTATTTAAGGGCTTGTTAGTGCCCATGTTTTTGTAAATATTTGTTTAAGTGAAAGCCTTTCCACTTGAGAAGAGTGGAAGTTTTGAAACGTTTTTATTTCTAAATTGTTTTATAAAATTTGATTTTCCGCTGCCGAATCCAGTTATTTAGAAATCTAACTAAATGATTTCATAAATTCTAAAATCGGATAGCAATGTTCGACATAAACACCTTCTTTTAAGACAACCTTACGTATAATTCGTAAGAGTTATACGTGGTTGGGGACTTGGTGTGTTTAATTTGAGAATTGAGCATGTCGGGTCTTTACACTATGCATTCAAATGAACAGTAAAATCGTCATTTTAATAACTATACTTATATGAACTTATTCTCAAACATTGATATTTTCTGGTATAGTTTATCCATTCCCATGAATCTAGAACAGGTAGAGTTTGGTTTAGTTTAATTTTTCCTTTAAATCGAACTAAATTATAAACTGCAATTGGATTTCTTTCTTTCCTTTATTTTTTTAAACTTTAAACCAAACTATATGGCTTAATTGGAATTTTTCTAAATCATAAGACTTTGGTTTCATCTAACTCGATTCACAGATGATCCCTAATATCTTGTCTAAGGAGAGCAATATGCACAACATGTAATCTCACATCACAAGCACACAATTCTATTTAAAAGCAACATGTATTGGTGGTATAGATGAAGAAGATGACGGCATTAATGTCTGTGAAACTAAGGAATTCATATTTAGATTGATAGCTTAATAATAGTAGGAAAGAAAATAATAAAAAAACCTAGAATATGAAATACATTTCAATAAAAAAGGTCATGGAAGTTATAGATGAATGAATTTGAATAGCATTGTAGTCTACATATGATATGAGTCTCACTATTCACATGATCTAAAAGGAATGGCATAAAAGTAACATGTGGAGTGATGGCTTCAAGAAAAAAGTAGGAAGGATGAATTGGTAGTTTTCAGGTGATCATATACACAAGTACAAGTAGAGGAGTTTAACAACATCAACCTCATATCTCTTAGCGAAAAGTGGTTTGTTCTTTATTTGAGCCTTCTATTGATCTTTAGGGATGGATGTTCAATAGCTCAGTGATTTTTTTTTCCTAATCTTTGAATAAAAAAAATAGGAGCACTTAAGTATATATAAAGTTTAACTATTCGTGATCTTTGTTAGATTGCAATTGCATTGTTGGTGAATGACCAAGATAAGTCCTTTTATGGGTTTCTCTTGACTTCAAACGCATGCAAAACTTATCACAAAGCATGAGGATGTTGAGATGGTTGAAAGTGGATGAGTTATTTAATGGTCTCTATTGCAAGTACAAAATGCTAATTCTTTAAAAATCATCCCAAGTAAATAGACTCTACTTCTTAAGCCTAACCTTAGCCTAATAAGTCAATCTCAAGGAACTATTGTGCGTAAAGCTCAAAATCATGTAGATTTATTTTTAACTCTCCACAAAAGTTATTTACATACACTTCTGATCAATATAAACACTTTTTTTTAAATATCATGTTATAACAAAAAGTTTTTTTTTAATCAAAGTAAAATTTCATACAAAATGCAAATCAAGTTTTTTTTTTTTTGGGTCAAATTTACCTCATCAAGCAGGAAAAAAAAAATGAGATTTTAATTAAAAAAATTATATGTTTATCTTTGATTCTTCATGGAACTTGATTGGTCATTTTTCCTCACTTATAATAAGGAGGAGATATAAGATCAGAATTGATTCACCTTTTTTTTCTTTTTTATTTTTTTTAGCTTATTTTTAAGTGAGGATAATATTTCTTATACTAAAAGCTCACACTACCTGGTATAAAATTGTTAGATAGTGTAGTTATATTCCTTGAATTAGTCTATATTTACTAATCAAACCAGAGTTAATAAAATGCACATTAATCACAATATTTCAAAAATGAAGAATCACAATCTCAAGAAAATAATTTTTTTACCATTTATAATGCATTAGAACATAAATGCATGAAGATGCAAATCCAAACCAAATCATAAATCGAATCATATATGATTAACCAAACATTTTTTTGGTGTTTGATTTGCTTTACCATTTAAACAAACACAAAAAATTAGATAGGGGATCAAATTGTGTTAAATTTAATTATCTTATATGTAATTTTGATGAGAGCAAATTTTATGTTAAACTATTGTGAACACGCTCCACTTTAATAAGATCAATAATTTATAAGGAAAAACATATATCAAGAAATCGATGTTTTTGTGTGTGTGTGTGCACTTTATTTTTGTGCTTACAGGTATTGCATTGGTGAGCTAGTTCGGAAGAACAAGGCACATCACTGATTGAGCCCAAAATCTAACACGTAACAAAGGCGCAACAAATCAATCTAGGTGAGCACTTTAGATAGCCAGTGGAAATTTAAAATGAACCGTTGCGCGCATTTAATGAAGTCATTTATGAGACGTTATCTCCTAAATACAGCATTTGGAGTTTCAAATAAATTTTTGAATTGTAAACAAACAAAATAAGAATTCTCTCATAATTTCTGTTATCTTATTTATTATTTTGCAAATTCTTGTAAGAGAGAGAAAATCAATTTTAATGCTTTGTTCTTAACTTATAACTTTATAAGAGAGCATTAACAAAAGGGGAAGGAAATACTTTTATTTCCTGAGTATTGTAAACAAGTGTACTGCTCAAAATTGAACTTGTGGTTTTGAATCAATAAAGGTGTGTAAATTCCTCTGATTAAAGGTGATTGTGGGATCATGAAGAGTAGGAAGTGGGCTGAACTCCATGTTAAATTTGGGCTTGATTTCTCATTCCTATTTCTTTTACTTTCCTTCTTGTATCTTATTATCACTATATTAACTCTCATCAAAGTTTAATTTAATTAATTGTTTGAAAATTTATTTAATTGCAAATTTAAGTCAAATTATATATTCACCCCCTCTTGAGTATTTTCTAGTGTGTTTTCAAATTGGACCAAACAATTTAATTTTAATTTGATTTTAAGTTTAAATTTGCGTGATCAAGCCTAACTAAATAGCCAGTTTAATCCAATATTGTTGTGGAGTAGACTTTTCTTCTGATAAAAGTCCATACATACTTTAATCAAAATATGGTATATTTTTTTCTTATATTGTTATTAATAATGCATCAAACATTAAGAATAGGAAAGAGCATTTCTTATTACACATTATAGTAATTCAAGTTTTCATTATATTTTGACTTTACACTTTGTTTTTTTTTTTCTACTTTTATAATTTTTTTAATTATTTGAGCAAAAATTGTTTAATAACATAATTCAGTATTTCACGAGCCTATCAATTTAGCTTATAAATTGCAATTATCAGTTCCATAAACCAATCTAAATAGAGGAAGTTACATCAAAATGTATCAATTTTTTAGAGTAATTTCATTTAAGACATTAATATTTGAAACCGTTAAAAAGAGAAATCAATATTTGAAAATAAATTTATTTAAGATATTAAAGTTTCAAGTGATTAAAAAGAATTATTAACATTTTGTAAAGTGAGTAAGATAAGATAGTAATAATTGACCACAAACGAAAATTTAGTAAACTTAATTAAAAACTAATCAACGTTGATGCTTTTTTTTTTAACCACTTCAATATTGATATCTTAAATAAACTTATCCCAAAACATTCATATCTTTTGATGTATTTTACCCAATCTAAAGTGGAGTTAGTCCTAATTTCCCTTTTTTCAAATTTTGAACTAGCATTTCTAAGTTAGTTTGGGTCAGTTTGAGAGTAATGCTTGGTCTAATCAATCCAAACCTATTTATTATTAATTTTTTGGTCTTTTTTTTTCAAAACAAACCTAAATGTTTTCACTATTTATGATGTGTTTGGTAATGCTAAAATTGGCAAAAAGATAGAGGTCAACAGAATCGTGGAGGCTTGGATTCTTAAAATGAAAAGGAAAACAAGAGAAATCAACATAAATCCATAGAAATGTGGTGCACAATCATTTCTGGCAAAAAGTAGGCAAAAAAGAGAGAGATGAAGAGAAAATAAAGTAAAGTTACAAAAATATCCTTAGAAATAAGGATACAATTAGAAGCATTAGATATTTTACTCTATTCGAACCAATATTTCAACTTTTTTTATCTATTCATATGCTAACAATGCAAATAAAAAATATAGCCTTTCTTTGCTTTTATTTATTTATTTTTATTTCTGCACCATATTAGACATCTATTTGGATGGTTTATTTTTTATCTGCATCTGTATCTATATTGAAACAATAAATATAGATATATTCGATTTATATCTTTATTTTATTTATATTTAATCTTTTAATAAAAATTAAAAATTATATTTTATTTATATTTATCTTTTAATAAATAATTTATTAAAAAAATTTAAAAAAAATATTTGTACCTATAAGAAAAACCACACACCGTCTTTAATAGCTTGCTACATGAGGCCCAAACTATGCCGCGGTTGTACTACCGTTGTAGCTCGTTCCAGGTAAACACTGCTCAAACACACGAATCCAATTCCTGCGGATACGCGTTAAAGATATGGCCGGCTGGCTCCTATTATTCAATTGCACTTGTCCTATTTTGCGGCTACTATGTAACAACACTATCATTAAAAAAATTTAAAAAGTGAACCCACCTGTTTTTGTTCTATTTTCATGACAACAGAGTTTCAGAGATAATCATATTTTGCAGATCCGAAAATGACATTTACACACATGTATTTTCATCTCAATTTTGGATGATATTCTAGAATATACAATTATATATACTTTTTTAACAAATATTTAAGCTTTATATTATATTCATTATATTAAAGCATTGGTGTACCATTCCATTTTCTTTTTTCCTTTTAATTTAGCTGAGGATTAAAAATGAAAGGGGCCGTGCATCTCACTAATGTATTTTCCTCTTTTTTTTCTCAACCAAGCATTCTTATGATTTGATGTAACAATTTGTAAAGAGAGGCATATAGAAATCATATAATGTCTATCTAATTTTTCCTTTTAAATAATTCCATTTGATGCTGACATATATATTTCTTAAGTATATCCATGGTCGTCTATTAACAGTAAAAGGCTAAAGTCTTGTTATTAGAATTTATTTTATGTTTATTTTACTTAACTGATATTTTCTCCCATCCATAAGTGAAAATTATTATATCTCTTATCTCATTATGCTTCATTTTTATTTTATTTATATTTAATCTGTATTTATTTTTTTATTTATATCTAGTGTATTTGTTTATTTATAAATAAAAATATCTTTTTTTTTTTCATTTATATTTGTTTTTAACAAATCATTTTGAAGACAATAAACATAAGATATTAAAACAACATAAAAAAAAGACAAAACGAATACACCCTAAATTTATACAGTAGAAGCAATAAAGGGTTTATTTAGATGGTCTGTTTTTCATCTGTATCTGTATCTTTTTTAAAATAATATATATAAATATGTTCGATTTGCATCTATATTTTATCTATATTTAATCTATTTGATCTTTTAACGAGAATCATCAACTTTTTTTTTTACTTATATCTATTTTTTGATAAATAATTTATTAGAAAAAATTTAAAAAAGATATATATATCTATCGAAAAAAATCAAATAAACAAACCCAAAGTATGATGTTTTGTCCTGCTAATATGAATACAGGTTTTTACATATATTTTGTCCAGTGGTTAATGAGTGTTCCGTACATTTGTGATGGTGCAAGAAAAAAAGGTTACGCACTCTTTTGTCTTTTCTACGTCTTTGTTTTTCTCCAGAAATTTATGAAAATTATTTTGAAATTTGAATTTAAGTAGCATTTATTAATGATGCTTTTTTCAATGGGGGTTCGTTTAATAGGATAATAAATTTACTTGCCGAACGATTGTTTTAGTTGAATGTAATTGTATTATATAATTTAAATATTTATAAACATAAATGTAATTTCATATAAAAGTTTTTTACTTTTGTTTTCAAATACAAATGTAAATTAACATGAAATCTCTCGCCATTTACATCGATTAATTCTCTTAAAATACTAAGAAGTAGGATGTGCACAGTATCTTTGGTTGCGGTCCCATTCCTAAACCAAACCAAACCAAACCACTGTAAATTGTTTGATTTTTCTTTTAGTCTAGTCATATAGTTTGGTTAGCAATTCTTTCAAACTGAAAATAATGAAGCAAAATGTCCTTAAATTACTAACAAGTGAGAGTGTGCACGGTATCATTTTCTCGAGCTCGGCTCCTAAACTGAACTAAACTATAATATATGTATTGTATGAGCTAATTCTATCGGTAGAGTTAAACTCTTGCAAACATAGAAGAAGTAGTTAGAGGCATGCTGGGATTGTCCGATGAGGCTACTCTAATACCTAAGTTAGTTAGTGGGTTTTTCTTTATTTAGAGAACAATAGTACATATAGGAAAGCTTATGAAATTCCTTTCTCCCTCTTCCTGAATGTGAAAATGGATATTTATAGTGTTTAGGATCATACCAGGATGGGCCCATCAAATCTGTTCGGATTATGGTAAATCATGACCTAGTGACTAACTTGGTACCGAGGTGAAGGGGTACCCAAGCTGGAAAGCGATTGTGGCAAGGAGTCTGATCGAACTAGCTGTGTCCTTCTAGTCCCGAGATGTGATTCGGATATTTCATGGCTCGAGAACCTAGGCAAGTTGGTGGTTGTTGCTCCTGGTGAGTCGAGTCCTATAAGGAGTCACTAGAGATTGAAGGAGTTTACTTTCGAGCCCTACCTTACGGTGAGCTGTCATTGAGCTCATGAAAAGATTTTTCTGTGGGTTACCTCTAGGTCGTATGAGAAATAGCTGGGGTTCTCATGCTAGGCTGGGCTTAGAACTTCCCTAATGTGGGCCCTTCTTTAATAGGTGAGGTGGACTGCTAACTTGGCCACAGGGCCCAGTCGTGACAATTGTAGGCCGAGTAGGTCGTACTTCGTATTTTGCTGTCAATAATATGGTTATGCGTGTGTGTGTTTTTTTTAATTCAAACCTAATTATACGGTTTGGTTCACAAATATTTTGAATTGAAAAATTAATGTGATCCGGTTTGATCTATTGTTCAAACCATTATCACAAATTAATAAATAAAATTATATTAAATTAATTGAAGAATTTGCTTTCTTTCAACTTCCTGTGTCTTTTTTTTTTTTTAGTATTTGAAACTAAGAAAATATTTGTGTAAGGAGCTAAATATCCAAATCATTTTATATAGACGTATATACTATGAGGCATGGTTGTAGAGATGAATCATTTACTTTTTCTATATATTGAAAAACTTGTATATATATGCTCACATTGTATTGGTGCAAGATGGCTTGGAGATTAACAATTTTGAGCAACAGATGTGTGTAAAGGTACATATGAATCACATGAAATCTTAAGTATCTAAAAGTTTTAGCTTCATAGTCTCTTGTATATATTTTTTTTCATTCTTTTGCACATCGCTTTGCATATATATCGAGTAAATTCTCCACTAGATTTTGTACCGCTAAACTTTGAAAATAATGTAAATTCCTATAAAATGGCATAGCATTGGTAGTGCTTTCTTTTTTAAAACATTAATGGTTTGGTTTGGTTCGAAAAAAGGCCAAATTTTCAAGCTAGTCCTATTAGCAAGTGTGATCAAGATCATAGTTATAAGGAAAAAAAAATATTATGATGATATGGTAAGGTATCTCAAGAATTTTAAACAATTTCGACAATTAATTTATAATCAAGTGAAATCGAGAGAACATAAATAAAAAATTATCTAAACCAAGCTAATAGTTATACAAGATGCCTTATAAATATTATAATAATCACATAGAACAAGAATTATATATATATATATATATAAAGAGATGTATTTTGTGTATCTAATCTATATCTATTTGATATTTGGCATTTAAAAAACTATCTTATATGCATCTTATATGTTTCCATTTAATAATTATGATAAAGATGATGATTAGGCTGCACATATCCATTTACTTAAAAAAACTGATTTAAAAAAAATATTTTTTATATATTAGAAAAGAAATGTAAGCGAGTCTAACTTAAAAAATTTATTGGTATTTAATTTGAAAAGAGGGGTATACATATTATCTTAGTCCTTTTGGCATCTGTAACTTCACATAAATTTTTTGTCAAAAAAAAAAAAAAAACGTTACATAAATATTCAAGTGAACACTTAGAAAAATAATAAACAGACAAAAATAAGGTAAATAAAATAAGTTGTAAAAGAGCACTGTAATTTTAATTTTTTTTTTTATAATGATGATATGCACAATTTTGTATAATTTTGGTATTTATACTTTAATTTTAATCTTTTTTTTACAATTAAATATCACAAAATAAAAAATGTTAATTTACTACATGCATACTTTTTAATATCATTTACAATACTTAGATTAGCTAATTAATTATAAAAATAATTAAAGTTAATCAATTGTTAGTGGACAAAGTTAAAGTAATTAAATTAATATTTGAAAAACAGTCACTGACAAATCTAATACTAAAGCTTCACATAACTAATCATAAAATCAATTAAACATAGTAAACGATAACATTTATCCCATATATATTTTTGAAAATTTGCCACGTAGTGCATGATTTTTTGAATAGTATAGATGAAAAATAAATAAATATACCAATTATATTATTTTTAAAACATGTTTAATGACTAATGAGATTGTAAATTTTGTAATAAGGCATTCAACTTTTTAAATTATATATAATGAATCCAAAAAGTTTTTTTTTTAATTTTTATAAATGTTAAGAAAAATAAATATATTAAAAATAAATAAATATGATATGGAAGAGTTTTTTATGAACTGACCCCTCTTGCAAGTTTTTAAATTTTTTTTTCCCGTTTTTTAGTAGTCCTTTCCTTACTCCATAGCCTTTAGGAGTTAGGACACAAAAGAGCAGTAAAAGTCATATTCTCTTCTCTCTCTTTCTCTTTCTCTCTCTAGACTAGACTTTCTTTTTAGCTCCTTCTTCTCTCTTTCTCTCACTAGGCAATTTCCCATAGTCTTCTTCTTCTTCTTTTTTTTTTTTCCTCCTCGCCCACTTTCATTAAAAACCTCAGAAAACCATTCCTCCTCATCCTCCTTCAATCTCCATTCCCAATTCTCTTCCTCATCTCAACATCCACCTCTCTCTCTCTCTACATTCTCTATCTAAGATCTTCCATTGGATCACTAAATTTCTCTCTCTCTCTCTCTCTCTGTTCATTCCAGTTACACTCAAAGATTCAATATTTATCCACTGCGATCCACTCCAATTCCCAAAACCCTAACCGTGAATCGCCCCAGATCTGACCTCAATTCCCCCTCCTTTTATGTTGTAATTTACTCTCCAATCCCCTCCCTTACTTTTGCTGCACTCCACTACCTTCTCCATGGCAATGCCATCGGGAAACGTGTCTTCTTCCTTACAGGACAACACCGCTAAGTCCAAATTCTCCTCCTCTAACCACCATAACCACCGCCACAACAGCCACCATAACAACAACCACTACAACAGCCATCCACCGCAGCAGCAGCCGCCGCAGCTGCAACCGCAAACGCAGCAGTGGTTCCTCGACGAGAGGGACGGGTTCATCTCCTGGCTGCGCGGGGAATTCGCCGCGGCGAATGCGATAATCGATGCGCTTTGTGCACATTTACGGGCAATCGGTGAGCGAGGCGAACATGAGAATGTGTTTGGGATCATACAACAGCGGAGGTGTAATTGGAATTCTGTTCTTTATATGCAACATTACTTTCCTGTTGTAGATGTTATATATGCATTGAATCAGGTGGTTTGGAAGAGACAACAACAGCATAATCATAATCATAATCATAATCATAGTCATAATATGAGTGATAATGGTAACAACAGTGTTAATAGTAATCGGTACTTTGATCAAGTGAAGAGTGGTGGGAAAGAGAACAGGAGGTTTAACAATGCAGGGTTTAAGCAAATGGGTGAGAGTGGGAACAGCAAGATGATGATGGTGCAGAATCATACCGGGAGTGTTGTGGAGAGTAGTGCTAGTAACTGTAATGATTTTTCGGAGGTTCCCGGGAAGGAGGATGGTGAAGTGAAGGAAGTTGATGTTGCAAATGATGAAAAAGGTAATTATTTTAATGGTGTAGTATGAATTTGATGATCATGTTTTTGTTGTTGTTTTCCTTTCTTGTGTTCGGGGGAATGTGTATGTTCTATTGTTGTTATTCGGTACCTTTTGCATTGTTGTTGGAATTTTTTATGTCATAATTCTTTGTTTAATTTAGATCATGAGTGATGGAAATGTTATATAAGGTGATCTGTTACCATACGTGACCATTTCAATGACCAGATTTATGTTTTAATCATTTGAATTACCGTGCAAAATAAGTTATTAACATGGAAGAAACAGCTGACGGAACCATGAAAAATCCTATCTTTTCTGTTGATTTATGTATCAGAATTTATATGTAGTTAATATCTCAAGCTGACAACGCTGCTCTCCTTTTGTTTATATTAGGGATATTGGCTTTTTGTTGGGGGTTTTCAGTAATTGATTGCTTTGTGATGTAGCGTGGTTTTACAAATTTGAAAAAAATTTCTTCTTTTGTAGCTAAGTTGCTTGTGTTGATTACCATGTGAAATGTGGTAAAGTTAATGTCTTTTGTGACCCTCTATCTGGCATTGGCTGTTGAGAGTCTAAAAATGGAAAAGGTCAGTATATATTCAAAATGTATAAGCTTATGAATTAAACTACTGATAATATAGAGATGCATATCATTGTGGCAGAGTGCTTCTCTTTCCATAAATATAATGGGTGGTTTTTTGGAAACTTGAGAGTGGAGACTATTTTGATCCTTCATATAGTGTTTACTTCTTGTGCAATTATAACTGGATCCCCATATATATAGTGTGTGTGTGTATCAAGTTTTGTTGTTTTTCTTTTGACTTTCTTTGATCTGCTTTAAGGATACACTTTTATACCTTTGTAAAGGCAAGATTATTATTATTTATTTATTTATTTATCTATTTTTTATGCATCTGAGGAGTAAACTAAAAGAAAGGCTAGTAAGTTTTCTTCATAAGGTTCCTAAAAAGTGGCCTTGTGGGCATCCATTGATGTCAGTGTTTTTTTAGTTGCACCATGAATTGGATATCTATAAAACACACACACACACACAACCTTACTAAAATGCACAATATCTGAGGAGTAAACTGAAAGAAAGGCAAGTAAGTTTTCTTCATAAGGTTCCTAAAAAGTGGCCTTGTGGGCATCCATTGATGTAAGTGTTTTTTTAGTTGCACCATGAATTGGATATCTTTAAATGTGATATAAAAGTAGACAGAAAACTTTACATGTAGAACTCTTATGACCTGTTTACTTGGCGATGGGGAATGGTGTATTTTAGTGTTTACAGTTTCATTATTACCGAGAATATATGTTCCCGCGTTTACTTCAATTTATTAATTGCAGTATTAAACTGGAAATAAAACTAAAAATATCATTATGCTCTCTTTTTTTTTTTTTGGGCTGTTATTATACTTTTATTTATTAATTGCAGACTTGCAACATTAAACAGGAGGTAAAATAGTTTCGTTGTTTGTTTTCTTATTCCCACTATAGAGGGAAAAGAGGGGGAGTTGAAATTACCAGGTTTTAATTATTTCATCTATATAGGGAATAGAAAAATTAATGAGAATAAATATTCCTAATCAATTTTATAAGTAAACTAGGTAATAAGGTGAATTCCAGATTAATTTTAGTGGGAAAATATAAATGGGCCGTTAAGGATTCCCTTCGAGTTTGCTGTCCCTTAACATCTTGTTGTCTAGAGTGCTTTGTATGATTGTCTCCCCGTGTAGGATTTACCGCTTTAAAACCACTCCTTTGTTCTCTCAATGGTGAGATGATGATAGGAAAAAATGACATTTTCATTTTATAAACAGTTTTTCTTGTGTCTCGTTTCATATTTATTTAGTATACAAAGTATGCGGAAGCAGGAATAGTATGAAACTCTTTTAAGTGGTCCAGCTTTGGATTTGCAATTTTTGAGGATAATTTTTACCCTTTTTAATGGATTAATAATAACTCATTGCGAATGTGGTAAGTGATTTACATTGCTTATCAACTATTGAAGATTTCAAACTTCCATCATTTATTAAATAATTAAACTTCCAGACTATTACACGGCATTCAGAGTCCTATTTTTTATTTTTCAGGCCAGTGCATTCAGAGTCCTATTTACAGTCACATACATACTTGAAAATTTGGTCAAATCATTTCCATTTATGATCCAGATATATGTCGAAGTTCAAACTGTGTGACACACTACACCAATTGCTATAAGATATTTGGTGGCAAATATTTAATGCTTTTTCTATTCAGTTTTAATCCATGGTAATTTTGCACATGTTTCAAGATCATGTTCCCTTTTTAAAAATTACATAGGATCAAATTTCTCAAGGGAGTTTACAAAAGGTTTCTTAAGAGATACAGGAGCAATGTAACTGCAAAATTGAAATGAGAAATACTACCAGCACTTACTCTCAACACTCTCTTTTAACACTCGTTCTTGTTGTTCTATTTTATAAAATATCTTAAATATAATTATAGTAGGTTTTTTTTTTTCCCTTTCTTTATTAATGATTTATTATTTTTTCTTTCTTCATTCAACCCTAAAAATTAGTATTACCTAATTAATAAATTTTTCACATCTCCAAAACTTAACTTTATTTTTTGTGGAGGGAAAAATGAAATGGGAAAAAACAGCGGAGGTAAAGTTTTCTCTATGCCTTGTCCAAAAAATTATATAGTGAAGCACTCTGTTATAAAAGCAATTACAAGCAATTATTTTATTTTTCATTAGATTTTTCCCTCCATTAAAGATAAAGTAAAGTTTTGGAGATGTGAAAAATTTATTAATTAGGTAATACTAATTTTTAGGTTGAACAAAGAAAGAGAAAATAATAAAACATTAATAAAGAAAATAAAAAAACTACTATAATTACACTTAGGATTGGCTACAAAATAGACCAATAAGAAAGAGAGTTGAGATTGAGTGTTGCTAGCATTTCTCAATTGAAATTTATCTATTTTTTGCCTAATGCTAGAAAATTGAATTACCTCCAAAATAAAGTTGATACAATATTGTACCAGCATTTCTTGCTTTTGTAACTATTGGTGTTTATTATTATTACTATTAATTTTTTTTTAAAAATATTTCTCTCTTTTAAGCAGGTGATATCACAAAGGGTTCTGCAGATATTAGCTTGAAGAATTCTGGAAATTCAGATGGAGTTACTTATGTGGACACGAGCCAAAAAGCTGAAACATTGAATGAAGGATCCAGAACAACCTCTATAGGTAGCCATTCATGGTGTTTTCTTTGGGGAAAATGTAGTTAAAAAGAATGGTTGGTTGGTTATGTTATTTGCTAGTTGCTATGGAGCAAATATGAGTCTGATAGCTAATACCAACCCCATGCTTAATACAAATGCAACTCAGTCGGAAAAATGATAATTATAATTCTCCATCATTTGTGGATTTTGCTTTAATTTCAGAGAGTAATGGAGTTATGTCTGGAGATCAGAGCGCAGGACAAGGTGCTGGTACTCTTCCCAAAACCTTTGTTGGGAATGAGATTATTGATGGGAAGCCGGTAAATTGCTGCCTCACTGAGATAGTCATTTTCTTGAATTTTTCTTAACTTGTTTTTGTTAATCTGAATTAATGCTATCTGATTTGTTAACTTGTAAAATGCGATGACTTAAATGCGTAGGTTAATGTTGTTGATGGACTGAAGTTATATGAAGAACTATTGAACAGCAAGGAAGTGAGAGAACTTGTTTCATTGGCTAATGATTTGAGGGCTGCTGGAAAAAGAGGACAATTTCAAGGCAAGTGCTTATCAATTAAGTGTTTTAGCCATAAAAAAAGGAATATTACAGTTAGAACTTAAACAAAGTTAATTGTTCACATATGTTCTTTTCTGCATCTCAGTGCAAACTAGGGCACAAATAAATATTCGGTATGTATGATTGTGGGTTGACCCTGCAAAAATGTAAAATTTGCTTTTATGTAATTGCACATTTTGATTTTTGCCTCACATAAAGGGAGAAAATTAAATTTGGAAATCTATCCAGGAATATGTGGAATTCCTAATTTGCTTTCTGAATTAAGATTGCGTTTGGTTCATTGAATAATTCCTTATTTCCTAATTTGTGAAATTCCTAATTGCCACTCTATATTATTACTTTTAAAACAGCTATTGTCTTATTTGGTCTGCAAAACATTATACCATATACAATGTTAATATAGAATGGATAAGAAATATGTACTCATTCCTTTCACCAGAAGAATTACAATTCCTCATTGAATGCAATTTTAATTTTAAAAATTTGCTTGTCATAAAATAGAATAACACCAAAAAAATTGTTGTTCTTTTACAACTTTTTTCCATTTGAGTAAATTGAATACATTGGAAGTTCCTTTTAATCCCAATAGTTAATTAGATTCCTACCTGCTCATTGGGGTTATGTTTGCTTAACATGTTGGATGCACTGGACCCTGGCAGTTCCACTAGCATTACATTATTCATTCCATTGATTTTAATTTTCATTGGCAATTTTTGAGAGGAGAGAATGTGTGAAACAAGTGGAAATGTAAAGAAGTATAATTTCCATTTTCTTCTTTTTCTTCTTGTTCATTTTTTGGGTTAGCATTACAAGAAGGAAAAAATAAAAAATGAAGTGAATATTTGACAAACTTTTGCCTACTTAATCTTGGTAAATATTGTTAGACGAGGTGCTTTAGTAATATTAGTTTCATTTTCACTCATTTCGTTTTTAATTTAGGACAGAAAATATCTTTGCTGGAAAAAGGAAAAAATAACAATAAACACGTACAGAAAGAAAAAGTAACGAGCTCTAATGCCAAAGTCTTCACCCATTTTCTTTCACTGAATCCTTCTCTCTTAGTTCGATTATCCAGACACAATATTTCCTTCCATTCCCTCTGTCTATACCTATGCCAACATCCTCCATTTTTGTCGAGGTTTAAACATTATCACCGTTGTGGGGTTCTCAGATTGGACTTAGTTATAAGGTTTGCTTTATGTGATAATATTTTGATGTGAATTTTCATCTGCCCACAACCTTTCCTTAATTGTTTTACCTATGAAAAGTTTCTCTTTTCTGAATATCCACAATGATGCCTGGGAAAGAGGAGAAGAAAACCTCTTAAAGCATATTGTCTTGAGGACATTTAGGTCTACAAGGAAGAAGGAACTGCTATTGATGGAAAGATCAGCAATGGCCAAATGTTAACAAATCTTTTGAATTCTTATACAATAATTGCATTCTCATAACTCATGGTTCTTCTTAATGCTTGTGCTGGTTGTTGACAGGTACTTGGCATCTCTTCCAATTTCTTTTAGTTTTTACGTTGTTGCAGGATGTCCTTTGTGGTGATCTAAAAGAGATATCCTGTCCCACTTTTTTGACCAGATTAACTCTGGGTGATCTCACTGAAAATCTTCTTTTGGTGTCTATTAGTGATTTCAAAACCAGACTAGTTTAGTGAGCAGGAAGACTAATTGGTTGGTAGTTTAAACATTGGTGCAACTGCACTCCACTCTTGTCAAACCATGACCTCAACATATTGAGATAATAAATCTTTTCATGATGTTGATTCAAAAAGTGTAAAAGGAAAAATACTGGTCATTGGCAAATTATTTTGGGTCTATGAAGATCAACTTGACTTCCAACTCCAACCTGTATATTAAATTAACATTGACCTCTGAAGCTGAATATGTTACATGCAGCTGCCATGTGGGCTAGTGGTTGATTTCTTAAGCTCAGCTATCATTCTGTCTTTCCTTTTTAAGTTTTGTTGTCTTGTTATTTATTTTTATTTTTATGTTTATTTTATTGTTATTTCATATGGCATTTAGCTTTACAAATGACATTTTACTTGATTGGCTTCTTGAAGATGAAGAACTGTAGTCCCTGTAAGTGATAAAATATAAATTGGATCTTACTTCTTCCTTACAAATACCACTAATTTGACTGCTTCTGGATCTCAAACTTGACTAAAATGACTGATCTGACTGGTTATATAATTCTTTTTTTCTAACCAATTCTGTTGGTCCCACCTGACCTCATTCATGCCAGCTCCCCCTCAAATGTATAAACAATTTCGAGCTTCCAAACTTACTGTTGGTTGGTTGCTTGGATAGTCAACCTCTGCCCAGCTGTTATATACTTAGCCGGGTAGGTAGTCAGGACTTGTGATGCTAAAAAGGATTGATTCCTTGTGGTTAATTAATTATTACATTTTAGTACGGATGTAGGTACAAAGGGACAATTAATCATGCAATTAAGTTATTCAAAATTAGTATCCACCTGAAAAATGAAAGGTGTGGGTGGATGTGCTTTCTTGCATTGAGTGATTCGTGCTTATTTATCTTAGGGAAGGATGATTTATTTTCTTGCTAATTATCACAGTGTTTTGTCTGGCATGAAGCAGGTCATACATATGTGGTTTCTAAGAGACCCGCAAAGGGACATGGGAGGGAGATGATTCAACTGGGTGTCCCGATTGTAGATGCTGCTGTTGAAGAAGAAACAATTGGGATCTCGAAAGGCATGCTTTATCTTTGCATATGAGAAAATCATTACTTCTTCCTTGGTGTGGGCTGCAGATTCACACTGCTGATTTGTTGTCATCTTTTTATTTGCATGTGAAAATTTTTCAGATCGGAGGATGGAACCTATCCCTGCCTTGTTGCAAGATGTAATTGACCGTTTAGTTGACATGCAGATAATGACAACTAAGCCTGATTCATGTGTTATTGATTTCTTTAATGAGGTCAGTTGTCTTCTCTTTTATTGAATATCTGCTCTTAAAGTTAATGTGCTGAGGCTGCTTTTGTATCTCCCATCTGTAGGGTGATCATTCCCAACCTCATCTCTGGCCCCAATTGTTTGGACGTCCTATTTGTGTTCTGTTTTTAACTGAGTGTGACATGACTTTTGGTAGAGTCATTGCGATAGAGCATCCAGGGGATTTCAGGGGCTCACTAAAGCTCTCTCTTGCACCTGGGTGAGTAATTTTGTTCTAGCAGCCAAAGGAAAAAAAAAATCTCTGCTCTTCTTCCAGTGAGGAAAACATCTCGTCTGTATTATTGTTGGTTATGACAATATCTCCATTTTGCTGTACAAGAGCACACAATGCATTTTGGAATAACTGTAAAGCTAGTATTTCTAGTCCAATTGGATTGTGGAATTGTACTGATGGATTGGTTGGTGCTATGACTTAAGTGCAAGATCTGACTTAAAGATGTTAACTCCAGATGATGCGAACTTCTTATATTGTCTGTCCACCATTTTACTCTGGCTGAATGCTTAGATTCTGCTGCGTTATTATTTTGCTATTTAACTTGCTGACAAATGTTCTCTTGACCTTATAGGGCACTGCTGGTGATGCAAGGAAAATCATCAGATTTTGCAAGACATGCACTTCCTTCTATACGCAAGCAACGGATACTTGTTACCTTCACAAAGTGTCAACCTAAGAAGTCCATATCTAATGATAGTCGGCGTATTTCTTCATCTGCTGTTATCCAACCTTCTCATTGGGCTCCACCACCAGGCCGATCACTCAATCATGTTCGTCATCCTGCTGGATCTAAGCATTTTGCATCTGCCCCAACAACTAATTCAGTGCCAACTTCACCCCTTCGTCCACAAGTTCCTTCTCCCAATGGTATGCAACCTGTTTTAGTGACTGCTCCAGTTGCAACAGCTATACCTTTCCCTGCACCAGTTCCAATTCCAACTCCTCAACCTGGATGGCCAGTGGCACCTCCACGTCATCAGCCACCTCACCCTAATGTGCCTGGAACTGGAGTTTTCCTTCCTCCCCCAGGCTCTGCTAGTCCCCCTTCTCCAAAGCAGTCATCTGCTAGTTCCAATGAATCAACCGCTGATGTGGAGAAGTCTTCTGAGAAGGAAAAAGGATCTGCAAAACCCAACGAGTGTGCTACTGCCTCTCCTAAAGGTAAATTGGATGTGAGAACAACTAAGCAAGACTGCAATGGAACTGGAGATGGCTCAAGAATTTCGCCAAAGGAGGACAAACATGAAGGTGTTGATGGAACCATGCCTAGCAAACTTGCTGGGGCTTCATAGGTGAATGGGACAGAGAAAGAGGGGGAATAGGCTGCAAAAGGATTGAGTCTAAAGCAAATGTAAAGAGCGGCAACACTCGAAGACTGACAATTTCTGATCACACACTTACAGGGAGAACTGGGAAAAAGGACCTTATATTCATCCCTTTTGTTCTCACATTCCTTTTTGATGTGGTATTATACAAGCACACGTTAGGTGGTAGTTTTTCACTACAGACATTACATGCAATTTAGGGAATACTTTCCAGGAAATTTATGCTATGATCTACAGTATTCAAATGGCAAAGGAAATTTATAGTGGTGCCCCTTAGAAGTGAGAACTGTGATAATGCCGTGAAGCCTGTTGAAATCCCCAGAACATATTTAGGACAAAAATGACAACCTAGGTGAGATTGGATATTAGATTGCATTGGTCAATGCATCTTTAGAATCTCATCTGCTAGTGGTGTGATATGTGTTATAATCAAAGTTTAACAATGGTCAAATATTACTACAATACTCAAGAAATTGAAGCTATTAGATGCCATAACATAAGCGGCCTTGTGTGAGATGCAGAGATGATAATTGGTGGTTTTTCGTAGTTATTAATTAAGAAATACATTGGTTGAAAAAAAACAAAAAGGAATCATTTTCCATTAGCTATTCGAGGGAACGGTTTATTTATTTTATTTTTTGTTTTTTATTTTGTATTTATTATTACTTTTTAATGGTTAATTTCTACCATCAATCTCTTGACAATTTTATGATAAAAATTCTTAACTGCAAAATAAAATTCATCAGTACATATAGGAAAGAGAGGGAGACGGTCAAATACAATGAGGGAGAGAGTTTGGGGGGCGTTGCTATATTATGAAGCCATGTCATTGCATCGGTCTGCTTTGCACTCTTCTGAACGAACTAATATTTGTTGTATGTGTACTTTGGCTGTCGGCTAAACCAATTGATCGGCTAGTTGATTTCGCTGTACAGAATAAAGGAAAAATGGAATTCTAATTTAAAGAGAATATTATAAGGTAATAATGATCATTTTGTATAAAAAGTAAAACAAGTAATTATTAAAATAAAAATTAAAATATATAATGTTCATGTATTTATTATAGAAAGAAGATAATTATATAGGTGATATTTTCAATATATAGGTATTATGGTAATTTATTATAAGTTATCATTTCTCTCAAGTGAACACTGTTATGGAGAATGTGGGGAGAAGCATGATTGAAATACAAATTTCTATTTTCCATCATTAAATATTAAATATTACCTACACCACACATGTCCAGTTTGATTCTATTCACTATTCCGTTCGACTTCTCTTCAAAAAAATGTAGATAATAAAAGAAAAACCAGCAACTCCTCCCTTTGTTCATTTCTAATTTTGCAACACCATTACTATGCTTGTGCACAAAAGATGTAATAACTTCATCAAAACAGCACATTTTTGCCCTCCAAGAGTTTAAAGCGTGGTGAAATTTGCTTGGAACATTATGGTTGTTCTTAATAATCATTGTAATTGCAACGGAAGAGTCCATGAAAGCATTAACTTTTATTATGCGGCTTTTTTCTTTTTCTTTTTTCTTCTTTCCAAAAAATATAGACCCCAAAACAATCCCCAAATCTCAGCATTGATTACATCGAGTCGTCCAATTTTGTTGGAAAAGCCCATGATCCTTTCACCCTCCTTATCGCATATGACATCCCCCTATTGATTCTCCATTTTTCATAACAAACGCATCTGTGCATAGACTGATGCCCATGACATTGTTGAGTGGATGATGGATAATTGTCCTCCTCGAGCTAGTTTGGACATGGGGGCTTTGTTTTTATGTGAGAGCCTAATATTGGTTTGCCATTCTTCTAATTTGTTAGTGATGTAAATGGTCTACTTAATGTTCTTATGAAGGATACCATTGCATTACTTCCCAATGGAGAGTAGATCGAAAGTGAATAGTATTGGCTAGGTTGCTATTGAAGTAGTAGACATATTGTTGGGTTATTAAAAATTTTAAGTATATCACATATATTTAGAAGACTAAAAAATATAGAGATTTGTGCAAACAAAGGGGACTGGATGATTGTACGCCAGTCAAATGAAATCCAATCCCGCCGGCCTTCAACAACTTAAAACGCCAACCTTTAAGAACTCTGTACATTGCTAAAAATGACGTCGGCGTTTAAGTGTACGCCGTCGATGTTGAGGAAATATGCCGCCAGCATAGTAACAGCCTTCATTTTTGCTAAGAGCAACAACATATCAATGCCGACCCAAAGGTCATTGGTGTTGAGCTAGCCTTTGATATATGCCGGCCGCCGACGTAGAAAGCAGCTTATGTTATCAGTGGATTCTCCTTTGTTGTTTCATATAAATACTTCTTATTTGTCTTTTAGGGTATCACTTTGCTATCTAGAAAATCTAGAGAGAGCTTTAGAGAGAGAGGCTTGATCGTATTGTTGAAATCCACCGTTTATGGTGGAGATTTGTGATTCACTAGTGTTTTCTAGTGACGAAAAAATGTATATCCCATTATTGTTGATAGTGGAAAAGATTATACAACGGACATGGTTTTTCCCCAAATTAAGGTTTTCCACATAAAATCTTGGTACTGTTATTTTTATTTTATAATTAATGTTTAATTTGTTGTGATCGCTACAGGCAAGAGGAAAAAATCATTGCAATCGTTTCTAGGTTATTGGGGATTTTTTCCTAACAAGTGGTATCAGAGCACCTAGGTTGAAAGAGAAAATTGGGGTTTTACAGACATAGCAGAATCATCAAGTGCGATGATTAAATTAAATTCATCAAATAATTATATCTGGAAGACTATGATGGAAGATTTATTGTATTGTAAAGATCTATATTTGCCTTTGAGCGGTGATAATGTGAAGCCAGCAGATAGATCTGATGCAAATTAGGCAATCATGCATAGAAAAACTGTCGATTATATTCATCAATGGACTGATCACAGTGTGTATCATCATATTGCCCAGGAAACCAAAGATGATGTTCTATGGAAGACATTAGAGTCCATGTATGAGAGACAGACTACCTTGAATAAAACCTCCTTGATTAGGAGAGTGGTAAATATAAAGTAAAAGGATGGATCCAATATGACTGAGCACTTGAATAATTTTCAAGGCTTGGCGAAACATTTATCTACTATGAAGCTTGTGCTTAAAGATGAGATTCAGGCACTTTTATTATTGAGTTCATTGCCTAAAAGCTAGGAGACATTTGTAGTGTTTGTTAGTAATTCTGCTTTAAATGGAAATCTCACTATTGCAATGGTGAAAGACAGCTTGATGAATGAAGAAGCTAGAAGAAAAGATCTTGGCACGAGTTTTGAGACTCGAGCAATTGTCACTGATAAGCCAGAAAGACGTGGTAGAATCAGGAACAAAGGCTCAAATGATAAATTTGATAGATCTGATAAATCCAGGAGAATATCTAAATTAAGAAGGGAAAATATCAAATACTTTTATTGTGACAAACTATGGCATTTTAAGAGAGAATGTAGACTTTAGAAGAGAGAGTAAGGTAAAGGTAAAGGTAAAGGTGAAGAAAATGATGAAGACACAACTACTGCAGCAACAGGTAGTGAGATTGTTGTTGCTTGGGATGAGGATTGTGTTAGCCTTGTTGGTCATGATACTGACTGGGGTACTGATTCCAGTGCCTTCTTTCATGTGACAGCACATGGTGAATTTTTCTCTTCCTCTTTTGCTGGTGATTATGGCAATGTTAGATGGGATTCAATGAAACATCTAAAATTGCAGGCATTAGAAATATTGTTTTGGGACCAACACTAGTTGCAAGCTCATTCTCAGATACGTCAAACACGTATTGTCACGACCTGCCACCCTAAGCTCCACCACAACGGAGGGGGCGTCTCTAAGCCCTCAGGCCATCCTGGGCAGGGATTGTGATGCTAGGTACATTGGCCCTTTCCAACACACCCTCAGGCACAACCAGGACACCAGAGGAATTGTGTAACAACTCGAAACTCTACCTATCGAGATATTGTCCGCTTTGGCCACACGCCGCATGATTTTGTCCTTGTAGTGCCAACGCTCCCCCGAAGGTCACCCATCCTAGGATTGCTTTGCCTAGAGCACGTTTAACTTTCGAGTTTTGATAAACTCTAAGCCGTTACACCGAAAAGCCGCCTTTGTGATTAGAGTTCCACCATCTATATTTGAAGGGTATCACACGTATCAAATATGCATCTGAACCTTATATATGTGGGGAAACTTGATGATGAAGGATATAATAGTCACTTTGGTAAAGGAAAATGGAAGCTCACCAATGGTTCTCTCATGGTGGCAAAAGGAAAGATGAGTAATACCCTTTACTTAATATCAGCAAAGCTAAGTAAAGGAGATGTGAATTTGACAAATGTCACTTCAATAGAGCTTTGGCATAAGCAGCTTGGTCACATAAGTGAGAAACGACTCTAAATACTTGTCAAGAAACAGCTTATGTCTGATGTAAAAGGTACTCTCCAAAAAATTGTATTGATTGTCTTGCTGGTAAATAACATAGGGTTGTATTTTAGAGAATTACACTTGCTAAGAAATCTCATATATTGGATTTGGTTCATAAAAATGTGTTATATAAAAGACAGGTCAGTAGATGGTGCTTTTTATTTTGTCACATTTATTGACGATCACTCTAGGAAGTTGTGGACTTTTGCTTTGAAGTCGAAAGATCAAGTGGTGGATGTGTTTAAGCAATTCCACACTAGAGTGGAAAGAGAAATAGGAAGACAGTTGATATGTGTTTGAGTAGATAATGGTGCTGAATATAGAGGACTGTTTGAAGAATGTTGTAGAGATCATAGGATTAAATTGAAGAAGATAGTTCCAAACATTCCACAGCAGAATGATGTTGTAGAGAGAATGAATCACACTATCACAGAGAGAGTGAAGTGCATGTTATCTCATGCTAAGTTGCCTAAATCATTTTGGGGTGAAGCTATGAGGATAACCATCAACTTAATAAATCTATCTCCCTCTTATGCTCTGGATAGAGATATCCCAGAGAGAGCTTGAATAGGTAAAGCTATTTCTTATGAACACTTATGTGTGTTTGATTGTAGGATATTTGTGCATATTCCCAAGGATGAAAGAGCAAAACTTGATGCAAATTCACAGCAGTGCATTTTACCGGGTTGTGCATATGATGAGTATGGGTATAGATGATGGGATCCAGCTGAGAAGAAGATTGTCAAAAGTAGACATGTTGTCTTTCTTGAACACCAAACAATTGAAGATATTGAGAAGCTAGAAAAGACAAATTCCTCGAGCAAGATCCATACAAATATAGATCTAGTACCCTCACTTGAAGATTCTAATGATGGGGGAGATGTGGAAGATTCAGTTAAAGAGCCCCAAGAGCTTCATCAACAGATTGAATTGAGGATATCTTCAAGAGATCGAAGACCATCAGTGAGATGCAATCTAGATGATTATGTGATGTTGAATGATGGGGGAGAGCTTGAATGTTATCAATAACACATGGTACATGAGTAGAAAAGAGAATGAATTAAAGGAGATGTAATCTTTGCGTGAGAACAAGACATATGATTTGGTGGAACTACCAAAGCGCAAGAGACCTTTGAAGAATAAATGGGTATATAGATTGAAGATTAATAAAAATAGCTCACAACTAAGGTACAAGACAAGATTGGTTGTGAAGGGGTTCAATTAGAAGAAATAGGTTGATTTTGATGAGATTTTCTAACCGGTGGTGAAGATATCTTTCATTCAAGTTGTATTTAGTATTACAGCCACTTTGAACCTGGAGGTTTAACAATTGGATGTGAAGACAGCATTCCTTTATGGTGACTTGGAGGAAGAAATCTATATAGAGCAGCTTAAGGGGTTTAAGGTCAGGAGGAAGGAGCATCTTGTTTGTAAATTGAAGAAAAGCTTGTATGGGCCGAAACAAGCTCTAAGGCAGTGCTATAAGAAGTTTGACTCCTTCATGATTAATCAAGGTTACACCAGCATTGCATCAGACCATTTTGTTTTCGTGAAGAAGTTTGCTAGTGGTGAGTTTCTTATACTCTTTTTATATGTAGATGACATGTTGATTGTTGGTCATGATACCAAGCAGATTCAAGATCTGAAGATTGCACTGAATAAGTCTTTTGCAATGAAAGACTTAGGACCCACACGCCAAATTCTCAATATGAGAATCATTCGTGACAAGAAAAGCTAGAAATTATGGTTATCACAGGATAGATACCTTAAAAATATGCTGGAGAGATTCAACATGAGTAAGGCAAAAACTTGTTTATTCTCCACTTGTAGGTCACTTCAAATTCAATTCTCAATAGTGTCCTAAAAGTGAGGTAGACAAAGAAGACATGAAGACGATACTGTATGCTTCAACTGTTGGTAGTCTAATGTATGCTATGGGGTGCACTAAACTTGATATTTCTCATGCTGTTAGTGTAGTTAGCCACTATCTCTCGAATCCAGGTAAAGAGCATTAGACCGCCGTTAAATGGATTATTAGGTATCCTAAAGGCACTTCCAGGTTAAGTTTACAGTTTGGTGGTAGCAAACTTGTATTAGAAGGGTGTTTAGATGTTGATATGGCTGAAGATCTTAATTCTAGGAAGTCCACTTCAGGTTATCTAATTACATATATAGGGGAGCGGTGTCTTGGCAATCTAAGTTGCAAAAATGTATTGCGTTATCTACCACTAAAGCAAAATATATTGTTGTGATTGAAGTTTACAAGGACGTCTTATGGATGAAGAAGTCTTTTTAGAAGAATTGGGTCAAGAGCAAGAAGATTTGAGGTCATTTTATGACAACTAGAGTGTTATACTTCTTAGTAAAAATCCAACATTCCATTCCATATCTGAACACAATGATGTTAGATATCAATAGATTCAAGATGTATTGGAATCAAAGCTTTTGAAGTTAGAGAAAATCCATACTGATGAAAACGGTTCAGATATAATGACTAAAATTCTACCCAAAGACAAACTCATTTGTTGTAGATAGATAACAGGAGTGATAGAACCCCCCATATGAGTTGGAGGGGGAGTTTGCCCAGTTATGGATCCAACCTATATGGGTCTATAACCGAGGAAATCCTAAGTATATTACATATATTTAGAAGAAGACTTGAAAATAAGGAGATTTATGCAAACAAAGGGGACATGGATCACTGTATGCCGGTCAAATGAAATCCAAGGCCGTCGGTCTTCAACAACTTAAAACTCTAGCCTTCAAGAACTTTATACACAGTTGGAAATGCCACCAACATTTAAGTGTAAGTCGCCAATATTGAGGAGATATGCCACCAACATAGTGGCAACCTTCATTTTTATCGAGAGCAATGATGTTTCAATGCTGACCCAAAGGCCGCCGGTATTGAGCTAGCCTTTGACATACATCGTCCTTAAGGCTGCCAACGTAGAAGACAACTTATGTTATTAGCGAATTCTCCTTTGTTGTTTCATATAAATACTTCTTTTTGTCTTTTAGGGTATCACTTTACTATCCAGAAAACCTAGAAAGAGGCTTGATCCTGTTGTTAAAATCCACCATTTGTGGTAAAGATTTATGATCCACTAGTGTTATCTAGTGAAGAAAAATTGTGTATCCCATTATTGATGATAGTGGAAGAATTTGTGCGATGGTCCCACGGTTTTTATCCAAATTGGGATTTTCCACGTAAAATCCTAGTGTTGTTATTTTATTCTATAATTTTTGTTTAAATTGTTTTGATTACTATAAGAAAGAGGAAAAAATTATTGTTATCGCTTCCAGGTTATTGGGGATTTTTTCCTAACACATATCATGTGTGAAGGCACAATTGTTCTCCACCCACTGATACAAGTCTAAATTTTCTCCCTTCTCTATGGAAGGTGGCCATAGGTTTTGCAAGATAGGTTGTAAGTTAAGAGAAGACCTCAGGGGCATGATCAATGTTTATATACCTTATAAAAGGTCATTTTAGTAATTGGAATTAAAGCTTAATTTAATGCTAAATACCGATTATTTAGGTTAGTGGCAGAGTTTAGAAGACATATTCAATAAGTGGAGGTAAGGAGATTTGACTTGGTAAGCTTTGAATAAGGATTGTTGGTTTAGGTCTATTATGCTTTCAGCCTTATTTGGTTGTCTCAAATGTGAAAAACAGGCTCCAAAAATATCTTTATAGACTAATTTGGGCTTTGTTTAACTAAAATAGAGCTTATATAAATTAAAATGATTCTTAATTCCTTTTATATTATAAATGGGCTATTTTAAAAGAATAATGAGTTTCTTTTATATTATAAAAGCTCTTAGGCTCACTTCAAGCTCATTTGTAAGCTTAATCTATTACTAAGGAAAAGAAGGCTTCAATCTCAGTCGTTACATCCTTAGAAATGACCCCAAGGTTGGCATCAACTTTCAAGATCTATAAATAGGAGGCTTCTTTTCTCATTCGGAGTCATTCTGCGTATTGCTAAGATTGAGAGCAATGTGGAAACTCTATCGAAATATCTCCAATAAAGATAAAACTATCTATTATGCAAAGAATAAGTAAAAAACAATTAAGTCTACTTAAGCTAATCTTTTGTCACACTCGTGTGCTTGTGAAATTGGGTTTATCTGTTCGTCCTCTTACGTCTCTCTCTATGACATCTGTATATGTGTCATCATCGTAAGACTACTCTTGGGTTGATCAACATGCTTCTTACACATGATCAACTAGTTGTGTTAACTCCACCATGCATATCTCTAATGGCATCTATGGTAGATTACTTAGAGACAAAGGAGGATCTAGTTTATCATTAATGTCGTTAGAAGGATGAGAGTATTGGAAATGAGGTAAATCACTGGAAGTTGAGTAGTGCTTATGTGATATTCCAAAGAGTTGGCCCATTGAGAAATCATCTTGCTTAAAAGACATTGTTACCAAATGGCTAATATATATGGGATAATATCTCAAATGGTATATGAACTTTGATAAAACATGCAAGCAGGTACCTAAACTTAAAATTGATCATTCTAATACTTGAATTTTGAAATTGATCAATTTAGTACTTAGAAAACTTTCAAATTGATCAATTTAGTATTTGCAGGAACTTGACGAAGATACTATTGATGTGCACAAAAAGTTATTTTAGGTATGAAATTGATTAATTTCAATATACATGTACTAAATTGATTAAGTAGGTATCATTTGTGATGTTAACCTAGCATTTATCGTGTTCAATCCTTATATTTATCCTCTAATGACTCTACTTTTCTTCCTATTCTTCTCAAATAGTATCCACTCATAGTGCTTAAGATCTTTACTTTTGCTATTGATGTATGCTAAATGACCCATAATTATAAGAGCTAAAGTGTGATTTAATTTGTTGTTTTGATGCATTATATTATAAAAATAGCACCTAAAATACTTCTAATTTGATTTAAGGCTTCTAAAGTAATGTTTTAAGTAAAAGAAAGGGATATTGTCAAGTTTTGTGCATTTTGGAAGTGATATGAGCAAGAAAAAGAGGAGCTTTATATTGGACGCAAAAAAGACACAACTGTACCTTAGTCGTGTCACATGTAGCAAAGGAAATTCAAAGAAGAATACATCAAGTTAAAAAGTTGAAAGTGACATGGGAAGTGACATAACCTTGTATATCCCATGTCCCACTTAGTTTTTGCTATGTCCAATTTTCCAATTAAGGGTTACACAACAAAAGAACATGACTATGTATAAGTCGTGCCACGCCTAAGGAAAAATATGAAGAATGCAAAGTTTAGCACAATTTGTGGAACATGACCATGTCTTACCCATGTTCTATTAAATAAAAGCGTGTTTAATAGGTTGTTTTTTTTTAAAAAAAAAAGGAAAAAAACCTACTTTGAGGAGAGAGATTGTTTATTATTGCCGAATTGGGAAACTTAGATTCAAACTTCCTTATTCATGAAGAATCTCCAATTTCCTAATTTAAAGATCACTCTATCATATTTTGAAGCTTTGAGTGTTCCACATTCAAAAGAGGAAACTTTCTTATTCAAGAAGAAAGAAACTTTTAATTTCAGTTGGAAACAAAGCCCTATAAAGCAAAGATTTTGATTTTGTAGTAGGGAAAACCAATCCTTATACTTACACACCTAGAGATATTTGTAAGTCAAGATCCAAGCATCACTTAAGCTGCAAGATTATCTTTGTAATAGGGGGTTTATTGCCTTATTTGATGATATCCATTATTCTTTGTGCTATTATTGTTGAATCCATGGAGGAGTAAACTCCTTGTCTGCATTTTGATGAACTTTAGGTTTTTTATGTGATTTTTCTCATTGTTTTCAATTAATCAATTGATTTCTTGAATATAATTGTGTTGTATTATTTTATTTTATTTATGTTAACATATGATTATTACTTAGATCAACTTTTGTTGATTAACCAATTACTTTATTTGCTTTCACATTGTTTCCTTCCATAGTTTATGTAAATCCACATTATTTTTCACTTTTATATTGCATGTCAACTTTCTAACTTAATACAATCATCTTTTAGATTTACATTAGAACTAAACGTGGATCCAATTCATTATTAGTCATATCAATTCAAGACCTTAATGGGGAATCATAATCGAGCTCAAAGATAATTCGTGACTAAGCATCAAAGACATGCTCATTTGGCAAGACAATCCAATTATCAAGTAAGACGTGTGCGGCCTATTCTCGTGGAATAGTTACTTCTATACATAATTGTTCTTCTCACCAAGTGAAACATGTTAGTAAAATAAAATTATATAATAAATACATCCTTATATTTCATTGTACGTATTGGAAGCATACCTTCAATAAACACATTTAATAACATATGAAAATGTTCATTGCCCTTGCAATGAAACCACCTAAATAAATCAATTCCTATTACAACGATGTATTACATTGTCATCCAATACATTATATAGTACTTTCTTACAATCCCTATTATTTTTTATATCCATCATCTTACACGATCCTGTGGATGAACTACTTGTATTAATAGCAATAATTATCACCACAGTAAACATGTAGACTAATTACATACATGTGTTTTTTTCCCCTTCTACTTGATTAAACTTCAACATGTAATTTCAAAATATGTGTTGATGATCATAATCCCAATAATACAAATGGACTAACCAAAACTATAATTACTTGTTAATTGTCTCATAATATAGTTTAAATGATAACAAAAATGTTAGCATTATCAAATATATATTTTAATAAGTACAAATTTTGAGTTAATTGAGAAAATAAAGAAATTATTTTAGCAAATGCTATTTGAAAGAAGTTAGTTCATAACTTGTAAAACATGAAAGCACAAGTAGTATAATTCAACAGGAGTTTTGTTAGAAGTTTTAATTCACGGTAAAAAAAATGGTTACAAGAATCGTCAAATAGGTTCTCTTTAAATAGGTTTTGATGATAACAAAAGTGCAAAAAAATTACTAATGAGTTTATGAAGTGTGCAAATTTTAATGAAAAGCATGAAAAAGGAATAGTGTCAGTTTACCCATAGGATTATCCAAAATGCTCAATGATAAGTATGTTGAAGTAAAAAGACAATTTAGAAGTTATTTTAGAAGGCATATATCATCAAAGATAAATAACAGAAATTTTAATAGATATCCAGAAGGTTGTCTAGAAGATATCCATATATCATAAAAGATAAATAACAGAAATTTTAATAGATATCCAGAAGGTTTTCTAGAAGATATCTAGAAGGATGTCCAGAAGATATCCAGAAGGTTTTTTTGCAATTTTTGACAAGAAGATGGTTTACACACAATTTCACTAAAGATCACTTCGGTTTCGATCAGATCCTTTCTAGATTAGCTCAAATAATATCTTGAAGGCTTAGTTCCAAGAAAATGAGTATATTTAGATAGTATACTCATATGTTCCACTAAAGTTAGTTAGTATCCATGGGGATTTTAAAGTTATCGAAAGAAGTTGTTTTCAGAAAAGGGAGAGGTCACGACTGCAACATTCCTATTTTTAAGGGATACTAAGTATATTGTTAAAGATTAACTTATACCAGATTTGGATGAGTTCTTCAAGTCAAATAAAGGATGATTTGAAGATAAGCATAAAGCATCAATTTGTAACGTTTAAATTTTGAATACAACCAACTTTAAAATATGGAGATCAAGATACCATCCGAAATATCAATGAAGAAGTTTATCCAACAACCTGCAACAAATATTTTGAACGTTAAAGACTAGGAGCATATATATTAGAAGGTTTCCTTTCAACAAAAAGGAGGAAGAGAGAACACGCTGCAACAAAAAGAAAAATTGACGTTACTCCTTGTTATAATTTTTGAACTGATATTGTGCACTCAATTTCTTTGCTCCAACTTTATTGTTTTTTGCTCATTTCATTGTTGATAGAAGGAACTTGTTGTTGCCTTATAGCTTGTTTAGTTCACAAGATTAGGCTCTGCAGTATCGACTTTAGCTTGAGGAAAGCTATAAGGATTGAGCAGAGTGAATTGTACTATCTTGTAAATTGTTTTCATTGGATATAGCGGAACATTCCTGTTTGGATCATGGGATCCCCGACTCGAAGCTGGAAGAGTGGACTGATGCACAAGACAGAACCACTATATATTGCAGACTTAGCTTTCTTCTTTACTCTTTTAATTTCCTACAAGTTTAAGTTTATTTCCTTGCACAACTTCTTCTCACACTTTAAATAAAGGGGATATCTTTTTAGAAAGCTAAAATTTAAATTTTTTTGTTATAATCAATTCAATCCCCCTTCTTGATCATTAAAGTGGGGTCAACAATTGGTATCTAAGCAGAAATCTTTCATCAAATTAAGTGATACAAACAACATTTGAGAACAATGTTGCAATCAATCATGCTCATTTCTTTGATCGTTCAAATTTTCCTTACTGAAAGATGCACATGAAGACATATATTAAGGCTAATGATTATAATTCCTGGTAAGTGATATCCATTGGTGATCGTATGATTTATCTTAATGGAGATTCAACACTTATTGAAGAAGAAAAAAAACAAATTGAAAAGAATAACAAAGCCAAGAACCTATTGTTAACTACTATTGCAGTAGTAACGTTTTATTTGATCTCATTTTGTGCAAATGCTAAGGAAATATGGGATACCTTGAGTGATACCTATAAAAGAACCAACACCATCAAGGAGATTGAAATTAATGCTCTTATTCAAAAATATGAATTGTTTAAGTTTAAATATGATGAATACATGAAGGATGTTTTTAACGGGTTTACTACCATTACTAATGAGCTTGCATCACTTAGAAGAAGATTGTTGATCTAAATTGATAAGAAAGATGCTGAGGATCTTGCTACATGCATGGGATGCTAAGAAGACTGCCATTGAGGAAGCTCAAGATCTCAACAAGCTAACATTTAGTCAACTAAGGGAAAAGCCCATGGCATATAAATCCCATATCCAAACAATGCAAGAAAATAAGAGCAGCACCAAAGGAATAGCTTTTAAAGCGAAAGAAATTTTCAAGGAGCAATCTGACTCAAACAATGGTGGTGATGATGATGGAGATATGTCATTGCTAGCGCAAAGACTCAACCGTCTGTTGAAGAAGAAAAGATGTAAGAAATTTATTACTTATAAAAAGACTGATTATAAGAACAATGATGCAGGTAAAACATACAGAGAAAAAGAAGATTTACTATTAAGAGTGCAAAAAGTTGGGACATATTAGGTATGAATGCCCAATACTCATCAAGAAAATGGATAAATTCAAGAATAAAAACAGACAATTACTTGCTACTTTGAGTGACCTAGATGACACAAAGAGTGGTCAGAACCTATGAGTGAAGATGAAGAGGAGGCAAATCTATGTCTCATGGCCATGTCCCAAGTAAATTCCAAATCTGAAGATAAACTATTTGAAAGTGATTTTCATCCTGAGATGAAAAAGCTTTTAAAAGCACTAAATAAAGCTAATACTAAAATGTCAAATCTAGATACAAAAAAATAAAGCACTTAAGAATGAGAAAGAAGCTCTTAGTCAAACAAATATGTTATTAGCTTATGAAAATGATATTTGGAAAAATGATAATGAAGCTTTGCATGTTGATATTGAGAAAATGAAAAAAGAAAATAATGCACCTAAGGAAGAAACTGGTGTTTTAAAATTTGGAATAGATGATCTATCAAATTCAATAAAGAATACATTTAAAAAATTCAATAAAAGTGATAAAAAGTTAAATATGTCGATATCTTCATAAAGATCAAGTAGTGAAAAATATGGTTTAGGTTGTGAACATGGATCTACATTAAATGCAAATAAGAAAACAATATTTGTTGAGAGTAAAGAAATAGCTAATGCTCAGCTTGCTGTTGAAAAAAAAAAGAGACAAATATAAATGCAAGACCTGTAAGTTATCCTAGAAGCCAAAAGGTACTACAGGACGTATTATGGAAGGAATTATCCATACAGAGGGTACTGCAAAACAAATATCGCTTGATATTATCAAAGATATTAAATGATGAACAGATACAAAGAAGTAAACAATAGGTATGATGTTAATCCTCCATATTATTGTTTTTGCTTTTTTTTTTTTTTTTTTTTGTAACAAATTAGGACATATGGAGAAATTTTGCTTCTATAAGAGAAATAAATTGAGTCATACTCAAGTAAATGCTATTGATAATCCAAAATTGAATTTCAATGGATCCAAGCTAGTTTGGGTTCATAAAAAAGTATAATATGTTTGTTAGTGATTTTAGGTACTTGAGGCTGCATGAAGATAGATGTGAACTTAATAAATGGGTGCCTCAAATGGTAAAGAAAAAATGACTCTCATGAACAAAAAAATAGCTAGTTGTTTGGTATTAATGTGCCAACTCTTTCAAATGTTTTAATCCTTTGGTCTTTATGATCTTAAAAAAAATTCACTTGAAATACATTGTTTTGGTTAATACAAATTAGTTGGTATCATATTAAGGGGGTAGGGGGTGGGTGCATAGTTTCTAAAAGCAATTTATAAAAGTGGAGAAGACAAAAGAAAATTACTTTAGAAAGATAATTGCTTATTTTTTGAAATAAAAAGGGAGAGAAATATGTGAAACCAAAATAAGTAAGTAGTTTAAATGCATTAAAAATGGTTTACTATGCAATTTTTTTGTAATGTATATGTTGAAAGTATAAAATTCTACACTATATGACAAAATTTTGCACTATTTATGCAATGATACTGCAAAATTCTGGTTTTATTACAATTTTAGTAATAATTATGCAATTTATTGTACAAATTTTGCAACTTTGTGCATTTTCTGTAATTTTTTTAAAAAATGCATTATTACTTGTATAAAATTCTGCTATTCTAAGAAATTTGTGCACAAAAATGTTAATATTTAGACTATTATACATTTTTGAATTTTTGAAAAGTGTGCCTGTTTTTCAAATTAATGGAAATCATATTTGGTCATATATATTTTTTAATTTGCATTTTGCTGATAACAAAAGAGGAGGGGGAGGGAGGGAGGGAGAGAGAGATAGAGAGCATTATGATATAACAAAAATAAGAAAACAAAATCTTCTCCAATGTTCTTTAAATCTAATTTTTCTTTCCCAAATGTTTTGTTATCATAAAAAACAGGGAGAATGTTAGGTTCTCTTTAAATAGGTATTGATGATAGCAAAAGTGAAAAAAGATTACTAATGAGTTTATCAAGTATGTTGATTTTAATGAAAAAGATGAAAAATGAATAATAGGTTTGCTAAAATGTTCAATAATAAGTATGTTGAAGTAAAAGACAATCCAAAAGTTATTCTTGAAGGAATACATAAAAAAAGATAAACAATAGAAGTTTTAAAAGATATTCAGAAGGCTGTCTAGAAGATATCCAGAAAGTTTTTCTATAATTTTTTTATAGCATGACAGTTTACGCATAGTTCCTCTATAAATCAGTTCAGTTTCCAGCAAATCCTTTCCAGATTAGGTTAAATACTATCTTAAAGGCCTAGCTTTGAGAAAATGAGTATATTTGAATATATTCATATATTCCACTAAAGTTGGTTAATATCTAAAGGGATTTTAAGTTTATCCAAAGAAGTTGTTTTCAAAAAAGGAAGAGATCACACCTGCAACGGTCATGTTTTTAAGGGACACTAAGTACATTGTTAAAGATTAATTTATACCAGATTTGGATGAGTTGTTCAAGTTAAATAAAGGGAGATTTTGAATATCAGTATCAAGCATCAATTTGCAATGTTCAAATTTTGAATACAACCAACTTCAAAATATAGAGATCGAGACACCATATGAGATATCAACAAAGAAGTTTATCCAACAACCTGCAACAAATATTTTGGACGTTAAAGGCTAGGAGCTTATATATTAAATGGTTTCCTTTCAACAAAAAGAAGGAGGAAGAGAGAACACGCTGCAGCAAAAAATAATAAACATTGCTCCTTGTTATAATTTATGAACCGATATTTTGCACTCAATTTCTTTGCTGCAACTTTGTTGTTTTTGCTCATTTCATTGTTGATAGAAGGAACTTGTTGTTGCCTTTTATCTTGTTTAGTTTACAAGATTAGGCTCTGCAGTATCGACTTTAACTTGAGGAAACCTATGAGGATCGAGCAGAGTAAATTATACTATCTTATAAATTGTTTTCATTGGATATAGCAGAACATTCCTATTTGAATTATGAGATCCCTGACTCAGAGCTGGAAGAGTGGACTGATGCACAAGATAGAACCACTATATATTGCGGACTTAGCTTTTCTTCCCTACTCTTTTAATTTCCTACAAGTTTAAGTTTATTTGTTTCCATAACTTGTTCTCACACTTTAAACAAAGGGGATTTTTTTTTAAAGGCTAAAATTTAAATTTTTGGTTACAATCAATTCAACATCCTTTCCTGATTATAAAAGTGAAACCAAAAGAGAGAATGTTAAGAAGTTTTGGAAAAAGTTTTATGAGTTAACAAAGTTTTCACATAAGAACTTCATAATTTATATTATGGTTTTGAAAAGAAGTTTCAAAGAGTTTAGATGTTATTTCAAAAGTTTTATCAAAAGAAAATCACTATAAACTAGTTTACTAGTTAGAAGTTATTTATAAGCTTTGTAATTGAAGATAAAACATATAAAGAGTCAAAACTAATATTTTTAATTGTTTGATTTGATTCATGCAATCTGTGTTGCAAAGTTAAGAGGCATTTTACATAATACAATTCAAAAAAGTTCAAATTTTTAACACAATTAATACCATCAACATCAGTAGTTTAGTCAAGACATTATAAGGAAATCTCAGTAAATTCAAGGGATTTCACTAAACTTTGGGATTTCAAGTGCTATATCATAATACCATCACAACATAGGTCAATTTTGCGATTCATAATTGATTGGACATGAGAATCTAAAATGTGTTGTTCTAATGGATGAATCAATCTACCCATTATTTCACCAACAAATAAGCTTCACAAACTTTTGGATTCCTAAAATAACCTTAATAGACATTTTAAATAGCATATTTGATCCTCTAATCATATTTTTGCATTTGCTTCAATAGGCTTTCATGTAGATAGTAGCTTATTGATAAAAAAACTGAGGAATTTATATGTTATGTGCCTAAGGTCCAATATATCATAAGATTGGTAACTCTACATGAAAAACCAAATTGCATTTTTGAGAATCCATCCTTGAATATAGAATTCATTGTATAAGTTACTTTAATTTTGAATGTTCATAATCCCTCTATCCATCAATTTCACCATCTATCTAGACTCAACAATTTCAAAGATTGTTGTTTAATTATCCATGAGTAACTTGTTGGTCACTTTAAGTATTCTTCTTGAACCATATCCCAAGTTGCCATCTTAATAGTTAGAGCCAATAAAGTAATTAATTTGAATGATGATGATACCACCATATAATTTTATTCAAGGCAATTTATAAATATTGATGATGTTATCATTTATTATGATTTCTTGTAATAATTGCTACTATTGTCATATCAAACATATAGGTAGGATGTAAATACTCAATCAATCAATGGTAACAGCATCGTCTTTCCTGATTTTCATGCATACATGGTGTAGATAATAATCTTGCAATATTGCAAATGTGATTTTAGTATTAATTATGTTACAATATTAAATACTTCAAATCTTTCATCTATAGATATGTGAACACTAGAAATCTCTTATTCTTAAAAGGGGTCAACTCTTTTAAACACACTTAATTGACAATTCTGTCAAAATTAAGACTCAAAGGCTAACATGGTTATGCCAAAACTAAGATATAATTTGGCTAAGTTTTACCAAGAATTACAAGACTCGTTAAATACTTGAGAGAATAATGCAAGTTTGTGATTTTGGTCCTTTTAAGAGAAAAAAACCAATGATATTTTTATTACTCTCTAATCATATTGTATAAACCTAACCTTACTAAGCATGGAAATTTAATAGAGAATATTGGTTGAAGAATTTGCACTATTTATTTTTGAAAATCTATGTGATATGTATTAGAGGTATCGGGATGCAATGCCAATACTTCAAGAATACATAAGACTTTATCTATTCATTATAATAATATGTAATCCTTTATGGCTTGAAATTCAAAATGAATTACTTTTAGGCTAAACCCTATAAGATTTAGTAGAATTATTTTTGTGTGTGCTTCATTCATAGGTTAAAAATTCAAGAAGGATATTATAGATTAAGGTGTTTTAGGAAAAGTAATTGGTTATTCTTGCATAGAATTTCAAAAATGAAGCATACCTTGGGCCCACATGCTTATCCTTTTATACCCTAATAACAAACCCAATTCTCCAAATGATTATAACACTATTGTCAAGGCTAAAATTGCTAATCAACGTGAAGAGTCTCAACTATTTCAAGTAGTTTTCAAACCCATGATTCCAGACCATGTGGAAGATGTAACACATCAACACTATTCATGAAATAAGAGCACTATAAGTGTTGTTATCCTAAAGCTTTTACACAAGTAACATTTTATGGGATTGGCTTTTACCTAATATATAGACAAAGAAATAGAGGTTATGTTCTAATACTTGACTACCTAAATGTTAATGTCAACAATAGCTATGTTGTTTCCCATAATTCTTGGTTACTCCTTAAGTATGATTGCCACACTAACATAGAGATTTATGCGAATATATATAGCATCAATTACTTACAAAAGTATATTTTACAAAGGAGCTAACCACATCTCTGTTGAGAGGTTTGTATTGACTCTAATAATGAGGAAATCTAACATATATTGATGCATATTGGGTATGTGCACCCAAAGCTCTTTAAAGAATGATTTGAGTGGGATATATCCTTCTATAATTAGATTACAAATACATTTTCTATGCATACACTCATTTTTTGGCATGACAAATCAATAAGTTCTATCTTGGCCAACAATTTAGCTCTTTGAACAATACTTATGAAATTCTTTTGTATGAATATTATAGATTATGAAGAAAGATGTTTCTTAAAGAAAGAATTTCCACAACACTACAAATGGGTCGATTTTTCATGACAATAAGGAAGTAATAGCAAAAAAGCTGATGAAAAATTCATTCAATTCTTCTAAAGAATTTTAAAGATATTACCCTTCATTTGCAACAACATCAACTCTATTTGTTATTAACAAATTATTGCAAAACCTAAAGATATTGTTAGTATAACATGGAAAAAGATTGTCAAATAAAACTTAGAGGACTATGATAATGTAGAATGTAGAATTTGAAGAAGTGCTATCAAATCCAAAACCTAATGATGAAAAAATGCATCATCTTGTCTCACACACTAAATAAAGATAGGTATTTGATGTGTTAAGTTTGCTATTAACCATAATAAACATGTGATATTTTTTATAGGAAATGGGAAAACTTATTTGTATGTGCTATTTTAGCATGTTTTTCAGGCATTGGTCACATTGCCTTAGCAATTGCTACTTTTTGTCTTTGTATTAACAATAGATAAATGTCATATTTAGTATCCAAACTATATCAATTTGTGCAATCAACTACCTAAAGTTTAAAAGTGCCAATTAACCATCTACAAACTTTTTAAGTTCATTTATAATACTAAAATGAAGTAGTTATTTATAAAAATAAGTAAAATTCGGGTAGTTAATTGCAAAATATGACAAAATTTGGGTGGTTAATTGCAAAAGTGGGTTAAGTTTAGGTAATGAATCGACACTTTTAAACTTTAGGTGCTTAAGTATATAAATTGATAAAATTCAAATATCAAATGTGACATCCACCTTTAATAATAATACTAGGTGCTAAAACAACACACCTAAGGTTCAAGATTCCATTGTGTCCATATGTTTTTGTCTATTTAGTGAGCAAAAAATACAAATTGACTCATTTATTGAAGATTTGTAAATCCATTTTATGGGATAAAGTTTCTATGACTTATAGATATGTTTTCAAAGCTCAAGCTAATATACTTAGAAATATTATGGAAGTTGATGTATCATTTTGGGGAAAACTAATGATATTGGGAAAAGATTCTCGGTTCTTTTTATGATTCCAAATGGGATGAAACACAAATGTTAAATGCATGCTTGACTAAATCACCTTTTTAGAGAAGTTTACAGATTCTTTAGTTTACCAAAAATATGAATTCAAGATGCTTAATGACAAAGATCTTAGACCTCATTATTAAGAGGTTAAGATAAGATTAAGCATACTGTAAACCTTGAGAATTTTCATATTAGTAAAAATAAATAAAAATACAAATATAAAAATAGAAGGTCAAAACTACGAGTATTAATGAACCTATACATAACTTCAAACTCTAAAACAAAGTTTCCTAGATAATAACAGATACTAAAGATGAGATTTCGTAGTGGGCATTGAAAACTCAAAATATAGAAATAATTAAGATAAAACTTCAAGTGCATTAAAAAATAAATAACCAATAAAGCTTATAGTTAAAAAATGATAATTTAAGGATGAACAATTAGAGTTATAAATACACAATGGGAATAAAGACATATCTATAACTAACAATCTAGACTCCAAATAAATATTTAGACTACACCATTATTCTAGTTAGAGAATTCTAAAGCTCTTAAAGCTTGAAATCAAAATTAGCCTATTGAGCTTATAAAATCCTAATTATGTGAGATAAAACATCAAAAATAATTAATCACGTAAAATTTAACTCACAATTTGAACTCAAAGATAATCTAGAAAATTTGTAAAAGTTTTAAATAAATTATTGGAGATAGAACTTCGAAATAACTAATATAGATATACTTGTCTAGCTTGATAAACTATCCTGAAACTAAGATAACTAATTAATTAAATAAGATTATAATTTTAATGTACATAATCGGTGGAAAAAGGGGATGCATTTTGCAGCTGATAATTGTCTAAATTTCTCAGCCGAAATCTACAAAACAATGGGTCAATTTGGATCAAAGAAAGTCAAGACGAGATGATTTAAACCAATCAAATTTATCCAACAAAGCAACTTATTTAATGCAAAGTAAATCACGCAAACACAAGTTGAATTCAGTGGAGAAATTGCTTCATCTTGGCTGAAACATCCTTGGAACTAGCTGCATTTATTTGCTTATAAAAAAACTCCTCTTAATTAACTACAAACAAAAAAATTAAAACACACACAAAATAGCAACACTAGCAACCAAAACACATAAATATAACTCCATATATAAACAAACTTTAACAAGTTCTCAAGTACAAGCTTAAGGAGGGAACAAAGTTAAGGCAAGGAAAAATTCATTTTGAGTTAGTTTATGTATTACACATTAGCTTAAATAATGTTTCTATTAACTTAGCTTTGTATTAAGTTTGGGGAGGGTAAAACATCTACATAACAGCTCTATACAAGGTAATATCTAACTCTAAAAGTCTATTTATATATCATGATATGTATAGAAGCTATGAAATTACATATTATGATGTTATATGTGTTGATAGATCACAAGCAATAACTAAGGATCATTGAAAAACACTCAAAAATAGCTAGACAATGAGTATAATACATATAATGTAAATAAGTAAGTTGGTGGCCTTTGAGCCAGCTTATACTAGAACAACGCTACGCAAAATTTTTGTTATGTGTAAAAACACACGAACGCCTGTAATGTATATCCCAAGGCTGATAGCATACATGAAAGAGCAAGCAGCTATCATGCCAGCGTTCCTTAGAACGATGATACGTAAAAGTTACATGAAGACTGATAGTCTGAGGTTCATCACCAGCAGCATTGATACCAATGTACGTGCAAAATTTTTCCTAAACAAAATGTGTTTCATCCGTAATTTATACTATAATACATATGTATAAACAGATGATTAAATTTAATAAATAAATAATTTAAGGTTAGTATGTTTAAATATTTGTTAATTGTTAAACTTTGGTAACTATTATAAACAAGAAACACTTTTGTTTTATTAAACAAGAAGATTAGATTATGATAATTGTAAACCCCCAAATTTTTGGAATCGGTTTGGTCTAAAACCTTAAACTGGAAGTCAACCGGAACTCTAAAGGTCAACAAAACCATAGTTAGACGTAATAGCCTAAATAGCCTAAAGTCCAGCAATCCCGAATAAGAAACTCAGTAGGAGTAAGTAGGAGTTTAGAATATAGAATAGTGCGTAATTACCCAAGGAAGCGCAAAAAGATCCGATTAGTAAAACCGTAACCCGTTTCGGACCCGATCGGGCACAGTTCTTGAAAAACATGTCCCGAAGCCCAGAATGGTAAAAATATCCTAAATATGCCGTTAGAATCGTAAAAAATATAAGGTTTTCAAAAATATCAGTTTTGTAATTTTTCGGTAAATAAAAATAACAAATATCGCATTTATACACGTATTTTCTTACTACCAGTACCTATTTAGTCATATCTACTTTACATTACACTATTCATTACTATTCTATACTATTTTTTTATCTCTACTTTTTCTTACCCCTACTCTTACACACACCATAACCTATAACCTTTACGTTTTACCTTTCCCATAACTTTATTTCACATCTACTTTATTTATTACTTCATTTAATCCACTAAATACAAAAAAATAAAAACACTCCCTCTCTCTTCTCTATGTGGCCGGCGCCTATCCCCTCCCCCTCTTCCTCCCCCTCTTCCTCAATTTGTCTCAATTTTCTTTTATTTTAATCACACAAAAATCACTCCACATTTTCCTATAAATGCCCTCGTCCTCTTTCACTTCTTTCACACAATTACTACCCACAAATTTCTTACTAAAACTCTCTCAAAATCTCCTCTCAAAACTCTCTCCAAATATCCTTCCAAAACTCTCCCAAATTAATTCCAAAACAACTTCTACCTACAACAAAAACCCATAACCATATAACACTACCAAAGTCTTCTTTAGGTAATCATCTCCTATTATTTTCTTCTTCTCATGTCATGTAACTTTACATGACCATATTGTGAGTTTCCAAAGACTAAATGTTATGGAAGCTACATTATGTTCATGTATTGTTCTTGTTCATGAAAATCTATTTATGTTTATGTTATCATTTTTGTTCATATTATTGTTACTATATCTAAGTATTATTATCTCTCTATATATATATACATATTCTTTAGAGCATATAAGCTCACTTGCAATTTATTTATTTTATGCAATGCAATTTATTTATTTATTCCATTATAATTTATTTATTCATTCCTTGTTATTTTAAGACTAGTCTCTAGTCTTAGACTTGTCCTCATCAAGTCAAAACAAATTTTTCTTTCTTTCGTTTTATATTTATTTTGGGACTAGTCTACTTCTTAGTCCCAGGAGCCTTGAAAAAGCTAAGACTCCCAATACTTGACTTTATTATTTATGTTATTTTGTTTCCAATTATTTCTCATAATTCATGTTCATTTAAATTGTTGTCCAAAATTTCAAGTTCTAAAAATAATCGACAAAAAGGGAGATTTCGATATTTAAAAATAAGTTTATGTAAAGTATAAGATCTATGGTTTAAACAAAAATAAAGTTATCTCTTTTCAAGTTAAGAACCCACTAAGATTTTAGAAACTACTTTTACTATAAAAAAAAGCTTCTTAAATCACTTATTATTCCTCTTTGTTTTTATAAAGAAAATAAATTTTTATGCAAGAATGATTTCTATAAAAAAACATAACATGAGGAAAGGATGAGAAATTTTCAAATAAAGAACTTTGCAAACAAATAGACAAAGAAAATTGTATAGGAAAACTAAGTGGGAAAAATAGCACTATTATGGAGAACTTAGAAAAAGGAAACTTATTTTCAAAAAGTTATTTAAAAATAATAAAGCAAACATAAAACAACCTTAGAAAACAAAAGAAACAAAATATTCATTTCAAAAGATTTACAAAATGAATTTTTGTAAACTATATCTTTCTAAAACTCCAAATCGACATTACTTTACTCAAGAAACATGAATGGATAACAAAGCACTTGAGCATGAATGAAATATGAGCTAAGTAACCATAAAAAGAGAATTTTTCAACTATATAGATAACTAAGTATTTATCAAACAAATTTTGATTGATTAAACCAAAGTTGTTTTGAGTTGGAAAATTCGTGATGAATTTTGTTGCCACAGTTTCAGAGCCTATATGACCTTGTTTGTTAAAAATAATTTTAGAAATGGGTAGATCTTTTCGAGTAGGTAGAAATCGATATATTATATGCGCGATTCCGAGTTAAAATGACCAAGTTATGGCCATTTTATGTTGGAACTTTCCTTTATACGAACTTTAACGTTCTTTTGGCATTGTTTTGTCAAAATTCAAGAAAATCATCAAGAAATAATCATTATGGGTATTTTTTTTGGCTAGGTGACTCCGAGGAAGGATACCTATATCCCAAAGATTATTTCTATTGAGTGGAGTGTGTGAGCGACTCATCCGTATAAGAAGAATAGTCGACATGGCATCGTGAGTTTATTTCCTTTAAATGCTATACTTGTTGTGCTTGTAATTTAGTTGTATTAGAGCTAGGAAAAGATAAATAGATATGTATGTAAAATAATTCTTTGAAAGAATCCTAAGGATATCGAGGCCGGAATTAATTTAAATTTTTGTTTTAGTATAACACTTGCTTTGTATGAGATGCTTTGATCGCCTTAAATTTGATAATAATAACGTTATGATATCATAAATAAATGGATTCATGCATACCACGAAGTGAGTCACATTGCATTTGGGTTATTATCCTTGGGTGAGAAGGATAGTAAGCTCATGTCGAAAGCAATACTAGGTGGAGTATCCGAAAGCGATTGCTTGGTGACGTTATGGAAAAGGAAATGCTTGGCGGAAGATCCAAAAGTAAGGCTCAATTCAAGTAGACTTCATATGCTTCGTGATATTTATCGAAAGCATAAAACTTTTTACTAAAACTACTTGTTTTGAGGTTATGTATCACCAAACCTCGAATGGAGGGCGTAAATCCATTCAACATATAGTTCCCGGAAAACTATATGCCTTGTTTTCCCATGTGTATGTTGCATTCCATTTATTTGATTAAATAACTTGTTTGAAATTTTGTTACAAGAAGTTATTTATGGAAATAATTCTCACTAAGCCTATTAGCTTATACCCCCATAGATATCTTTTGCAATTCCTCTATCTGTGGTTGAGACTACGAGGACCTTGCAGTCAGGTAATTTCTTTTTGGATAAAGGAAATTTTAGATGAAGTTTAGTATTAGAAATGATGTACCAATATTCTTGTAATAGATTAGTGAATTAGGGAAATATCCCTAAATTTGTAAGGATCATTGTTACAAGTAAATTGAATATTATGAATCCTCTTTTCTTAATATGTTATTATATCTTCTTAAGCTTCATAATTCCATGAATGGTTCTCTAAAATTGTGAGAGCACGCCTTATACTTAATATAAAACCTTTTGGGAATGGCTAAGGTTGTCATACTTAAGCTTTAATATTGAGTGTGGCGGACTGTCACGTTTAGGGTACCCCTTGGGGCATTGTATAATAATTATTTTATTTAGGTAAGTATATAAGAATAGAAAATGTAAATAAGTCATAATTAAGAATAATGTGATTCCCATAAATAATAAATAATTAACCTGAAATGAGATCAAGAGAGATACGATAAAAATAAATGATAGAAAATAAATAGCAGTTACCATAAGGTGATCAAACTAAAGAACAATATAAAAATAATAATGATGATGACAATAAATCCTAAATTATTGAATACAAACTCTATAATTACTCGATAAAAATAAAATATTTTAAAATTATTATTTATAGGTAAATAATAACTTAGAAAAAGATAATATAGATCTAGAAAAGATAAAAAATGATTTTAGGATACTTTGACAACCAGTAGAATTTATTTATACAAATATATATATATCTGATTAGTGAATATTTATTTGTCCAATAGGTAATACTGATCAGTTCGTGGATTTTCCTGATGACTATTACGACGGATCAACATGAGCAGATGAGTAGTTCAGATCTATTACATTGTTTGTGTTTGTAACTAGTGGCATATGTAATGCAAAGATAATAATGTTATTGATGTGGAAGTCTGTTGAGTATGTGATATGAGCTGTTATTTGTACTGACAAACTAAGATAATAAAAGTGATAATACAAATTATCTGATGACTTGAGAAAAGCATGGTATATGTTTGTGTGAAATTTATGATCACCTTAAGCCTGATTAAGAAATATTGATTATATAATTAAAACAAACGTGCATTATACGAACTGCATTATTGCATATTTTAAAAGTGTGACAGCCTGCTACGTATTAGTATTTCGATTCTCTATTAATACTTAGTTTTTCTATACAAAGATTTATAGTTCTACTCAAGATTATCTTTGGTCCATCGGCTCAATGGGAACTAAGTGGCAATGAAGTGTACTACCTGTGGTATTGCTTTGAAATTACTAATACTTAGAGAGTTTCTATAGATTGATGCAGGAAATGGTCACCCTTAAGTTAAAGTGATAATTTAAAACGAGAAATCATTGATTTTCCCATATATTTAGTTTCTCCTAGGCAAGTGGGTCATCAAGTAATTGTCCTTTAGCCCTGATGAGAAGACGTAAATCTCTTACATGTTTGGATTCTAGATCTTCCAGACTTGTATTTTGAGCATTTGTTTGATTGTTGCATTACATATTATTTTTAATGAACTTGCTTGATGCGTAATATATTTGGTTATTCATTGAGCTCATGGTTTCGCTCACACTCCTAAAGACTTTTTAGGCTTATTCTACGACCTTCGCTCATTTCTTCCAGGAGCAAGGCCCTGGTAAGATTTAGAAGCAGGAAGAATTTAGAATGATTGGGATAAGTTATTTATTATTATTTCCTAGTTATAAATTAGTTAGTATTTAAAATATCATATTATGTACTTTGAGATTTATGAGATAGGAATATGGTTGTAATATCATATCATTCATGACTTGTGATGTTAGTTATTTTACTAATTTATGGATTACATGTATTTTCCATTTCTTATCGATGCAACTAAAAGATGTTGTTTGTTTGAAAAATATGTCATCTCCGAAGGTAAATCTAGTAATAGTATACATGGTAGATATTATGCTTCTACTAAGGTACCCTAAGGGCGTGACAATTTTAAGTTGGTATCAGAGCATGGTTGCTGGTATAAGAAAGATAAATATGTGAAATAATATAAATTGGTTAATGAAGTGGTTATAACATAAGCATAGATCTTATTAGAACCCTTTAGCATTAGTTGGGTAGTTATGGGTAATATTAGATGCATAAATAGAATGAAATTGGTATGATTATTATTAAAGTTTTGTTGTGTGTAGACCAATCCAGCTACCTATCATATTAGATGAGAGATTTTTAGCATGTAGGAGGATGAGACTTTGATAGATTATAGGCGCAGGTTGAGAGTTTTAGTAGAAGATTTATCATTGTGTGGGATCACCAAGACACTAGATGAGATCGTTAGCAAATGGAAGAGAGGTCTGTAGCCATTATTTAAAGAATGGTTGTTCTTGTTGGAGAGAGCTTTTTCCAATCCTGGAACAACAATAGAGATAATATATAGATTTGAGAGATTGGTGATCTAGAGAGGAGGAGGGCTAGAGATTGATAATATAGCATTTAGAGTATCCTCTAAATCAGTAAGACCAGCTCCCCCAAATTTTAGAGTATGGGTGACCATTGGAGAGGGAAAGATCTATGCACATGATGTCAGATATGATCATGTTGGAATCAAGGATAATAATGCTTGGGAAGATGGCTAGATGTTATGCCATGTCATCAATTGCAATTTTCCAAAGGAAGTCTTAATGGCTAGACTTGCCATATACCTGAAGTGGAAGGGGAGTTCTAGCATCCTTCCAATCTTTATGTTTATGTTAGGTTAGTTATGGTTGTTCCTAAGGAGCAGGAGAGAGTTGCTACTAAAAGAACTGTCACATCTGTTATGGAAAGTAGATTAGAACTCCTTAAAAAGGATGGGAAGAGAAGGAAAATGCCAGTTGAAAAGTATGTTTCAAATGATCAATATGGAAAGTGGATTAGAACTCCCTAAAAAGAATGGATTATAGAGGATGAACGTCTACTTATCTCCAGAGGCAAGTAGAGGATTGCTACTAAAAGGATCCAGATGGAAGACACAGATTTAGCTTTGGCACCACTTGGGAATAAAGTTGTGAGGATAGACAGTAGTGACAACGACTTTGATGGTGAGGACGAGTATCCCAGTTATGTCACAAGGAAAAGGGTGAGGGACGCCTATACCCCAACCTTTATAGTCGGATCCAGTGCTATATGTTATGATGTTTGTATTGTTTTTGGGTGACAGTATGATGGATAGGATGATGATCACCTAACTTTAATGAACTAGTAATAGATGATAGGAAATAAAGTTAATGCCAATTTTCTCATGTACATATAGCACTAACTATGGAAACTCATGTATGTTTTTGGATGTGTAGATATATGTGGATAATATATATATATATATGAATGCCTATAATTACTTCGAGTAAAGATGAATTATGATGAATAAAATTTAACTCAATTAACATGTTTGATACTAATAGAATGTCAAGTGGAAGAGGTAGAAGTAGAAATACGAGAACACCCTGAAAATCCACTAGAAAATGTACCTGCACCATTCCAAAACCATTTGGAGGACATTTTGCTAGCACTTCAGTAGTAAAATGCACTAATTATGCAAGCTTTACAAAATGGGTAGGTACCACATGTACCACCACCAGCTGAGGCACTAGCAATGCCTCCAGCACCTTTCAGAAGAAATGAAGGACATCCTACACCAATCCAATTTCTAGCAAATGGACTAGTAAACCATAATGATCTAGTTAAATCTGCTGCCAAGGTGCAAGGACTATCTCAACATGAACAAGAATTACCACCACCACCACCACCATTACATCGTCAAAGAAACTTGTTACCTGAATTCATAAAATGTAATAGGTATTTTGAAGGGTTACCAAGAAAGCCAGAAGAAGCTGAGGAATGGCTAGCTCAGATTGAATGATCTCTTAATGTTTTTCATGTAGCTGAAGCTCAAAGGGTACCGTATGGATCTTATTTGCTAAGGTTAAGAGCAAGGATATGGTGAGATTTCAATAAAAGAGGGTTGCCACAACCTATCACCTAGGAAGTATTTAGATGGGTATTATTGAAGGAATATTTCCCAAAAAGTCTAAAGGACAAGTACAATATTGACCTGATGAACCTAACACAGGGCAATAAAACAATTGATGAATATAAACATGAGTTCAATCGGTTGTTGCAATTTGCTCCATATGCTTATCAAGGCATCGATGAGCTTAAAAGGCAGACTTTAATGGCTGGGTTATAACCCAATTTTCAGATGAGACTTGCTAAGTTTGAGATTGTTGATTATGTGGCTATAATAGAAAAACTCCAAATCATTAAACTTGCGAAGAAATATGAGATTGAGAGGTATAAGAAGAGGGACAAACCTTTGGAAAATGAACTTATGATAATTCTGTGATAAATCCTATGTTTAAGAAAACTAAAATTTTCAAATTCTCCGGAGTGAGTAAGGGAGGAATAGCTGGAAAGAATAATGTCACATGCTAAAGATGCAAAGGATTTCATTATCTAAGAGAATGCCCACAATTGCAGCACAAATGTTACTACTGTGGTGAGAGTGGACACATGGCAAACACATGTCCAAAAAGGAAAAGTGGCAAACACATGCCAAAAAGGAAGAGTGGAACTTGTTTTTTTCTGTAACAAAGTCGATCATATATCGACCAACTGTCCACAGAGAGTTAACACTGCAATTAGTTCTTCAGAGTCCAAAGGAACAGTTGGAGTGACAGGTTTGAAAAATGGAAATACCAATATTAGTAAAGCTACCACAACAGCTAGAGTCTATGCTATTCATGGAGCTCTAATTGATGAAGTGGAAATGGAGGAGGAAGATGGAGGAAACATATCGGATAAAGTTGAACCTAATGACTGTAGTCTCATTGCAGGTATGTAATTACATGTATGCATATTTAAAGTTATAATATAAAGCACAAACATGTTAGATGCTGTTAGGATCTCTCTTTAAGATGTTTTGATGATAATAAAAAGATTAAGATTTACTCATGAATTTGTTAAGTATGCAGTTATATCATAACAAGTCAAGCAAAGTTAAGTTTTCAAAGTTTAAAGTAAGAAAATTTAAGGTCAGACGAAAACTCAGAAGGTTTCTAGAAATGAGCAACAAGTATGTTATACTCATAATGTAATTCAGAGACTGATTCAAAGAGTGATGCTACAACTAACGAATTATGATAAGAATTTTTCGAATTTATTATTTAAAGAAGTTTTATACAAAAATGAAGACCTAGCACCAAAGTTGAATGTATTTGGGTAGTACATTCAAATGTTCCACAAAGTTGGTTAACATATCTAAGGGGATTTTTTTATCAAAGTTTATGAATAAATTCAAGAGTTCATGATAGAAAAATCAGATTTATTCCAGATCAGATTACTACGAGTATTTATGAGTAAAGCTTGAGATTAGTTGATTATTTGAAGCACCAGAAGATATTATAGCAGAAGTTGTCAACCTATCTAAATTTCAGTACAATATGGATAAAGGAAGGGAAGATATTATCCTACATTTTAGGGATATGGAAGCTCTACAACAAAGAAGCTGATCGGGATGACTACAACTATTTATTTTTAAAAGAAAATCATCCAAGACTAAAGTACATTTAAATAACAATCATCTTTTGAATTCAAATGATATAGCCGTTTTTATTTGAAGAAAAATGAGATTATCAGATTTTATATATAGAGACGTGAAGAAAAGAAGAAGTAGAACACGTGGTTCAAAAAAGGTTTTCTAGAAAACATACTTGCCTACAAGCTAATCTCTGTCATTCAATTTTTCAAAATTGTTTTGTTCGAAATTGGGAGGATTTCTATTCTATTTCCTCTGTTTTAGATTCAATCTCATTACGTGAGGTTGAGAGTTACAAGTAGACTCAGTAGATTGATTGTTAGCTTGAGGAAAGCTTGGAGAATCAAGTTGAGTGCATTGTAACCAAGTGTTTTGGCAAAGACATCTTGTAACTTGTTGTTTTTTAGATATAGTGGAACATACCGGTGTGGAATACTGGATTCCTAGCTTGGTGCTGAAAGAGATGATTGATACTCAAGGCGAAACCTCCACAAATCGATTTTGCACTCTTCTCTACCTTTATCTTTTTAATTTCATGCAAAGTTATTTATTTGTTTCTACTATTTTAAAACACATAAGATCAGTAAGAGAGTAACTAGAAGTGGATATATTCTTTTATTAAACGATTGCTTAATACTTTGTAAACTTCATTGAATCTGAGTTTGTTCGAAATTCTATCAATATTAACAAATTTTAAGATCAAATTTGATTGTTTTCAAGTAAGTTTAAAAGCTATTATAATTTGATTAACTAAGTGGGTGTGATTTTAATTGTTTTTGAAAAAGGAAATTTTTATCTTATAACCAATTCATCTCTCCCTTGGTTATTCTTTTGGGTCCAACAAAAGGAAATCGTAAGATTACATGGTATACCTATTGGTATAGTGTCAGATCGAGATCCACGATTTGTTTCCAGATTTTGGCAAAGATTGCAAAAAGCCTTAGGAACACTACTAAAGTTCAGTACATCATATCATCCTCAAACTGATGGGCAGATAGAAAAGACCATTAAGACGTTAGAAGATATGTTGAGATCATGTATCCTGGAATTTAAAGGAAATTGGGATTAACACTTATCATTGGTGGAATTCGCATAATACAACAGTTATCACTCAAGTATTGGGATGCCACCATATGAAGCACTATATGGAAAAAAGTGTCGATCACCATTGTTCTAGGATAACTTGGAGAAAGTAATGATTGGACTTGAAATGGTACAAGAGACAATTGATAAGGTTGCCGTGATAAAACAGAAGAATAAAGAAGACAAGACAGGCAAAAGAGCTAGGTAGATTTGAAAAGAACCGAAGTAGAATTTATTGAAGAAGATCATGTTTATCTTAAGATATACCTAATCAAAAGTCTTTATAGTGGGAAAACAAAAGGAAAACTAAGTCCTAAATATATTGGACCATTTAAGATATTGGAACGAGTTAGAAATCTGGTGCATCATTTGGTGTTGCCACCAAACTTATCTAGTGTACATAATGTTTTTCACGTGTCAGTACTAAGGAAATATGTACCACATCCAGATAAAGTGATTGAGTTCGAACCAATTGATCTAAAGGAAAACCTAATGTATGAAAAACACCCTATCAAGATATTGAATAGTAAAGTGCAAACTCTCAAAAACAAGGAGATTTGCTAAGTCAAAGTGTTATGGGATCCTTGAACAAAAGAGATGACACGAGAACTGGAGGATGAAATCAAGAAAAGCTATCCTCATCTTTTTGAGAGTTCAGGTACACAAACAAGCTTTAAGGACAAAGCTTATTTTAAGGGAGGAGAATGTAAATCCCGAGAATTTTCATACTGGTAAAAATAAATAGAAATACAAATATAAAAATAGAAGATCAATGTGAGACTCAATAAAGACTCTAGAATAAATCTATGAGTAGTAATGAACATATACATAACTTCAAACTCTAAAACAAAGTTCCCTAGATAGTAACAGATACCAAAGACAAGATTTCGTAGTAGGTATTGGAAACTCAAAATATAGAAATAATTAAGATAAGACTTCAAGTGCATTAAAAAGTAAATAATCAATGAAGCTTATAGTTAGAAAATGATAATTTAAGGATGAACCGTTAGAGTTATAAAGACACAATGGGAACAAAAATAAATCTATAACTAACAATCTAGACTCCAAATAAATGTTTGGAGTACACCATTATTCTAGTTGGAGAATTCTAAAGCTCTTAGGGACTAAAACCAAAATTGCCCTATTAAGCTTAAAAAACCCTAATCGCGTGAGATAAAATCCTAAAAATAATTAATTGTGTAAACTTTAAATCACAATTTTAACTCAAAGATAATCTATAAAATTGTAGAAGTTTTAAATAAATTATTGGAGACAGAACTCCTAAATAACTGGTACAAATATACATGTTTAGCTTGATAAACTATCCTAAAACTAATATAACTAAGTAATTAAATAACATTATAATTTTAATGTACATATTCGGTGGAAAAGGGGATGCATTTTGCGACTAATAAATGTCCAAATTTCTCAGCCAAAATCTGCAAAACAATGGGTCAATTTAGATCAAAGAAAGTCAAGACGAGAGATGATTTTGTTAAGTCTCCTATTTTGGTTTTGATGATAACAAAACATGTATAAGTTTTTACTAACAAAGTTGTTAAATATACGGCTTTCAAGTGTAAAACATATCAGAAGACAAATATGATGAAATCATAAAAGCTGTTAAAGCAGAATGTAAATCCGATGAGATTCTAAAATCTAATAACTCAAAGAGTACACCTACTGCACAAAAAAAGCTGCAGATTTACGAACAGAGAATTGTATATTGAATTTTCTGTGATTCTTTCATAAATTTGAAGACTCAGCTCTAAAGTTGTATGCATTTCAGTAATACATTCAAATATGTTCCACAAAGTTGGTTAAATATCCAGGGATTCAAGTTTTTATTGGATTAAAATTTATATTCTTGAAGAATTAAATTTTCGATAGCAAGTTCATCCGAAGTCCAATTTTTTTTTCAAGACATGTTTAAATTCGGTTCATATCTATCTTGAGAAGCTTATATTATAAAGTTATCTACTTATTAGATGCCAAGAACATGTTTTCTACAACAATTCAAATTCAAATTTGAAGAAGATAATTAACAGCAAGATACGGCCTGATTTTAAAGGAATAGTATCAGAGGCTCTTTTACTTTAAGATTTAAACCACAACGTTTCAGATCTTGCCTCAAGACTCATCCGCAGCAAGATAAAATTTAAAGTTCAAGATCAATATGTGAAATACACGATAATTCTTATCACATAAAATAAGGAACAAAGATCATCAACCAAGCTTATCTATTTTATTCGTTGGAATATCTTATCATAAGACATCATTGAAAATTAAGGAAGCAAAATATCAGGGAATTAGCTCAACATTCAAAATATCCATTGGAAGACCAAAACAACAAGAGGAAAATCTAGAGCAAAGCTTATCCTCATTATCTAAAATATTCTCAAGATAACCGTTGAAGATATGGATACATATAACTATTGGAATCCAAAAAGAGATAGATGCGCATGAAAGAAAAAAAATTACAACCTACTGCAAATTTCCTAACTTCCATTTGTGCTTACTCTGTTACTCTAAATTTTTCATTCTTGTACGAAATTTGAGAGGATCTTTATTCTTTATTCCTCATTTTGATTTTGATTAGTTATGTGAGATTGTAGAAGAGTGAGAGTGACATTTCTTTCTCTGTAGATTAGTAAATAGCTTGAGTGAAGCTAGATAAGTTGAGTAGAGTGATTGAAATTCATTATATTTGGATAAGTTTGTACTTTAATTTCTTTTAGATATAGTGAAACATACCAGTGTAGAACACGAGATTCCCAGCTTAGAGCTTGAAAAGAGGACTGACGCTTAAGGTGGAATCTCTATAAAACGATTTTGCACTCTTTCCTTCCCTTTTTTTTTTTTTTTTTTTTTTGCACTCTTCCGTTCCTTTATCTTTTTAATTTCATGTATATTTAGTTATTTATTTCTGTTGCATAGTGAACTCAGAGACTAAGTCAAAGAGTAACTGGAAGCTAAACTTTTAAACAATTGCTTAACTCTTTGTGGACTTAATTGAACATGAGTTTATTTGAATTACAATTAATATTATCTATATCTATGATCAAGTTTGATTGTTTACAAGTAAGTTTATAAGCCATTATAGTTTGATTAACTACGTGGTGTGACTTTGGTTCTTTTTGTTTGATTTTTGAAAAAGATAAATTTTTATTGAATAACGAATTCACCACCCCCTCCCCTCCCCCCCCCCCCCCCCCCCCCCCCCCCCCCCCCCCTCCCCCCCCCCCCCCCCCCCCCCCCCCTCCCCCCCCGGTTATTCTTTTGGGACCAATAAATTTAAACTAATCAAATTTGTCCAACAAAGCAACTCATCTAATGCAAAGTAAATCATGCAAACACAAATTGAATTCGATGGAGAAATTGCTTCATCTTGGTCAAAAAATCCATGGAGCCAGCTAACTTCATTTGCCTATGAAAAACTTCTCTTAATTAACTACAAATAAAACAATTAAAACACACATAAAAACAACAACACAAACAGCAACCCAAAACACACAAGTACAACTCCATATATAAACAAACTTCAACAAGTTCCCAAGTACAAGCTTAAGGAGGGAACAAAGTTAAGGCAAGGAAAAATTCATTTTAAGTTAGTTTATGCATTACGCATTAGCTTAAACAATGTTTCTATAAACTTAGGTTCGTATCAAGCTTGGGGGAGGGTTAAACATCTTCATAATAGCTCTATACAAGGTAATATCTAACTCTACAACTCTATTTATGTATGATGATATATATAGAATCTAATAAATTACATATTATGATGATTATAAGATGTTATATGCGTTGATAGATCACAAGCAATAACTGAGAATCATAGGAAAACACTTAAAAATAGCTAAATACTAAGTATAATACATATATGGTGTAGTAAAAATAAATCTCGAACTGGGAAAAAATGAGGAAGATGATGAACAGTATATACACTGGTGGCATACATGGAAAGGCCGGGGTGTAAACAAGTAAGCCGGTGGCCTTTAAGCTAGCTTATATTGGAACAACGCTATGTAAAATTTTTATTACATGTAAAATTACATGAACGCCGGCTACATATATCCCAAGGTTAGCGATGTACATGGAAAAGCTGGTGGCCATCATGCCAATGTTCCCTAGAACAATGATATGTGAAAATTACATAAAGGCCGGTAGTCTAAGGTTCAAGCCAGCGTATGTGCAAATTTTTCCTAGACGAAATCTGTTTCGTCCATAATTAATACTATAATACATATATATAAATAGAAAATTAAATTTAATAAATAAATAATTTAAGATTAGTATGTTTAAATATTTGTTAAATGTTAAACTTTGGTAACTATTATAAATCAGAAACACTTTTGTTTTATTAAATAAGAAGATTAAATTATGATAATTATACAATAATTATTTTATTTAGGGTAAGTATATAAGAATAGAAAATGTAAATAAGTCATAATTAAGAATAATGTGATTCCCATAAATAATAGATAATAACATGAAATGAGATCAAAAGAAATATGATGAAAATAAATATCAGTTACCATAAGGTGATCGAATTAAAGAACAACATAAAAATAATAACAATAATGATAATAAAATCTTGAATTGTTGAATTCAAACTCTATAATTACTCGATAAAAATAAAATATTTTAAAATTATTATTTATAGGTAAATAATAACTTAGAAAATATAAAAACTGGTTTTAGGACACTTAGACAACCGGTAGAATTTATTTATATAGATATATATATCTGATTAGTAAATATTTATTTGTCCAATAGGTGATACTAATCACTACGTGGATTTTCTTGAGGACTATTATGACTGATCAACATGAGCAAGCAAGTAACTCAGATTTATTATATTGTTTGTGTTTATAACTAATAGTATATGTATTGCAAAGATAATAATATGATTGATGTGGAAGTCTATTGAGTATGTGATATAAGCTATATATTTGTATTGACAAACTAAGATAATAAAAATGATAATACAAATTGTCTGATGACTTGAGAAAGACATAATATATGTTTGTGTGTAATGTATGATCACCTTAAGCCTGATTAAGAAATATTGACTGTATAATTAAAACAAATATGCATTACACGAACTATATTATTACATATTTCAAAAGTGTGACAGCCTGCTACATATTAGTATTTCTGTTCTTTGTTAATACTTGGTTTTTCTATATAAAGATTTGTAGCTCTATTCAAGATTATCTTTGTTCCATCGGTTCCACAAAAACTAAGCGGCAATGAAGGGCACCGCCTGTGGTATCGCTTTGAAATTACTAATACTTAGGGAGTTTCTATGGATTGATGCAAGAAATAGTTAGTTAAAATACCATTAAATTAAAGTGATATTCTAAAATGAGAAATTGTTGATTTTTCTGTATATTTAGTTTCTCCTCGGTAAGTGGGTCATTAAGTAATTATCCTTCAATCCTGATGATAGGGTGTGAACCTCTTACCTATTTAGATTCTAGATCTTTCAGACTTATATTTTGAGCATTTATTTGATTAATGCATTACATATGCTTGTTAATGAACTTGCTTGATGTGTAATATATCTGGTTATTCACTGAGTTTGTGGTTTCGCTCACACTCCTAAAGATCTTTCAGGCTTGTTCTATGACCTTAACTCATTTTTTCTAGGAGTATGGCTCCGATAAGATTTAGAAGCTGGAAGAATTTGGAATGTTTGGGATAAGTTGTTTATTTTTATTTCCTAGTTATAAATTAGTTAATATTTGAAATATCATATTATGTATTTAGAGACTTATGAGATAGGAATATGGTTGTAATATCATATTATTCAACACTTGTGATGTTAGTTATTTGACTAATTTATAGCTTACAAGTATTTACCATTTATTATCGATGCAAATAAAATATCCTATTTTTTTGAAGATATGTCATCTTTGAAGATAAATTTGATAATAGTATACATGATAGATTGTATGCTACTATTAGATACACTGGAGCGTGAAACACATGATGAATGATGATTTCTTATATGATTACTTCCATCAATAAGAATTTTATGGGAAGGTGAATAATCATTCAAAATGTAGGGGATGCAATTTTCCTGAATCTTTTAGTATGCGTTGGAGATATAATTTACTTCGTTGATTGTGCGGTTTTGGGTCCAACAAATGTGAGGTTGATAGAATAAATGAGATTGTAATTCAATATTTTCTCATACATTACTCATTTGATGCCATTATAAATGATTAGAGACTTTTATGCCAACTAAAATATTTAAGTTATATTTTTCCAGGTAGAATGCATCCCATGGATTAACGCTTGAAAAAGGATCTCTATCATGATTTTACGCAACTTAAACATGATTGGTGTAAACCCCGGGAATTTTCCACATTAATACATGACCTTATAATAGATTGTATGAACTAGATAATAGATTTAGATTCTAATTAAAGTCTAAGAATAGATCAATATCTAGAATTTGATTAGATAAATGATTTAGAATTTGAATAAAGAATTTCTTTAAAACCTGAAACCAGATATACAAATAGATTTAAATAGGAAAATGTAAATATAGAGATTAAATGATTGTTTTTTATCTCGATAATGATTCGAGATTGGAATAATGAGTAGTAATGAGCTTATATTTAGACTTAAACCCTAAATTTGAGATTCCTAGTTAGAAGTAAATGCTACTAATAAGATTTTATGTTTAGTATCAAAACTAAAGATATATATATAGTTTAGTTTCCGTATTAAGTCCAATACTACGTAAATGATTATCTACGCTTATAGATAGAAAATGATGACCCAAAAATAAACCGATAAGATTTTAAATATATAACGAAAATACAAACTGTCGAATAACTCAAAATCTGAACCCCAAACAAATAATCGGATTACGCTGTTGTTCTAGACCAAGTTTTCTTAAGCTATCGGAGTCTGAAACAAAAATTGACCTAATGAGCTTAAGAAATCCTAATCGCGGGAGATAAAATTATACGAGTAATTAACTACATATATATATAAAACTAAAAATTGTATTATTTGAAAATCTAAGTGTTTTGTATACTTCAATAAACATATTTTTGTACAAAAACTCCCAAATATTAGCTAATTTATACTCGTATAACTCGTTTAATTAACTCAAAATTCAATTAAAATAATAAACTAATATATATATATATATATATATATATGCTTCGGCTACTTTTCGGTGGAAAATGAAGAAGAAAGATACGAAGCCGAAATGCAACAAATAATTCCCTCAAATTTATCAAACAAATTAACCACACCACCAATCACATGTTGCCAAATCATTCTAACATTAATGACCATGAAAGGAACAGATTTAACTCAGCCAAATGATCAGGGAATTCGTATCAAATTCGGGAAGGAAACAGCCGCAAGCCTCATCCTCTTTCTTCTATATATATATATATATATATATATACCTTTAAGACTCCTTAATGAAGAAACAAACAAACTCCATTAATCCTCACACCTTCCAGAACAAATCAACCTTCCAAGAGCAAACAAAACGAACAGAAAACAGAAAACAAACCGATCAAAACACCCAAGCTCGGATCAAAGGAAGAACAAAGCTAAAAACCCTTGAAAATAAGTTCAAAGGTAAGTTGATGAAGTTCAAACGATTTTTTTTCAAATATAAGAGTTATAACTAACTTATAATCATCTTAGGAATGTAATAAACATAATCACAAGCATCGAATTACATCAAACGAGCTCCAACGAGATAATACTCCAAAACCCTAACTATATTTTGGTATGAATCGAGATCTATATATATATATATGTTTTTAAACATGTTCAAACGTGTTTTATGTCTTTATATATGATATATAAACACTTATAAATAGTTTGAGTATGTTTTTAACGTGTAAAATTCAAAGAACATGAATTGAACCGAGGAGGAAGATGATGAATAGTACCAATGCTGCCTCAAAGCCGGCAGTGTAACCGCTCAACGCCGGCGGCTTACAAAGATAGGCTGGCGGCGTAGAGGCGGCCTACACTGACTAGAAGCTACGTAAAATAATTTTTCACGTAAAGGTTGAATGAAAGCCGGCTTCCTGGAGATCTACGCCGATGGCGTAGGGTTGGCGTACGTTTAAAGCCGACAGCTTTCAAAGCCCGTGCACTCGATATGAAAATTTCTTCAAAAACAATTTTACACCGGCATCTGGGCTTAAAGGCCGGCGGCTTTGAGCCGGCGTACAACCAAATTTTCCCTCAACGCGAGCTTTTCTGACCTAAATAGAAACTATAATATATATGTATATATAATATACCTACTGAGTATATATATATATATATATATGTTATATAAGAATGTATTAGATAGTTAATTTAATACAAGTATTTAAGCCTATTTAGATTAACATCTAATAACTTTTAAAACCCTAGAGCTAAGAAAAATATTTAGTGTTAATGAAAGTTATAAATAGTTAATTATTTATTCTACATAGATAAAATAGGTAAGAATGGAAATTGAAATAAACTAATTTCTTGAGTAATGTGACTCCTAAAAATAACAAAATAATTATGTGAGATAAAATAGGAGAAACACAACAACAGTAAGTAATAAACAGTATCAAAACTTGATAAATATCGAGCCTAGGACACTAATCACATATAGGAATTTAGTTAATTTGTATTGATGAATACTTTGTCTTAAATAGGTGACTTTGACTCACTAGAGGATCTACCAGCTGATTACTACGACTGAGTCAGTATGAGCAGGTGATTAATTCAGTCATATTGTACTGGTTGTGCTTGTAAGTAGCTGAATATGTAATATAAAGATAATCAAATAAGTGTTTGTTGAAAGTATGATATGATCTGATTGTATGATTGTTAAAATATCCTTACAAAAGAGATAATGCAATGATTGATGTTGTGAAATAATATAATAATGATTGTGTGTAATGTATGGTCACCTTAAAATTGATTAAGAATTATTGACTTAACAAAATAAATGAACATGCATTGCACGAATTGCATTATTGCATATATGGTTGTGACAGCTTGCCACGTATTAATATTTCGGATCTCTGTTTTTGCTTGGTTGTTCTAATGTGTTAGTTCTTCCAAGGTTCTCTTTAGTCTGGCGGTCCTATGAGGAACTAAAAGGCGCCGACGAACGTTGACCGTAGAATCGCTTTGAAATAATTAATACTTAGGGAGTTTCTAAGGGGATTGCAGGAGATGGTTTGTTCAATCAACTATATTCAAAGTGATAACCTTAAAACGAGAAATCGTTGATTCTCCTGTGTACTTAGTCTCTCCTGGGCTGGTGGGTCATTGAGTACTGGTTCTTCAACCCATTAAAAAGAGGGCGTAAATCTTTTTCCTATTTGGATTCTAGATCATCCAAACTTGTATCTGTGCATATGGTTGAGTGCTTGCATTGCATATGATTACTAATAACTTGTGTGATGTATGATATGTCTGGTTATTCACCGAGCTGTGGTTTCGCTCATACTCCTACAGTCTTTTCAGGTTTACTTTACGACCCTGGTTAGTTACCTCCAGGAGTATGGTTCCGGTAAGAGCTTAGAAGCTGAAGGTCTACAGTTATAGTTTGGTTTAATGGTTATGTATTATTAGAATAGATTGTTTAGTGTGTTTCAGAAAAACTACATGGTTTGTAATGGTTTTGTAATATTTATTCACTGAGTTATTTCTTTCATATATTTGTTATTTCTTATCAAGCAACTAAAAAGATCCTGTTGATTTGAAACCTGTCATACTCTAAAGGTAAACTAGTAATAGTATTCAAGTGGGACTTGTTTACTGCTACTAGGGTACCCTCGGGGTGTAAAATTTGGCCTATTTGGATAATTGTTTTGGTGTTGTTTTAACATTATATTCAAGCCTAACAGATGTTGAATAAATATTGAATCAATACAAATTTGATACTAATAAAAAATCAATAATTTTATTCATAAATCGATCAAACATCAAATTGATATTGAATTGATGCTAATATTGAATTTGTACTAATTTGATACAAATAAAAATATTACAATCCAAATAGCCCTTTAATTTGTGTTGACTTCTCAAGCATATAATCTATGCATAAGTTTGAGCAGTTAATCAAAAGGATTACGAGTTTTTTTTTCTTCCATTATCTTTTTTTATTAACTTGAAAAAAACGTTACAAGATAAGAGAGACATAGGATCGCCCCTACAAAATTACATATTACCTATTCATCAATAAATGTAAACATTAGAGTATTACTCCCATCAAAAGAAAATATTTATTTCTACATAAATAATAAATAAGGGAAACACTACTCTTCTTACAACAGATAAAGAAGATTTATATAAAAAGTCCAGCAAAATTGAAGTTCAATTAGGATTTATCAATAATGAAATTTCACAATTTCAAATTATTCTTTCTTTATTTACCAATAATAATATATATAGTTTAAATTTATAACAAAAATTTCATATACTACTGTACTGTATTCAATTTATAGAAAAATGCTGAATTTGGGACCGAGATTTATATAAAATTTAATTTTGGTAGATGAACTTTAAAATAATTAACTAAATATCTAGTCAAATTACTAGCGTCATTTTTTTTGTTTTTTATGGTAGTTTATTAGTAGTAGATATATTAAGAGGAAGAGTAAAAATTTAATGATTCATTATTTTTATCAAATTAGTAAATAAAATAAATAGTATTAAAAGGTAGCGAAAAATAATAAAAAATTAGGTTAGATATTAGATTAATTATTTTAAAGTTTATTTATAAAATTAAAATTGTATATAAAGTTGAGCTGGGATTTACCATTAATTTTTAGTTTTTACCTGCATAGCTGCTGCATCCTATTTAAATTTTCTTTCTTCGTACTAGACCGACCGCATGACCTGTTCATCGGCCATCCTTCTTGTTGGACAGGGGAAAAACTTTCTTTTGAGAGAAGAAGAAGAAAGCTCCTAAGCAAAATTGAAACTATGAAAAGCACGAATTTCTCCACTCTTCTTCTATTACTATCGCTGTTCACCGTACTATTCCTGTCAACACAAATTGCTAAAGCTGAGGTCATTACTCTAACGGCTGACACCTTCTCTGACAAGGTAACTCCGTATTCACTCTCTCTCTCTCTCTCTTCCCATTTGTGCTTTTTCCTTGGAATGCTGGTTTGGATCTATTCGATTGATGTATGTTCGGTTCTAATGAAATTGTCAGAATTAGAACTTGATTCGACTGTGAAATGAATTTTCCCATTAGGGTTTTTGAATTTTCTTCCCACAGCGCGCGCGCCCCACCTCCCCCTCTACCCCTCTTTTGGGTATTGTGATTACTGTTATTATTCTTCAGACCGATGCTAAATAGCGATTCTTCCGACAAGAATCACGTGAAATTTCGTGATGAATGTGTCTTATTGTTTAACGTTGATTTCTTTTTCTTTTTTGGGAAAGTTTTGCGTCGTTGAAAATTTTTGGTCTGGCAGGCGGGAACACATGGGGGTTGCATCATGATTTGCATCTTTTATTTCATAATTTACGTGCCATAGAAACTTTAAAATGGTAGGTTTCCTTTTAATATTTACAGCACTAATTGTAGCAGGCAGCAAAGCGTGAATTATAACAACTCAAAGCCTTATTCTCACTAATTGTCTGATCACTTCGCTAAATGTAATGAGACATTATAATGTAATTGCTATACTAAAGAATGGAATAGAGTTGCAATAAAAATTTTCATTTACTGATTATTCATTTTAATGAGGTTTTCTGAGGGAAAAATCAATTCTAGTATCGGATGCTATTCATAGTAGTATCAAATTGCTATTCATAAGTTTAAGTAATGAATTTACTCAATATTTTATGTAATTGGACCTTATGGTGTTGCTATTGCGCTCTATTGCAAGACAAATCCTTTTTGGCATTGGAAACCCCCTGAGAAATTTTTCACGCATTGACCAACGGAACCTTAGAATTTCTTGATGCAAATTATAAGTGCTAAGAGTATTGTAAAGTCGATTGTTTTGCTTGTGTCGTGGACACATTTTCCAAAAGACAAAGTTTGCAATTGTATTATGTTTTGGAGAACAAAGATGGTGGAAGTAGAAAGCTTCACTGTCTGAACCATAGGATATGCAATCTTTTTTTTGTAATTTTGTCATCATTGATTTCTCCTTTTGCTTTCTCCAGGTGAAAGAAAAGGATACTGCCTGGTTTGTGAAATTCTGTGTTCCTTGGTGCAAGCACTGGTAATCATGCAATACTCTTTTTTTCAACTGTTAGAATAATTGCCAAGCTGTTAGCATTGAGATGTTTAATCAATGATAATACTATCTTGGTTTTCAGTAAAAACTTAGGGACTCTTTGGGAGGACCTAGGAAAGGAGATGGAAATGATGATGAGATAGAGATTGGGGAGGTTGATTGTGGGACAAGTAAACCAGTCTGTACCAAGGTTGATATTCATTCTTACCCTACTTTTAAAGTCTTTTATGATGGAGAGGAGGTTGCCAAATATCAAGGTACTTGTAACTTATGCTGGCATCTCATTTTCACTTTTGATTCTTTATCCATGCAGTTGAGAAAACAAATTTCTGAGTTTCCTGTATGATTTTTCCATATAAAGTCCTTTCTTTTGCTATTCTGTTTTTGTTGATTGATTTGTGGTAATTAGTCCACATTATTTTCAATAATGTTCTAGAAAAATGATACGTGTAAGAATAAAGTAGTCTGTTTTAATGTGATATCTGTAAGAGCACCACTGATTGCCAAGACGATGACCAATAGCCATGTTGATAGGCTCTTTTACACTGCTGATTGCTGCTTATGGTCCACATTGACATTCAAGAGTTGTGCAGTTTTAAGAATACAATTGGACAAGCTGGCAAAGGACTTCTAATAGCATCTGAAATAATAAAAGAGTGCCAGCATAAAATGTGATTTTATAAACAACACTGAATATATTCAGGAACTCCCAATCCCTGGTTGTGCTTTGTCCCCCATTGCCCATAATCTTGGTCAGATTGAAGAGAAGATAATAAGAATATAGTTAGCATTTTCTGGAAGTTTGATGCTGGATATGTTAGCAGGTATTGTGTCAAATCCGAAAAAGCTTTCATAATAATGTTTTTTGAAAGGTTAAGTCTTAGTCCAATGTATGTATTCAGTATGATTTTTATATCAAGAAATTCCATGGTGTACCACTTGAAATGTTTCATGCCTTTTTGTTGCTAGAGGCAACAAGATAAAGTTGGCAAAGAGCCAACCTTGCAGATGTTAATAACCAGCAAATATCAAGTTGCTTTTCTGGTGATAATTACTGAGTGACGTAGCTTAGTAATCTTACAAAATTCAGGAGTACTTCAGCATAATAATAACATTAAAAGTATTATATCATGACAATTATCTGCCATTAATTTTCATAGGTGGATCTTGACAATTATACAAATGTGGTGAAGACTGCTATTTCATATGGTTGACACTATTTGCTTTTTTTTCATTTGGTTTCTTTTTTCTTTGAGGCTGCATTTTCCTAGTAAAATCTGATGTCTCAACTTGTATGGTTTGAAGTATTGCTTCTTTATAAGTGAACTCAGTTAATTTAATGCCATTTTGTCATGAGATAATATTTTAATTCTGCAATTATCAAATTATGGCATGACTTGTCTATGATGCTTTCCTTTGCTCTAGCTGACCTGGTTTGTTATGGTTATGTATAGGACCAAGAAATGTTGAATCTCTTAAGAACTTTGTATTAGAAGAGGCAGAAAAGGCAGCAGCAAAGGCACAGCTTGGTGGTGAGCAAGAATTGTGAATTTATAGTTAGACCATGTCCATCCAAGCAGATAGAATTTTACAGTAAGAATCCTCAATCCCTCATGCCTTAAATTGTTGTGGTTGCAAGTGTTAGTCTTCCCTGAGGTGATTCATCAGAGATGATTTTGCGATTTCAAAAGACAGTAGCAATTTTAACATGTGAGAAGTTTAATGTGCTGCAGCAAGCAAGGAGAGAGATCAACCAATCAAGAATGGACTGATGAAAATGAAGTTACTGAGGTTATTAGAAAGGACAATGGTAGAGCTATAATCTGCTTCAGAAAACTCAGCTGACAAGTATACATCTTCGTTTTCTTTAAGTTAATTTTTTATGATATTATCATTTCTTATGTTTGATTATTAATAATTAGTTTTTTCCAATAGGAGATATCTTAGATCATCATCTTAATTTTAAATGGTTCAATCATATTTGGAAAATGTTTTTGCTGAAACAGTAGTCATTTCCTAATGAAATATTTGCATGATCAGGTATCTTAGGCTTCATCTTTTGTGTAGTTGGATCATGTTGATTTACTCCAAAAAAAAAAAAAAAAAAAGGTAGATTATATGTTGATCCTATCCTTAAAGTGGTGCATGCCACCTAATCCGATGATTGAAGTGGATGCAGTCCAAGTTTTGTGTGCTCCATATTCTGAAAAATCTTGTTCTACCGAGTGGCGACCACCCTGAAGCTGTAAAATAGCCAAGGGGCATTAACCAATTTTGGTAAAACTAGGTGCAAAATAGCAGACGGTGACATGGGTGTGAAGGACTAGAAGTCAAGCATGCTGCCTATAGTTGTATAGCCAAACTCAATTCTTATATGCTTGTCCTATGGACTATGAAGCAGAGGAATCTACCCGATGAAAATATAATTTGAGACGCGCGGTTGGAACTTAAGTTATGCAACTTAAACATGGACTGACGTCCTCGTTTTAGGTCAATATGAATGATAAAAGATGCTGCTCTTCAAGATGCTGGTTATCTAATAAATTATTGAAGAGAAAAATGCTGCTGAACCAATTTTTTTTGCAGTATTTTACTGGAATTTCCCTTTATCTTATGGTCTAATTAATTTTTATTATATTGTTTTTAAAATCTTTTTCAGTAAACACTATTTTGAAACACAAACCCCATTTTGACTTTTCGTGATCTTTCAGCTTCCAAGAATCCAATTGACGTTGATGGAAATTCTTATGTAATGCAAGGGGGTGGCTTTTGTATTGCAAATGCTATTAAAAAAAAAAAACATAAAGTCAAGATTGTTGGCAAATGCTATAAATAAGTTGTAATTGTTTTTATTGATTTTAGGGTTTTTTTTATTTCATTTTGTCGATTAAAAAAAAAAAAGAAAATCTGGTTCACGGTTCGCGTGGAACTGGAACCGAAACAGTGGGAACCATCCCGGCTTTGGCGGTTTTGGTTTAGGTTCCACGAAATGTGGAACGGTGAACTGAATCCGGAACTGATCCAAATTGTACCGATTTCTAGGTCGGTGTAAATATATCTCTTTTAAGTTACTCAATGAGGAGGGATATCTTAGGGTAAAACTCATCAAAATATTAACTGTACAAAATTAACGCCACATCACATGCAAATAGCGAAATGTGGTCTTTGCAATCCTTGAGGCACCTCGAGACTGGATCTTCCATCAATCGCATATTCTATATTACCCTCACTGCTAGTGGAAAACATGTTCAGAGCTCCTACAAAAAAAAAAAAATAATAATTACGAAGATATGATCAGTTTTTTTTTTTTTTTTTGGACATAAGAAACATTTATATAAATACTTAACCAGTATCAAATACAACATCCGAGGGATTAACTCCCGACATACATAAATTGATATCTAATAGGGCTAGCTTTAGGAGTTTGGAAGGGGGGTTGCACCACCAATCCATCGGACACATCCCTTTCCTAGTACAAGTAGCTACCCAATCAGCAACTCTATTTGCTTTTCTGGAAACAAAGGAAATAATCGGCTTGTCATCAAAACTTTCAAGGATTCCTTTTATGTTTTGCAGAGTGGGTCTGGTAGCCCAATGGGCTTTTCCTTCCTGTTCTAAGCAGCTCTGGACCACAGAGAGGCAGTCGGACTCCAACGTGAAATTGGACCACCCCATATCAACTGCCAAGCTAAGTCCCAGATGGACAGCCCTACATTCCACCTCCTCCACGTTATGTCCGAAACAAGTCATGGTTCGGCCTCCCACCAGCTTACCTTCACCATCTCGAGCCAACACACCCACTCCTGCTCTTTCCCATTTCGATTTCCATGATGCATCCACGTTTATCTTAATCTGTCCCAGCTGTGGTCTTCTCCAGACATTCACCTCAGCTTCCTAGCTTTCTCTGTTCTCCTTTTCTTTCGCTGCTAACGAGGCTACCGCTTCCATCATTGCTCGCGCCTGGGCTAACACCTTCACCACCTCAATTCTTCCACCTTCCATTTCCGCTTTGCATCTAGAGGTCCAGATGCACCAGGCTACTATGCTGACCTTTGCCTCCGCTTCTGCAAATTGCTTCCCTCCCTCGCCTGAGACTTGAAGGATCCACTCGAAGGCGGACTTGATTTGCTGCTTATCTACTCGGATTCCCAGGCACCCAAACCATATTGGTTGTGTCTAATCACAGATCAGAATAGCATGCTCGATCGATTCTCTCTCTCCACAAATTGAGCACATGGGATCAGGTAAAGCTCTTCTATTATATAGCAATTCTGCTGTTGGGAGGGAATTAGTGCCTATTCGCCATAGAAAATGTTTGATATGATCAGTTTAAAAATAATTATCAAAATCTCATTATAAAATTATAGGTATTAATTATGATATTAGTTTTTAAAAAATATTACAGATATTATTTGCGATTTAATGTTTGACTATTGTTGTTTATCATGTAAATAAAACACGATGGTAATATTTTACACATAATATAATGGTGATATGTTTTTTTTTTCAGTTTCTAACTACCTTCCCTTTCTCACTCTATCTCTACCTTTGACTTTTTATTTTGTCTTCTCTCTCTCACTGTCTTTCACTAGAGGTGGGCACGGATCGGTTTGGTTCGGTTTTTCCTAAAACCAAATCAAACCATAATTTACGGTTTGGTTTTTTTTCCATCCCAAATCAAATCATTAAGTAACGGTTTGGTTCGGATTATAAATTTTTTAAGCCATTAAATAACGGTTCGGTTCAGTTTGGATTACGGTTTAAATCAAAATTCTAACTAAAAATTTTTCTTGTTCTAGTTTTTTTACATTTGTGTAGATTCTTAAATATTTATATCATTTTACAAAGTTGGTATTATAAACCATAACAAAATACTGTATAAATTCATCATACTTTTAATCTATAATTCTCTATAAAATCAATTATCCATCAATAAAATACATTCATTAATCAATACATAGTAAGTCATAATTTATGATTTTTAATATAAAATTCATCAATGAATAAATTAATCAGCTGACAAAATATATTAAACAATTAATATATAATGAAAGTTTATAATTGAATAAATAAATTTCATACTTTACAAAGTTAAAAGCTATTAAAAAAAACAATAGTTCATCATGAACAAAAAATTACATATCACGAGCTTAAAAAAAATTTAAAAAAGATAAGTTGATTTTAATTAATATTCATCAAATAATAAATATCAAATGAAATCATATAAACATATTGTAAAATATTATTATATTTTTCTAAAACGGTTTGGTTTGGTTTTACGGATTGGTTTGGTTTACCTTCCAAACCAAACCATAAATTTATGGATTGGTTCGGATTTGAAAAATTTCAAACCAAACCATGAAAAAAACCATATTTTCGATTTGGATTGGTTCGGTTACGAATTGGTTTGGTTCAGTCGGTTTTTTTGCCCACCTTTATCTTCCACTATTCTGTCCTCTTTCTCACTCTGTCTCCATCACATCACTATTCTCTCTCTCTCTCCCCCTCTCTTCTTTTTGATTTTTCTTTTTGTCTCTACTAAGCATATATCGTGATTATAAGACGTAATAAACATAAACTAATATTTATTTTTATATGGCATGTATAGAACGTGATTTTGGTATTGTATATTGATAATTATTTTTAATTTGATCTTATTTAAATAATTATTTTACATAGAAACCTTAAATAAAAAATTATTTCCCTTTACTGTTGTTATTGATGCAAATTAATCTAGATGTCCTGACACTCATTGTTCAACCACATGTTATGTTATCTATTTTGGTTTTAACCTTATCTTATCATGATCTAAGAAGCAATTGACTATATCTTGCAATTTCACTATGATAGAATAATGACCTCTTACCTATGTGGTTGCAAAGTCTACTTAGATCTACTACATTACTTGTGAACTTGACAGACCTATTTGATACCCTATCATTCTCTATTATGTTAATCTTGGAGTCATCTATCTTTTAACTAATCCTATTTAACATGATTAAACCAATCATGTATATATCGGCTATCACTTTTGCTATATTCTTGCAATGATTCTAACAGATTGACATACTTACCTAGAATTTTTCTATCTCATCATTTCTTTATCATTACTCCAATCTTATATTGACTCATGATCAACAAAATTGCAGGGCATATTATTGTAAACATACTTCATAATTTTTTGTTTAGCTTATTTATAATATGATAGTCTAGTCCTTTTATACTTTGCATTATGGGTAAGTAAAGATAGAATCTTGTACATGTATGTAAGCAACTAATACACTTTGTATTATATTATTATCTAGTATTGTTAGACCCAGGTTGACCCACCCAGTTCAACCTGGTTGAACTTGACTCGGTCATGGAAACGATCTTAGTTCAACCATAATTCAATCCTTAATTTAATCAGGTTTTGCCCATTGACTATTGACCCTGTAGCATATTTGAGTCAAATTCTTGAGTCGGGTTTAACAACATTGTTAATATTAGATTACTAATATATTTTACTCATTGGAATGAAATCCTTGGATCAGATTCAAACGAAATATGAAATTTTTTAGTGATCTAAATAGAGGATGAATATCATATGATCTTGGTGATAAGGTATTGCTAAACACACAAACGCTCATTCTCTAATGTATGATTTCCATCATCTATGTGAATATAGTGTTATTTTTTATTTAGCATCCTTTACATCATATCATCCTCTATACTAATTTACATAATAGTCATTATCTATTTATACCCTAAAAAATTTAATTCTCTATTTCAATTTGACCACAAGAGTGCATCTTTTGATGTAGGATTTGTCATTTTCAAAATTTTATTAGACTTAACAGGTCTAATGACATAAAAGTTTTAACTTTTGTAAAATATGCAATTAAATATCTAAACTTGTAATTATCAGTTTATTACTTCAATAACCTTTTCATGGACATACATATTATACCAGGTTTGAAAAGTATGCATGATCTTCTTTCAAATTTAAATCTCCTTGTCTTTTAGTTTTTTAATTGGATCTTTGGTATCTTTGTATGTTTCATCAATAGATTTGTAATCTTTGTACAATTTCTAGGAAAAATAAATTTGAGATCTAAAACATTTTAATGACGGTTATTGTTTCCTTTTTTCTTTCTCTTTTCGTCTCGTTCTATTTTTATACAACTAATCTTTATTTATTTATTTTTTCTTTGAATTAGAGCTTCCTTCTAGTGTATGTTTCCTTTAATTGTTTGGTTGTTTGATTTTCATTTGTATCTTATCTGTATTTGATCTGTATCTGTATCTTATTATATCTAGTCTATTAGAATTGTTTATAAGTAAAAATGTCTGTTTTTCATATGTATTCTTTCTTATTTGAAAATGATAAAAATAAGATGCCAAAACGACCATAATAAGATGAACAAAACATACCTTTAAACTATACCAAGATAGTTTTCCTTTTTTTTTTTTTCCAAATTCAATACTTATCTCCTATGTGGATTTCTTTGCTCATGTGGATTTACTCTAAAAGGGCCAAAGTGATGTGTTGCTTTGTTATAGGACAAAATGTCCAACTAGGAAGATGACACTAACGGAATGGAAACAGTTACTAAAAAACGAACATGAAAAGTAACATTAGATATTAAATTGAACATTTTAGAAAAGTTGAGATAACTTTTGTGATATTAACCTGACTTGATATTAGGATTTCCTATCTACCAAAATGAAAAATTATAAAAACCTAAGTTGTGCTTAGTTATTTTTCAAATTATTGACTTGTATTTGTATTTGACAAATATATAATCCATGTTTCTTAATTATTTTGTTAATAATATATGAAGAGAACATATCAATTTCTTACTGGTTTGAAAAAATTTTTAAATTATAAAACCATATAATATAAATGAAAATTATTCAAATAATAAAAAAAAAGACCACTTGCAACTAGTGCCATATTTTGGCTACCTTAAAGTTCAAGACTTAGAGTTATTGGCCTCCACTAAAAAAGAATCACATGACCCTCTTAATATTGTCTTTGCCCACCTCTTGACCTTAGAGCGGTTAGAACAACTAATAAGAACTCCAAGTCACCACCTACTATCATAAGAGGATTATGCTACCCATACATAGCAGTAGGTAGTCACTCACAATTGCAAAATAAAAGTGATGATGAGGATGAGGATGAGGATGAGGAGGTAATAAGTTGTGACCTAGTACCCTACTAGGTCACGTAATACTATTTTATTTAATTAATTATTTAAAAACTATTATGATGTAACAAGTGATTGGATCAAGTTGCAACAAGTCCGAAGTGCCAATTACAAATTCTTGAAGGAATGATTACACAAAGCAAATATAAGAAATTGCAAAAATAATTTCAATAAATTTATCAAAAACTAGCCAAGGATTTAAAGAAGTACCTAAAGATCCATTCAAAGTTAACTTCATAATTTGTGCAAGATCAAGGATTTAGTGGAAGAACCACATGTGAATACCAAATCTAGAATATTAAATAGAGCAAATCTAGATTAGGAAATTTGATTGAGCATGTTAGGAATTTAGCGATCCACAAAACTGAATCTTAATAGATCTTGTAGCGAAAATAGATATATGTTTTTTGAAAAAAAACCATAAATTCTCAATGGATCCATGCGATTCAATTAAATCGAAATGAATAGGATTATACCTTTTGAAGCTTTCAATCTTTCAAATCAAAAGGTGCTGCGATCGCACAAGCTCCCTTTATGGTATCCACACCAATGGATTTTTCCAACTAGATTTCGCGTGTGCTAGCACATTAGAATAATTCCTGATGTGCTTAGGAATCTCTCACGAGGGTCTCTACTCTCACTCTTGTGGTTATAAATTTTCTCTGTAATTCTAATATGACGGCATGCATCATTCAAACCTAGAGGAGATCGTTGTGTTCTATTTATAAGATACTATGTCATGGTTACCTACCATAATCTTTTTAGGGTTTTTCTCTAATAAAACAACACATGTCTTATAAAAATAAGATTTTTATTGAATAATTATTTATTATTCTTAATCTAATTAAGAATAATATATGATTAGATAATTCCTGATATTGTTATTAAAGTAACCATGATCAGATTGGTTCATTCTTTGTGTGTGACCCTATAGGTTCATTTAATATTGACAGTTGCCCATAAACACCTTTTAGGACATAATTGATCTCTAGCAAGATATTATGTCGACCTAAATTAAGTGAATATCGGTGATCTGACTTTACCTATTAACAGTCAGTCATTTAGTCCTTTTGTTATACGATATCTTATGATTAAACATAAGGTGTGGATCAATATACTCTTATATTGTCTAATCGCATATTTCTTGATTTTAGAGTTTGACTAATTTAAACGAATGATATTGATAACTCCTTATCAATTCATTAGAGCACGGCTATGCATTTCTCAATCTTACTCATCCAGAGACCCAAAAGATATCTCTCTTAAATTAGTGAGAGAAACAAATTCCTTCGCGAACACTCACATTCCTCCACATGACTTATTCCATGTCCAAGTAAAGTCTTGTAATCACTTGATTAAAGATGATGAAGAGCTGAATTAGAAATGGAACTTGTTATATAGGAATCCATTGTGTCATCAAGTCAAAGGACAAAAGCAACACTGTAATGAAAAATACTTATCATATTAATTCATATAGTATTCTCATAGTTGGTCATTACAATACAATGTATTCTTACAAGTATCCATGTGCTGAATCGATATTTTACATCCATGATCATCATTCAACCAACATGATAGTCTTAATTTATTATTATTTCATATGATAAATAACCAGGGATAATTTAGCATAATATTATTTCACGCCTTATGGTTTTACTACTAAAGTCACATACTTTAACAACATAAGGAATAACCAATTATTCAAGGAATAAATTTTCATCAAAGTAAGAAGTTAACCAATAATAACTTTGATAAAGAAAATAACTTATATTATAAAGATAAATATTCAAATGACAATGTATCCTTATGGCCTAGGACACATCACTAGCAGAGCAAACCTAAGCTGAATGAACCTATCAATCCATCTAATTTTGCCTAATGTTATTCTTTCTCATGTTTGTTTGATTGGTATAATTCTTGATGATGCAATATTTTATTAAGGTTTAAGGATTTATTCAATCAATGAGCTAAGGTCTTTCCATGTCAATATATCATCTTTTGTGAAATTCTTAATCTTAGGACCATATTAAATATATATCTCTAATTTTAGGTTGGATATTTCATAGATCATTGATAAACATATATAAAATATAGGTCATGTATATACAAAAATGGAAAAATCATATAGTTCGTTTAGTTATAACTAATGTTGTCAGATTCAGGTTAACTGGTTTGGTTCAACCTACTTGAACCTGACTTCTTCTTGGAAATAAGTCAGTTTAATTGTGGTTTAACCTCCGATACAAGCCAATTTTGCTTATTCACCCTTGACCCTCTAGTATGTTCGGATTAAACTCTGGGTCAGGTTTAATAACATTAGTTATAAAAATTTAAAAACATAAGTTGACTTTGTGTACTTTTCCCTTAAAAAAATACCTAATGTGTTGTATTATTTATAGGTTGTGTAGTATCTTTTCTCAAATATTTTCTAATTATTTTCTTATGTAATATTTATTGACAACTTTTGTAAAATATTTTATTAATCAATTACCTTTAAGTAATTGATAAACAAAGAAAAAAAATAAAAAATCTCACCATAAAGAACCCCAACAACCCGCCACACTTGACCATTGCATATAAAACATGTAAATGTTTGCTCAGAGATTAAAGAAAGGGAAAATCATAAGCGAGAGATCAATATTTTGAATAAATTTAAATAGAAAATCTAATTTTAAGTGATCAAATACATGATTAATATTATCTATTACTATTTATTAAGGAAATAGCATCCATTCAACTCCAAAAATTATATTCTAAGATCAGCCAGTTTTTTCCCCATTTCTTACATACTAGTGGTCGACGCACCTGCGATGCGTATGCAAAAACAAAATAAAATTACACAAAATGTCATCCTGTGATAAAAAGGTAGTTAGGTATAAAAGTGAAATTACATAATGTATGAGGATATAATATTTTCAATTTATAGAAAAAAATAATAATAAGTGAGACAGATAGTAGGCCCATTGAATAAAAGTTAGTGGTAGTAATTTGCTCCTTATAAATATGCAATATGAGATAAAATTATTAATATTTATGAAACTTTCTACATTAATTAAACAAAACATATTTATGCAAAATGGTGATACCTACTAATTAGATTGCTAATCTCCTTGAATAGCAAAAACTAGTAGAAGTGTAATTGACAAAAAAGAAAAAAAAAAAGATGATCATCGGTTCGAAAGTTGAAAAGTCATGTAATGATTTGATCTTGTTAATTTTGCAAACGTACAACAATTATGTTTATATAATTTTTTTTTTCTGTGTGTGAAATTACATACAAGCATAGTAGATATGATAGTGAATTAGTCATGTAGCGTACATTGATATAATTTTGAAAAGCCATTATTTATTTATTTATTTTTATAATTGAAGCTATATAAATTTCACAGCTTTTTAGTAATGCCCCTCGCATTAGGCTAGTATATGTTCTTATGAGTAAGGATGAAGAAGTTGCAGTGAGACTTTATTTTCTAATCACTCCATGAGCAAAAAATAAAATAGACATATTAAATATATGGTACCAACCATTTAAGAAGGAAAAACTTCATATACAAAATAAAATGCTGATGAATACCATTACGATAGATTTTGTTCATGTAATAGATGGGTATTCATTGTTTGTACATAAAAAAAAAAAAATTAAAAGAAAAACATACAAAAGCGAACTAAGACATAACAACACAAAATTGAGGTGTTTGTAATGGTTTAATATTGGATAATGTTTTATGGGACTTTTTCCTATGTGATTCCAGTAATGATGCTTTTTTAGTACAGCTGATCTTGTAAAAAAAATTAGCATACAAAAATTAATATGACATGCCGCAGAATTATGGCGGACATATGAAATTCTATATTAGAAAAGTTAACCATAAAATTATTAAGTACCGAAGGATGTATGTTACACTTATCTATTACATATTGAAGTAATTTTGGACATGATAAATGGAAGGTTATAATGTCAGTAAATTGTTGTGCATTTATTGCAAAACAGGATGAAAAGTCCTATAGCTTGTTCATTTGTAACACTCATCCAAACCACAACAATCCATTATATCAACTAAAACAATATTTACACCTCTCTTTTCACCTAAATAACATGGAAAATAACCACTTTAGAAAATCTACGAAACCATAGACCTCTGATTCTTAGGAAAAAGGGAAATTTAATCAACCTTTCATAAAGAAAGGAACAACAATGATGAAAATTAACACACATGAAAACTTATAATACCATGAAAAGTCTATAAATAAGATTCACCGCTTACCCAAAAATCCTGCCTTTTGAGAGACATGCTCCTGGCAAAAGAAATAGAAAACACTTATGAATTGAAGCAAGAAAGTATCAAAACGCACAAAAATGATTCATGGTATGTGGTAGAAAAAATCAAAACGACTACAAAATCAAAACGAATAAAACATCTTAGTGAAGAAGAGTAAAAAAAAAAATAATAATTATCAATAGAGCTAACAATTATTCTTTTTATTTAATAAGAAGAAAAGGAAAAGTAACAATCAAGTATGTAGAAAACTCCACGTGTAAAGGCATGTATATATGATTCTTTCAATACAATATTGACAACACAAAATATGAAAATAGAAGGATCGAATTTAATTTTCTGCATACCACAGGAAAGTTGCCATTAATTTGAAGATTCAAACAAAGTTTAACATTCTAACTCCACAAAATTAGAACTCATCAACATCCAAAACCTAAAGTGAGTGTGCCTTTTTAATTTATCTAATACATTAATTAGACAAACAACATGTATATGTTATTCTTTCAATAAATATTCACAACAATGTCAAAATTGAAGAACCAATTTCAATTTTCTACACATGAAAGGAAGTTAAGTAGTCATTATTTTAAAGATTCAAACAGAATTTAACATTTGAAGCCCACAAAATTAGAACTCATCAATATCTATGCCTTACTGATTTTTGTAATACAATATTAACAACACAATGTCAAAATAGATGAACCGAAACTAAATCAGAATGCATCAGTATCCAAAAAGCAAAACTAAGTGTGCCTTATCAATTAATTAGACAACCATATAACCCTAATAATTATATTCTAATCTCAGAGAGAGAGAGAGAGAGAGAGAGAGGGTTAACTCAACCTGATTCTAGAGACTTCCTCAGTAAAAATTATCCTGATCGATAAAAAAAAATCACTTGCGAATTGAACCGATTTAAAGCGAAGAAACCACCAAAACGCCTAAAAATTTATCAAGAAAACTACATGCAATGTGAGAAAGGTTGCACACAATATGAAATGGTCGAAATGTAAGAAAGAAAAAACTTTAAGAAGAATCAAGGTTTAAGAAAGAGAAATAATCATTTACTTTTGTTGGAAAAGTGAGAAAACTTCTGTAAACATAATTATTGAGCCTTTCTTGATAGTAGACCTTAAGAAAGCTTCTGTAAACATAATTGTTGAGTCGTTCTTGACACTAGACATTTAAGAAAATGCAAAAAGGAAAAACCTTTAAGAAAAAGTAAAATTTAAGAAAGAGAGAATCATTTACCTTGGAAGAAGATGATTGGATGGAGATTAGGAAAGAAAGTGAGAATGCATTATACAAAGAGAGAGAGAGGATGGGGGAAAATGATAAAAACTATTGATATAGAGAAAGAGATGGTGTAAACCCCTGTTTTTCTAAGCCTTAACCTTAACCGGAAAGTCTACCGAGACCTTAAGTCAACGGATCTTGAGTAAAACCCTACAGTTTAGATCCACAAACCCAGTTCGTAAATCGAGGAGTCAAAAATAATTAAAGTGTTTAGAATAGTCCGTAATAATATTTGATTTATTAAAAATATCAGATTGGTTTATTTTCGGCTTATTTCGAACCCGTTTGGATACTGCTTTGGAAAGCGTGTCCCGGGGCTCGAAAAATTAAAAATATATCTTTAATATTTTTAGACTCGTATTTTTATAAGGATTTCAAAAATATCAAGTTTATAATTTTTCGGATTTTAAAAATATCAGTTATAGCTCATATAAGCTTATTTTACTCTTACCGGTAACTTAATTGTTAAATTTCTAAAAATAATTTAATTGATTATTTTATTTAAATCATAAAAATTCTGCCACTTAAATAAAAATATTTTTCTTAATTTATTTTATATATTTTCTTATTCAAAAAGCCACTTTATCAACCCATATCTCAAGTACACATCCATTATCATTACTACACATTATTATGTTTTCTTTCTTTTTCTTACACTCCTTTCCCAAAATGGCAGCTGACCATTCCCCAAAAATTAGCCACTTTTCATTATTTTTAATCATTTATTTGATATTTTAAAAGTTCTTTTAGTTAGAAATGGAAGCTACAAGTTACACTTTCAAAATTACAATTTCAACTCAACTAAACCACCCCCTACACCACTCAAAATCACGCGCCCCCCCCCCCCCTTGTGCAGCTGCTTGTTTTATTTTTTTAAAATTATTTAACACACTTACATCTCTATTTAAGCATCTCATTCCTTCCCTCTTTCACCTTTACAAACCCTATATTTTTCCTCTCTCTTTTTCCCTTTCTTTTCTCTTCTTCTTGGCTTGTCTTCTTAATAAACAAGCTGCCACCATTTTCTTTCTTGCTCCCACATATTTTTCTTGCAAATATTTGAGGTAATCTTTCTCTCTTTAGCTCTCATAAGATGTTCTAGGATGATATTATGGATGTTTCATGCATCAAAGGACATTCCACAAGCTTAAAAAGCTATGGATGATGATGCCAAGAATTGAAACACTCCTCTAGATGATGATCTCTTTTGTTCTTAGTATTTTTGTTATATTGAAGGCTTGTTTATCTTCTTGTTTATGTGATAACTTGTAGATCTAGAGTTTTACAAGCTTTAGTTATGTTTATGTGTAGATCTAGAAGTTTAAGGCCTACTACCAAGTTTTTCTTATGTTTTCATGGTTGTATTTTGAGTAGATCTTAGATTTGAGTTTGAATGAAAAAGTAAAATTCGTAACTTGTCAAGGCACCATTTAAAAACCCCTTCCAAGTCTTAAAATGGAAGTTTTTGTTAAGAAAATGAAGGTTTGATGGATGTATATCATCAAGACTTCATCTTACAAGAATCAAAGTTGATTTTCAAAGTTTATTTTCAAAAACAAAAATTGTATTTTCGGATCAAGACAAAGATCTAAAATAAAAACATGTTTTCCAACTCAAAAATGAGGATTTTATTCAAGAAATGAAGGGTTCTTAAGATATAATATGTAATGGGTTGTTTTTCATGAGTTTTGATGAATTTTCTCAAGAGATATGTTCAAAATAAATTTATGAAAATTCGGATCTAGACCAAGACCCATTTTTGGAACCCATCATTCAACTTTAAAATGAAGATTTAGACAAAAATATAAAGGGCTCTTGGTATAGATATCTTAAGGAATGAATTTTCATAAGTTTAAATGAGTTTTCCTAAAAGTATTGCTTAAATCAAGTGTTTGTAAAAGACAAAATTTAGGTCTTGTTTCATTGTAAACTTCAAAGAGGAAATTCGTAATTAAGGGGAGACCAATTTTTAAAACCTTCTTTTAGATCTCAAAACAAGTATTTTATATTGAAAATGGAATGCTTTGATGATTATAATATAGGAAAATTATTTTCATTGAACTAAGTAAGTTTTAGTAAAGGAATTACTCAAAACAAGACAATGAGTTTCAACTTGTAAATTTCGGTTTTATGAAAATGGATTCTTAGAAGTTTCATTTGAACTTTATGTTTGGGATTAGATAAGTGTGTAATCTCTTAATTTTGTTTTGAGAATCTCCTTGCAAGTTTAGGACTAAAATAAGTTGGTCTAAGTAGTTAAATAGAGTAGATATGGCAATTTTTCACAAAGGCTCAAATCTTGGATTTTCGCAACCCTACTGTACAGTATGTTTCCGACCCTAAATGACCTTAAATGTTTGAATTAACTTTAGAAATAGATAGCTCTTTCGAAGTAGGTATAAATCGGTATATTATAAGCTAAATTCCGAGTTAAAATGAGTTAGATATGACCTTTTTAAGTTAAGGATTCAACCTAGGCGGAAATTGACGAACTTAGTAAATAAAATTGTTAAGTTTAATAGAACTTCATAAGAGATACTCATTGAGGGTATTCCTTGTACTTAGGTGAATTGGAGGACGGGTTACCACTTCCCGAGGACTATTACGACTAGTGGATTTCACTACATGGACAAGTGAGTTCATTTCTCAATTAATTATGCTCTTGGATGTGCTTGTAGTAGTAGTGGCATTAGACTTAGGAAAAGATAAAATTGTGATTGAATGGTGATCTAAACTTGCATGAATGAACGATAAGTATATCGAGGCAAGCTTTGTTGCAATAACCTTGTATGAGCTAGTATAGATTTGGAGTGTCTGAAATCGTATGGTCACTTTTAAATTATCTAATTAATATACCATGATTATATGAATAAATTGTACATGCATATCACGTAGTGAGTCACATATCATTGTCGAGTATGCCTTTGGTGGGACAAAGGTGTATTTGGGAGGCAGCGGGTCTTTAATGAAGGGGACTAGGGTTGCATGACTTATGGACCACCCCATTCAAATAATGAAACTATGGTTGCATGACTTATGACCAACATTAAAATTGTGGTTGCATGTCTTATGGACCACCCCACTTAAGATTGGGACTATGGTTGCATGTCTTATGGACCAACTTGGAATGTAGTTGCATGACTTATGAACTACCCCAAACCCCGAGTGGAGGGCGTAAATCCATTCACATATGACTACCGGAAAGTTATATGCTTGCTTGCTCATTTGCTTGTGCATTCATATGGTTGCTTAATTATAACTTGCTTGTATAGATATTTTAGCTTGATCGAGTATGTTACTTGGAAAATGAATCTCACTAAGCAATTAGCTTATACCCCAATAGTTTTTGTTGCAGTGTTCCTATTTTTGGATGTTCCGAGAGGACATTTTGTGCAGGTTTATCACATTGGATTAAAGAGCTTTTGAGGAAGTCGGGACCTAGTATAGGCGTGGACTTCTAGGAAAATCTCTTTAATGTAAATTCAGATATATGTAATTGGAGCTAAACGATGTAGACTCCTATTATTTTGGCGGGGGTATGCCCCCTTGGCTTTTGTAAAGTTTAACTATTTATCTTGTTGTGATTTATATTCTTAATGCTATGTATGCTTTCTTAAGACTACTCGAATCAAAGTGTGATCCTAAAAGTTGTGAAAGTATACCTTACACTCGATATGTAAACTTATTGAATGACTAAGGTTGTCATACTTAAATTTAAGTATCGCGTGTGGTGGACTGTCGCATTTAGGGTACCCTTTGGGGCGTGACAGATGGAGAAAGTTAGGGGAGGGGGTTGGGGTGGGGGTGGGGGTTGGGGAAGGGTTGGAGTGGGATGCATATAACGTATGAAAAAAATTGCTCCATCTTATATATGACGTGTGCCAAAATAGTCACATCTTATTGAATGAATTTTTTGGAGTCCGCAAAACTCCTGTTCTCCTAATATCTTCTATTAGTATCAAAAGAATCCTCCATGATTAGTGTCAAATATTTCAAACCTAAGTCATGGCAGTTATCTATTATTACTAAGTGAAAATTTACCCTGATTTATTACTCTTATTTATAGTTTGACCATCCAATTAAAATGTTATTAAAATAAATACTTCTTACTGCTTTCGAGGATAATACTAGAAATAACTTTCAATCTCATTTTATCTCTTCTCAAGAATTGGTTTCCTAGTAACTACCATGTGGTTAGTCATAATTCTCTCTCTATCTCTATCTCTTTCCATCTAGTCCATGAACATTAACAATGAAGACTGTTATCTACGATGACGACCAAAATAACAACGAATAGATAATACAAGGATAGTGATAATTGAAATGCTGAACATGGGTACAAAACCATAAAGCCATGAATAGTACAATTTCTCATGAAAACACTAAACGTAGGTACTTTAAGTGGTATCAACAGCCGACCATCTCATAAATTGTATTTTCTTTGCTAAATCATAAACGTCATCTAGATTCATGGGTTATGTAAATTGGTGTTGTATCATAATTTTTCCGCATAGATGCCATACATGGTTCCTATTTATATGCAATTCTCGCTCCTTTCTTTTTAATGCAGGTCATCATGTTAGAAGATCCACTTTAGGATGGTATCATGTCGTAAAGTTTTCCTTGCAGAGGCCATGGATGATTGTTACCTAAGTATTTTTTGGTAAGTTCTTATTCCTTTCCATCGAATGTATATTTTTCTTTTCCACGTTGATGATGTATGGTACAAATGAAGAAGATATCTTTTATTTTCTTAACCTTTATGTCTTTATTATTGATATCTTTTAATTTTGACTAATTAAATAGTATTAACCTACTTTCTATTGGAAGGCTCATGCCACTTTAACGAGATGAAAATTGGAAGAAAGTCAATGTTTTTTCTTGATTATATATTACATATTCAAGATGTATTTTAGCTAAATTTCCAAAAGGTCTATTTTACTATATTCCATTTATGGGAATCTAAGATTTATTTGATATATTTCTAGGTAAATTCCTATGAATTTTGTATGTACCTATATTGCTTAAATCTTGTTTTTTAGCTCCTAGAATCAAAAGAAGAAGAAACAAAATGATTTGAATCAGATTTAGAGGAAAACAACAACAACTGTGCAAAGCAAAACTTAGCCAAGCCCTACAAGTGAAAATGTGAAAATGCATTAGAAAATACTCAGAGGGGTTAGGAGGGGGAGGCAGGGGTGAATCGAGTATTTACCTAAAATGATCAAACAATTAATTTTAATGCAGCAGATCAAATTTTACTTTGATGACAGTAGATAATACATAGAAGATTATAATATGAAATATGAAAGAGACAAGAATAGAAAATTTGAGTACAAATTTAACATAAAGTTTGACCCACTTCCTACTCTTTAATCCAGATCCAATTCTTCCAATCGAGGACTTCACCACCACTTAGTTAATCCCTAAATAAACACGCTCTTGCTAAGCAATACACAACTTTTACAACACTTAGTAAATAAAATATTTCATTTCTCTCTCTCTGGATGCTCACTAATAAATAGCTGATATAAGAACAAAGCACTAGAATATTTTTCTCTCTATATCCTGATATTTATAAGTTAATAAATAAGAAAATTAATGATTTATCTATCTGTAAATAAAAACTCTTTTTCACTTTTGCACTTCTCTTCTCAATTGAATCTCCCAAGGACAGAGTATTTATAACTTTCAAAAATTCAAATGTCCATTAGAGATAATGTCTTTAAGTCACCAAGCATTAAATGGCCTTTAACGGCTCTTTTTGCCGCATTGGCTCATGCTTTTAAACTGTCGCGCCTTAAATCTTGTCGTGGCATAAAGGTTTGTACCCTCATTTTAACCCTCGACCAAGTCTTTGCTCAGGTGGACTCCATCGAGCCTTGAATTCAAACTTATCGCACCCTATATTCATTGCTTCTTGGTTTTGACCCTCGACTAGAGCTGTGTATATCTGAGCTTGTTGAGTGTTAGTTTTGAGATTATCGCAACTTGACTAATTAACATGTCGAGCCCTCGATGTGACCCTCAACTAAGACTATGTATTTCTTAATTTATCGAGCTTTATCCTTTAAGCTTGTCATGCCTTGAGGCGTAGATTCGTTGAGCCCTTGATGTGACCATCAACTAATGACTTTGCATTTTTGGGCTTGTCAAGCTTTGGTCTTGAGCTTGTCGTGTCTTAATGAATGAAGCAGTCTAGCTCTTGACTTGACCCTCGACTAAGACTGTTCATCACTAATTTGTTCCTACTAAAACCTGCACAATATTCACAAAAATACGCTACATATACATATATATTCTAGCATATTATTCATCGTATTTTTTGACAAATTAAGTGCAATTTACCATAATTGAATAGTTAACTATGCATTATATTGTCTCATCAAAACCCATATTGAACATACAAGTTCAATAATCTCCCCATTTTTTATAAAGGTAATCATGCATAATTAACCCTTTTTCAATTTAGTATACTCCCCCCTTAATTAAGCATATGGGTTTCAAAGAAATTTTCTTAAGTTTAATTCAAAGACTTGATGCTTAATTTTAGGAAGATGCAAACTTCACTTAATTCATCATTTGGTTCTCACTTTTTGGTTAAACACAAACATAGCATACAACATACAAACACAATAGTTCTTCTCCCCTTTTAAACTTATAAAAAGCATACTACATGCATTCTACACTTCTCTCCCTTTGTACTCATCAGAAACAAATTTCATATAGGTTAATTGTGCGTACAACATATCTCTCCTTTTGTACTCATAAAAAAAAAAAAAAAAAAGATGACAAACTTATAATATTGCAAATAAGGAGAGATACAAAAATAACATATAAGTTTTAGTAAAAATTTTTGTTTGAGGAAGCATACATATAACAGTTTTTGCAAGTAGAACAAATTACAACCATCACATAAGCATATATAAACATCTAATAGCTTCTTAAATCCTTAGATCAAGTTCTAGATTATCTTGTTTTCATGATATTTAACACTCATCTTGCTTGATCATTCTTAATTCCTTTCATAAAGTGCAAAAATGATCTTCACTCAAGGGTTTCATGAAAATATTGACAATCTGATTGTTTGTATCAACAAATTACAAGTTGATATCTCTATTTAGAAGATATTCTCTAATGAAATGATGCCTAATTTCGGTATGCTTAGTCCTTGAGTGTTAAATCGAATTTTTTGTTAAATTTATAGCACTTGTGCATCACAGCAAATTGGAACATTTTCATATTTTAAAATATAATAAAGAAAAGTTTGTTTTATCCATAAAACTTGTGTAAAACAGCTACCGACAGCTATATACTCAGTTTCAGCAGTTGAAAATGCAACCGAATTTTGCTTCTTTAAGTGCCAAGATAATAGCGAATTTCTAAGAAATTGGCATGTGCTGCGTGTGCTTTTCTGATCAACTTTGCACCCAGCAAAGTCAGCATCGAAGTATCCAGTTAAATCAAAAGAGGTAAACTTTGGATGCTCCAAGCCAATTTCAATAGTGCCAACAAGTTACTTGAATATGCGTTTTACTACATTCAAATGTGATTCTTTTGGGTAAGATTAAAATCATGCACATACATATACCTAGAACATGATATCAGCTCTTGAAACTATTAAATATAACAAACAACCTATCATGCCTCTATAAAATTTTTCACACATTTTTTCTATTCACATATTTGTCAAGTTTTACATTTGTACCCATAGGTGTAGGTCTTATTTTACAATTATCTATCAAAACATTTTAAATAGATCTCTTGTATATTTTGATTTATTGATGAATGTTTCATTTTTAGATTGCTTTATTTGAAGACCTAGGAAATAATTGAGTTCTTCCATTATGCTCATTTTAAATTCTTTCTCCATGGACTCAACAAATTCATTTATAAGACTCATATTAGTAGCTCCAAACACAATATTATCCACATAAATTTGCATAATCAATATGTTGACTTGTGATTTTTTACAAACAGAACTATATTAATTTTTCTTCTTGAAAATCCATTGTTTAAAAAGAAGCTACTGAATCTTTCATACAAAGCTCTAAGAGCTTGCTTGAGACCATAAAGGGCTTTGTTTAGTTTGAAGACATGATCAAGGAATTCATTATTTTCAAAACCTGATGGTTGCTCTACATAGACTTCTTCTTTTATAAAATCATTTAAGAAAGCACTTTTGACATCTATTTGAAAAAGATAAATTCTTAAATGCTCCAAATGCCAAAAGCATTCTAATAGATTCTAGTCTAGCAACTAGGCAAATGTTTCATCAAAATCTATATTTTTTTCTTGATTATATCCTTTAGCAATTAATCTAACATTGTTCTTATTATTATCTCATATTCATCTAGTTTGTTCCTACAAATTCATTTGGTTTCAATGACTGGTCTACTCTCAGGTTTAGGAACCAATTTCCAAACATCATTTCTTGTGAACTAGTGTATTCTTCTTGCATAGCATGAATCTAAAACTCATATTTTAAAGCTTCTTCAGAATTTTTAGGCTCAGTTTGAGATAGAAAAACAAGATTACTTATATTCCTTAAAGATGGTCTTGTTTGTACTCTATTAGAAGGTTCACCAATTTTTAGATCTTTTAGATGATATTGCATATTCTCATTCTTTAGGAAGATCATTATTGACAGATTCATGCACATCATCCTTATTACGTTGATTTTCTTTTTATTATTATTTTCAAGAGAAAACTTATCTAAATCAGCACAAACAACATCCACATCATCATTCGAATATGGATAAGGCAAAAAATCATCAAAAGCAACATGAATGGATTCTTCTATGACTAAGGTTCTCTTATTAAACACTTTATATGCTTTTTAAGTTAAAGAGTAATCTAGAAAAATACCTTTATCACTTTTAACATCAAATTTAACTAATTGTTCTTTTCTATTGTTTAAGATATAACATTTAGTGTCAAAAAGATGACAATAAAATATGTCAGGTCTTTTTCCTTTCCAAAACTCATAGTAGGTTTTCTTGATACTTGACCTTATGAAAACTCTATTTGAAATGTAGCAAGCAGTAGTTACAGCTTCAGCCTAAAAATATTTTGGTAAATTGTTTTACACAACATGGTCCAACTCATTTCAATTAAGGTGCTGTTTTTTTCTCTCGGTTATACCATTTTGTTGTGCAGTTCTAGATGCTGAAAAAGTACGTTCAATACCATATTTACTGTAAAAATCATCCAATTCATATTTTTTAAATGCTCTCATGATCACTTCATAGATATAATATTAAGACCTTTTTCATTTTAGAATTTCTTACAATACTTAAAAAAAACATGATTTGTTATGATCACTTCATAGATATAATATTAAGACCTTTTTCATTTTAGAATTTCTTACAATACTTAAAAAAAACATGATTTGTTTTATTTTTAGATACATTGAAGAAAGTCCATATATTTCTAGTGAAATCATCAATAATAACCAATGTATATTTTTTACCTCCCAAACTTAAAGTTTGAGTAGGACCAAATAAGTCTATATGCAATAGTTCTAATGGCCTAATAGTGGAAACAACATTCTTAGATTAAAAGAAGTATTAGTTTACTTTCCTTGTTGATATGCTTGATAAATCTTTTCTTTTGAAAATCTATTTTTGGTAAGCCTTTGACAAGATTTTTATTAACAAGTTTTGAAATTACATCCATAAGAAATTACATCCATACTAGTATGTATTAATTTTCTATGCCACAGCCAAGTATTATCATTTTGGGAACATAGACAAGTTTCATTTGATGATTTAAAATCATCTAAATTGATTTTATAAATATTTCTTTGTCTATATCCTTCAAAATGTGCTTAGTTATTGCTAATTCTTTCAATAGAACATTTATTGGCAAGAAATATTACTCTATATCCATTATCATACAATTGACTTACATTAAGTAGTTTATATATTAGATCATCAACTAGCAGCACATTTTTAATAATTAAATCTTTATTTATAAGAATCTTACCTTCACTAAGAATAATTGATTTGCAATTATCTCCAAAGGTAATGTTCCCTTGATCGTTCAAGTCTAGAGATGTGAACTTAAATGCGTATCTAGTCATGTGTCTAAAACAGTTCCTGTCTAAGTACTATTTGTTGTTCTCTCTTGAAAATCCCTACAAACCACAGTATTATTTCTTTGGTACCCATTTGAGTTTGGGTCCTTTTTGTTTAGGTGTAATAAGAATCTCCCTTTTAGGAACCCAAACTAGCTTGCTTTTATGATTCAAATATATGGTTTTTCTTATAGCACAATTGTGTGCAATATACCAGATTTCCCACAATAGTTGCATGTCCCATGGGTGGCCTTTACAAAAAGAATTTGTGGGACTTGCAGCTACCTTCTCTACTATAGCCAATTCCATATTTATTTGAATCACACATTTGATTTCCAAGAAGTGTGTTCAAATTCTTTTTCTCTTTTGTAAACTTGGCTATAGTTGCTTTTGAATCATCTAAGCCAGCTTTTAGCAAAATATTTTCATTTTTTAGTTCTTTAAGAATTTCATTACTAGTGTTGGCACATTATACTCTATCATTATTTCTAGTTTTAATTTCAAGCTCAAATAAGTCATTTTCAATTGTTAATTTTTCATTTTTCTTGCTTAACTCATCATTTTTTGCTTTTCGCTTTTTTATACTTATTATTCATCTTATCGTTTTCCAATTTCAGACTATTTATTTATTCATGCAACTTTTCATTTTCTAATTTAATTTCTTCATGCTTAGTTTGAAATTTTTCTAGCTCTTCTCCTACTTCCATCATTAAAAAGATTTAAGTATGTTGTTCTTTTTCTCTACTTTTACTGGCTTACAACATACTTTATCATACATGGCATACAACTCATAATAAGAAAAGAAGAGGGGGAATTTACCTCATCATCTAGTACCATGAAACACACATTCTCATCCGAGTCACTTGAGTCATCATCACTCCAAGTGGCTATGAGTGCTTCTTTTCTGGATCCTCTTGATGCATTCTTGAGCAGTGGACAGTACTGTTGGATGTGCCTTGGCTTATGTCATTTAAAGTAAGTTATCACGTTTTTCTTTTTATATCTAGATGAGTTGTTGTCATTGTCCACTCTCTTTGACTTGTTATTGGATTTCATGAACTTCTTAAGCTTCTTAGCCATCAAGATAAATTCCTCATTATTATTATTATCATCGTCTTCTCGTTCACTATGATCTTGATTTGTGGCTTTCAAGGCAATGACCTTCTTCTTTGATTCCTCTCCTTGCTTCTTAGCGAGCTTATACATTTTGAGTGCTACAAGGAGTTCTTCTTTGCTCAAAACACTTAAGACTCATGCTTCCTCTGTAGCAGTTCTTTTTGCTTCCTAATCCTTAGATAGTGACCTGAGAAGTTTAAATTTTATTTCCAAGTTAGTAAAATTCTTCCCAAGTACACTTAAGGGATTTATGATGTTAATGAATCTATTATGCATATCATCTATAAATTCATTTGGAAGCATCTTAAAGTTTTCGAACTATCCACACAAAATACTTATTTTTATATCTCTAACCCTAGAAGTTCCTTCATTAGTCTTTGTTAATTCATCTCATATTTCTTTAGCAGATTTACATGTACAAATTCTAATGAAATCACTTTCATTCAGCCCACGATGCAATATGTTCATAACAATTTCATTTTAATCTAATATTTTCCAATCATTTTCATTGTAATCTCTTTCTTCTATTCCTTCTATAGTTACAGGTCTATTTTCTATAACATTCCAAATCAATTTGTTTTGAGCTTTTAAAAAAAAAATTCATTCTATACTTTCAATACAAGTAATTACTCCCACTTAAAAGTGGTAGTCTATTTATATCTTGCCCTTCTAGGAACCCTAATGCATTTGATGCCATGTTAAACATAGAAAAGATAGAGACGATGCTTTGATACCAAATGAAAATGTGAAAATGCACTAGAAAATACCTGGAGGGAGAGAGGTGAATTGAGTATTTGCCTTAAAATACTCAAACAATTAATTTTAATGCAGCAAATCAAATTTTACTTTACTAGCAGTAGATAATACATAGTAGATTATAATATGAAACATTAAAGAGATAGTGTCACTCCCTAAAGGATACGCTAAACATAGTAGTCTACCATATACTATATCGAGACTTAAGAATGACAACCTTAGTCATGCAAAAGTCTCGGTATTATATGTAAGGCATACAACACAATAATAGGATATGCTATCGGAAAGTGTGGTTTAAGCAAGTAATAATGAACATACAAGAATCTAGAAATAAAGTTAACTTATAACAACAATTAATAGTTCATTACATAAATCTTAGGGGCATTCCTCCGCTAAATCTCCAAGGATCAAATAAAAGTTACTAGCCTTTGCAAAATAACTTAAATACTTCATCAAAAGATTTAGGAAGTCTATTCTAATCCTCGAGTAGATTTTCCCCAGAAGCTTCCTAAAAAGAAGACTTACATGAATATGGTGAGACATCAGATATAAGAACAGATGGTCCTACGTATACAAAAATCTATAGGAGTGTAAGCTTTACGAGCTTAGTGAGAACATTCCTGATTTATATACTCGAAACAAAAATATCAACTAAGTTTTATTATACAAACAAATGGTATGCAATAAGCACGTGAGCATACAAGACATATGATTTTTGGGGAACCATATGTTGAATGAATTTACGCCCTTCATTCGAGGTTAGGTGTTTTGGCCAATTAAACAAACAATTTTTAACAAGAATTTTCATAGTTCTTATCGACTACTATTCACTACAAAAAAACATGTAGATCTTACTGGCTCCTAATCACCATCCATTTATGTAGTTCTTACCGGCTCCTACTCGCCACATATATGTTATATCGGTTATGCCAAGCACCACTACCATACACTTGTCCCACCAATTGTATAATAGCGAATGCAATGAGACTCAACTCGTGAAGTGCATGCATTAAGTTTTATTTAGAGTCTAGCCATTTATGTTTAATTCTTTGCAAGTGATCAACCAATTTCAGACACCTTATCATGTTAATAGAATATACAATTTGTTATAGGCAATTCATGGCTCGATATACTTAAGGTTCTTTTACCAACATTATAAATCACAAGCATTATCCATTTTATCTCTTTCCTATCTCTAGTGCTACTATACTACAAGTACAATCATAAGTATAAAAAACAGGGGAAGTAGACTCACTCGGCCATAGCTAGACGATACTTTCTTAGTTGAAATAATCTTGGGATAGTACACGTCGTCCTCCTCGTTTCCTAAATAAAGAAAAATACCTAAAATGAGTATTCGTGGAATTTCTAGCCAAAATTTCTAATTTCATCTTCTGATTGCAGTTAAAATTGGTATGGGTGGAAATTCCAACTTAAAATGGCCATAACTTGCTCATTTTAACTTAGAATTTCACATATTATATACCTGTTTTACCTAATTGAAAAGACCTATCCATTTCTAAGGTTATTTTTGTCATAAAAGTTTTTGGGGTCCTAAAGCAGCAACGTATAGATTCATCACGAAAATCCTAGCTTTCAAAACACAAGTTTTCAAACTTTTCTTCATTAAAAAATTCTTGTACAAAAATATGGATATTTGTATGGTAAAAAAATCCTTTGAATATATATGTATATAGATTCATATCGTATGCATGAATTTAGGGATGTTGTCTATATAATGATTTTTATAAAACAATGTGTACCAAAAGTTAGAAAAAGCAAAGTCTTGAAAATTTACTTAAGTTTGTTGGAAAAATTCCTTAAGTTATTATAAATGAATATTTCCTTCTCTAAATTTCATTTCTGAACCTTTGATAATAATTAAATTTTCAAAAATAACTTTTTATCTTTTTAAGATTTCTACAACTTCACTTTTACTAGTTGAATAATGTAGTTTTTCTAAGTGTTTCATGGTAGTGATTAAAATTTCTTAAAGTAGTCATGTTTATGTGTTTTTAATTTTCCTTAAATTTGGCTCCACTTTAAATAAATAATGATAATGATCTTCTAAGTTATTTACTTATTTTATTTCCTAAGTAAGACTTATCTCTAAAAGATTATTCTTTGATGATTTGTAAAACTTGTCTAGATTTTAGTTTGTTGGTGAATACCTTACAAATGAGTTTAAGAAAGACCTTAGTTGAGTAGAATTTGCAATATTAAGTTTTAAAGAAACTTTCTTATTTCATTGGTTTGAAAAAGAGTGTATGTGATAAATTTACTTTAAGTATTACTTGATGAAATTCATGTATTATTATTATTAAAAACTGTGATGAACTTATCTAATTTTTGAAAAGATTGTTAAATAAAACTTTAATGTTTTTAAAAAATCATTTTTGGATGACAAAAATTTGTTTTTAAAGAGAGTTCCTGTTTTCCTTTATTTACAAAAACTCCTTTTATTTTTATTAAGACAATACCAATATGTTCATGCATGAGTTTGAATATATAATCATGAGAAATAGAATAATATCACATAATAAAATAAGATATATATAAAAATCAATATGAGCATAATAGTAAGGTTAAATATTGAGAGCCTTAACTTCATCAAGGCAACCCAGAACTAAGAATAGACTAGTCCCAAAGAAAAGAAAAAGAAAAAGAAAGAAAAGAAAAAACAATAACAAGAGCATTATTAATAGTTAGAGCATGTTAGTAAAAATTAATAAGCATTTAGGCTCTAAGAAATATATAGATATACATATAGATAATAATAATATATACAAAGTTAAGTTACGAGCATAATAACGATAATATCGACATAATAATATATCATAACAAATTAAAATATTGGAAATTCTTGGCATGTGCAAGAACAAAACATGAACATGTTGTTGCTTCTACAACTCACATGAGTTTTAAGAAACAACAACATAGTCATGCTAGGTTACATGACATGGAGAAATAATGGTAGAAAGTTTTACCTAAGAGTGTGTTTGTGTTGAAAGAAGAAGATGATGAATGTAGAATTATGTGAGTTGTGATATGTGGTAGATGGTTTATGTGTAGAGAGGGATTTTGGAAGGAAATGGGTTGAAGAGAGTTTTGGTAGAGAAAAATTAAGTAAAGAGAATTTGTGGGGAATTTTTGAGAGAGTTTTGTTATGTAAAATGAGTGTATGAAATAAATGAAGGGATAGGGGGTATTTATAGAGTTTTGTGGAGGGAAATTAGATGTAGTAAAATAAATTAAAAAAGAGAAAAGTTAGATTGAAGAGAGAGAGGGGTGGTGCTGGCCATGTAGAGAGGAGAGAGGGAGTGATTTATTTTTTTGTTGTTTTGTAATGAAAAGTAATTAAGATGTAAAGTATGATAGATGTGAAGTTGTATTGGAAAATTAAAAAGTAGAAAAATAGGTGTATAGGTAGTATGAATAGGTAGTAAAAAAAAGTAGATATAGGTGAATAGTAGAATAGGAAAATGAATAGTAAACAACACTAATAATATACCGGTAGTAAAGAAAATATGTGTTTAAATGTGATATATGTTATTTTTAGCTACCAAAAAATTATGAAATTAATATTTTTGAAATCCTTGTATTATTACGGATCTAATGGTGTCATCGGAATATTTTTACTATTCCGAGCCCTAAGACATGCTTTTCGAGAGCTGATCTCATTCGGATCCGAAGTATACTAAAAATTAGCGAATCTGATATTTTGAAGCTTCCCTATATTATTACGAAGTATTATCCATAATTATTTCAAGTCCATTATTTAGGGTTTGAAAGCACGAGATTATCGGATCTAAACACTAGGGTTTGATGTATTCTTTTGTTAACTTTTAGGGTTTCTAGTTGACTTTTAATTCTAAGGTTTAAGCATAAACTTAAAAAAATTTCAAGGGTTTTGCAGATAGAAACAAAAATTTGAGTCCATATTTAACGTGGAGTTCAACCCACTTCCTACTCACCATAATCCACTAATGCCTCTAATTGAGGACTTCACCACCACGTAGTTAATCACTAAATAAATATGCTTAAGCCAAGTAAAACACCGCTTTTACAACACTTAGTAAATAAAATATTTTTTTTCTCTCTCTAGATGCTCACTGATAAATAGCAAATATAAAAACATAGCACCAAAATATTTATCTCTCTATCATGATATTTACAAGTTAATGAATAGGAGAACAAGAAAATTAATGATTTGTCAGCTTGCAAATGAAAGCTCTTTTTTTACTTACGCATTTCTCTTCTCAATTGAATCTCCTAAGGATAGACTATTTATAGCCTTCCAAAATTTAAATGTTCATTAGAGATAACGTCTTTAAGTCACCAAGCATTAAATGCCCTTCATGGCTATTTTTTCCATATCAGCTCATGCTTTTATACTATCGTGCCCTAAATCTTGTTGCACTACAAAATGTCACACTCTCATTTTAGCCCTCAACTAAGTCTTTACTCACGTGGACTCCATCGAGCCTTGAATTCAAACTTTTCATGCCCTACATTCATCGCTTCTTGGTTTTGACCTTCAACCAGAGCTACGTATGTTTAAGCTTGTAAAGTGTTGGTTTTGAACTTGTCACACCTTGACTAATTAATACATCGAGCCCTTGACGTGACCCTCGACTAAGACTGTGCATTTTTTAATTTTTCAAGCTTTAGCCTTTGAGCTTGTTGCGCCTTAAGGAATAGACTCATTGAGCCTTCGACGTGATACTCGATTAATGACTCTGCATTTTTCGTTTGTCGAGCTTTAGTCTTGAGTTTGTCAGTCTTACTGAATGAAGCAGTCGAGCTCTTGATTTGACCCTCAACCAAGACTGTTCATCACTAATTTGTTTCTGTTAAAACCTGCACAATCTCCACAAAAAACATGCAACATACGCATATATATTCTAGCATATTATTCATCATATTATTTGACAAATTAAGTGCAATTTACCATAATTAAATAGTTAATTGTGTATTATATGGTCTCATTAAATCCATATTGAACATATAAGTTCAAGACAAAGGACTCATCGAGGGCAAAACAGCAAGGCAAAACAAGGCAAAATGACCCATCGCATCCTAGATCGAGCACTCGATATGACCTTTAACTTCTGTATTGAGGTGATTGAGCATTAGACTTCATGATACAGTTGCCATCGCGCCAAGGTCAAGCCTTAAATTCAACTTGGAGCTGAAGCTAAACAAAAATCACTCCTTTGATTAGAAAAGCATAGCTTAGATCAAGCTAACACTTGAACCCTTGATGAACTCGATGAATCTCACGGTTGAATCTGAACAAGAACTCAAGCTTTTTAGCAAAAGACCACATAATAGATTGATCCCTAACATTGAAGCACTCGATGTACCCCGCAAAAAGTGACTTTATGAGCTAGCACTTAAGACGCGCACGAGAATATAAAGAACGAATTCAATTATAAAGAATTTGCCACGTCAACGAATAAATCGTCATGATTTCTATGCCGATCTTATAAATAAACGTGCATAAACATGTGATATGTATGTACAGTATCATTTGCAAAAATATTTTCTAAAGTAGAATAGAGTGATAATTCTTGGGCAAAAGAATTTTTTCTTCTTGTAAGAAATCTCAAAGTTTTCTATGTAAATTCATTGTAAACCCGACATTTATTTTTGCAAGACTCTATGCTTAATTTGTAATTTTATCTTTAATTCCATATTATTTCTTCATAATCTATGCTTAATATTTGCATCCATAGAGGAATAATCATTTAACTTAGGGTTTGTGAATCCAAGACTTGATTCATGTGATTTTGAAGTATTTTAATAATTATCGATAAGGTATTTGTAATTAATAGCTAAAACTTAATTTCATGAAAATGAGTGGTGAGCCTTTTAGATTCATGTTCGATTTCAATTAAATAGATTGAGAGATCATTTTTTTTAAATAGATCCGAGATACTAATAGAGTTGCTCATAATCACCTTGACAGAGAAATGGTGAAACTTTCTGTCACTTGTTTTCAAAATTCATTAGTTTGGTATTAAAACAAAAGATTCTTAAACTTTATGCGGATCTGGATTGTCGATAACATGTGACGAGATTCTAGTGGTCTGATCTAGATCTAGAGTTATTGACCTTAAGAGAAACTGTAATACCCCAGTGAATTCGATAGTGTATATATACCAGTGTACAACTCTATAACATTGTTGAGAAATGACATGATAAGGACTTAGTGAAGAAATCCCTAATTGAGAAATGACATGATAAGGACTTAGTAAAGAAATCCCTAAGGCTTTTTCTTATATTAACAATCTTGTCTTACAATTTGCTCTAAAAAAATGAATACATTCATTAACCCTAATATAACTTCTTTTTTTATTATGCTCTGCTGAATTTTTTTTTTTTTTTTTTGCTAGATAATTGAAAAAAATGAGTACGATAGATGCCAACAGTCCCTTAGAATACGATTTAATATTTTCTGTGCTATTTCAATAGGTACACTTGGCTAATGTTAGTAGTTGCAACCAAAGTTGAACATAACTTATTAGGTTTATAATTTTTTGTAAACTTCAACTTTATATTCTTAAATGTTTTTAACCCAACCAATGAATTGACGAATTTCTTTCTATGCAACATTAAGGTAGATAGAATTATATATTTGGAATCATATCGTAACTTCATTGTGCTTGGATTTTAAAATGGATATGATTCAGTTCAATTCAGATAATGCATCAAGCCATATCGCAAAAAGGTGTTGTAAATCAAGCCATTTAATTACTACTACTCTAAAAGGAAGTTCTTTTTTCGAAGTTAGTTTCTACTCACACTTTACGTTTAAATTGATGTCATTTGCCTCACTAAATTCTAACTTTAATGGTAGGACTTAAAATGTGGAAAATTCTATGCTCCAGCTATTAATTTTGATGGGACTAGTCCAGTCACCATCCAACGACTCACACCATATCCAATCATGATCAAACCACAAAAATAGTTAACATTCCATTTAATATATTTATTTTAATGGATAGATTAATGGTGGACGGTCCCCAAGACCGTAGAAGCCGCCTTAAAATGTTTCAAATGTAGATATATTCTCTCTTCTAATTAAACATCTTCTAAATTAATTTATTTATATTGTTTTAATTGCATAAACATGCTTCATTAGCACCACTGGACAGGATATCTAAGAGCGATTCAAGAGTAGGAAATACATCTATCCTGTAATTTTTTCAGGAATTTATAATTTTTTAATTCTCTATGATGCTATTGGACAAGACCAATTATCCAAGAGTCATTTTGAGGGTGGAGACTACATTTATTTGGTAATTTTTTCATGAGTTTATAATTTTTTGTATTTTTTCATTTAAAAATACTAAAAAGGGGAAAAAAAAACAGAGCGATCAAAAGGCTCTTACAACACAAAAGAAACAACAACACTCCTACCAAAATGAAATGGAGCATGTGTTGGAGGTGTTTTTTAAGGTTTGGAGGGACACAAACAAAAAGGTCAATGTTGTGTTGTGTTTGGTTTTTTATTCATTTAGTGTTTCAAAATACTAAATTCCAAAAACAATAAAAACCCATCAGTAAAATCAATTCTTTGTCCAAAATCAGAGCCAACAAAAAACTGACAACAAAAAACAAATAACAACACTATCATGTGTTTCAAAATAGTAAATTCTTCATAAAGATCACAAAAATAAATCATTAATTAAATGTATGGTGTGGGGGTGATGATGGTCCTGAATTAAATTAGGTAGGTTACTAGTTTTACCTGAAGCAAATGAACTTTATTTTTTTATGTCATAGAATAGTAAATATGAAAACATCATTTTTATTATTATTATTATTTTGACATATATATATATGGCAACTACACAGTAAAGCAAATCTCCACAATGATTTGTTTTATTATGTACATTATTTTTAGATAGGTGAATATTTATGTGTTTTCTATTGTCGTATTTTTCATCAACATTACTTTTATATTTTCTCTTTCATACTCATATTTTTTTCCTTGAGCACTTATTTGATTGTGTATTATACTTAATTATTAGATAAGTGTATGATTTTATTAAATTTACACACACATCATGGGTACGCCTCCTACTAATACAGTAATAGATGATATATATTTTTTACAGTTATTTAATTTCTATCCCATTTCCTCTATCAACCAGTTTTTCCTCCACGTCACAGTACATTTGATATATGTCAATTACTTAGCCTCTATCCCATTTCCTCTCTCTTAGTTCTCTTCTCACACACACAATAAAGGACACTTTAAGCGAATTCCTTTTCTTTTGTTCCTTTATTCTTCTTAATTAATTTGATGAATTTATTATATAATTTATGAACTAGTTGTGAATTTATTGCTAGCAGATTATATAGTCTGATCATACCCACTTTACCAACAAGTGTAACAACATTTTCCTTTCTGTTTTTTCTTTTAAAATTTTTCCTATTTTGTAATTTATGTGCATGCATATGTATTTCATCATAGTAAGGAGGGTGTTTATTTCTTTTATGTCACGTTTGGTACGCAAAAATTATTCGAAATGGAATGGATTAAAATAAGAGTGGAATGATAAATCCATTGCATTGTTTAGATACATCTTGGAATGGAATGAAATGGAATTGGCATGTTATTTGTCAAAAATATCCTTAATAATAAATAAGTGAAAGAATAAAAAGTTAATTTAATGTTGATTATTTATAATGAAGAAATGGAATCGCGATTCTGCATGAAATCCAAAATTGCGATGCTATTCCGGGTTTATTCTTATATACCAAATATGACATAGTTTCTTTATAAGAGAAATTTTATTGTTTGACCAAAATTAATATTTTACTGTATGATCATAAAGCACCTTAATTAGTGTTCAATGTTTTTTATGTAGCGAATCCTGTTATAAATTCAGCTTTGTCCCATTTCCAGCTATCTCATATTGCATGCAAATAAGTACTTTAAACCCAAATAACTCCGGTTACAATTTCATCTTTGTTCCATTTCCATCTTTCTTACATTTCGTATCGTCTGGTACTTTCGTATAATCCATATTATGTACTTTTTCGGTTGCTTTTTTTTTTAGTTTTTGTTTTCTTATTGTCAAATAAAGAGAGTATTTTTTAGGTGTTTTCATGATTTTTTAAAATGTAATTTATGAAGTGGTCCTGATTTTATTGCCAAGAGAGTCTTCTACAATGTATCTGATCATACCCACAATACGATCATTTGCTAATTTTATTTGGGCGGGTATGATATAGATATTATACATATTCTTTTATATTTTTGTACAACTACAAAAATTCCTCCCTAAATATGCCAACATTTTAAAAGTGACACCATATAAAAAGCAGTAAGAATACTTAGGGATGCAATCGGAGCGGATCGTTATAGGGTCCCAATCCATCCGACCCTCTAAAAACCTTATAGGGTTTCGAGACGGGTTATGAGATTAAAGAAAAAACCCGATAAGTTATCGGATCAGGTTTCAAGTTTATATGTAACCCGTTGGAATACCTGACCTGACATAAATTTAAAATATAAAAAAATTAAAAATATAGAGTTATTAAAGCAAGGATCCCATTTATATTCTATGTATGTGAAAGTAAGTAGAAATGAAGTGTTTACATCCTTTTATATGACATTATTATCTAAAATTCATTTTTTCAATATAAGTGTTTGTATCATTAATAACTCTTTTTTTTTTAAATCATTCTTTTTGCTAATTTTTTTTAAGAAAAAAATTTGAAAATCTTGAAATTGGATTGGATTGGGTCGGGTTATGCATTCCTTAAAACTCTATTGGGTTGGGTTGTGGGAATGATAAAAAAATCCCGTAAGGTTTTTCTCTGGTTCTGGACGCTCATTAAGAATCGGGTCGGGTTAGGATTTCAAAAGACTCATCCCAAACCCGTCCCGATTGTATCCCTAAGAGTACTATGTAATGATAAATTAATTATATTTTACTATAGTTTTATTTATCTTAAATTTTGAAAAACTTTTTTAACACAAGTTATAGTCATAGTGACCCAAAACATTATGCTAGTGATACCTATCTAAGATATAATTACTAACATATGTTGATAATTACAACAATTAAAAAATGCATTATATACAATCACAATTACTCAAATTTTTTCTTCACCCTTACTTGAAAAGATAAACAAATCTATACTAAAGAATTTCATCAGAATCAACATCCAGCATAATAGAATAGAATAGGAATGCAACCGAGTCGGGTTCAAGTGAGCCATATGACTTAAACCCGAACCCGCTACATTATAGGAGGCACCAAACCCGACCCTATAATCCTGTAGGATTTTCTTTCTATATCCAAATCCACTCTACAGGTTTACTCTAAAACCCACCACCCGCCTGATTACTCGCCTGACTATCAACCTAATAACTCACCCGACCATCCGTCCAATTATCAATCTGAACCCTCCTTACTTTTTTTTTTTCAATAGATTCAGCAAACTTAAGTCAATAAAATAATATTCTAATAATATAGCAATTCACCTTTTCTTTGCCAACCTGTTTTTAAATTTGGCATGTTACTATGTTTACATTTAGTAAATGTATTTACATTATATATAATATATATATTATTTTTTTTACTAGGACTAATGGGTTAGATGGGTATCCATCGGGTTTTAGTGGTATCCAAACCCGACCTTAAGACACTATAGGGTCTTTTACCTATATCCAAACCCGACCTTATTACCTTATAAGATTGAACCCTATATGGTTTTTATCGGGTTGGACGGATCGGAAACCCATTAATGGTCGACCCGGTTTCATCCCTAAATGGGTATATTTTTTTAATTATTATTTCAAAAAGACAAAGTACTCTTTTATTTTTTCTTCAAACAAAAAACATAGCACTCGAAAATTAAAGCATGGATCACTTCTACTAAGAAAAGTTAGGGTTTGTTTGTTTCATTATATTTTAGTCACTTTGGCATCATTTTTTTTTTTTTTCAAACAGATGTTTATCAAACAAATTGATACTAATAAAAAACTCATAGTTTTATTTATAAGCAGACCAGATAAATACAATACAAATATGATATAGATATATAGATGCAAATTTGATACAATAGAATATAGATAAAATCAAATAATCCAAATAGACCATTAATTAAGATTGTTATAGGTTAGTGGTATAAATATTGGTCTCTCAATGAAAAGAATTAGATGTGAATTTTACTTTTCTCAGCTGTATTTTATAAAGTAGTTAGGAAAAAAAATCTGATAAGTTAAATAGAACAAAAATAAAAGATATATATTTAATAAATAAAAGGTTAAGTATTACGGGTAGTATTGAACTTAAGAAAATATGTAATTAAATAGTTAAAGTTTAAAATTGATCAATTTGATACTTGAATTATAAAATTGATCGATTTAATATTTTAAAAAAATAATTTATGCATGTCGTAAGTACTTTCGTCACATTGGTAAAAATACCACATTAGATGACACCGTTAGCTAATTTAAAGGAGTATTATTAGTGTAGATAAAAAAAGAAAATCTAAGTATTAAATCGATCTATTTTAAAGTCAAGGTAGCTAATTGTATATATTTTTTAAAGTTCAACTTAAATTTGAACATAAATCCTAAATAAAACAAAATTAAGAAGTGAAAAATTGATTGCCGATGCATGCGCATTGCGTATGCTGTACCGTATGGATTCCTATCTGGAACATTTAATCATGAGGGGTATTATTTATTGTTATGGGTTTTGTGGGACCACCATTCTTTTCGGGGGGTCAGTTTTTCCTTTTTTTTTTTTTTTTTTTTTTTTTTTCTATTTTTTGTCCTTTAAAGACAACGATATGATGGTAGGTAACGCCTTAAATAATGAACCAAGGAGAAGACGACACACAACGAAACATCAGACCTAGATCACACAAATCAAACCATGTGGAATTTTCTATGGCCCAATTAAAAACTTTTCAAGTTTTTTGATCATAAATAAATAAATAATTACTATAATCCATATTATAAAAATACCAAAACAAATGTACAGTTTTCTTTTTAACTAATTTTTTCTTATGAACGGACACGGCACATATATTATATTTATATATATAAGTCCTTCCAATTTAACTTGCAAGCAATAACAAATTAAAAAATATTAAATATAATAATCCATTATAATCACGTTATAAGTCATTATCTTACATATATAATCATCTTTAGTTTAGCATCTCGTTTAAAACTTAAATCTCTTTGGTTTTAACCACGCATATATTGAAGATGCATCTCATTTTAGTATTTCTCTTATTTTTAAATCATGACTTAAAATTACAATTCCAACTTCAACTACAAGACAAAAAACTATAAAAAAAAAAATAATAACTTAATTGGCTGAATGTACTAATGATCTCCAATCCATATAAAAAATTACCAAACATAGCATCATTTTCAAACAAAATAAACTATATAACATATGGACTATATTAAAATCTACACAGATCATGTACTAGAATATATACATATATATTGCCCCTTAAAAAGTACTATAATAAGCTGAGGAATTAAATGATAAGATAAATATGTTAATCTAGGCGGCTTTGGCGGCAGTGTGGGAGAAATTACTTTGAGAAAAAGACAACTGGTGATGAAACAAAAGATCAGCTATATCTCCATGGATCAAACCTGCATTGATGGCTTGAACAACTGTTTCATAATTGCTCTCAATCATGTCCCTTTGATCTCTTCCTCTAGATCTTTGCTTTTTCATCGCTTTCCTTCGGCGATCATGATCCACCATCCTAGTAATTAAAAAAAAAAAAAAATCACAAAACAGAGAGGGGGGTTTTGGGTATTTTAATATAAAAATAATTGTAATACCAAGTGTCTCAACTTTCAATTTAATGAAAAAGTAAATAAATGAACAAATAGATAAGATAAGAAAGAAAGAACAGTGGGGTATGTATGTTTAGTCAGAAGACATACTCTTTGGGGAAAGAAAGAGGGAGAGCTGTGATCCCAGAGACACAGACAGGAAGACCATAGGAGCAGTTGAGGCTTAGCATGGTTTGCATGTTGTTGTAAGATGGAGAACTTTGAAGATGTTGGTGTTGGAGTATGTGAGATTTTGGGGTTGTGTGTTTTTGTTGTTCGGGTTGAGAAGAATGTTGGTAATGGGCAAAGAAGTTTGGAGGTAATGGTAAGACGTATGTGTCTCCACCTCTCATTTCATTCAAGGGTGGGTGCATTAATGAAAAAGCATAAAGGGAAGGTGAGTGTCATTCTTTTGCTGATAAAAGCAATTTATTCCTTATGTCCGCCTATCCATGGGCTTTTTACTGGGGTCCCGTCAAGGAAGACATTGTATCTGGCATCTTGGGGTTTTTACTGCGATCCCCTCAAGGACAAAATTTTTATCTGGAATAATGTAAGATAAATGTGAAATTTAAGATTTGAATATAACATAAAATTGTATTTAATACGTAAATTTTAAAATGATCAATTTAATATATAATTTTTTTTGTTATTTTTATTACACTTTTAACATTGATTGCGTTGTTTGTAAGCGTAGAAGAGATGTTGTATGCTTGAACTTTTAATAATACTCTTAACATCATCTAACACTGACAGGTTGCTTTTTCCACATCAGAATACACTAAAATCGTGTTAGTAAGATAGTGAAAATAGTTACAAGAACTTTAATTAGGTATTAAATTGACTACTTTAAAATTTAAATATATCGATTTAAATTTTTGTATAAATTGTATAAGATGTGGGTACGACTTACTTCCTATTATATATATAAGGTATGTATACAAGTAGTGAATGATTTATTATTTAAATTTTATATATAGTAGTATAATAAACTACGATTGCAAACGAAAAATAAAAATCTATAATCATTACCATGAGTTAAACATAATAAGTTGTTACCTCTTATGGTTATCTCCCAAACTATTGAAAAAATGGCAAGACTTTCTAGTGGTAGTGATGATTTGGAATACAGAATCCCGTTTTATTTGTGTGATAACTGTAGTTACATCTCATACAATGATTCCACTTGGAAGAATTCTTAAACTTTAAAATTGTAACCTTTTTTAATCTATAGATTTTTAAAAAGATATGATTGTTCTAATTGAAAGCAATGCATTCTAAGCCACCCTAATAATATGATTGTTCATCCACATTATCTCGTTAGACATACTATTTAAAAAAATTGAAACATTTATTAAAGAATCTTTTGATTAAATTAAATAAATAAGACATAACACTAATGACAATAATCGCAATGACAAATGATGATAGAGTATTTCTCATTGTGTCATATTAACAACTCACCAGCATGAGTAAAACTAAAAGTGAACATCCTTTTATTAAAAAAAATACATAAATATCGGTGTAATGCTCATAACAATAATCACAATGACATAAATAGTAGAGTATTACTCATTACTTTCGTATAGACAAGTTACTAGTCAGGGTAAAACTAAATGTGAAGATGTCTAGAAATAAATATGCTTAATGTATGTTTTTCTCTAGTCTTTATATTTAATTATTTTATAAGAAAAGCAAAAATAAAAGATTAACATAAGTCTAGTATGGAAATATTTATAAAAAATTTCTTTTTTTCCCCTTAATTTTAGTTATTCACCTCTCATTTTTTCCTCTAATCTTTTCTTCAATTGTATCAATACTAAATTAAATTATATAAAATCAAGTTATAAAGTGGAATATAGTTTTTTTTTTAGTGTGAAATTGAGATTTCAAACATAAGCTAGATTACTCTTTTAAACCATGTACTTTTCTTTTGATTTTGAATTGAATTTTCATTAAATTATATTTATTTTCTAGTATTTAATTAATTTTTAAATTCATTATATTTTTACGGGTCAGGTTTCCCATCGAGTTATAACTACGGCTCATGACCCGATCCTAATGAGGTTGTAAAAAATTTCTCAAATCTATCTAAAAACCCTACAAGGTCAAATCCACTCAATTGCATATCTGCATATGTCTAAAGTTGTAAACGCGTGGAATAACACAATGCTAAGCTCGAGTTGAAGTCTAACTAAAAATTTTAATGCTCAAGCTCAATTGAACTTGAATTTTTCAATTTCAAGTGACTCAAAGTGGCTTTTAGCAATGATTAAAGTCATTTAGACTTGATTTTTTAAATTAAAATAAAATCAACTCCAACTTAAAAACTTTGATGCTCGAGTACAACCCAAATAAGATATAGAAGTTTAACTTAATTTCAATATTGAAATAACAAAAAAAAAAAGTAGAAACTAAAAATAGATAAGGGTAAAATTATCTTTTAACAAAATTCGAATCGATCTTATATAAGTCTTAAAACCAATGTATTTTTCTCCTTTTCTCTCCTAATAGTTTCACCTTCTCAAAGTTATGACACTTCTTTTCCTAATAGGTTTTTTTTCTTTTTTTTTTTTTTTTTTAATGAAATCTTGACACAAGAAGAGTGAAATAAAGATAGTCCTCATGGTTTTTAGACTCGTAACAGCACGTAGCATATGTGGCAACAAATTCTTTGGAGAATTTTCAACTTGGTTTTAAGTAAATGTAAGACTAATGAAAATAGGAGTAAAATTTGATGTAAGAATTGTGTTTAAGTTTGTAAAGATTATTGGATGGTGGTTTGTATACATTTAAGATTGGGAAAAGAGCAAAAACAACGAGTGTTTAAAGATTCAAGTAAGTTTTCCTTTAAATCTTGAAGTAGATTGACGTTTGTTGAGTTTTTTGGTTTGTAAAAAAGCTAAGAATGGTTGGTTCTTAAGATTTTGGGATGTAATCGGTAAAAGGAAGTGAAAGATACTTATTTTGTCAAAGGAAACTTAGAAAATTTGATTTTTGATGTGCTAGCGTGGATTGCACTATTGAGCAGATGGAATACGAAATTAGGCACATAATAATTCCTTGGACTGGCTCACCGGCTCCAATTTTGTTTCAAATACAATTTTTTTTTTGTAAGTTTATTATTTTAGTTTGGTAAGTTTCAACTAGTTTTCCTATTTGATTAATTAAAGGATTTTACCACTTAATATAGACTACTTACGACATTTCCAAATTAAAACATTTACCAAGATTAAGTGCAAGCCCTAATAAGTGTAGAAGGTAATTGATAATTTTTATTAAATGCTTTATCAAAATTCTAAAAGTTGTTAGATGTTTCTAATATTGTATGAGATGATGTTTCAGGTATTCATATACTTTGATTGTTACTTGTGCTATAAAATCTCAAACTGACTAATTGATACTCATCTATTATAATTTTTTGCTTCATGTGCTTGGCTAGGTTAGCATATGTACTCATGATGCTGTCAAGACATCCTAATAATCCTTGTGTAATGCTATCTATGCATGAATTTACACTTGGATAAGGTTTAGGTAAATTTAGGAGATTTGGATTCATGGACTCATGGATGCATGGAAGTACGCTACATTATGCACAGCGGCCTTTAATGGTCACATGGCTTAATTTTCTAGATTAGAAATTACTAATTATTGCATCTAGTTATATGAATCCATGTAATTATGTTAATATTTAAGCATGTTTGCATGCACATGCGATTTTGGCATATGTGTACAAGGTTTTGCCTCATATCATTATCTTTTTCAACTACAATAGGTAATATAACAACTTATAGTATTCTAGATAGCATAGGCATATGCTTGAAAAAAATAATAAAAAAATAAAAAACTAAGAAAAGGTTATTCCTTTTATTTCAGAGAAATAACTATTCTACTAATCAAATATAGGAATAGATTATTGGAAAAAATAGTCATTATATTCCATCCCTTTAAAATTAATTAATTAAATAGATTATAAAAATTAACCTCAAATAATGGGTTTTTAAATTAGGATATTGAAATCCTAGTCCCTTTTATTTTCACATTTAGGAAAAATGAAATTGATATCACTCTTCATAGAATCAGGCATTTCATTGCTAAAGGTATATAAGAAAAAAAAATTAAAAGTAAGTCTCTTTTAAGGTGTTTTTTTTTTTTTTTAACTTAGAAAGTTATCATACAAAGAGGGTGGGCATGGGAAGATTATACTTGATGATTAATATATATGAGGTTTTCTCCTTGGAAGTCCATAGATTTAACTCGAGTTAGCATTGTGCTTGGACAAGTGGGAAGCTATAAAAATAAAATGAAGAGATAAGAAATGGAAAGAAAGTGTTTGTTTGGTTAGGATGGAAAAAAAAAGATAAAGAGGGTAAAAAGGGTGAAAAAATTTTTGCCTAAGAAGCCATTTCTTTTCTTTTTAAATTTGGAGAGAGAGCAAAGGAAATGGGTGGAAATGTTGCAATTTTACAAAAATGCCTCAGCTTTTTTATGTTATTGGAATAAAAGAAAGATAATCTTGTAAAATCATCGTAATATTTTTTTTTTTTTTCATTTTCTTTGTATTAACCAAACAAGAGAAATAAAGACATTTAGATTCATTTCCTTCTATTTTCATGGTTCATACCTAAAGTAAAAGTAAAAGTTTCATTTCCTTTTATTTCCTTTTGTGTGGGTATGGTTCCAAAATGCAACGATCACATGCATGTCGCGTGACTATCGCGCTACACGTGACCTAGCCAAACAACATTTGCAAGAATGATCAAGAGAGAGTCATACAGGGAGGAGGAGTAGTCAGTCTCAATAGGCTCTAACACACGTGTGATAGGTAAGGGAGCTAGAAAGCATCAATCTTACTAAGTAGCATGAGATCGTGCGCATTCTTGAGTAGATCAAGTGTTTGATTCACCCAAGGTGAAAATCCAGCAGCACGACAGCATTTATACAGGATTTTCACCTATCCAAATGAGATGATGACTAATGATATTTATAGAGAATCTAGTCGTCGATGTCATCCACCAGATAAGATAGGCGACCAATAGCTAGGACGAGTCCCTCTCATAGTAGATATAGATGTAGGCTCCCTTGTGAGCCCAAGCCTATTAAGGTCTTCATTTGAAGTGTGTGAGCCAATTTAAGAAAAAGTTAGAATTAGGCAAGTTGTTGACTCAAATCTATGTATTATTTTGATGAGATAAATATTATAAAGTTAGATATATTGAATATTTGACAAATCCTTGAAAATACATGTTTTATCATATATTTATTAAAGAATTAATTTGTTGGAACATTACATGCTTTATTGGAACACTTCATGACAGATGGCTACCTTCCGGACGCTGTAGACTTAGCATCCGAACACCATGAGTCTAAAATTCATGCCGAGAGCAAAGTTTGGAAATTCTAATTCACCAATCGGATGATAATGCTTAGCGTTCGACCAGTATATGTTTTGCTTGCAAGACCCTCAGCAAGGTCCGGACACTAGTGGAGACGCCTGGTACCGTTCAGACGGTATAGACATACCATTCGGACGATATGCTCCAGAAAAGTAGTTGTTGCAGCATTAATTGCAGACAAAATTTGTTGTTCGAAGGCACAACGGGCAAGTCAAACAAGAAGCCTATATATACTTGTTTTCTCTAATATGAAGACTAGTTGTTGAGCTAGAAAAACTTGTATTAAAGTCTTATTGTTATTCAATTCATTGTATTTGTCTCTAAGTCATTAAATTTGCTTTCAAGTAAGAGAGACAAAAGTGAGTAATATTATTGAGTGTGATTTGCGATATTGTAAAAGAGTATTACCCAAGTAATTCTTGTCAAGTATTGTTGAGGGGGTATAGCTCGTTTGAGCATCGATAACATTGTGATCAATAAAGTGTGTGAAGACTTCATTCAAGGCATTGGGGTGATCGTGGAGACTAGGAAGCGGGCTGAACTCCACGTTAAAAATCCCGGGCTTGATTTTCTCAACCTTACTCTATTTATTGTATCTTACATTGCTAATTTATTTAATTCTACTTGATTGAATTGTCATTTAGTCTTGTTTTGAAAAGAATTGCATATATACTCAATTCACCCCCCTTCTTAAGTATTTCACCTAGTGTATTAGGTTATTTCACAAGCCAATTCCGATAGGCTCTACTTCAAGCCTACCATGCTAAATCTCCCTTGATCATCCAAGAATAAGCTTTACTCTTTAACCTCCGTCACATTAGCCCAAAGAGTTAAACCCTAATAAAAATTAGGCTCAAAGCCTTTATAATCAAATTCATGCACCTCTACCTTTCTACAGTTAAAAGGTGCCAAAAACAATGGATTTGATATTTTGATTGAGATAGGTGCAACTCATCGCAATCCAATGTGGAAAGGAATAGAAACATTTTTATTTTATCACAACCATGTGATTAAACGCAACATAAATTTATCCATTTCATTTTTGTTACTTAGTTGTAAAGTTTTAGAATATTAACTTAAAACATCACAACTATTGAACGGCATTGTATAATCAGTAGAAGCTAAAAGATGGAATTACCCATTATTATTATTATTATTATTATTATTATTATTATTATTATTATTATTATTATTTACCAATTACAATAGGAACATGAGACCTCTCACACATGAGAAATTAGAAAATATAATTATACCACTAGACCACACGATCATTGGTGATTATGATTTTACTTGTCCCGTATCATTTTAAGGTTTAATCAGTTGAAAATATAATTGACACGTCTACTTTGCTAAAAGCGATCTCAAGACACTATAATGCAACGAAATTCTGCAAGAAGCAAAAAGCAAGTGTACGCATATATTTAGAGTATTTAACCTAACATTGTTTGAATGATTTTGATAGAATAATTCAATTGCTATGTAGTTTTGTATTCCAATAGTTACATTATATTATACAATACTGTGCTAGGCCCTACCTTTATTTATTTGCTTTCCTCCCCACTCCCCCGCCATGGTGTTGGAACCGAACTGGCCAATGACCAGCCATCCACCACCAACACTGCATAAAAACCATCAGGATCCTCCACTTTCAGTAATGCTTTACTTTACGTAAAGTTGGAATATTTTATAATTAGGAATATTTTTAGAATAATTTTTTTCTAGAATACTCATTCCTCAATTAAAAGAAAGGAAAGAAGATTTCTAATATATTCTACATTACATAAAATAAACATTCTTACAGTAGAATTTTTTATAAATTAAATAAAAAGAATAGATATTTTGTGGTAATAAATATAAAATACCAATTTTATCCTAATAAACCAAAAACTTTAAAAAAAAAAAATGGAAGTTCTAACTGCTGCTGGGGCAATCATACATTTGATGTCTAAAATTTGTCCCATTTTTTAAATTAGCTATCAACATTTTTCATATTGTTAATCTCAATATCTGGTTAACTTTATTAGTTTATTTACGCTATAATAGTTAACTTCATATGGAACTATAAGTCTATATTTTTATTTTTCCAAGTAATTATTTTTATAACAATACCTTACTTAAAATATATGATTTTTTTTTTTAACAATTATAGACCATCCACCAATGTTAATTGTTAATTCCACTTTACGAGATGGTAATTCTACCACTTACATATCATCTAAATGGACCCTTTTTGTTAAAATAATTATTAAGAACACATGGTAGCCCATAGTGAGTGAAAAGCTAACTAGGCATACAATTTTAGAGGAAGTTAACACAAGTAAAACTACGACATCATCTCAACGTGTAATAGTTACACTAGCTAGTCGAGGCATTGCATGTCACTTGTCCGTTTACAAAGATTACAAGAGCAGAAGTTTTATCCAGACACAGCTGACCCCAGTCGGTGGGTGCATACCTGAGCACTTTCCACAGAGCTTATTGTTTTTCATATTTGGTGGGTGCATACCCGTGCACCTACGAAAAATTTTACGTTGTTCTCTTTGCAAACACCAAACCCACAACCCCCACGCCTCCCTCTCCTTTTTCTCTCCTTAAAGCAGAGATTTTCCAACTTGCACGTATAGATTTTCACAACACTGTTTCGACTGAAAAAAATTCATCGTTGTGGATGCTGAGAGAGAGAATCAGAAGCTGAAATTTGATGGTTCAAATAACGGCAGCTGGTTCATTGATCTAACTGCAGGTGCTCATCGAATCTTTTGCTGGCTTGGAATTCACAGTATTTATATGATTTGGGGTAGGTTCCGACTAGGATATAAGATATTCAGATGTTATAGCATTTAAGTTAGTTTTGAATTTTCAAAACCTTACACCATGCCTTGAAACCATGGCAAAATCCGTACCATGTATCACAAGTTTGAAGTTTTAGCATCCACCACGAAATATAACGTTAACAAGTATAGTTATCCTCAATGAGTAACTCAAACAAGGACCTTCTCACTAAACTCAATAGGCATGCTACATAATCAAGAGGCACCAAATGACAACTGGACACGAGACGTCTGCAGACTTCTAAGAAAGTTAAAATCTTATGATAGGAACAACTGCATAAATTTTATCACCATCTAAAAATGTTGTCATCAGCACCATTTCTACCACTCACAGCCACCATAAAGCATAAAAGAGAGAATTAAGGGCAAAATCCATCAACATAAGAATGAGCTGAATTCAATAACAAAATAATTGCTCGAGCAAATTACTCCATTGATCTGCAGACGTATTGAATAAACATATGGCAAGTTCAAAACACAGGAGATGCTTCATTTGTTCAAAGTTTAGCCACAGCCAGTCAACTATGCTTTCCCAACAGAATTCCTAAAAGGAGCCATGTCTTAAGAAGGTTACCATGAACCTTCAGCACCCACTGTGGGATTCTTGAAAGCTGAAAATCCCCAGTAAGTCTTCAAAGAGTAGGGTGGAGAAATAGTTACACCTTCTTCAGTGATTTTTGCAATCTGCAACATTCAAGAAAAGATGAAATGGCATTAAATTCACATATGCCTTCAATAATACTTGGTATACTCTGCCACACAATCGATAAGAGAGAACCCATACATAAACTGAACTTCCATCGAAGGTAAACACGAGAAAGTGCATTCATAATTCATCTTGAACTTCAGATTTTAGCTGATTGTAGAAAGTATTCAAGTGAACAACTCCAAACTTAAAAACCAGTTTTGTTATGGTCCAAAATTAAGTTGGATGACAAACCAAAAGGTATCTGCAGAAGCTAAAACAAAGGATTACATAAGCAGTTTCCTGGCCCTTGGTCTGAGGTCATTATATGATGGAAAACATCTACAGAAACTACCAAAGCATACTCAAAACAAATCACCCCGCACATATGCAGCTTCCGCCAGAGGCAGAAAACAGGGACAAACACTAAATTACTTGCCATTAGATTCTACGTCCATCACCAGAAGCAGACAATAAAAAATTAAAATTGCAATGCATGCCATCTACTGCACAGAACAAGTTAGACTGATGCTTGACCAGTTGCTCCCACCACAACAACAAGAGTTATATGATATCAATAAAAGAATTTAAATAGGAAAAGATAAAACTTCAAATAATTGATTTGACTTTGAAAGCAAATGCTGATCTTGCCCCTCATATCCATTACGAGGAATAACCAATGTACATGTAAAAGGAATACTGAAGAAAACAGACCTGAAGCTTGTTAACTGCAGATCTATCACGATACAGCAGCACACGCATGCACTTTTCCAGCAACTTAACACCATCTTCAAAGCTCAAGTTTTCATGCCACTCATCACGAAGAATTGGCCTAGCAAGGTGATTTCCAAACCCAGTAGCCACATGATTATCCTCAAAATGTACACCTATCATGCTAACCTGGACGAGATAAACATAACAGTAGATCAGCACATCATACTTAGATTTTAGATTCACTACACAGTAAGATGTCTGAGAATTACCATGCCAAGATACTTTTGTCCATTCTTCACACCACCCAGAACCAGTGAGTTCCATAATGGATTGAACTTGTTCCGCCTACTATACATGACCCTGGTCAGATAGTTATGCACCTCTTTGGGCCCCAGGGAGTTTCCATCATCCCACATGTTGTCATAAAGGCTGCAATTCAAACAAGTATATCAAGAAGCTGATAACAGTATAGAAAAGGATTGAAGCTATTCAAGTTGAATTAATGTCAAAATTGTTTCTTACATAAGTTCATCGAGGTAGCGTAAAATTTCCTGAAAATCACTTATTTCTCCACTTGCACCCAGAAGAGAATGCTTGCCTATAGGCTTTATTCGCTCTATGCTCTTATAACGCAAAGTGGATCCATAAGAACCTGTCAACAAAACCATCATACTAATGACACATTGTACGACAAGGAACAAGGCCCCAAGGGAAAAACAAATGACAATATACAACCATCTTATAAATGACTTCAAGCAACATCATTGTAATTCCAGAAGATGCCAAGAACCTAGCAATTCTAATGTAATTGTGATTCTATAATGAAAGTAACTCTTTACAACCAGAACAGGCAACAGAAAGTATGTAAATAAACCCAATACAAAGGCTGCAAATTGAGAATCTTTAAAAAATTAACTCTGGAGAGAGAAACCTGGAGGAAAATTTCGATTTTGATAACTACCTTGATAAGTGAAATAAATAGTTTACCACATAAAGGCAGCAACTATTCTACATTGTGGACAAGCAGTTTGGTGTGAATATAAGAAGCCATCCTAACAGAAACCTAAACTGGAAAAATCTTACCTGGCATATGACTATCCTAAGGAACATAGAAAAAAAAGAAGTACAAAAATTGTTAATGGTGCGCATTTATTCACATACTTGACTCAAACTATTAACATTTCCCAAATGAACTCACAAAGGTTAGAGACGAGTCCTCCAATTAAATTCAGCACCAAATTCACCAGTAAGAATGAAAATATATATAGGCAAAAATATCTACATTTGCTGCAAATTTGCATTCAAATTTTAGAGAGAACATTTCAAGAGAAAAAGAGGCCATATATATATATATTTTTTTTTAAATTAATGCCATCGTTTTTACCAGGGGAATCATTCAGCTAAAGCTTTTAGCTCATATGAAAGGGCATAACTGCCCACAACATAAGAAAATCACCATATTGAACCAGTAGAGTTTCAACAAGTTCATTAATGCAGCCAGGATAACAAACACCCCACAACCCCAAACATTAAGTTCCCCAACAAGTTCAGTAATTCATTGTGTGTTGCTTAAGTGATTAGGGTTAGGTACAAACACCTCCAATGCGCTACCAAGTTTCATCTTTGGATTCCTTTCTGATGATCCAGGACAAAAAAATCCTGTAACACGAAATGCTCCAAAACCAACACAAGCCACTCCTAAAAGAAATAAATGAATTCGAAAGATCTTAAGCAAATCCAAAGAAGCTTTTCATGTACGTTCATCACAAAATACTTCTATATCCCAACACACACAATGCCAGATAGCGACTAAGAATGCACAAGGTAGAAAACATGATATGTACACCAGCTACACCTTTGAAACTCCAAATACCAGGATTTGTTACAATTTTTCCTATAATACTCCAACCACCCCATGAAGAGGTTATTCCGAAATAAGTCACCAACCTTGTCTCCATATTAACTTAAAAATGGGGTCAAACGGATCAAAAACTGCTAATTCATATTAAGCCATTGGACCGGCCCAACCAACAACTAAAACTGTATGCATAATATGGATGGAAAGCAAATAATTGGAATCATTTAATACAATGGTATGAACACAATAACAAGTTAAACCCATGTAAATACCCGTTTATCAACAAATTATAGACACTATGCAACTTTATTTCTTGGAAAAAACTATGCTGTGGACTTCACCCTCCGGTGTAAGTAATTCACCAACTTGGCAACTCCTAGTTGACCAAAGTCATTCCTAGTCGGTTATATCTGGCAATCCCCTCGCTTAAAATGAATATTAATAGTAGTAAAATAAAGCAAACTCTTTTTGGCACCTGAAAACCTTAACCCCAAACATGCAGTTTATAGCCAATCCAACTGCATCATTCATTTCTTCTAAGGCAATTTCTTTTAACAGATCAAAGTAAACTTATTAAAAGAGTTCTAGCTTAAACTATTTTCTCCATTGGAATTCCTTATAAATTTAATGACATTAGACTTGCTCCTGCAAAGAGAATCTTCCAAACATCGAACAACATACGACAAAAAACGAATCCTCCCTACACTCATTTCTTGTCATCTACACTTGATTCCAAAACAAAGGATATTCAATTTACAGGGAGAAAGGAAATCGAGCAATCCATCGAACTGAATGAGCTTCCTACAACACTCAAAACCTCGTTCCCACCAAATGGGGTTGACAATATGAATCTTTTCATCATTGTACTTACTGGAAATGATATCCTATCCACTCCATTGCCCACAACAGTTGCTTCAAGAAATTCCACACAGCCTTTATATTGTTCCAAGTCCCAAAACAAGTGGTCTCAATTCCTAAGAGGTGAAATTCTGTTTCTTTCCCCCCTTCCCAGTACCCCTCAGTTAAAAGAGAAGCACTACCGCAATTAGACAGGCTATTTCCAGGCAGGCGAATAAACAATCATAAGCTGCAGGTTCCCATAAATCTAACGCCAACCCTAACAATCATATTACAATCTTGGACTAAATCAACAAATCAAACCATTAACTTCCCCCAAAATAAAGGGTCGCTCTGTCACAAGTATGTAGTTATTATCCACAAACAAAGAATCAGTACATAGACGCACGTACATACAAACATAAAAATGTATTTAAAGGGCAGAGTAAAAAAAAAAAAGGTAGAAAACAAACCTCCCATATCTGCAGCCATCAAAATGCCATCTTTGTATTTCAGTGCCACCACAGAAGTACCAGTCACATAAGGATACCTAATCAAAATTATAAAACGAAAATAAAAAACCCTAACTAAGAAACTCGATCGTAGTCATTCATCATCGTATCACCGCCGTTTTAGTTAAAACCCTAGATTGGAAAAGAAAGAAGTGTAATAAAAGGCAAAAACTTCGAGCTTATAAATAAATAAATAAGAGATTGCTCACAAAGTCCTTTGAGAGTCCGATTCGGGACTCAATAAGCTGTTGTTTACTCCATTACTGTCCATGGAAATTCAATTTTCAGAAATCAGAGAGAGAGAATGATTGGAATTTGCGGGGCTTGGGTATAAAATGTTGTAACAGAAGTTGCAGTGGGAGAGAAGAGAAGTGAGAAGGCAAAAGAAAGGAACATTGCGTTATGACGAAAATAACCCTCTGGTTTACCCTTCTTGCCTCTCGCGCAAGCCAGTCCCACTTTTATTTTTATTTTTATTTTTATTTTTTTATTTCCCATTCAGTCCCAACTCCCATTTGGCTTTGGGGGTAGGAGAAGAAAGTCGGAAAGAAAAAAAATTGGACAACTAAAAATTTATTAAAATATATTGATTTTTAATGACTTTAATCTCGGTTTATGGTACAAAACTAAAACGTGAATCGAATCAAACCACACCAAAAGTAAAATGCAATTTTTTTTCCCTTTTCCCCTAGGCTAAGTTTATTGTTCGATAAAAAAATAAGTAAAATGCTTCACGACCTAATTTAGGTGTGGCTAATAGATTTTGGCTCGGCTAATAAGATTTCAATCCATGATCTTCAGTAGTCATAAGATCAATTATTATCTCAAGCAAAGATGTCTTCCTTATATCTGAGATCAATGGATTGGTCCTCATTAACATTAGGACACTACTGGTAGATCACTTATCTTATCCAAATTCAAGTATGGTGTCGCCATAGTAATCTCTATCAAAAAAATATGGTAGAGGGTAACTATGATCTCCTGTAGTGGTAACCGAAGTCGAAGCCATCACAAAATTTTTTAATGACAAAAATGCAAAAATCTAATTTAGGTGTAGACGCTAGACCACTTAAATAAGTTAAGGTAAATATCAAATTTAGTAATTCAAATTTGTTAATTTATACAATTAACTATTCAAAATTTAAAACGTGTAGTATATATAGGATTGTTAATTATAAAAATAAATAAAATTTAAGTAATTAATTATAAAATTTGATAAAATTTAAGTAGTTAATTATAAAAATGGTAAAGTTTAGATATTAAAATGATACTTTTAAACTTTAGGTAATTAATTATATAAATTGATAAAATTCAACTACTAAATGTGACAATTACCAATAAGCTAAATTTGAACCAAACTAATATAATTAAAAAAATAAAAATTCATTATATTTTTACCTTTATATCCTATCAATATTTTTTTTCTGTCCGATATCCTATCAATATTTCATTCCACCCCTTTTAGCTTTTCTTCTTTCCCCCCACCCCCACCCCTCCTCCCCCTATCATCTCCCTTTCAATTTGCACAGCCTACTTTTTTATCTCTAGCTTCATCTATTCGCTCTAAAGGAGACACGTGCATCTTTACTAACAAATGTGATATTATTCTACAATGATATTATCTCTTATCTTTCACCAATGATTATTAATATTAATAATAGAATAAGATGCTCAAAAAACAATTTAATCAAACCAGATCAAATGAAACCACATTTAACACATTTCCTTTTATAACCCCAAATCATTAAAAATGTTTGTTCATTAAAGTTTTGAATAGAATTATTCTAAATATGATTAGATTCAATTAACTATTAAACCGAACTACGAACATTTCTAATGTTTGGAAGCTTTTATGATCTCGTACCATTAAGTCAATCATCTAACCATTTAAATAAATATAATAATTGAAATATTAACTATTTTAGTGATTCGATCAAATTTCCCTAATGTTCATATTATTCTTCTAGGATAATAATTATAGTTTTAGATAAGTTAAACTTGTCTTTTTGAGAGACGATATCATAAGTGACTACACTTCAAGAGGAAATAACCAATATATAAAAGGATAAATTAAAAAAAGATGTTGTGTTTTTTGGTCATTTATAATAAGATAACCTCGGTTTTGTTCCCTTACAATGATGTGACGTGTGTTTAATAATCTTATGCATATTATATAAGAGGACCACATGGCGTATTTTAATTTATTGGCTAATCTTATTATCAATTAACCCAACTTACTAAAAAAATAAAAAATATATATGAAAAAATTCTAGAAAATAAAAAAGAAAAAAAGAAAAAAATGAACAAAAAAATAAAAGAAAAGGAAGTTGGTCTAAGCACCTATCGGCTAGCGCCATAGCCTACCGCAAAAACATCAACACTAAGTTAGGTTATTCAATTAGATTGAGTTAAGATTCATGGGTTGGCTTGGATCTAAGTTGGGGTCCAATGCAAATGTGGCCCTTCTCCGTCTCAAAGTATCGCACATGAGCAGGAAAAGGACCCAAACAGTGCCTAAAGCACACATGTGTTGTTTAGAAGCAATGATGCATTGACTTATACTCATGGGTTGTGGAGATCTTGTTTACGATAATGGTTTGAACCCAATAACTACAATAGTTGAGGGATTGGTGAAGCACAATTCGCAAAGCACATAAGAAGTCAGGACTGGGTCTTGATTTGAGCACGATTTTAAATAAAATAGTGTACAAGTTTGGATTTTTACGATTCTTGGAATGATGAGAGACTTATTGTACCTAATTTTGTGATTCGTTTCTACCAATAATGGACAGATTTTTAAAGAGAGAAATGGAGTTGTTGAACCATAGAAACTAGAGAGAGAAAGATAATGAATGACGAAGATCCAAAATGATTTTTTTTTCATCATATTATAGTTTCATATTCTTTAAGAAAAAAAACCCTAAAGGCTTCCATATCATGCACAAGGCATACTTCATAATAGAGGGGACATTAGTGGAGTAGCACAATTCACAGTGGTGATTACTTCAAATAGCATGAAATGAATTAAACAAAATAAATTTTAACATGATAAGTTGCAATTCTTAGGGGCATTTCCCTGATAATACCATAAAGTTCCAAAAGTTTAACAGATTCATGAAGTCCCCAAAATAGCTTAAAGTCTTTGTCATAGAAATCTAACAAAAGAGGTTTTAAAAGAAATCTACTCAAAGTCTTCGCGTAAATTTCTTCAAAAACCTCCCCATAACTTCATTTACCTTAGGTTACACTGTCTTAGGATAGAGCCACGGGGATTCTTAAGATAACAAAAATCTATATGAGTGTAAGCGATAACATGATTAGCGAGTAGATTCTCATAAACTTATCATAAAAACAAAGCAAACATGTTTGTTATACGAGCATATGTTATGCAACGAACACATGAATCAAAACAAATATACACAGGTATCCAAAAATCGTATATAGCATGGATTTACGCCTTCCATAACAAGGGTTAGGAATGCTCTTGCAGGTTTCTGTGACCTCTTCTACTAGTCTTTAAGCATCAGCCCATAGTAGTCAATCTGGCGCAGCTCCTCCATGAGGTCTTATTCCCAAATGAAGTAGTTCCTCAGAAGGAGTAGGACCCACATTCTATGCGGTTTGCAATCCACCCGATCCCAAGCATAGAAGTAGCAGCTTTCAGATGTGACTCGATGGGATACAATGCATGATCGGTTCTTAATTCATACAAACCATATTAGGTTCATTGGGGGTAACTAAGCAATTTATCACACACACACAATATATCAAATATACCACCACATATTTAAACATCCAATTGATATTCTGATACGCTTATGAGCCATTGATCGCATAACATGAATCATAAACATAATCCCACATTATCCCTACAATAATTCCAATTTTTATCTTTTCCCTATTCACCAGTGCACTACTTTACATGCAAAGAATAGATAAGCAAGGAAACAAAACTTACCCAACCATCTAGAATCAGTTAGTCAAGGTTATCCTTTGGCCTTAGGGAAGATTCCTTTGTTACTTGAACAAAGAAAATACCTTAAATGAGTATTTCCCATCGACTTTACTTAAAATTCTAGTTCTATGAACTTAACTCCTGGTAAATTTTTTAGTTTCCTAGTTTCAACCTAAAATGACCATATCTAAGTTATTTTAACTCTGATCTTCGCATATAAATAGTTTATTTCTACCTACTTCGAATGCTCTATCTATTTCTAAGGTTATTTCAAACTTTTAAGGTCATTTAAGTCTTGTAATCCTATGGGTCATATCATCCCATATTCACACTTAGACTTGTTTTAGCAAACTTCACAAGTTTCGACTCATCTAGACTTTCGAAGATAAGTATATTCATTATTTCTATATTTGGACACTATCAAAATTCAATAATTGGTAGCACATATATGATTCTAGTGGTGCTGCTTAAAAATAGAGTTTTTATTAAATAGTATCTGTAACAATGTTAAGAAAACTTGGGCTTAAGAAAAACAGTCTTAAAGACTTATAGTGAAATTTTACTTCTTAGGACTTAAAATGAAAAACTCATCCTGAAAGTGTTATACTTTATTTTATTCCTTGTAAACTTTTGTTGAATTTTCACTTAAAAGTTTTGTCTGCCAAAACATTGATTTTTTATGCATTTTCAAGAAAAGAATTCCACATTGAAAAAATGTCTAAAATTCTTACTTATTTTTCATCGTTTGTAGAAAAATAGGATTTTGGTTTCATTTTCAAATTTTACTTTTTGCAAAGGTTTTTCCCTAAGTGTTAAAAATATGTTTTAGAAATTAATTTGCATAACAAAGAATTGTTAGCATATAGGGTTTAGGAAATTTATTCTGGCATCATAAATTCATCACTATGAGCATTTATGTATATGGACATAAACTAAACTCAAAATTTATAAATTGCGATATTACCATAACTTAAAATGCAATTTCGACAAAGTTAATAATATAAATGTAAAGATAGCAAAAATAATCATGAGAGTCTTAGCTCATAATCAAGGCTCCCCGAGACTTAAAATAATCCAGTCATCATGTAACATAAGTAAAAACGGAACAAGATGAAATAAAATAAAATAGAAGTCTTAGATTTTTATCAAGGCTTTCTAAGACTTGAAATAATCCAATCTCTTTCGGACTTGAATATGGACAAGTCTAAAACTAAAAGTTGACTAGTCTTATATAAATTTGTATGAAATAAATTTTCTTGGAAATAAAAGAACATGAAATAGCCATTAGTTTGATTAGTAGGCAATATTCTCTAAAGCTTATTTATATTTATACATATACATACTTACATATACATAAATGTTTGATTAGAAAATATGAAATAACATGAATATCTACATGAATATAACATGGCTCAAAGTATGTTGTCTTTATATTTTCCTATTCCCTAGCATGGTGCATCATTTGAATATTTTATAGAAGTTATTCAAAGACGCACATACATGAATATAACATAATATAGAGGTGGTATTTAAGGAGATTACTTAAGAGATAAAAAGACAATTTGAGAGAAGAAAAGGAGAAGGAGAGTTGGCGGTGGGGTTGTTGTTGTTAGGGAGGAGAGGAGAAAATTTTTAGAGAGGATTCTGAAGAGAAATGAAGTTGTATAAGTGTGAGAAAAAATTGTTAGCATGATTTATGCTTAATTATAGGAGATATAGTCTTAATTATAGGAGATTTAGTCTATCACTTGATTTTTTAATTAAAGGTGATTTGCTAATTTATTGTAATTAAAAAATTCCTTATAATTAAAGCAATTTTGTTGATTTATTTCATAAGTTAGAATGCAAGCACTTGTATATAAACCCTTTCTTTGTAAAGAGATGAATATATGTGAAAACACAATTTCATTTTCAACATGTTTGTCATGGTGTTAGAGCAGGTATAATTGATATATTTGATTTTGAAATTCATAAGCTATAAACCTACACTTTTCTTTTAATCCTAGAAATCTACAAACTACACTCACTACCTTAAAATACAATTGCTTCTGTTGCTATCTAAACTTGAAAATGGTTGGTGATTCAATTGATAACTTCAAAATTGCTCCTGAAAAACTGACTGGTCATACTAATTATGATTCTTGGGTTCGTATATCTCACATGTCCATAGCCGGTAAGAAAAAACTTGGCTATGTTATTGGTACCAATAAGGCTCCTGAGAAAATAGATTTTGATGCTTATGAAACATAGGAAAAAGAAAATTGCATTGTTCAAACATAGCTTTTGAATTCAATGGCGAAACATGTGAGAGTGCTATTTGATCGTCTTCCTATTGCAACAGCCATCTAGCATGCTATAGAAAAAATATATGCCATGAGTATTAATTCCTCCAAAATGTATGAGTTAACATATGAATATGTTAACATCAAATAAGAAGGTCATTTTCTTGAAGCCTACTATGAAGAACTACAGACAATTTGCCAAGAACTTGATGCTATCAATCCTCCATAGATCAAGAATGAAATTGGTCTCTGCACTCATTTAGCAACTATCACAAATTTTCGTGTTTACATTTTCTTAGTAAGATTAGAAGCTCATCTCGATGTTGTCGTGCCCATATGCTTAGATTAAATCCTCTTCCTGATGTTCTAGAAACTTATGCCATGATTTGTGAAGAGGATAACCGCCTAAAAACCATAGGGAATGAGGAAAAGACTATGGCAGTGCCTTGGCAACACATAAAAGGATCAAAGCATTTCTCAAAAACTGATGCTTGGGGATCAACTAAAGGTGAATGCAAATGCACTTGTTGTGGCAAGAATCATACTGTAGATAAGTGTTGGAAGCTCCATGGTCAACCTAATTGGTCTAATGAACTTATTGCGAAAAGAAAAGAAACTCAAGCATCATTGACTATCAGATCTACCATTGAGTAGAAAGATAAGTCTTATTTGGGTAAGTTTAGTTATGCATTATGCACTTCTACTTCTGCCTGTGATAATGCATGTATATTTGACATTTAGGCTACACATCATATGACTAATGATCTTAGAAAATTCAAAACCTTCATAAAAAACAACTCCAAACACTTTGTTTGTAATAACCTAAATTCATATAACTCAAAACTAATAATCATTAAGAAAATAATGTAAAAATTTTGAAAAAGTTTTAAGAAAAGTTATGGAAAGCATTCTCAATTTCTTGTGATTTAAGAATATTGAAAATGAAATAAATTAATGATTGTTTAAAAATTTGAATTATTATGTTTCAAGATAAAATTCTAAAAAAAAAACACAAAGATGAAATTAAAAATATATGTATGTAAATAAATGAAAATGAGATTCAAGTAAGTGATAATAATAACCAAATTTACAAAATAAAATATTATTGGTAATTAAAGAAATGAACGATGAGTAATTAATAATTATAAAAGAATGGTACTAAATTTATATAACTTCAATCTTGAGACGTTTTATTAAAAAAAATAAAAATATTGCAAGAGACCCTAAATTAATATAATGAGAAAGAATAAAACAATAAGAAATATCAAACATATTAGGTAATGAATACAAAAGTGTGATATATTAACCCAATAGATAGTAGATTATTGAATAATTCAAAATTACAATGGAAGTGGAAATAATATTAAATTATAATATAAATAATTGAAATAAAATAATGAAATTTTGAATAAAAGAATAAAATCTTAAAAAAATTAAAAACTTTTGAATTTTAAAATTCTAAAACTAATATCATGTCAACTACCAATGGATGATTAATATTAAAGTTTGTTTAGAATGTAATTTGATGATTAAGCTTAAATAGTCTACTTGAAATAAGTAACTTGAATTATTGGTTACAAATGGATAGACTAATAAACAAATTAGTAAATAGACTTAATTGAAATTGAGATTTCAAATGTTTTTTTCAATCTTTTGTCTATTTCAATTATTCATTTCATGATCCAAATTTCTTAAATCTTTTTGGTTATCAAATTTGAACTCTATTTTCTTCATTTACTTTACTTTTTTTTTTCTCACAAATCAAATTTCACTATTATTGTAAGCCCCGGAAAATTTCAGTAAATAATTCCAAAATGAACTTAAAAAATAAACCCTAAAAATCACTCCAAATTAAAACCGAACTTCGACTAGCCTTAAATCACGAATGAACCTAGAAATTTCTTAATCTTGAGAAAAATAAGAATCCTTAAAAATAAAATAAAAACTCAACAGTCTTCAAATTCAAAATCACTACATACGACAAATTTTATACGTAACTCTGACTTATAAAATCGGGTAATGTAGAGCCCAAAAACAAATTATTAAAAAGTAAATAATGATTAATCTTTGGAAATAAAACTCAATTCAAGAATTCCGAAAATGTTAAGAGATATTAAATACTTACAAAAAAATGAAATTTAAAACAATTATCTCAAATAAATATGCTGTATAAACATAAAATGTCAGTTTTCAAATTGGTAAAGATTTAAATCGAAAAATCACCCGGAACCTTAAGTGGAATATAGTAATTTAAGTCCGGCAATCTCGCACCCTTAACCCTAGAGGCCGAGGTGTAGTTTAAGTATGTGGAATAGCTCGTAGTAATATAAGGTCGCTTAAAAATATCAGAATGGTAAATTTTTTACCTAATTTGAACCCATTCGAATACAGACTTTGAAAAGTATGTCTCGAGGCTCGAGATATAAAAAATATACCATTAGTACTGTTAGACTCGTATTTTCATAAGGATTTCTAAAATATCAGTTTTATAATTTTTCGATAACTAGAAATATCTTATTTTGCAATTATATTCGTATTTCATTACTACCGGTAATTAACTAGTCTTTTGGTACTATTCACTACTATTCATTACACAATTTTATTATTCTTATAAACCCTTATATTTTTAGATAAATATTTTATATATCATAGGAAATTCCGTTTTTCTAAAACTTAGTTAGTTTCGGATTTTTACGGGATCGATTTCTATTTAAGACATGATACTAATTTTTGAAATGGTAGCTGACCACACTCATAAAAATAGCCATTTTTATTTATTCAATTTTATTTATGAAAAATAATTGGAAAATATTTGAAAAATATTGTTATTTTCATAAAATAATTTTTTACAATTTTTCGAGTTATAAAAATATCATTTATAGCTCATATTCGCTTATTTTGATCATACCGGTAACATATTTGTTGAAATACCAAAATAATCAAATAATTATTTAATTTTATTTATGAAAATTCTGTCACTCATTTAAAGATATTTTTCTTAATTTTATTTTATATATTTTTAATAAAAAGTACTTTTTCAACCCATACTTCAAGTACACTTCAATTGTCATTTTTACACATTAATCAAGTTTTCTTTCACTCATTCTACACTCCATTTCCCCACAAAATGGCAGCTGACTACACTCATAAAAATAGCAATTTTTATTTTATTTATTAATTTATTTAATGATTTAAAGTCTCTTTTAATTAGCAAATGAATTGGCACAAGTTACACTTTCAAAAATTTAAGTTACAAACTAACTAAACCCCCTCTCTCTCCCTTGCATTTCACGTGCAGCCCCTCTCCATTTGCTGCCATTGTTTTTTTTTTTCTTTCAATTAATATACTCCTCTCTCTCCATTTAATGCCTCTTATTTACACCATTTCCTTCTTTGAAACCCTATACCATTTACTCTCTCTTTTTCTCCCTTTAAACCTTTCTTAGCCTTGTTCTTGTAAGGAATACAAGTTGCCCCCATCTCTAAATCTTACTTCCACACTCCATTCTTGAAGATCCTTTGAGTAAATCTTCTTCTTAAGCTTCTATATATGATATAGGTAAAGTATAACGAGAGTTTTATGCATCAAATGACCTTCTATAAGCTTAAAAACTAAGGATGATGATGCCAAAATGAAACACTCCTCTTATCCATGATTATTTTCTTGTATCATTATTATTTTCTTGCTAAAAGTAGTTATATTTTATATATCTAATTTTTTTGTAGCTTTGATTTTGCTTATGCTTTAGATTTTGTTATATGAGTTATTATTTTGTTATTGCTAATGATTTATGCATATATTCATCATTCACATAACCATCATAATGTTCATGCATTTATAACTAGATCTAGTTATTTTAGGTTCATAAATGCATTAGACTTTTGATTATTTTCTTAAATAACTTGTAATAGCTTGATGATAGTAGAATAGTTTTAAAAAGCTCAAGATCTATTTTAGTTTCAACAAAAATCATTTTTGAAAATTCAAATAAAAAGAGAACCATATTTAGAAAAGCTATTTTTCAACTTCAAAATGTGTATTTTTCATTTAAAATGAAGGGCTTAAGGAATAGATATCATCAATGAATGATTTTGAGGAGTAAAGTTTAGATCTATGAGTTTATAGTTTACTACCATTGATTTCTTTTATATTTACGATCATAGAAAGTGTAGATCTTTGTTTTGAACTTAAATAAAAATAGTGAAATTCGTATCTTGGCAAAACCTATATTTACAAATTATTTTGAAAGTAGTATAACTTGTTAAAATCTAAAATTAATATAATAAATTATATAAAAATTTAAAATTATAGACACTTAGTCTGCCTTTTACACTAAAATAAAATTAACCTAACTTAACTGCCTAAATTAAATTTGTTTGGCTTGTCTATTTTAAATTATTTTTATATCTTATTTTTTTCATTTTCAACTAAATTATTTATAAAAAACAGAAATTTTTTATTTATAAACAAATTAGAAAAAAAAGAAAAAGTCGACAATCAAAGGATCCAATTTACACTAAAACCCTCCTCACGTTGCGCGCACACTTCCTCTCCTCCCTGTCAGTGACCGGGCAAGCAAAGCAAGCTGCTGCATAACAACATATGCCCAACTACAAGCAACAACAGTAACCAAACCTACTCGTCGTACCGAGATTTGGGGAAGCCCTATAAAACGACTACATTTGATATTCAACAGGTACGGTCATGCAAAATCAAAACTTCATTAGTTTAGCACTTGTTTTTCTTTGTTTTTTTACCTTTTATTTTATTTTTTTATTTTTTGTTTTCGATTGGGTATGAAATGATATGTCGCAAATCGGAAAAAGAAGCGGTTGGGAATCTGTTGATTGCTATCCAATACTCGTAGGTTATACAGCACATTATTGTAACGTGAATTTTATGATTTCTATTTTGGTTTCATGTGTTTATCGATTATCGTTAAAATGAAAGCATCCGTAAGCATTTGGGTATTGATCAAATGTTGGAAAGTTCCCAGCTTTACTTGATTTACTATCGGATTTCATTTTGTGTCGAACTCGCGTCATTGTAGCTCAGGATGTTGCCCCAGTCAGTGTTAGAATTATAAGGAAATTGCTTGAGCGTTATATGTGATTAATCTATCTTTCTTTTCAATTGTCTTGTGTCGCCTTTTTATTTATACGTGATAGTTCGAGATTCCAGTCTCTGCGATCATCTTTATTTCCATGTGGTGGGCTGAACTTCGAAAAGAAATGCCTACAGATTTATAAGATTAAGTGTTTATAGTTTAGATGGTTTTTGGAGCTGAATTTATCATATTTCAAAATCTGTTTGTGAAAATCTCATTTTGGAACATTCCTTGATAACACTTACTTAGTGTCAAGGTAATATATTGTTTTATTCTGATTGATCAACATAGGGGTTCAGCAACATTTCAAAAGAGGCTTTTGCATTATCAGCATAACAAACTCCATGAATAACAATGAGGGAAGACTCTTGAATGATGAAAGGGATGAAGAAGATGATGAAGATGACATAAATGGGGAAGGTCTTGAAGCATGGGAACGTGCTTATGCCGATGAGAGGTCTTGGGAATCTCTGCAAGAGGATGAGTCTGGGCTACTTCGTGCTGTGGACAACAAGACACTCTACCATGCTCAGTATCGTAGGCGTCTCCGTGCTCTATCCTCTAGTGCTACCACTGCTAGAATTCAAAAGGGTCTCATTCGTTACCTTTACATTGTTATCGACCTTTCCAAGGTAACGTTTTTTTCCATGCATATATATATGTGTGTGTGTGTGTGTACATATATACACATAAAATTGTTATATATAACTCCGTTAAGTTTTCATTACATTAGTATAGTTAGAAACTGTAGAATTAATAATTTGTCAAGTCGTGTCCCTTCATTTTGGCTACTCCATAATCCGTATGAATGAAAATAGTCACAATCTTACTCCTTGAAATAAAATATCTAATTTGCTGAAAATTCGCTAAGATTAGTGATTCAGAAGCAATTATGGTGTAGCACTTGATCAGATGATCGTTAGGTTGGAGGCATTGGAGTTTCCTTCTCTTTTAGAGGTTGGACTCTCTGTTATAACTGATAGATCTCATGGTTTATACAGGCTGCAACGGAGACAGATTTTCGGCCTAGCCGAATGGCTGTAGTTGCAAAACATGTTGAGGCTTTTATCCGTGAATTCTTTGATCAAAATCCACTCAGTCAAGTTGGGCTTGTGACCATAAAAGATGGTGTTGCTAATTGTTTAACGGATCTTGGTGGAAGTCCTGAATCCCACATCAAAGCCTTGATGGGTAAGCTGGAGTGCTCTGGTGAATCCTCATTGCAGAATGCCTTGGATCTTGTTCATGGCCATCTTAATCAGATTCCATCTTATGGACATCGAGAAGTTCTAATCTTATATTCAGCTCTCAGTACATGTGATCCTGGTGACATTATGGATACCATTCAGAAATGCAAAACATCGAAAATTAGATGTTCAGTTATTGGTCTTTCAGCTGAAATTTTTATCTGCAAGCACATTTGCCAAGAAACTGGGGGCATCTACTCTGTTGCATTGGATGAGGTGAGTTGAGCTAAGAATACAGTGTGATGCCCCATTTTATGGAATGAGCAGCCAATTGAATTCCAGTGGTGATAGATTGGAAAGTAGATAGAGAGATGCTGCCATCCTTATTAATTTTACTGTTGTTATCATTTTAATTTTCTGATTTTATGTAGGTGATGATGACCGACTGCAACAATTAAGACTAGTTCCTTCTCAATAATAACCATATTCTTTTGCAGCCACATTTTAAAGAGCTGATATTGGAGCATGCGCCACCTCCTCCAGCAATAGCAGAATTTGCTATTGCTAATTTGATCAAGATGGGCTTTCCACAGAGGGCCGCTGAAAATGTTATCTCAATATGCATATGTCACAAAGAAGCCAAAGGTGGAGGTTACACCTGCCCAAGATGCAAATCAAGAGTGTGTGAGCTACCTACTGAATGCCGAATTTGTGGTCTTACACTTGTTTCATCCCCCCATTTGGCAAGGTCGTACCATCATCTCTTTCCTATAACGCCTTTTGAGGAGGTGGCACCCTTAAAAATTGGTGTTCCACAGCAGAGGCTGCCAAAATCATGCTTTAGTTGCCAGCAAAATCTAAGTGGTAAGTTCTATTATGCTTAATGCAGAAATGATTTTACCGCACCTTAACACTAATATCAATGTAACGTGAAAGAACAATATGAATGTGTGTAACATTTTCCATTTTAAGCCCATGGTTTCATGAGGAACTGGTTTGTTCCCAGAGCCTTGCAAAAGCCCAGTGCACATTGTTTCATGGGATTTGGGGTTCTAAAAACATGGCTTTATGGATATGCTAGGGGTAATGGATGTGTTATTATACTTAGTAAATATGAATTGGTAGTTTTTTGTTTTAGGGGATGCAGATGCAATTATTTCAAAAAAGATTGTACATGATGCCACTGCTAAGTTGCTGTGTATCTGCCATAGCATCTCTTAGGATGTGGAAGCTGCTATTGAGCCTGGAAGTTATGTAGTGTACTTTCTTCTTTTGGTACATTTTTGTAAAGTACTATCAGCGAGTTAAGGTTTATACCTTGGTTTTTTAAGACTTCCACAATCTGAGATTTTCTGTCAACAAAAGCCCTGAAATGATTATTATCCTGTAAATCATGCTTGATCTTATGAGGTAGTGATTTGTTGACAATCAAGTGGGCCATTAATTAAGAAGGGTCATGATAAATTCATTTTTATCTTCTGAAACTTGTTGAGAAGGCTCAGTTTCTAGATGCTTTTATTATCTTTCATCGTTTCTTTGTTTCTGGCATGTTTAGAGGCTCAAACTGCTCTTCCGTTCATCTAGTCATTGTTGCTTGGTTGCAGGAAACAGAAGTAATCTCTTTGTTAAATGTCCAAAATGCAAACAATACTTTTGTCTTGATTGTGATATTTATATCCATGAGAGCTTGCACAACTGCCCAGGCTGCGAGAGTTTCAGGTGTTTTTCTGTAGAAGGATGACCACTCTTATCTAAGATATTGATACAATGGCGACCCAGGGAATGCGGTGGAAAGCAGTTGTCTTCATCAACCTTACCAGCATTTTGGCCGTGATTCACTGGATAAGATGGCAAACGCCTTTTTCGTGAGAAGGTATCTGCTTTCTAACCTTGATTGTAACATGAACTTTGATTGTCCCAGTTCAGAAATAGAAAGGGTGGGTTTCTATTGCAGTCATGCTCAAGTTCTTTAAAGACTACAGTAATTTTTTTTTTCTCCGCATCCCGCTTTATGTCATATACATGGCTAAAACACCAGCCTATATTTCATGATCTCAGTCAGTGTTGAGCTGTTGACCACCGTGTCCGGGGATTCAGCAAGATTGGAAGTGTTTGTCGTGTATAGTAAGTTTCTCCAGAGCAAGTTTGCCTTCATATTTGCTTTTCTTCTGTGGGAATTTTCTGGATGGGGTGTTCACATCGATCACACACATTAACTTATGAAAATAGACATTCAAAGAGATCTTCAGCCCACGATGGGCCATCATGATAGAAGTTTGTTGACTTTTATTGTCTAAGTTGGGTAACAGATGAAACACTGTCAAAGTTTTATTACATGGAATCGGATCGAATCCATGGTTGTTAAACTTGCGATTCTACGTAGAATCACCAGGGAGTATTTAGAATCGAAACGTAAAATCGAAACGTAAAAATATAAATTTCTACAACCTATATGAAATATCTTTTAGATGCTAGTGATTGCTTATATTATTATTAAAAAACTTGAAATAGATAATAGAAATATGAAAAATCAATATATAATTTAGTCATATTTCATAATAAAACTCTCAATTATATCATAGTACAGATAATAAAACACAAAAACCTTGTATTAATGCATAGATCTATGTTATAAATAGTAGTTCTTATAAAAGGTGTATTACAACATAAAATATTATAACAAATCATTAGTTGCTTTATTTTCATCAAAATTATTCTCAACTCTCTCATTACCATCACCATCATCATTATCATCATCATCATTTAAATCATTAATATCAATATTGGTAATATTACCAAGGAATTGTTATATAAATAAAAGATCAAAGTAGAAACATTATTATCTAACGTAAATAATAATGTTAAACTCTAAAATATTATTGTATGGGACCATCGTAAATAGTAGTCATCTTAAAATTTTTTCCTTGTCAAATTACTTAATAATTACTTATGTTATTTATTTAGTTAAAATCAACAAATTAACTATTAATTCTGTGAATGGTTCTCGAAAAATAGCATTTAGACTTAATGAAGACATAAAAATACTAACGTAAAAGCACCTGTTTCCATTTTTTTTAATTAAAAATAAAATTAATATAATGGTGGCTAAGAATTTTTTATATATAGCAGCGGATCTATTAATATAATTTCATTAAATATAGGCAACTTTCACAAGACACACTCATTAACAATTTCTTAATAAATAGTGTATCACTTTCTCATCAGTTAGCTATGTTAAATTAGACATCTCGCGGTTGTGGTTCGGTTTGAATCGGGACTCAAAGCATTGGATCCGATTCGTTTTTTTGGGGACTGGAACCGCCTCGTCCATATGATTGGGCGGGTATGAACTGAGGACCCATTGGTCCATGGGGCGAGTCTGCCGGTTCGGAACCACGACAAATATATATATATTTTTTTTAATTCAAAATTTTTGAAGACGAACACAACCTCATTTGCTGAAAAAATTGATAATAAGTTACCCTTATTTGAAGGAAAAAATTTTGAATTAGTGACTAAATACACTTGTTTCACTATAATTTAGTACATATACCGATGTGAGGGGGATATTATACCTTACCTTACCTACATGTGTTTTGAAAAAAGAGTACAAAGTAAAAATTAGATGAAAATTTTTTATTCGCCCCGGAGGTGCCTACGTATTCGAAATTCGGAATCAAACCACCGTAGTTTATATAATTTTTTTTTATAAAATCCTAAGTGTGTTTGTTGATTTTAATTATTAAATACGATGTCAAATTTAAATGATTAATAATGTTGTACAAATTTTGAAAATATAATTTGGGTCCAACAATTTTTGAAAATATGTTAAGAAATCTATCTATTTTGGAAAACACCAATTAGGGATTTTTTTATTTATAAAAATAGAACGTTATAGTATGACTGCATTTGTAAGAAAACAAAATTATACCATCTACTCACCTTCAGTATGGTCAGGGGTACCGATTGCGCTGCTTCCTCCGGAAGAGTTGTAATTGCTGAAGTATTTATCTTCCTCACTAGTCACGACTATAATTTCTTGCAACCATCTTTCTGCCTTACTCCAGTCATCAATACATGCAACAGCTTCTACTGTTATCAGTGTCATTCGTGCCTTGTGGTCATCTAAGATATTACTTGCATAACTAAACACTTGCTCTACCGCATTAGTTGAGGCTGGAGCTACAAGAACTTGTCTCGCAATGTGTGATAGAATTGGGAATGTCCTTCTGTGGCGTTTCCACCACTCCATAATGTCGAAATCCTTAACGCTTGCATTATCGTAGAACTCAAATTCAGTGTTAAGGTGTCGGTCAAGTTCAACACATTTAGTACTGCCACTGCCACCTTTGTACCTTTTTCGGACTTGTGATTAGGTCATTACAAACAAATCTCCTGGGACAACGTCATCCGCAATCGGTGTTTCGGATGAAGGTTCGGAGTTACTAATTGATCCCTGACCATCATACATTCTACTAAATTGTTTGTACAATCTAATTAAAATGGATCTTATCTCTTTTACAACAACAATATAATTAACTGAGTATATGTCTGTATCTTCAGACAAAGTGTCTATATGTTTGTAATACTCTTCCAGTAGTCCTTCAAGACCTTCAAATGTGCGCCATGGGTCTAATACGCATGCAACATTATATATCATTAGGATGTGGCGATAGTAAGAAAGCCACTTCCGTGTCATATCCTACACACTCATCTGTAACACTGCATCATACTGGAATCTAGCTAAGGTGCTTGCAATATTTAATATTTCTAGCAAAAATAGATGTATAGTAGGGGTATACACTCGAGAAAATGTCTTCGTACAATCGTAAAATATGTTTAATAAAGAAAGCAAATTAGTACATGTAAGCCATTCGTCAGGATGCAATTACATGTTTGGCATATGTCTGAGAGCAAATTGGCACAACAAATTTTTGTAGTCAATTGTGCTCATGAGAAGTTGGTAAGTTGAGTTCCACCTGTGCACAATGTCCTTTTTAAATTTTCTAGGGTTCGTTCCTTATCGTAAACAAAATTTTTTCCATGCCCTATTTAACGATGGATGATCAATTATGTAATCAACGGTCAATTTAATAAGTGAGTACCTTACTTTTAGAGAGTCCAAACCAATTCTAATACACAAATTAAGCATGTGACATGCACATCTAATATGAAAAAAAGTACCATCGAGTGTGGGTTTACAAAGGTTTTGAAGGTCACTGACACTCGTAGTGTTCGTCAATGCATTATCAAAGCTGATTGAAAATATTTTTTTTGTTAAAAAATACTCAGCCAGAATCTGACTTATAATTGAATATATATTTTGAGCGATGTGTGCACCATCCATTTTCCTTAATGTAATTAGCCGTTTGTTAAGTATCTACTAGTCATCTATCCAATGGCAAGTGATACCCATGTATGAATTCTCACTTCACCTGTTAGTCCAAATGTCAAAACATATAGAAACACATGTGTCTAGGTTATTGAAAATACTTATCAGCTCTAGCTTACCGTTTCTATAGAGTTGTATGATGTGTCGATGCATCGTTGTTGCTCCATAGGGTCGCGCTTGTGGATTCAATGTGTCTTCATGGCAATGCCTTAAGTCTAGATGTTGACCAGACCTCATGCTAAGGCGCATGCCTCCAATCATCTTCGCGAGGGCATCTTTGTACTTATCTGCACTAAATCGAAAGAGCCTCGCTTCCTTCCTAGCACTACTGTTACTCCTAGAAATTTGTTGCTGGTCGGATTCAATCCCGTACTCGTTAGGATATTTGGTTCGCAAGTGTTTCGTGAAGCTACCATATCAATCTCCACTCTTCCATACGTAACTCGCCGTGCAATAATTACAATACCCTCGGATCTTCCCATCTATACCTTCTACTTTCCTGAAATGTATAGTTAAAATAGATGATTTATAGAGCCATGGTGGCTTACCTAAACTAGCTAGAGCAGTTGGTTCATCTTCATCCTCCACATTGGCCTCGATATTGTCTTCTGCCGCCCTTTCCATAACATTTTTAATATTGTCCGGCTCCTGTGTTTCGTCTTTGCTAATGGGATGGTAAATTGGTGTTCTTTGCTCAAACCCGGGTGGGATGGAGGGCTATCCGACCTATTGCACTTCATCTGTAGTAGGATTATCATCAAAATCAAAGAACTCCAAATCTTCATCCGTCACACGGCGTCCACGTTCCAGTTCCGATTTGGATGAAGAAGCCGGCGCCTTGCCTTTATGAATACTCTTTCTGGAGAAACTACGGCAGAAAAAATGATACCGTTTCACACCTTCAATAATATTTAACCATCCAACTGCAATAAAAACAAAGAAACCCAGGCTACAAATACAAATAGTTTTTTTTTCAATTTTTTCAAACGTCAGACACATGTTATATACTAGCAGTGAAATAATACGTATACAAAACATAATTTTTTGGTGTCTCATTAACTGAAGCTAGAATTATTATTATTTTTTTTTTTGTATATGAGCTTGTAAGACACTATAATTTGAAAGACACAATAAGTTGAGAGCAATATATTTTTTGTTTGACAATGCAAAGTAATGAATTCTCACAGCAGGTGCTCTCTATTTATATGACTTTTTTGCACTCAAGTGCGCGGACGATTTCAAATTTTTGCAGTTTCAAATTTGTTGCTGTCTGATTGCCAATTTTCCAAAGCCATTAACATCCTCCGCGAATCCAGCTGATACCTTCCGTAAAATTTATCTGTCTGAAGGCACATATATTCGTTCCATTATTGCAATTTCCATTGCCTTTCGTAAACTTTGCTGAACAGCAATATGATATAGATTCCCTGCCAAGTGCCAACTTTGTTGGCTTATATTGTGCACACTTTTTTGCGCTATTTTGGCAAAATGACAAGGGAATATGTACTATTCATGGCAGGTGACATTGACTTGTTGGCTTTTTAATTTTTTTTTTCCTTGGTCATAGTTTTTAACCTACTGGTTCTAGCGAGTCCCATCACACGAACCGACTAGGACCTGCTAACTCGGCGGGTCCATCTGCCTATTTTGAACTGCCTTACTGAGGCGATTCTGCCTCCCATACCATCGATGGCGGTTCGGGTCTGGTCTGATAAGTGAAGGCGTGTTTCAAACGTTTGTAGCTAAAAAAGAGTTTAATTCATCTTACTTGTGTAATAATATTTTTTGTTTGACAAGAGCAAATCTCTGCAAAATATCTTGCAAGTCTAGAATGGTTCCAGTCTTTCCAACATCCGACAAGATGAGGATAAGCTGGTTGTTAAGCTTGGTGTCAACCACGGTTTGATGAACTTGTGAAGGTGCTTAGTGTTGAATTTGTAGCATGATATTTGTCTTTGGTACTTCCACGGCTCTACATCAAGGATCGGATCAAGTGTAGGGTCACCTGCAAAGACCCAATGAAAGCCAAGAGGCTAGTAGAAGACACATGTGGTCAATAAAGATGACTAAGGTGCTTCGCAATCCATAAAGTTAATTGCTTTTGGTTCACGGAAATCAATGGGTAGGAATAAATTATTAGGAATGATTTTTGTACCTTAGTCTTGTGAATAGATACTGATGATGGATTTTTAGGAATATTAGTTTATAGAGACTTTTGGTAGAGAGGAATTGTAGAAAGAGGACTTGTGAGGTGAATTTGAGAGAGTTTTGTTATGTAAAATGAAGGAGTGAAAGAAGTGGAGGGAAAGGGGTATTTATAGTTGAAGATGAAGGCAAATTAGATGTAATAAAATAAATTAAAAAAGAAAAATAAATAGATAAATAGAGGGAGATGGGTTGCCAGTTTTGGAAGAAATGGGGGAGAAAAATAATTTATTTTATATTTTGTTAAGAAAAGTAAATAATGTGTAAGATATGATATAATTAGAGATATATTGAAAATGTAAAAAATAAGAAAATAGGTGTATAGGTAGTAAGAATATGTAGTAAAAAAAAGTAGAGATAGGTGAATAGTAATGAATAGTAAGATAAGATAATGAATGGTAAACAAGACTAATTATTTACATGTAGTAAAGAAAATACGAGTATAAATGTGATATCTGTAATTTTTAGTTATCGAAAAATTACGAAACTGATTTTTTTGGATTTGTTACATTACTGCAAATCTAACAATATTATCGGAATATTTTTACCGTCCGGTATACCAAGGCACGGTTTCCAAAAACTGATCCCGTTCTGATCCTAAATACACTAGAAATTAGCGAATCCGATATTTTAAGTTTTCTTATATTATTACGAACTATTATCTTTAATTTTCTCAATTTCGTTGTTTAGGGTTTAAGAGCACGGGATTACCGGATCTAAACTCTAAGGTTTTGGCATAGGTTTTTGTTGACTTAGGGTTTCCGGTTAGCTTCCAGTTCTAAGGTTTGAACTTAAGAATTGTCATAAAATCTAGAGGTTTACAATTTTGATGTATTTTTTTTTTCACTTTTGATGTATTTTGCAGCTATTAGATGTAAGCTGCTCTATGTGTACATATTTCTAGACACTTAAGTATTATGTTGATATATGATGTATCAAGGTTGAAAGTGATGTAAGAAGGTCTTTTGTATTTTGTATATATTTTGATGCATGTACAGAATATGTAAATAGTGGATATGTATGATCTTATCTTGTTTTGCTTTGAAAGCTTATATTTGTTTTGCTTTGAAAGCTTATATCAATGGAATCTAGGTGATTATATGTGTAAAGACCCAGCCCACTTAACCTAATTATTAAGTGTGCCAAATCTTCCGACCATGCATAATACCCAAATACTACGAACAATATTCAAGTATTATACGTAAGGTCGTCTTAAAAAGAGATGTTTGTAATGGCTACCTGTTTAAAATAGATATAACATTCATATTCTTTGAATTAAAACATTACCACTACATGGGTAGTGGCTCATTAACTATATACAAGCCATACATAATATATTTATACATTACAACTTCTCAAGGAACATATAAACATAGAAATCCTACTTACAACCCCAACTATATTACAAATACAATTCAACTCAAAAATACATTCTAAGGCATAACAAATAAGCCTAAACACTTCACAAAATTTTACATCAAAAAGGATCCTAAGCATATACTAGGCCTCTCTCCTAGTCATCCATAGAGTCTTCCCAATCATTCCCATAGCCCATATCGTCATAGAGCTCGTCATCAAAGTCACCTGCAAGGTAGCAGCATGAGCCAAAGGCCCAGTACACAATAATGCAACAAATACATATGCAATGCTCACTTAACTAAAAACAATGCAATAAATCACCACAACTTCATTATCTTTTAGTTAAGTGAATAAAACAACACTGGAGTATTCAAACTCCGACTTAAACTTGGGAATTCTAAGGGTCCTAAGTAACAGCAGCTGCTCAGGGGGTTGATATAGATAGACCGGATACCTATATCTCCTATATCTAACCGATAGAGAACGATAGCTTCATCTAGGGTTCACACTCCTTTATATAATCCACTTATCCCGGTCTATAATATCAATTAGTTCAACGGTCCCATACCCATGAACTAAAACATATTATTTCCTTCCGAGCCTAAGTAGAGGATATACTGATACAGTTAACCCTATTAGCTACCCACATAGCCAATAAAAGAAATCACCATTGCATCATGGTGAACCATTGCATCATGGATTTGAGTCATTGCATCATGACAAAGAATTGGGCTAAGTGCCTAAACTACTGTGCCATTGCATCATGACAAGGTTGTCGCTTCCCGGTTCCGAATTCAACGACGTAAAGCACAACCAATTTTAATATCTCTTATTAATCTTCAATTAAAATCAATTTGGTATATGCCTATCCTAAGCAACAATCAATCAAAGTATTGTGTACCTGATTCGATTCGGAATTCAAAAGAGGGTCTCCAACTGAATATCTATCTCTGTTTCACATAAATCAAATCATATTAACAATACTATCCTAAGTCAAGCTTATAGCTACTAGTTTAAAGCTTAGGAAATCATAGGATCTTGATTAAAATCATTCAAGTCATAATATGACTTATATATATCATACAATCATCATACAACATCATACAAGTTCAATAATTAATCATAAAATTACATTAACTATCAAACATAAGTTTTTAGCTTTATTTGGAAAATGGAGCAGCTGAAAAGAAATGAAAATTCGGCCTTGATAAGTTTTTATTTTGTAAAAACTCAAAACATGAAAGTTTTATATCTCTTTTCAAGCTTTTCAATGCAATTTGAATCACTTAAATCGGAGTTTGTATGAAAAAGTTATGATTAATTTACGAAAACACATTGCTGCAGGGGACGGATCACGCCCCATTGTTCGCCCGCGATTTTGAAAAATTTTGTCACAGACCAAATCACGCCCTTTACCTCGCCCGTGATATCTTGCCTGACGAAAATTAAAAAAAAAACAGATGATACCACAGGTCCTAGCTCGCCCGTGATGTCACCCCTGTTTCCGACTTTTCACACTTTTCCTTTGTTTTAACTTCAAAATTCAACTTTTCTCAACTCCTAACATGTCCTAAACCTTATACAAACTTCATACAACACTTCTTGTACATTCAACATCATAAAACAAGAGTGATCTCCACTCCTCAACTTCAAACAACTTCAAACACTACTCTACAAGAATTAAACTCTTTTTCATCAACTTTCACCAACTCTAACACACTTCAAACAATTTTAATACTTATCATACTTCAACACTTCAATTCCAAACCACATGAAAGCCTACTACAACCTATCTACAACAACTCAAGCATCCTAAAACTTTCCTAACAATTCTACAACATTTCAACAAGAATTTAGCATTCTAACTACTTATATTATACCACACATGCATATTTCATGGATTAGGAGGGAAATAAAGCATTTCAAACATCAAATAAACTTACCTCAATGTATATATAAGGCTGGGGGAAGGATTTTTAGTGTGTTGAGTCCAATAAAACTTGATTTAGGTCTTGAAAATTTTTAGCCTTCTTGAGTTACGAATTTTCTTTTTCTTTGCTCTGTTTTGGGTTGTCTAATGACTCAATTAGACTCTTATGTTTATCTAAATGTTGTTGACTTTTGAGGAGGGCAGATTTGGAGAGGCTTGGGCCTTATTTGGGCTTAGTTATGGACTTAAGTTTGGGCTTGAGTGGGCTTTAAAAATTTCTGCTATGTTTAGAATTTTATTTAGGCCTAAAACAAGCTTAAATTCAACACATATAATTCATTACAATAACAATTAACACTAACATGATAATTTCTAACATGAATAAACTATCAACCTAGATGTATTTACCCTAGCATATTATCTAATCACATATATTATAACACACCCAACATTACAAATACACTAATCCACTCAAACACATACACACATATAATTATCAAATTTAACATGCATTAATATATATTAAAATTATGGCTATTTCAATATGTGATAAACTCAAGTAGATAACATTTGTATTTTTACAATTTTGTATAACATAATGATATGGCACATATGTTGTATACTACTTTTGTTTAGTTATAGTATCGTTAGTATATGTTGCATTTCTTACTAGTGAACTTAGTATGAAATTTGGATGAAATTAATACATCCTTAATGCTAGTTTTAAATGGACTTAACTTTTAATGTGAACTTATCAAGCAGTTAAATAATGGGTTGTGATGCAGGAATAATAATAAATATCACCTATTAATATCAAATATGGTTGATACAAAAAAGGAACAAAACATGTACCAACTATGTTCAAGTGATCTACTGCCACCTCTGCCACCCCCTAACCCAACTCAAACACCACCCACTAAGGGAGTGCAACCACCAACACTGGTAGCCCCCTTAGACATACCTATTAAGGATATCCTGGCTAATATGTGCACAATGATTCAGCAACAAGGAGCACTTCTACAACGCTTACTGACTAGGAAGAATGTAGTTGACTGTAGAACACCTGAATTAGACAATAGAGGGAATAAACCCCAAGATGTGAATCGTTTACCTGATTTCATCAACGTAAATTGGTATTTTTCAAGTGATGTTAGTGATTTAGCCAAAGTGGACGATAGATGGCTCGGATTGAGAGAAGTTTTGAAGCCTTTCAACTCCCTGAGCATCAAAAGGTATCATATGGTACTTTTATGTTACAAATGCGAGCTCGCCTATGGTGGGAATCTAAAGCTAGAGCACTAGGTGATCAGTTAAGTTAGCAAAGATTTAGAGATGAATTTAAAAGAGAATATTTCCCAAAGAGTGTGCAGTTGAAAATGGTAGCAGATTTGTTCTCTCTGAAGAAGGGAAATATGAGTGTTACACAATATGAGACTAAGTTCAATAAGTTGTTACAATACACACCTAAATAATATAGAGATGATCCATCTCTGAAAAAGACATTGCTTATTCGAGGGTTTGATCTAGAAATGCAGTGTAAATTAGAGGACTATGATTTAGAAATGTATATTAAGTAGTAGATAAAGCTCGACAGTTAGAAAACAATCACATAAGGCTATAACTTGGGAACCACGTGGAGTTTGGGAAAGAAGTTCAATCCAAACTGACATTCAAAAGGTCTAATCCCAGTACAAGCAATCCTAATTAAAAGAAGAAGCCTGTCATTGCAACTAGCAATCCAGCTCAATTTATGTCACGCTCCAAAGGGTACCATAAACGTAACAGTCCGCCACACTTAATATTAAAGTTTAAGTATGACAACCTTAGTCATTCTCAGAAGCTTTGGTATTAAGTGTAAGGCGTGCTCTCACAAATTTAGAGGACCATGCTTAGAAATATGAAGCTTAAGAAGATATAATAACAAATTAAGAAAAGAAGATTCATAATATTCATTCATTCATAATAATTGTCTTACAACTCTTAAGGGCATTCCCCTGCCAAAAATAACTATAATCTATTACAAGAAATTTTCTATGAAGTCTACATCTAAACTAATGCTAAACTTCATTTAAGAATTTCTTAACCAAAATGAGAAAATACCAGGCTGCAGGGTCCATGTCGCCTTAATCACAAATAGTTAAACTGCAAAAGATATCTATAGGGTATAAGCTAATAGGCTTAGTGAGAATTATTTCCATAAGTAAATTCTTGTGTAGGAAAATTCCAACAAATTATTTAAGCAATCAAGTGAAATGCAACATACACGTGAGCAAACAAGGCATATAGTTTTTCAGGAACTATATATTGAATGGATTTATGCCCTCCATTCGGGGTTTGGTGATGTGTAATCTCAAAATGAGTAGTTTTAGTTAAGTTATGCTTTCGATCATTACCGCTAAGCATATAAAGTCTACTCGGGTTGAGCCATGCCTCTGGATTCCCGCCAAGCATTGGCTTGATTCCATGTCGCCAAGCAATCGCTTTCGATCATAACCGCCAAGTGTTGCTTTCAACCATGCTACTATCCTTTTCACCCAAGGATAATAACCCCATGCAATGTGACTCACTTCGTGATATGCATGGATCAATTTATTTAAACTATTATAGCATCATTTTTATCATTTTAAAGTGATAATAGAATTTTATATATATCAAGTGCTATACTAAAACAAACAATTACTTACAATCAATTCCCGTCTCGATATTCATAGAATCCTTTCAACAATTTTCACATACATATCAATTTTTCTTTCCTTAATTCTAATGCGACTAAACTGCAAGCACAATCAAGTAAAGCATTTTTAAGGAAATAAACTCACGTTGCCATAGTGGTAAGTCTTCTAAATAGATGAGTCAAACAAACAATCCACTTAGTCGTAATAATCCTCAAGATATGGGTATTTCTCCTCGGGATCACCTAGTCAAGAAAAATACCCGAAATGAGTATTTCTTGATAACTTTCTTGAAATTTGACAAAACTATGTCATAAGAATGTCAAAGTTCGCATAGAAGATAATTCCAATTTTAAATGGTCATAACTTAGTCATTTTAACTCAGAATTGTGCATATAATATACCGATTTCTATCTCTTTGAAAAGATCTATCTATTTCTAAAACTATTTTCATTAACCTAGATCATTTAGGCTCCAAAACGGTGGCGATCAGATCCACCACAAATTTTTCCATCCCAAAAGCATTTTGTTTCAAACATTAAACCATCCAAAAATTGCTTTAATAAATACTTAGTTATCTATATAGTTGAGAAATTCTTTTTTCATAGATATATAGCTCATGTTTCATCCATGCTCAAGTGTTTGTTATCCAACCAAATTTCTTGAGTAAAACAATATTAATTAAAAGTTTAGAAAACCATAGTTTACAAGAAATCCATTTTATAAATCCTTTAAAATGAATATTTTGATTCTTTTGTTTTCAAAGAATTATTTTATGTTTATCTTATTGTTTTTCTTAAAGACTTTTTAATACTATTAGGTTTCTCTGTTTTCCTTTTAGGATTTTTTAATATCGGTGTCACTTTTTTTATTAGTTTTTCTCGGTTTGAAAACTCTCATTCCCTTTTTATGGGGTTTCCTTATATTATGTTTTTATGGAAAACATTTTAGTACCAAAAGTCATCTTCTTTTGGAAAACTAGGTAATATAGAAATGATTAAAAAGCTTTTCAAAACAAGAGTAGCTTTTAAAATTGTAGTGAGTTCTTTCTAAAGTTTTGAAAATAATAAATTTACTTTTGTTAAACCATAGATTCTAAATTTCATATAAAACCATTCTTAGGTGATAAAATCTCCTTTTTGTAAAAGTATAATTGAAACTTAAAGGTTTGGACAACAATCTTTATGGGCATGATTATGAGAAATAATAACAAGCAAAAATAACATATATAATAAATAAAGTCAAGTATTGGGAGTCTTAGCTTCTTCAAGGCTCCCGGGACTAAAAAGTATACTAGTCCCAAAAAAGAAAGAAAAATAAAAGAGAGAAAATTGTTTTGACTTGATTAAGACAAGTCTAAGACTAGATACTAGTCTTAAAACAACATGAAATAAACAAATTGCAAAGAAAGAAGTAAATAAATTGTTTTGCATGAAAGTAAATAAATTACAAGTGAGCTTATATGCTCTAAAGAATATATATATATATATATATATGTGTGTGTGTGTAGATACATAATTATACTTAGTTAAGTATAATAACAATAATAATATGAGCAAGATAAAGTAACAACATAAATATATAAATAGATATTAATGAACAAGAACAATACATGAACATAGTATAGCTTCCATAATATTTAGTTTTTGGAAACTCACACCATGATCATATAAAGTTACATGACATGGGAAAAAGAAATTTGTAAAGAAAATTTTACCTAAAGAGGGTTTTGGAGTATTATGTGTGAATGGGTTTTGTGTATGTAGAAGGGGGTTTGAGAGTATGTTGAGAGAGTTTTTAGGAGTGTATATGGAGAGAGTTTTGAGAGGAGAATTTTAGAGAGATTTGGTAGTGAATTTGTGGGTAGTAAATGTGTGAATGAAGTGAAAGAGGAGGGGAGTATTTATAGGAAAATGATGAGTGAATTTTGGTGTTTTAAATAAAGGAAAAATTAAAAAAAATTGAGTGGGAGAGAGAAGGGGGGCGTCGGCCATCAAAGAAGAGAGGGAAGAGAGAGTTTTATTTTTGTATTTTTGTTGATTAAATATAATAATAAGTAAAGTAGATATGAAATAAAATTATGGGAAATGTAAAAAGCAAACATAATAGTTATATAGAGTGTAAGAATAAGTGTTAGAAAAAGTAGAGATAAATGAAAAGTGTAGAATAGTAATGAATAGTGTAATGTAAAGTAGATATGACTAATAAAGTACCGGTAGTAAGAAAATACACGTATAATTATGATATCTGTTATTTTTACTTACCGAAAAATTATAAAACTGATATTTTTGAAAACCTTATATTTTTAAGAGTCTAACGGTATATCCGGAATATTTTTACTATTTTGAGCCCTGTGACACGTTTTTCAAGAACTGTATCAGTTCGAGTTCAAAAGGATTTGCGGTTTTACTAATTTGATTCTTTTAAGCTTCCTTAATTTATTACAAATTATTCTACATACTAATCTCTTACTTACTTTCTTAGAGTTGCAAACACGGGATTGCCGGACTTAAACTATTACATCTAACTAGGGTTTTGTTGACTTTAGGGTTTCCGGTTTACGTTCCAATTAGGGTTTAAGCTAAACCGATCACAAAACTTTGGAGGTTTACAATTTACCTCTAGAAGAAGGCACTTTTATGACAATAATGAACAAGTTACGAGTTGGAAATGTGGAGCTGGCCACTTTCCAAGATAATACGAGTAGCTAAAGGGTAACTGTTACATGCGTGGTGAGAAAGGGCATATGGTAAGGAATTGCCCAAAACTTAAAGGTATCAAATGCAATTATTGTAAACAAAAAAGGCATTTTCTAAGTTATTGCCCTAAAAGAGATAGAATGTTGGAGGATCAAGTGCACTAGCTACTCTTACAAGAGTTTTTGCAATAAGTGGAGAAGAAGATGCTAAGGATTTCAATGACTTGATAGAAGATTAGTATAATGATGAGACAAACGAGGAAATGGATGCAGAAGAAGAAACTAATGAAGGATTAATGATAGGTATGTAATTCATAACTGTATTTATTAGTTTAAATATGAATCCTATTTTGTGTATATAGAAAGTATTTGATAATTTGCATGGTCGATATGAAAAAACATAGAATTTGAAAGCTTAGGAATAACTTTAGTAATAGTACTATAGGAATGATTCAAGTAAATGGTCAACCAACATATGTTTGTCTGATAAGGAAGCATCTCATTCTTTTCTTAGTCAAAGTTTTGTGATAGGACATGGGGTTAGGATTATTGAAGTCAATACTATCTGGTTAGTTCATTTTACAAAACACAAAGTTGAAGTTTTTAAAAATTTATATAAATATGTGCTGATAAGTTATATTCAACTTCGGTTGCAATTACCAATATAGAAAAGTGTATCTACCGAAGTAACATAGAAGGTATTAGGTCGTATTGCTTAGGGATCATCAACATCTACCATACTCACTTTTTATCAATTATTTAGACAAGTAAAAATTTAGCAAAGAATAACAAAAATAAAAGCTAAAATAGGGTTAATTCTAAAACAAATCTACATGTTTTCAGGGTAAAATTGAGAATATAAGTTTGCAAATGCAAGATAAGACTTAGGATTTGGTTCACCAATTCCTTATCATGTGATTTCTTAACAAACTCAAAAATTTGTTTGTTGGGTGCATTTGCGCTGTCAGACTCATGAAGGTAAGTTGAAGCCTCTCTCAAGGTTAGAAACTCTAGATCTAGATTAGACCACTGGAACCTCTTCTCAAGCTATCAACAATCTAGATCTGCATAAAGTTTAAGAATCATTTATTTAAAAACCTATTTCAACAATTTAAAGACAAGCGACTAAAAGTTTCACTATCCCTCTCTCAAGGTGGTTATGAACAACTTCATTAGTTTCCTACATCTATTTGAAAGAATGATCTCTCAATCTATTCAGTTGAAATCAAACATGGATCTAAAAAGTGCACCATGAATTTAGACTTATGAAGGTAAGTTTGAGCTACTAAATACAAATACCGAGTTAATATTCAATTATAAAGCACATTTGAAATCGCATGAATCAGGATTTGGATTCACAAACCTTAAGTTAAGTTGATTATTTCTCCATAGATGCAAACATGAAGCACAAATTCAAGAGAAATAACATGGAATTAGAAATGAATGTTGCAGATTAAGTTTAGAATCTAGCAATCATAAACAATAGGTTAAAATGATTTTCCCTAGAAAACTTCAAATTCTTTAACAAGAAGAAACAATTCTTTCGCAAAAGATTTCTCTCTCTATTCTATGTTAGTAATTTGTACCATATGCTACACTCCTTATTGGACATCTGTGCACGTTTATTATATGCTATAGACACATAAATCATGAAGATTTTAATCTCTTATGTGACAGATTCTTTATAACGAAATTTTTCCTTATTTTCATGTGCATGTTGTCGAGCCAGCTAATTCGTGATAGCTAAACAGGGTTATTTTTCACGGGTTTGATCCAAGGCTTAAAGTTTGGCTACAATCTAAGTTGTATTCTTTTCTATAGAGGCTTGAATTTTGGCTCGTCTTCAATCGTAGGAAAAATCTAATGCTCGAATTTAGGGTGAGATTAAAGTTATATCATCAAGTCCAGTAATTGATCATCTTGGTGTAAACGAAGCATCATGTTAAAGGCTTGGTTTTGGACGCGACCAGCAACTTTGTCTTGTTTTGCCTTGTAATTTTGCCATGAACAGGTATTTTTTATGGCCTCGATGGAAATCTATCTTTGAACTTTGTCATTATGTTGCTTCGAGCCTAATTTAAAACACTTTGTTTGTTCCTTTCTTGATCCTAGGAGCTGAAAAACTACATTTAAATGGTAAAAGCATTTACTTGTCCTCAAGCAAAACTTTAATTCAGAACCATAAGACAACGCTTCTTGAATAGGAAAATAAATCATGAATCGAATCTAACCAAGTAGAACTTAATGTTCTCTTTCAATTAAGCTTAATCAACTATTTAACTCAGCACTTTATAACTTCAATCAATTCTCACTAAACTCGTGCCAAAGTTACTTCTACTAAATCATTGAACTTATCTAAGTAGATCAGTTTTCACCCTTATTGTTTAATTAAGAAATTCCAAAGCAAAAATTACTCAAAAGATCAAACAAAGTAAGAGGAACTCAATCAAATTTATCCCTTATACTTATAAGTATGGAGTTCTTTAATCATCTCTCTAAGTATCATACTGAAAAATGAAAGCATTCTCATCAGTTTATCCCTTGAATTTTCTTCCTTATTTGTGCTTTCATCTCATTTTCATTCATTACTTATATACCTTGAAGCTGTAGAAGGGAATGTTTTTGCCTTCTGCTTTATTTTTTCCTCTGGAGGGGCTTTTGCCCCCATCTTTTCATTTTTCTTTCAAGATTAGATTCATGGCTTATTTAAAATTGATAGAGGAGTCAAGAAATTACTCTTCGGAGAGACCAATCCCTTTCCATTTTAACCCTATGCGCATGATCATTTTCATTTTCATTTTTAATTTTAATTTTAATTTTAACATAAAGCATAAGGAAAAATCATCAAGTTACAAACATCCTTTCAACCTTCATCAAAGACTGTAAAGCTCTTAAAATGACTAGATTGAAAAGCATACGGATTATTTAAGCTTTTAAAAATCAGTTAAATAACCTTACTAGGGACCTTAAACTAATCCAACTCTAAAATTCTAGATTAAATAATAAGTAAAACTACTCACATGGATATTTATAAGGTGATTTAAAACATAGTAAAGTTAAATCAATCATGGGAAGATGTTGTTCAAAATTAGTTCAATTGAGTTATTTAGTGAGTTTAGTCTCAAATTTTTGGTCAAATTTTAGCCATTTCATTATTTTCCTATGATTTGTGGAGAAAAATGATCATTTAAAGTATAGTTACTCTATTATTGACATATTATTATTATTCTCAACCCTTCTTGCTTAATTCCCTTCCCCCACATTTAAGATGAACATTGTCCTCAATGTCTTAAAACATGACAAGCAAGTAAAGGAATATTATCAATTAAAAGCAATAAGCAAGGTTTAAAAGTTAGAAGTTTTAAGAACACTTCTCTATTTTGGATCGAAGGTTGAAGTCAGACTGGAGATCGTGAGTTTTGTTACCTTCTTGATTAAAGTTGTTTAAAGACTATGGTAGATAAGGCAAAACATTAGCAGCAAACCACTGGCTTGATTAAGGTTGTGGCTTAAAATTGGACAAAAATTATCTAAGTTGTTATCTACTTAAGCTATGTTTAGCTAACTTAACTTTGGAACCTGCATTAAATCAAATTTAATCTACCATAAAGAATCATATATATGCAAAGAATATTGAATAGAAGAATATAAAGAATAATGAATCAAAGAATCTAAACTAAGCCATTTAAAGAATAAAGAATTTATACACTAAAAGAATAAAAGACATCAAAGAATATAAACAAATATTCACAAAATTGAAAGTAACTTTAAGAAATGTCATCCATGAATTTAAAGTTTTCATTCTTCATCCCTAAGCCAATATTTCCAACCATAGTTTCATTCTTTCCTTTTACTTCTACCAGATCTACCACTTCTTCTAGCTTTACTACCATCACCAGTTCTACCACCACCACCCCTAGGTGCTCTGGCTCTTCTACTAGGTTGTCTTCTCCTAGGGGGTGGTGTTTGTCATCAAGTTGGAGCTCGTGTTCTTTGGTCAGCTTGTCCCTTTCTTATTTGTATATCCCCTATGGGTATGTTTTCAGTAGTTTTGCCCTTAAACCTTCTTTTTGTTGCCTTCTTTGAAGCACCAGCCCCCTTCTTCCTTTCTTCTTCCTCTATTCTGCAGATTTCAACTTGTTCATATGCTTCTCTTTCATTTATTCCTTCATCAAGCTGTCTTTGTAACTGTAGGGTACAAGAAAGTCATTCTTCTATTGTTCTCCCTCAGTATTTTGCATATAAACTCTTATCTACTCTACTTGCCTTGCTTGATAATCCACTTCTCCTCTCTCCTTCTCCTCCTCCAGCTGCGTCTTTCTTTCGTATTGTTAGGCAAGTTCACTTTGCTTAATTCTTTGTTTCCTAGCTGCTCTAATAGCTAGGAGCTCCTCTTAAGTTTTCCTTGCCCACTAGTTGAAGCCTTCTTTCTTGCCACCATCAACACTAACACTCTCCACCCTGGTTAATTGTTGAGTCTATTATAGATGGGTTTTGTTGAGTGGTGGTTGAGATTGTGACTGTGTTGGGAGGTCTTCTTCTTCTTCTAAAGCTGTCTGGGGTGTTGGCACTTTAAGGTTGGCTTTCTTGTTTTTTCTCATTTAGGTAAGATCATTTTCATCTTCTTTACTTCTCCTACTGGAGAGGGTAAAGTGACTTTCTTCTTCATTTGCTTTTTCTTCTACTACTCCTTCTAACATTTTGGCTGCTAAAGCCAAGCGATGTGCCAATGCAGCATCGGAAAGCCTTTATTTTCTCTTCATATCTTTCTCTTTTCTTTCCTCAAGATCCGCTACTAATTTTCTATCATAGGCCTCTTGCTTAGCCTTTTTCTTCAACCTCTCTTGCATTTCTGCATCTATCTTATGCCTCAAATATTTAACTTCAATAGTCAATTTTTCTATATGCCTATCAATGTCTTAAGCTGCTTGAAGTTGGTCAACTTCCTCCAGGGGCTCAACGTTAAGGTCAATGCCACTAGGAACTATGGCATTACCTTCTTCTTCTATAGGAGCAGTGGAGGCTTCTTCTACTGGAGGGACGTAGGGGACTATTTGCCATTCTTTACAGGCCCTATCTTACATAAACTAAAAGATATCTACAAAAATTTCTTTAAAGATGGTGGCATCTTCTTTATTTCCTTCTTTTATTTTCTCTTCTTCTTCATCAATACTATTTATATCTCCAGCCTCAAAGTTGTATCTCCTGTAGTTCTTGAGGGTTCTTTTCTCAACACATCCTTTGACCTTCTTAGATTTCTTCTTAATTGGTGGATTCATGGGTTAAGGTGAGGGAATAGGTCTTCCCTCCTCTTCTTCTTGTTATGGCTGGGGTATTGATTTTGATGTTGGTTCTAGAGCTTCATTGGAGGTGATTGGTTGCCTAACCCTCTCATAGAAAACTGTATTGAAGGGCTCTCTTAGAGAGACATTACTTACAATAGTTGCTGCTCCCTCTACAACTATCTTGAAAATGCTACTGCGTATTGTTTCAAGAAGTTCCTCCCCTGCTTCTAGATTTTCCTGTTGTTTGTCATCATATATAGATTCCTTAGCTGCTTTATTAAGATCAATGCCACCTCTGCTGCTATCATTATTAACTTCTTCTTCCCTACCCATTTTAGCAATTGCATCATCTTTACCTATCAATGCCACCTCTGCTGCTATCATTATTAACTTCATCTTCCCTACCCATTACAACAATTGCATCATCTTCACCCTTTTTAGCTCCAGCAATTGAAGAGACATTTCTTACCCCTTTATCTAGCTTCAAGGAGTCATAATGTTCATTAGAAGATTCATCTTGAATAATTAGCTTCCTCCTCTTCTTCTTTTTTAACCTCTTGGTCCTTTTGAAGGTTTTGGTCAAAGGTTTCACTTTAAGGATAAGAGCTAGAATAGTTTTAGGGGTAGGATCTAGAATGGGAGAGCCATGTTGCGATAAAGGTGAGACATGTGTTTGGCAATGGCTTCATTGTCCTCACTTGGGTAGTGAGCAGGCAACTCAGCCATTGGTTCAAGAATAGGTGGTTGTGTTTGGGTCGTGGTGTATGGGTAGGTTTAGTGTATGGTGGTGGTCGTGTTTGGGTGATATAAATTAATTCCTTTATCAAAGTTATTATAGGCTTTTTTACTTTGATGAAATGATTTCATGAATAAATTAGTTATTCCTTATGTTATTAAAGTATGTGATTTTAATAGTAAAACCATAAGGCAAGAAATAACTTTATTCTAAATTATCCTTAATCATTCATTATATGGAATAATAATGAATTAAGACTAGTATGTTAGCTGAATGATCATCATGTTTTACTAATCATGGATATGAGATATCGATTCAACACATAGATACATGTAAGAGTACATTGTATTGGAATGACCAAATATGATAGTATTATATGGATCAATATGATAAGTATTTCTCATTACATTATTATTTTAGCCCTTAGACTTAATAGCACCATGGATTCCTACATATCAAGTTTCATGTTTTAATTCAATTCTTCATAATCTTTAATTGAGTAATTATAAGACTTTTCTTGGACATGGAATAAGTTATGTGGAAGAATGTGAGTGTTCGTGAAGGAATTTGTTCCTCTCATTAATTTGAGAGATATATCTTTTGAGCCTCTTGATGAGTAAGATTGGGAAATGCATGGCCGTACTCGAATGAATGGGTAAGGAGTTATCAATGTCATTTGTTTAAGTCAGTCAGACTCTAGATTCAAGAAATATGTGATTAAACAATATAAGAGTGTATTAATCCACACCTTATGTTTAATCATATGATATCATGTAAAGAAGGACTAAATAACTAATTGTTTAATAGGTAAAGTCGGATCACCGACATTTACTTAATTTGGATAGGCATAATATCTTGCTAGAGACCAATTATGTCTCGTAGGTCTAAAAAGTGTTTAGGGCCCACTACCAAAATTAAATGAACCTATAGGGTTACACACAAATGAATGAGCTTAAACGATCTTGGACTTATTTTGAATAAATCCAGCAAATAAATTTGTTTATTAATCTTAATTTGTTAAGAATAATAAATAATTATAATTTGTTAAGAACGGTAATATATAATCTGTAATTGGATTAAGGATTCTTATGTTCATACCCTAATAAGATTAGGGGCATTAATGTCATTATTAAAAGGAATATCAACATTAGTATAAATAGAATATAAGAGGTCCTTATTAGGGTTAATGACATGTGCTATCAATATTAGAGCCGCAGAGAAACTCTGTAAACCCAAAAAGAAAACATGAGAGTCATGAGTTCTCGATTTGATCTAGAAACGTTCTAGATAGTACTAGCATGCAAAAGGATCTTTTAAGGCATGCTCATTCGTGTGCATACTGTAGGTGCCTATAGATATGATCTACCGTTTTATTAAATATTCGAATTAAGATATAATATAATTCAAATTAAACACCTTTTTGTTTTAATCTAATAAAAAACACTAGGACACTGGTTTTAGGGTTTTTCAAATTTAAAATTTCGCTACAAATTTTTTTATTTTATATCATGAAAACCTAACAATAGTGGCGATAATATGTGTGTAGTGGGTGGTGGGGAGGGTATGTATGTGAAAGGTGAGGGTGGCCTGACTTCATTATCGTCATCATCATCATCATGGTTTGACTCAATCAAGGCACAGGTGATGGTGATTTGGATTGTTTGGGTGGTTGAGAACCATGAGTGAGCATTTACATTAGCTTCCTCATGTTTTCCTTCAGGTTACTCATATCTTCATCATACCTTTTCTTAAAGGTAGCTAGCTTCCCCTTCATATCTTTCACTTCAACTTCTAACTTGTGGAAGCTAGCTGCAGAGTACTAGGATAGAGCTTCTAATGCAAGTAACATAAACATAACAGGTAGGTCCCCCTTGTTGCCTCAAATGCAACAACTGGCTCTTGCTCAGGTTCCATAGTTTCTTGAGTGTTTGCAGCAGGTGCTTGTCTTTTTGCTAATACAATAGCAGCTTGAGTTCATACTTGTACTATTTTCCAGTCCTTGAAAAATTTCTTATTCAACTTCTTGGATTTGCACACTAAATTTGTAGGCCTTATCTTGGCCATAACTCCAAATTTTTCAAAATTTTCGTAATCATCCCTCCAAAGTATATGCCTTTTCCTTGCATACTTGCTTGATGTCTAATTCTCTAAGCTACCATTACGCCAACATTAATCCTCTTATTTCTCATCATACTATAGAAGTGATGGAGTTCAGCTTTAGCTATTGTTGCTACTCTCTCTATCTTGGAGAAAATGCTCCTAGTGAGCATGTAATGCAATATCTTTACACTCTTCTTTTTAAAACAAAAGCCAGTAGTCTCAGAGGGGCAAAATTTTCCATCAATCTCTTCTACCTCAAACTACTTCAAATCTTCCTCTAATATTTCAATAGGCAGAGTTATGACCTCCTCTCCATACAAATCTTCATCTTCATCATATAACCCCATAGCAGCTATAAACTGCCTCATCATGACAATCCTATATTCTCCAAAAGCATAAAAGCTCACATTATCATCCATATTTGGCACTTGCACTCTAGTCTTAAGGCTTGCCATGAATGCTAAAGTAACTTCACCATAAGCTTCGTCATTGATCTTAAACAATCTTCCCTAAGCTTGGTGATTGACTTGCTCGGTATGGTGTTGCGTTGGTTGGATATGATTATAAAAACCGCATAAAAGACCATGAAGTTAAAGTTTTCAAAATTTATAAAACTAATCAATTCTGTCCTACTTCAGTTAGCAACTACAAACATTAAGTTAATACACCTACCTAAGTAGCATAGAAAGAATTAGGTTGTATTCCAAGGGAACAGTGGCATCTATCATACTCACATTTAATTCATTATCTAGCTAAAGAGAAAAAAAAAAAAACTTAGAAAGCCATAATAAAAACAGAAGCTATGCTAATGTTAATGACATTCACAAACGTTTCCAAGGAAAAATTAGGGATTGGTTTACAACAATGCAAGACGATAACCCAAGATTTGCTTCACCAACTCCTTATCATATGATTTCTTCACAAAACTCAAAGAGAGATGTATACTAAAGAATTTGCACTATCGGATTCACTTGAGTAAACTAAAGCCTCTCTCAAGATCAGTAGTTCTAGATCTAGATGCTAGATCTACATAAAACTTAATAATCCTTTATTTTTAAAACCAACTCAATGAATTTCAAAACAACCGACAGAATGTTTCATCATCCCTCTCTCAAGTTAATTTTAGGGTCAACTCCATTAGTAGCCATGAATCTATCCAAAAGAATGATCTCCCAACTTATTCCATTGAAATCAAACATGAATCTAATAGGAACACCTCGCAATTAGACCCATGAACATAAAATCAAGCTACTAATTACAAATATCTAGTCAATATTTAATTGAAAGTGCATTTAAAATCACATGAATCGGGATTTAGATTCACAAACCCTAAGTTGTGGGAGATTATTTCTCCATGGATTTAGAAATTAAGAACAAATTTTGAAGAAATAATATGAAATTATTGGAGAATATTACAATAAAGAATAGAGTTCTGCAAAAATTACAAATAATGATTTAAAATGACTTTACCTAGAAAACCTCGTGACTTCTAAAGTAAGAAGAAATGGGTTCTTTCGCCTTAGAATTCTCTCTCTCTGTCTCTATTCTATGTTAATGAAAATTTCTTACATATACTACACTTTGTTGATCGCATGCCTCTGCACACTTATTTATAGGCTCAGGGCACAGAAATCATGACAATTTTATTACTGACATGGCAGATTCTTTAATAATAGAATTCATTTTTTTCTTCACGCATGTGTCTATATCGCTTGCTCACATATTCGCTTGTCATGGGATAGGTCGAGTGCTCGAGTATTGCATTGAATTCATGGCTCGACCTCAGCTTTAAGCATTCTGTAAAAAATGCACGAGTTTTTTGTCCATCTTTCCATCGAGGGGTAAATTGAGGATGTTTATGGCTCGAGACTTGAGGCACGACTTAAGTTAAACAAAGGTATGGTCTTCATCTAGCAACTATGGTGGGTTAGATTTAGGGCGTGACGTTAAGACATGATAGAAGCTGTTTTCAAGTTCAGGCTTGATCACCTCAGAACACATGTCGTGGGCCACGTTGAGGGCTTGATGTAAGGCACGACAAACAAATTTTGCCGTGTTTTGCCTTAATATTTTGACCACAACCAGTGTTTTTTCAAGGCTTGATAGTACTGTCTTTGAAGTTTTGCTCCAAATCAGATTCCAAACACTTCAATTCTTCTTCTTTTGATTCAAGGAGCTGAGAAACAACAATTAAACATTAAAAGCACTAGATTCATAAGAATTTAATAAAAAAATGCATCAAATTAAGCCTAAATTCCTATGAATATACTAAAGTAAAATGGACTTATCACTTGGTCCTCAAAGAATCCCCTAAATTCAGCCTCCATCCCATAACTCCGTACAACTTCCTATTCCATCACAATATTGGCGGCACTTTGTTTCTTAACTAAGAAAATCTTAAAATTTTCAACATCTTCGGCATTTAGTCTTACAAGAAGTTGTGGACAGGTACTTGCATAGGGGCTGTTGATTCAACTCTAGCCCTTTCGGATTGTTTTTGGGGTTATGTTTGTGATCTTTTAGGTGGCATTTCTATAAAAATAAAACAAATAGAATAAGTATTAGATTCGAAATTTATTACAAATGAAAGAATTTTTGCCTTAAATTTATCGACTAAACCTAATACAAAGTTGTTACATTTACTCAAAGAAATAAACTCAGGGCTTAACCATTTTTCTTAAAGAATTTTAGGTTAATTTTAACCACATTCTTGTTTTCAAACTTCATGTTATTATTTTTACAAGAAGAAATAAACCTAAAAACAACTTGATAACTCCTAACTTCATTTCAAACTTCTTTGAAGATTAAAATCTCATTAAGGATTGGCAAATTTATTGGGAAAAAATGTCACAATTTGTAAGAAACAAAGTCTATTAAACTTATTTAGATAATCAAAGGAAGCTACTTTACATCAATTGACCATTTCACATCTAACTTTGTATACTTTTGAAACCCAAAAAATATGAAAATTAACCTAGTATTTGTACTCATATAAACTAGCAAAAGTAAATAAAAAGTAAAGAAATGAACTTACCTTACTTATTTGATGCAAGAAATGTTGAAAAGGAATGATTTTTATCAAGCTCGTAAGTGAAGGTGTATCTAGGGTGTTGAGAGCATTTATTGGATTTGTTAGACTTTTTGAATGAAGCAATGAACAAGAGGGAAGCAATAGTATTGTGCTTTTATTTTGATCGAGTTGCAAGTTCAATCGTGGGTGCAATTTAGAATGTGGTTACTTATTATTAAAAAGAATCCAAGAATCGAGGCTTTTATTTAAGTCATGACTAATGTTTAAAGAATAAAGAATTAAAAAAATAAAAGAATAAAGGTATCGAGCCCTCGATCGTGAGCTCAATTTATTAAACCTACAATAAAGAATACAAAGTCATGGCCTTTATTAAGTCATAGCTAAAATAATAAAGAATTGAAGAAAAAGACAACCGCGGTCACAATTGCAGGCTCGATTGAAGCCATAATTTAAGATAGTGAACAAAATTTATTCTTCTCTTATGAACCACAGGTTGGCTCGTGGCCAAAAGATGGATTTAAAAAAAAAAAAAAAAACTTCAAAACAATCTTCAAAGCACAAAATGCAGCATATAAATGCAATTGTTTCTGTCATTCATATCTCAAACATAGAATTTAACTAAAACATCATTCATAAACTTCAAAATCATCATCTATATTCACACAAATTAGTCAAAACATCAGATTAGGTTCTCAACAAAACCTGTTAAAAGTCTTTACAAAATTTCATCGTTTATAAAACAAACAAAAAAAAACTTTCTTCAAGTTTAACAACTCTTAAAAACACAGGTCTTTCACTTTTGAAAATAAACAAAAAGAAAGGTAGGATGAATCATCCTAGGAGTCTTTCTTTTTCAATTCTTGGCTTGATCTTATGGGTTTGCTTATGTATTGGTAGGTAAAGATCCTTGAGGTCTTATTAAAAGGAGTTTCGAAATTTGACCTATTTGTGTCTCCTGGTTATGAATTACAGTTGAATGATTTCTCAATGTGGTATCAATGGTCTATAGCCTAGCTTTAGAGGCTTTAATGAATTGAGGAATTAATTCCTCCATGGAAAACTTGTTACCCTAGGAGACATTTGACCCTTGACCCTGTTGTTCTTGAAAGTTTGGTGGGTTAAAGCCAAATTGTTAGAAGTTGTTATTGCTCCACCTAAAATTTGGATGGTTTCTCTAGCTAGTGTTATATGTATTACCGTAGGGGTCATTCTTTGGTCCATTAAAATTGTTCACAGACTCCATATTTTCAGAAGTCATGCCCTCAACATTCTTTCTAAAGCTACCATCTGTCATGTTCACTTGGCTAGTACCAATGGTCATACTATTCACCTTCCTAGTCAAGGATTCTATTTTGGAGGTCAAATTTATTACCACATCAAGCTCAAAAACTCATCTAGTCTTTTCTTTCTTAGCTCTCACAAACGACCATTGATAGTGGTTATTGGTCATATCCTCAAAAAGGTTCAAACATTCATCAGGGGATTTCTTATTCAAGCTACCTCCTATTGCTGCATCAATAAGCTGCCTAGTGCTATAATTAAGCCCATTGTAAAAAGTTTGGACTTAGGTCCATTTAGGAAGTCCATGATGTGGGCACCTACCTAGCAACTCTTTTTACCTTTCAAAAACTTTATAGAGAGTCTTATGTTCCAACTAGTGGAATGAAGAGATGTCGGCTCTCAACTTTACAGTTTTGGAGGGTCGTAAAAATTTTCTTATAAAATTTTTAGTCATTTGTTGCCAGGTGGTTATAGATTGTCTAGACAAACTATTGAGCCACGTCTTTGCATTACCCCTTAGAGGGAAAGGAAACAATTTTAATCTAATGGCATCATCAAAGGCTCCATTGATTTTGGAAGTATCACAAATTTCTAAAAATTGTAGGAGGTGAGTGTTTGGGTCCTCATTTTGTAATCCATCAGATTGAACATACTATTGAACCATTTGGATCTCATTTGGTTTTATTTTGAAGTTAATAGCTGCCACCTTGAGCCTTGCTATACTAGTGTTGGCTCTATCAAGGGTAGGCCTAAAAAAATCTATCATTGTTCTGGGTGGGTTGACTCTATTAGGTTCAAACTCTTCCTACTCCGCTCATCCGTCATTCTTTGGGTCAGTTCTATTTTACATATCCTCTATAAATAGCCTTTATTCTTCCCTAGCTACTCTTCTTGATATTCTGCCTATTCGCTAGGGCTCTAGAATAAAGGGAAACAATGAGTGAGATTGACTCCTAGTCATAATCCTATATTTTTATTATGAAATAATTAGTTATACTATAACATACCTATTTCACAATAAAACAGGACAATAGCTATATTACAACAATAGGGCTAAAATATAACAGTAGCATCTACATACAGACAAAGAATTAAAGAATTGTGTAGAAGATAAAACTAAACGAACATGACTATATAAGAGAAACTATAAAAAGAAAACTATACAAGCATATTTACAAACAGAAAGGGGTATGCACAACAAAAAGCTATAAACAGAACAAAATATATACTCAAATATTTACATATATATAGAGAAACAACAAGAATATTTACATAAGCAAAAAAAAAAAGAAAAAGAAAAAGAAAAGTTAGTACCATATACAAAAATATTTACATAAAGAAAATAAAACAAAATTTACAGAAAAAGAAAAAGAATATATACAAGAAAAATAAAAAACAAACAGAAAGCAAAAAAAAAAAAGTATTTACATTGTTCATAGGTTTAGCGACTAGGCTAATAGATTCTTAGCTTTCGAGTAGTGATATGTCAAGCTTCATTTTCATGAATTCAACACCGATCCTCTATAACGGCACCAGAAAACTTAGTTGGTTCATGTTGCAAAACAAGAAGTTGAGGTTTTAAGAAATTTATATAAATATGTGCTAATAAGTTCTATTCAACTTCGGTTACAATCACTAATATAGGTAAACGCACTTATCAAAGTAGCATAGAAAGTATTAAGCCGTATTCCTTAGGGATTGTCATCATCTACTGTACTAACTTTTTATTTATTATCCAGCTAAAGAAAAATTTAGCAAAGCATAACAAAAGCAAAAGCTAAACTAGGGTTAATGTTAAAACAAATATACTTATTTTCAGGGTAAAATTAAGAATATAAGTTTATAAATGCAAGCAAAAACTTAGGATTTACTTCATTAATTCCATATCATGTGATTTCTTAACAAACTCAAAAAGTTGTTTGCGGGGTGTGTTTGCATTGTTAGACTCATGAATGTAAGTTGAAGCCTCTCTTAAGGTCAGAAACTCTAGATCTAGATCAGAACACCGGAATCTCTTCTCAAGCTATCAATGATTTATATCTACATAAAGTTTAAGAATCCTTTATTTAAAAACCTATTCTGACAATTTGAAAACAAATGGAAAAAGGTTTCACCATTCCTCTCTCAAGGTGATTATGAGTAACTCCATTAGTAGCATAGATCTAATCAAAAGAATGATCTCTCGATCTATTCGATTGAAATCAAACGTGGATCTAAAAAGTGTACCACACATTTAGACCCATAAATTTAAGTTTGAGCTACTAAATGCAAATACCCAATCAATATTCTATTATAAAGTGCATTTAAAATCACATGAATCAGAATTTGGATTCACAAACCTTAAGTTAAGTTGATTATTTCTCCATAGATGCAAACATTAAGTGTAGATTCAAGAGAAATAATATGGAATTAAAAATGAATATTGCAAATTAAGTTTAGAATCTAACAATTACAAACTATAGGTTAAAATGATTTTACCTAGAAAACTTCGAATACTTTAACAAGAAGAAACAATGCGTTCGCTACATATTTATCTCTCTTTCTATGTTAGTAATTTGTTACATATGGTACACTCCTTATTATATATTTGTGCACGTTTATTTATAGGCTATGAGAACATAAATCATGAAGATTTTATTTACTAATGTGGCAGATTCTTTATAACAAAATTCATCCTTATTTTCATGCGTGCATAATTGAGCTAGCTAAATCATGACAACTAGACAGGGTCCCTTTTCGCGGGTTTGATCCAACGCTCGAAGTTTAATGAAGTCTAAGCTGTATTCTTTTCTTCAAAGGCTCGAATTTTGGCTCAACTTCAATCATGAGTAAAATCTAGTGCTCGACTTTAGGGCACGAGTGAAGCTATATCATGAAGTTCAATGCTCAATCATCTTAATGTAAACTGAGGGTCATCTCAAGGGCTTGGTTTTGGGTGCAACTGGCACCTTTGCCTTGTTTTGTCTTGTAATTTTGCTCTTGATAGGCATTTTTATGGCCTCAATGGAAATTTTTATTTGAACTTTGTTGTTATTTTGCTCCAAATTTGATCTAAAACACTTCGTTTTTTTTCTTTTTGTTGATCTTAGGAGCTGAAAACAATATTTAAATAGTAAAAGCACAAAATTCATAGGAACTTATCTGAAAAAGGATCAAATCAAGCTTAAATTCCTATGAATAGAATAGAGTATAGCAGATTTATCACTATCTATAGAATAAAAACTCCCATAGGAGATGATGTAACAACTTGACAAATGGTGGATAATGGACAATTTGAAATTCAAGGAAAAGAATTTCCTATTAACTTGATAGTATTGCCTATGCAAAGATGTGATGTCATAGTAGGAATAGATTGGTTGTCCACACATAAGGCAAATGTGGATTGTCAAAATACGAGTATCATGTTGGATAATGGAAAATACTTATATAAAGGGAAGAGTAGTAAAGGAAGAACTAAATGACTATTGGTTATTAGAGTTTATGAAGATATTTTAGAAACAGAAGCAAATTGGAAATATTGTTAGATATATATAGTTGAACCAAAGAAGGAAAGCCCTAAAATATCAAATATATCGGTAATTTGTGAATTCCCAAACATATTTTTGGATGATTTACCTAGGTTAGCCCTAAACCGGGATTTGGACTTCACAATTGATTTAGTGCCAAGAATAGAACGAATCTCCAAGGCAACGTATAGAATGGCACCTGTAGAATTAAAAGAGTTGAAAAGGCCATTTCAGGAACTTTTGGATAAGGTTTTTCTTCGACCAAGTGTTTCTCCATGGGAAGCTCTAGTACTGTTTGTGAAAAAGAAGGATGGCATCCTATGGTTATGCATTGATTATAGAGAGATTAACAAAGTGACCATTAAGAATAAGTATCCATTGCAAAGGATAGATGATTTGCTTGATCAATTACAAGGAGCAATAGTCTTTTCTCGAATTGATCTTAGATCAGGGTACCATCAACTTTGAGTTAAGACTGAAGATGTTGCTAATATCGCATATAAGATACAGTATGGGCATTATGGATTTTTGGTTATACCATTTGGATTAACTAATACCCCTGCAGTATTTATGGATTTAATATATCATCCATTTTTTGGATAAATTTGTGGTAGTATTTATTGATGATATTTTGATATATTCAAACAATAAAAAAGAACTTGCAGAACAATTGTGTTTGGCATTACAGAAACTAAGATAGAATAAGTTATATGCCGACTGGTTAGAGAAGATATCATTCTTAAGGCGTATAGATTCAATAGAAGGAATCATTATGGATCCAGGGAAGGTGAAAGTGATAACAAAATGGAAACAACTAACCACATTTATAGAAGTTCGGAGTTTCTTAGACTTAGTAAATTATTGTTGTCGATTTATAAAGGACTTCTCAAAGTTAGCAAGGCCTTTAACACAATTCACGCAAAAAGATGTAAAATTGGAATGGAATGAAGATTGTGAAAGGGGTTTACAAGAGATTAAGAATTGGTTGCAGCTTTAGTTTTGGTTCTGGTTTTGGTTTTTCTTGACCTAAACAAGCCTTACAGGGTATATAGCGATGCTTCTCATAGTGGACTGGGATGTGTTTTGATGTAAGATGGAAATGTCATAGCATACGCATCAAGACAATTACAACCACATGAAAGAAATTACTCAACCTATGATCTTGAGCTAGCAAATGTGGTGATTGCACTAAAAAATTTGGAGACATTATTTGTATGGATAACATTGCAAGATATACACTGATCATAAAAGTTTAAAGTACTTTTTCACACAAAAGGAGTTGAATTTGTGACAATGGAGATTGTTATAATAATTAAAGATTATGACTTGACAACTAATTACCATCCTAGAAAGGTAAATGTAGTGGCGAATGCTCTTAGTCATAAAAGTTATGAGCAAGTGGCTTCCGTACTCATGTCTTAACAAGAGTTGATTCGAGAGTTTGAGAAGTTGAGGATAGAGTTCCAATGATATGAATCGAAGGTACAATTGATGGATTTAGTGGTTCAGCCAACGTTATTGAAAAGACTTAAGCAACAAGAAGTTGAAGATGAGGAGTTAAAATTATTTAGGGAAAAGTTGGATCATGAAGGAATACCTGACTTCAAAATAAATGAATTCGGTATTTTAAAGTTTGAAGGAAGAATTTGTGTACCCCTGAATTTTGACCTAAAGAAAGAATTTATGGATGAAGCGCATCATTCAGGATATACATTGCATCTAGGGGGGAACAGAATGTATCAAGATTTGAAATCAACATTTTGGTGGAATGGTATGAAAAAGGATGTGGCAAAGTATGTGTCTGAGTGCACAACTTGTCAATAAGTTAAAGCTAAGCACCAAAGACCACGTGGCATGTTACAATCTTTGGAGATTGCACAGTATGGGATCACATTACAATGGACTTTGTAGTGGCATTGCCAACGACTCAAGCAAGTCATGACTCAATTTGGGTGATTGTGGATAGATTGACTAAAAGTGCTCATTTTCTACAATTTTGAACTAGATGTTCTCTAGAAAAGATGGCAAAATTATATATCCAAGAGATTGTTCGATTACATGGAATACCAATTAGTATTGTTTCGGGTCGAGATACTAGGTTTGTATCTAAATTTTGGGAAAATTTACATAAGGCTTTAGGCACTAAGTTAAAATTTAGTACTACATACCATCCTCAAATTGATGGACAAATAGAGAGAACCATACAAACTTTGGAAGATATTTTACGAGCATGTGTATTGGAGTTTGGTCGAGATTGGAATAACCATTTGCCATTGGTTTAATTTGCATATAATAATAGCTATCAAGCTACTATACAAATGGCACCATATGAGGCATTATATGGTAAAAAATATCACCTTTATATTGGGATAGTGAAGAGCATGCAATACTTATACCTAATCTAATATCTCAAATGGATGAAAAAGTCAAGATTATACGTCAAAAGATGAAAGAGGCCCAAGATCAGTATAAAAGTTGGGTAGATATGAAATAAAGACCCTTAAAGTTTGAAGTAGGGGATCATGTGTATGTGAAGATAAGTCCATTTGAAGAGCTTATATATTTTGGGACGAAAGGAAAATTGAATCCATGATATATATTGGACCCTTTGAAGTGATAGAAAAAGTGGGTGAAGTGGCATATAAGATTGCATTACCACCCAACTTATCTGGGTATCATGATGTATTTCATGTTTCCATGTTGAGGAAGTTTGTGAAAAATCCAAATGCAATGGTAGAATTTGAACCTATGAAAATTCAAGAGAATTATACATTCGAGGAAATGCCTACTGGGATATTGGAGACTCGAGTTAAAAAATTAAGAAACAAGGAGTTCGAATATATTAAAGTGCACGGTAACCGAAGGTTGCAATAGAAGAGAAATATCCATGGTTCTTTTATATTATAGGTTAGTAGCACTCTTTAATTAATAATAAACAAAACAATAGCAGATGACCTATTGACTTTTGATAAATGTGTTAGCACCTCTAATTTTAAGATGATTTGGACTCTTTCAATTGATATTTTAAGTGAAAATCATTAAGGATTGGTGCTTCATTGATTACTTTGTTGATTTTAGGCAATATGGAGCTCATCATAAAGAAACAACATGAAATCGACAAGAAAAAGAATAAGTTTGGAGAAACATGGAGCCAAATGGGCCTGTTTAGAAGGACATATCATGTTAGAGAGGAAACAGAAGGCCAAACGGTCCCCCATATGGGTCGTTTGAGAGGCTATTTGGCGTCGATGTAGAGGCAGTGAGTGAAACAGCCTCCCAAATGGGGTTGTTTGAAGGCGTGTTGTCACGCCCCGAGAGTACCCTAGTAGTAGCAAACAAGCCACACTTAAATACTATCACTAGATTGCCTTTGGAGAGTGACATATTTTTCAAACAATAAGATCTTTTAGTTGCTTTGATAAGAAAGGATAAATACATGTAAGATATAAATTAGTAAATAACTGTCATCACAAGTAACAGGTATCATAAAGATATTACAGAGCATATAATTCTTCCGAAAATCTTCAAATACATAACAGATAATCCATAAACTAACTAATATATACTAGGGATCATAGAAAACAACTTATCCCGATTTGACCCATGAGCATCCAGCTCATAAACTCTTACTGGGGCCATACTCCTAGATGTAACTAGCCATGTCATAGAGTACACCCCAAATGTCTTTAGGAGTATGAGCGAAACCATGGGTTTAGTGAATAACCTGACATATTACATATCAAACAAGTTTATTAACAAATCATATGTAATGGAATTAATCAAACATATACTCAAATACAAGCTTGGATAATCTAGAATCCAGACAGGAAAAAGATTTACGCCCTCTTTTTAGGTTGAAGAACAATTACTTTATGACCCAGCTGCCTAGAAAAGACTAAGTTTATAGGAAAATCAACGATTTCTCGTCTTATGGTTATCACTTTTAGCTTAATGATGTTTTAACTGACTATTTCCTGTATCAATTCTTAGAAACTCTCTAAGTATTAATCATTTCAAAGTGATACTACAGGCGGCGTTCTTCGTTGCCACTTAGTTCCCATAGAGCCCACGGAACAAAGAAAGCCTTGGAAGAACTAACATCTTAGAAAAACCAAGCATTAACAGAGATCCGAAATATCAATATGTAGTAGGCTATCACCCTTTCTGTATATGCAATAATGCAGTCCGTGTATGCATGAATGTGTTAATTACAAGCCAATAATTCTTAATCAAACTTAGGGTGTCCAAACATTACATATACGGCTTATAACATGCTTATCAAAGTCATCAAACTATCACTATTATTACTTTCGTTATCATAGATTAGCAATCATCCAATCAGATAACAACACATTTCAACTATAACACCAGAACAATCATATTATTATCGTTGCATTACATATTCAACTAATTACGAGCACAAATAGTATAATATGACTGAGTTACTCACCTGCTCATTTGGATAGTCATAATAATCAGCTAGAAAGTCTTCTATAGATTCAAAATCACCTATTGAGATTAATAAAATATTCATCAATAAAACATAAATTATAGAACTAAACTCTTATGGGTGTCTAAGTGTCCTATATTGTTATTTGGTTTTGTTCCTATCATTTTATAGGTCCTTTAATGGTCTTATGGTAACAATTATTATTTAATGTTTTATTTTCATTTTGCTTTTCTTGATCTTGTTGGATATTTATATATTTTTATTGGGTAGTTGTAGAAGTTGTATTCAATAGATTGATATTTTTATCATTACTATTATCGCTATTTTTATATCGTTTTTTTAATTAACATATTAGGGTAACTAGTATTTATTTCTTATTATTTAGTTTCGTTGTGTTTCTTTTAATCTATTTCATATAATTATTTGGTCATTTTTAGATATCACATTATTCATAAATTTAGCTTATTTAGATTTCCATTCTTATATATTTATCTATATAAACAAATATTTAACAATTATAGTTACTAATAACACTAATATTTTCCTATAACTCTTAGGGTTTAATAATTTTCAAATATTAAACCTATTATTATTATTATAAATATTTTGTATTTATTTATTTACTTGGTAAAAAAAATATGTTTTTGTTAATATATATTAATATATGTTTATTATTATTTACATATATAATCTATTTGTATAAAACAGACTTCACGCAAGGAAATTATGCGTGTATATCGACGACAACGCCGCCGGCGTTAATACCCAGATGTCAACGTTCTTATGTTTTACATATTATTTTACGTCAGTGTACGCTGGCTGTAAGCCGCCATCTTTATAATGTACGCCGACTTCTACACTGCTGGCATATAGTTTAAATTGGTCGGCATTCGTTCATTTTACGTGAAAATAAATTTTACTCAACTTCTATTCTAGTGTAAGCCATCTCAACACCGCCGGCCTAATTGTGTACGCAGTCGGTGTTGAGCGTATACACTGTCGACGTAAGGGTAGTGTTGATACTATTCATCATCTTCTCCGATTTGAAACTTAACTTTCTTATTTTATGTGTATTATACTTGTATTGAAACTTCTCCCAAGTGTTTTTCTACATTCTACATTCTACATATATTGTACATGATATATCAGTACATATTACTTTTTGCAATCATCAGTCAACATAGTTTCTAGCTTCAACATATAACAAAACATATTAATGGAGTTTTAGGACTAGATATTATCTTGTTTGAGTAGATTTGAGGGTGCTAAACTCTCTTCTAAAGCTGAATTCAAACCTAGGATTAACAATAACATTATTTAAGCTAGAGTTTTAATATATAACTAACTAAAAATGAATTTATACTTACCTTTCCTTGCTCCTTTCCTAAGCTTGTCTAAACCTTGATGGAGTTGTTGTATGGTTATGTTTGTGTATGGTTGGTGTGTTCTTGTTGTTAGGGTTTTTGGTGAAAGAAGAAGGAGAACCTTGGTTGTTTTAATGTGAGTATTTATTGATTTGTTCCCTTACTCTTTATTGTAGTGTTTATATATATAAAGAAACAATATTCTAATTCAAACAATGGTGTGATCTAATTATTTATTTGGAGTCTATATTATGAGTTTATACATCTGTTTATATTTTTATTATGTATTTATAACCCTAATGGTTCATCCAATGACTATCATTTTCTAACTATAAGCTTTATTGATTATTGTCTTTTTAATACTCCTGAAGTCTTATTTAAATTATTGTTATACTTTGAGTTTTCGATATTGGTTACGAAAATCTATTTTTACTATCTGTTATTATTTATAGTACTTTGCTTTAGGCTTTGAAATTATATATAGGCTCATTATTACATGTGGTTTTATTCTAAGGCCTTGGTTAAGTCCTATATTAACATTCTATTTTCTATTTTTATATTTTCATTTATTTCTATTTGTATAAAAAATCTCGGGGTTTACAGGTGTTTCACCCTAGTTTATGAAATCAATGATCCCAACTTAGTGATCCAAACGGGCCTTCATATAGGCCGTTTGGGCATGTGCATCCTCTCTGTTATGTTATTATTTTGGAATTATTTCACCCATATAAATACCTTTTGGAAAGATGAAAAGGGCGTAAGATGGATATCATATTCTCTATGGGTTTTTGAGAGGTTTTCTAGAGCAAGTCATAAGAGAAACAAGTCCAAGGGAATCCAAATTGTAGATCCAAAATTATCATATTCAAGCTTCATTTTTATGGGTTGTACTCGTGAATTCAAATTCTTCTTTTGGAATTTCACGCGGTTTCTGTAATTACTATGGAAGAGTAGATCCTAGATCTAGGTCTTGTTTGAATTTTAATTTCATCATGTGATGAAGATTTGCTCTAAATGCAATCTAAATGATGTTCTTATGTTCAATTGCATGCTCTTATATCGTTTCTTAGATTTTTATACCCAGATGTCTGATTTTCATCTAAGTCAATTGAGAAATTGCTTTCATGAATAGATCTATGCAATTGATGAGCTTTGATTGTAATTCTAGAGATATAATAGCAAGGATCTTTCATAATCCTCTGTTTTCAATGAGTTCATGTGCTTAATGCAATCTTAGGTTGTTATTAATTAAGGAGAGATCTTAATTAATTAATCTGAGATTAGATAAATTGATAGATTCGAGAGGATTGTCGATTTATATAAGGAACTCAACGGCTTATAAACTCAATTTAGATAATCTTTAGTTTTCAAGGATTTACATGATGAAATTAGACGGAGAACAAGACCCATATCATGTATATTCTTGATTTTTTTAATCCTTACTTGTTTCTAGTGATCTTGATTGCTAGTTTTGTAGTGTTCATCAGCTAGTAGTGTTAAATAATCATCTTAATTGGTCTACTAGATAGTAAATAAGAAGTGATTACTAATAATTTATCCTTTCCTGTTAGCGCTATACCACATTTTCAATAGGTACATTGCCTATTGACATTTTGCAATGGATTTAAGAATGGGCTTTTACAAATTTTAAAACCATGATCGACAATCATCAACTTTCGAAGTAGATGCAATATATACATATATATGTATATATATGTTAGTTAAGACCAATAACTTAGACAGGAAAGAGACTTCAAATCAAGCAAATGGCCATTGCATGCTTATGAACATGGCAACCTCTCCCCTATTCCAAGACATGAAGTTAATTCCTTAAAAAAAAAAAAAAACCCTGCTGATACCCACAACCCTTCATTAGCGTTGGGCATGGATCAGTTTGGTTCGCCTTTCCCTAAAATCAAACCAAACCATAATTTACGGTTTGATTCTTTTTTTTTTCTGTCTCAAACCAAACCATTAAGTAACGGTTTGGTTCGGTTTGGAATACGATTTAAATCAAAATTTATCTTGTTCTAGTTTTTTTACATTTTTGTAGATTCTTAAATATTTATATCATTTTACAAAATTGATATTATAAACCATAATAAAATACTTTATTAATTCATCATACTTTTATTCTATAGTTCTCTATAAAATCAATTATCTACCAATAAAATACATTCACTAACCAAAACATAGTAAGTCATAATTTATGATTTTTAATATAACCATCATATCAATTATCTACCAATAATTTAGCTAAAATAAAAAATCATCTATCAACTAAATTCATTAATGAATAAAATGATCAGCTGACAAAATATATTAAATAATTAATACATAATGAAAGTTTATAACTGAATAAATAAAATTAATATTTTATAAGTTAAAAGCTATTAAAAAAACAATAGTTCGTCATCAACAAAAAATTACATATCATGAGCTTAAAAAAATTTAAAAAATGACAAATTGATTTTAATTAATATTCATCAAATAATAAATATCTAATAAAATCATATAAACATATAGTAAAATATTATTATATTTTTTTAAAACGGATTAGTTCGATTTTACGAATTGGTTTGGTTGACCTTCCAAACCAAACCATAAATTTACGGATTGGTTCGGATTTGAAAAATTTCAAACCAAACCATGAAAAAAAAAAATCATATTTTCAATTTAGATTGGTTCTATTACGGATTGATTTGGTTTAGTTCAGTCGTTTTTTTTCCCATCCCAGGCTAAGGAACACGTTAATTTATAAATTTATAAACATGGAGTATAAATTTAGATAACCAAACCCAAATAATTATATACATATACATATATATATATATACATATATATATATATATATATATATAAACCTAATTGCCATCAAGTTTCTTGAAATCTAAGTACTTCAGTCTCCCCAACACCATTTGTTCCATAGTCAGCCTCGGTTCAGTTCACTGAAAGTAAAAACCTACCAACTAATTGCATCTTCCCATCTAAATAAATTAACAATCCATGGCAGGGGATGCCAAAGGAACATGCCCCGCCTGGCCCTGCCCCTACCCCGATCCGCCAAGCCAATATGTAAATATTTCCAGCTCCCAGCAACTAACTAAATGGGATGTTAGTTGCTACAAATGACAAGCTATAACATACATACACACACAACATACATACACACACACACATTTATTAAGCATTGCATCTTTAGTAGCAGCATCATCTGATAATTTCCTAACAAGATTCAAACAATCTATTACCACAAGCCGCATATACTAGGAAACTGAACAAGCAGTGGTTTCAAATAGTAACAATCTCTATGCCAAACACCTAGAGCTTGTAATCATACACTTCTGGTTTAATATGAAAGATGACACAAGGTAGTGGTACTGCAACAAACTTTTAATCAGTGTTACATTCAGAAGGCAGTGGGAGAACAATCGGACTGGCCGACGGAGGAAGACTTGGATGCTTCTGTTCCCACAGGTGCCTGTTCCAAACAGCTCTGAGTATCGTCACTAATTATTCCAGCACTCATCTTCTCTACTTCTTCATGGGTGTAAATATGAATTTTGGATACCACATTGCAGAACTCACTGCACCAACAACCAAAGCATGAATCAAGATTTGCGGTGGAAAGTAATATAAGCTGTAATTTATTGAAGTTCTTGCAAAGAAACCAGGCTGAATTGTGGCAAACGAATTTCCATGCATTGTACATGCCTCATGATATTCAGGGAATATAGTTATGCATGTAGGTAAAGCTAATTACAAAGCTATCTATCTTACAACAGAACCGACTGCATATCCTGTGTTTTAGTTATATTGTTCAGCACACTTTGATGGCTTATGTCACATGCTGCAACAGCTCCAGACAACATCAAGCCTTGAGCTTAACTCTTTTTTTGTTCCCAAGTAGGAAAACCAAAAAAATGGTCCCTAGAATTCAAGCCTTACTGTTCTTCTGTTGACCTGTTGGATTCAATGGAAAGATGGAATACTAGAGATTCAAGGGCAAAAAATCACATGTTAATAGGATAGTTGGCTATTGTTTTTTCCACTTGTCTATTTGGTTCAGCCATCATTCATTGGCATCATAAGTAGATTAGAGTATTGCTGCACTACAATTGACCAAATTATATTGATTTCAAGCCATGTCTGGTTAATTATATGGAATTCAATTTGTTATTATTTTTTATGAGAGCTTGGTAAAGGGAGGTGATAAAAGAAATTATGTCTCATAACTTCAAATTTCTCAAAATCATAAAACTTACCAAGGGTGTCTATCTATTTATGAAACTCATTAGGGGTGTCAATATTAGGGCATAGATTGTTTATGTCGGTACCACAACTATTAAGCTTGTAGATATTGTATTTACTATAACATTTATTCTATAACGCTATCCCTCACTTATGGGCTGAAACTTTGATTAAGTCCTATGAAAAGCACAACTTAATTAAATAAGGTTGTAATGAGGGGATAAAAATTCGAACTTATGACCTCTTGCTACAATACCATATTTTGGTTAACACCACAACCATCTACCTCTACCACCACTCTAATAATATCAATATTACACTCACACCTTGGAACTTTTTAATTTTGCATTTACACCCTTTGAGCACCCAATACGAAATGGTTCAAGAGGTGTATATGCAATTATGAAACTTATCTAGGGGCTGCTGTGTATTTTTTAAACTTTTTAGAGTACAATATTTAATCAAGTGGTGTAGATGTACAATTATAAAGACAGGTTGATGTGATTTTAAAAGTTTCTAGCGATAATCCATGTAATTTATCCTTTTGTGTTTCCTTGCTTGTACATTTCGTCTCAACTCTCTTAAGGGGGACAAAAAAAATGAATTAACCAAGCTTAGGCATAATCTCCACAGGAGGATATGAAATGGCCACAAATTATAAGCTTTTGGATGAAAAGAGCAATAAAAGATTATAAGCTAGGGATGGTAGTGCAACAAATGTTAATTTGAGAGATCACTTACTGCCAGGGCTCATCTCCCACAGCCATTACATCATTTTCACTATCAGTATAGAGGATTTGCCATCCTTTGCTCGGATTACGCAGGAGACCATCCATGCTGAAGAGTCGTTCAAGTTCTACTCGCAAGTCATCATAATTGTGAAGTTTTGAGAGGTCAATTGCTCTTCCCACAAGATTGCCTTGCTTATGCACCTTAATTCAATTGAAAAAAAAAAAAAATTATTCAGTCATTATTGTAATTCTGAGAGAAGACCACCCCAATTTTTACTTTTATAGGAATAAATAGCTACCCTGAATCGCCCACAACTTCCGTGGGCAGAAAAACTTACCTTAGTACAACTCCTCTTACCAGAAGTTTGCACAGCTGATGTAGGTGAATCTTTAGTCAAATTAAACCCAAATAATTTGCATCCACTTGCAACTGCATCATAGTTTTCGTCCTTCTCGTTTGTTTGCTTTGCCCCTATATTAGGGGAAGGGGACAAATTTTCTATCTGCACATTCTCATTCCCAACCAACAGCCTCCTGTTTTCATCCCTGACAGCCTCAGTGGCTGTTGACAATGATCTGGTAGATTCGATCTCTTTTGGGATCCTAGTCACATAGGATTGCGCAATGGAACCTTGGCCTGCTTTAACAATGTTGCCACGAGGAATGTACATATCCATCGGGTTATCAGATGTCACTGGATAGAATTTCGGTTTTGGTGCTTGATATAGACCGTAGGAGCCGTGATTAAGACTGGGCCTTGGCCAAGCGCAAAGGTTAAAAGCAGGTTGTTCTGCCAGAGATTTCAACTGGCATATTTCTTGACCTTGCAAGACCTTCGGAAACCTATCAGATTCCATAAAGCTTGTATAAGTCGGGGGATCAGCTCTCAGAAGCCCATTAATGGTAACAGCTGATGCCAGATTTTGACGTCCAGAAGATCGCATGTCAAAATCTAGCATGTGATTAAAGGCATCACGTCTATAAAAGGGCGATGCCGAGTATTCATTTTCTTGACCTTGCAAGACCTTAGAGGACCTGAAAGATTCCTCAAAGTCCAACAACCTGAACCCTTCAGCTGCAAAATAAAAGATATTGGTCAAAAAGCCAGAAACAATGATATCAAGAACCACTCTCCACATTTCTATTGCAATAGCTCTTAATACCAGGGACAGGGCTTTCAATCATGACTGACTGCAGATTGGTACGCAGTTTCTTCATTCTTGGGGAGGACTGGATATTCAGAGGTGGAAGAGAAACAGAAGGATCAATTTCCCATGGGGAAACTCGCTCCTGATGGTTACTCATTATATCTTGATCCCATCTAACCTGTTGGATGTTTAAAGATTAGAATTATAAACCAAGGTACTCTCTGAACAGATGTTACATTCACATCGTGCTCATTGGAATGAAAATAAAGAAGAAACAAGTGCAGGTGGCATAATTCTTCCATAGATGAATTCCATCTTCTTTTAGCTGTCATTTGAGCTAGTGGAAGTATGAGAGTGCCCTAGAGTCCTAGATAGAACTTAAAAACCAACTAAAGCAACAGGAGAAATGATAGCAACAACCAAATAAATTGCACTTGGGACTCTCAGAAGACTCGATGCAGATGACACAAAAATTCACACAATGTGTTGATAATTATGATTCTAAATGCAAGGAAAGTATATTCGCATAAATGCAATTTCTCCAATTAAGACTATTGAGATGATTCTATCAGAAACAACAAGAAATGGCATGAATGCAGTACTAGTTTGTAATAATTGTATACTATTGGGCCATATGTGCATACCTTTAAGCATTTCCATTTTGAATTAGGCCACCTGTAGGGATCCAAGTCACCTATCCCAGTCACCACACCACTGTACCTGAAACAAAGCATAACTAAGATGCATGAAGAACAGGCGGGAGAAGGAATAAAAAATGACCATTCTACACAACCAATGTCTCAGACCTTCTTTCAGGAGCATCATCCATTCCAAATCTCATCTTAAATCTCGCGCCAATGCAAACTGGACTTGATGTACTTTTCATGTACTTTTGGTAAGGAATGACAAATTCTGAATGGCTTTCTCTGCAATAAAAATACTTTGTTATATTTTTTAAGAACTCCACATAGCAGCTAGCCAGTGGCTGGCCCAAGTAAAGAAGAAGGCTAGCATTAGGTTAACAGCTTGCATAGAAAATAGTATATTATCAACAATATGGATCACATGAGAATTAACTTTTTAATTATTTTTATTTTGTTTATTTATTTTCTTGCAACCATATATCTGCACAAAATTTTGCAAAGATACCAAGCAGCAATTAGGCTGCAGATAATTTAATTAAATGAGGTGAAATGACCGTGTAAGGATTGGGACTCGGGACCTCCTATTCTAATACTATGTTAAAGTTAACAATATAACTATCCAATCTAAAAACTTAAATTTGTAGATATAGCATAGATTATTATCTTTATAACCAAAAAACTGGCACCAATATTGCAAATTATTTAGAAAAGCAGGCAAGAAATATCTATAAACAGTAGATACTTATATTCCTTCCACGTTGTAATACGGAGGAAAGGAAGGGATAATGATAAATCAACAAGAAAACTATCTTTGGTTAGTAGATAGCGCACATTCTATATCCACTTATATATAATTTAAGCTAACTCATTGTTATTTTAGCACTCTATTGTAAGAAACCTGCACTACACACCCTTCATTTTTTAATTTTAAGCATCAAGCTGTAAGAAATCCTTAACTTGAACATTTAGGTGGTTGCGCACATCTACTGGTGATTTTTTGTAATTGCTTTGAGTAGAGCATGAATAGAGCTAAAGCATTCAATTTCAATGGATGGTGAAAAATGAAGTTAAAAGCTCTCATTAGCTTTGAAAAGCAAATAGGCTACAATATATATATACATATGTGCCAACCAAGTAGTGGATCTTAAGTCCTCAAAATCTTTCAGAACTTAGAATTGAGCATAATAGAAACAAAGCAATGAAGACTTTTCTTAAAGGGAATTCCACATTCAAAAAGAGAAGGGTTGCTCCAATACAGAGAGGATGGATAATCGCCTCAATGTGAAAAAAAGGGAACAAACTCTTCTGTTAAATCTTGTTGATCAACTTATCATGCATCAAAGGAAAATTACAAGCGGCTAAGCCTTAACTGGCCTGAAAATTATAAAGGGTCACGTCAACTTAGTATAACCATGCTAGAATTATGAATATTTTAGCATACAAATAATGATTTCAAGGCAATGCATTTTCAATTTCACCTGGCTAGCAAGCATGAAAACTTATATTGGTTTAAAGTAGGGGACGCTACAGATTGAATTTGATAAGCTCTAATTAATGTAACTATCAATATCATAACAGAGATGACGGATGCATCTTCAGGGAATTTCCAGGCCATCATAGACTATTACCTTGGACTGTAATAGACGTGAAACATGCTCTTAGTAGAAAGCGCATTAGCCACAAGGGAAAGCATGCTAGGGCATAAATTTGGATTCCCAACGACTGAGTCAGGAAGACCATTTCTAGGTCTGATGGCTCTTCTGATTCCCAGCCTCAACTCACCATCCTCACCCCTGAAAACAACAGTAAGTTTTTTCCTTTATTATGGTTTACATGCATTGAATTTGGTTGTTAAAAGAAGTTACCAGAATTTGGCAATAGAATAACTGGAAAAGCTTAATCCAATACAAAACGGGTTTCAAGAAAATGCTAATTTGCTCCTACCTTAAAAATAGCACCGCATCTCCAGATGCAAGGTTTTTTTGGTTTACAAAGATGCTCCATCCAGTGGTAAGCAAATGCCGCCTTGGCTGACCTGAAATATTTGGCAATTAGTGCATAATCCAACTTGATGTTCAACAAAAATACTCATTAAATCGCATCACAATACCTCTATAGATATGTCTGAACCTCCACTCCACTCCATGTAGATCCTTTGCAACTAGTTCTTGGGAAGGCCTCTGCTGTTTGTAGTCCTGAAATTTTGACAATACAACCATCAGTAAAGAAAGTATGCTTATCACCTATCCACCAAAGCCACTCTAAAGAGAAGGGAACCCGAGCCCACCAAAGGTGGAAAGCAATCTTCAGCAGCCCTTCGGGGTACAGAAAATCCTCCATGAGTGCTGGTATCCGAAGCAGTGAGTGTTTTACAGAACATGTGGGGGGTCGATTTTGTAGGCAGTCCTTCATATCCCTCATCATTTTCCTCCAACTCTTTGAGGTGTTTACTCTCTGAACCAAATGCTACTAACTATCCAATCACAGAAATGGAAAAAAAAAAAAATGACAGCATCAAAATTTCCATCATCTCAAGAATAGTTGCAGCTACTCATAGAAGACAACCAAAAATAACACATGCATAAAGCAGTCTAAAGCAAATTCACAGCATGCACAGCTGGTGTGATTGTTCCAAGGAAAATATTTCCCCGACCTTCCTAGTCAGTGAAACTTACTTATAACACGGAATGAAAAATATTATACCATAAATGAAGGAGATAATTTCCCTAAGTATAGATAACCTTATAGAAACTAACCAACATTGTTGCCCCCTAACGTTAATTGCAAGCACCTCCTACCACCTACTGCAGATTCCTATAACATCACCACTTTCAATATCTTACAGCAACATTGATCATCATAACACCAGATTGTAACCAGCATCAACCGATAAATTAGAAACAATTTCAACAAAACAAGCACACCAGATTTTGCTGCTATAGAAAACAACCAAAAGAAACTCCACAGTCCAAATGCATACCTCAGGCTGAGGGAGCAAAGTGACTTTTGTGTAGACTTCGTCATTCTCCTTATTTGCCTGAATCAAGAAGCAAATGAATTCACTTAAAAATTAATAAAATTACCAATAGAAAAAAGCAGGGGTGGGGGGTGGGCGGGGAAGAACAAACAAAAAAATAAAACTCAAACACCTACAAGTAATTGAACATCCACAACTCTGCAAAAGATCTGAGGTTGAAGATCAAAGGTGGCAGCATCGACTGGTGGATAAGGAGTTGCTGAAGAAACTTGTTCTAAGTGACCTTGTGGGAAGTAAACAACTATATTTCCTTTCTTTGGCAGAGAGGTCAGAGGTCCAGCACAAGCATGCCATAATTCAGAGTAAGAAGATGTAGAAGAAGATGACAAACAATTCACACACCCACTTCCATTACTACAATCTCCATTCAAACAACACTCATTCTTCTCCACCTCACTCACTGCATGATTCAGATCAATTTCCATGAACACACTATACCGACCCTACTACTTTTTCACTATTTGGGGTTCAACACACTTGAAACCAATACCCCAATTCACCCACAGATTAAAATGCACAGTAACTGGAACAGACTAAAAAGGGAAGAACTTTAGAGAAATTTAATGATACGAAATGCCATTTTAAATCTACAACACTAAAACAACACACTTAGAACCAACAAAACAACCTAGTAAGATAAAAGGACACAGCTTTAGAGTAATTTAGTGATGGGTATTGGCATTACACATCTATAACATTAAAAACACAGCTAAAAGTTCAGAGCAAACACATTACACAGCACACTCAGAATTTAAAAATCCCCATGAAACAGAACAACTTATTAAGCCAGAAACACAACTTTAAAGTAATTTGAGAATTGGCAGTTGCATTCCACATCTAGTTCAGTAAGCTCTAAGCAAAAGTTCAGCTGAAAGAACCAAACACCCCCACAAAACAGGACAACATATTAAGCTAAAAAGGAGAGAGCTTTAGAGTAAACAAAAAGATGGGTAGGGGCATTTTGGATTTAAAGTAATGAAATATTTGGAAAAAAGTTATGCTAAGAACAAAGGGAGAAGATGAACAGGAATCAACAAGATGAGGAGGGGGGGAAAAAGGAGGTAAGTGGAAAGCAGAGGACTTGATCAAATAATAACAAGGAACTCAAAGTAAGAGTTCTTCTCCCCCATTTGGAGGTACTGAGAAGAGGGAGCAGAAGCAACAGCACAAGACAAAGACAATTGCATTACAAGCAAAAAGGCAAAATAAAAATTTAAATAAAGAGAAAGAAAGAAGGGGAAAAAAAAAAAGGAAATAAAGGCAACTGGTGTTGTGGCTTTTTGGGGTGCTAAAGATTGATTTTGTGTATGTATATTTGTATGTATGTATATGTGTATGAGTGAGAGTGAGAGTGAGAGAGAGTGAGAGAGAGACAGAGAGAGAGTGTTGTTGGGTGGGGGGGACAAGCTAAGACAGTACAGAACCCAGACAACCCCACCCTCTCTCTTCCTCCTTTGGTTTGTTGCCTCAGCTTTATCTTTTTCTTTCTTTATCTGTTAATTTCTTGTGTCCTTTTTGTGGGAATGGGCCTGTTCTGTTTTCAAGCAGGTGTAAAGCTATATAAATAAATACATAAAAGTGGGTTTATAATAAAAATTCCTATTGACAAATGTTCTTGATCTATTTTTCTTAATTTTAACAGATTTGATGTACCTTTCGATTTGCAAATTGTGTAACTTTTTTTTTTTTTCAAATACAACCTACTAAAACTTTTAAAATGAAAAATTCAATTTCAAAGGATGGATATTCATATCATTTTATTATAAAATTTTTAATGATTATATATTCTTTATGAGTCTATTTGTTTCAATTTTTTTCTTTTTTTTATTATTTTTCAGATATAGATATAGATGAAAAATAAATATTTTTACTTATAAACCAATCAAATACAAATAAAATATAGATAAAATATAGACACAGATCGAATACAGATAAAATATAAATAAAGATCAGATAATCCAATTAGACCCTATATATGCTATCTTATATATACAATTGTCTCATCTATTATCTTATTATTAAATAAATATTTTAAACAGTTCTAAAGGAGTTAAAAGAATAGGCAATATTACTAAATACAAGAACCAGTTCTAAAAGGGGTTAAATGAATAGGCAATATTACTAAATAAATGAACATACTATTTATTAGTTCAATTAGGCATTGATTCTTTTAACTACCAATAAAATATACGTTGGAATATTTTTTAAGTTTCTTTTCCCTAATGGTTCCAAACATTCGATTGAGATGCACTAAAGATAGTATTAGCTTTTTCGGAAAAGGAAAAGAACTATGTGTTTAGTGTACTAAATAATAGAAGAAAAAGGGACCATGTATATTAAATATTATTATAAATGTTCGTGGGGGTATAATCATGGGGGATTGCTATCCATAAAGAAAGATTATTTATTAAATAGATGGACAAGGGGGTTTAGAAAAGCTTGATGGTTTGTGGAAAAAGAAAAAGATATTTTGGGGGACATATTCATGCACTATTATTTATACAATATATATGTATATATTTATTTATTATTTATATGGCATTTTGATTCACCTGAAAAATTATTCATTAAGCATCGATATCCATCCTATTAACCGTTACTTCATTTGATTGGAGCCAATAATATGTAAAAGCTAATATTTGATCTCCCTTAAGAAATAGCTGTTAACTTGAGTATGGAATACATCTTCTTACTCCTATTCCAAAAACACCTTTAACATATGAACGTTTTACTATATTACAATTTCATATGGTTTTGTATATTTGTAGGAACATAACTATTATTGGCAATAGAAAACAAATTTATTTATTGTTTTTCTTCACTAGTTAGACCATCTTAATTTATTGATATTTCTTAAGGCAATATTCTAAACTAAAGAACTCAAGTTATGGAATTCTAACCAATCAAGGGAGTTCCTCAATAACTTTTTGAAGAGCTCATTTTTCCTTTGATTTTTTTTTTAATCTTACTTGTCAAAATTTCGTGTGGAAGTCACAAAAGCTTAATTAATTGTTAAGAATTTTCTTAAATGACTTAAGTGATAAAATAAAAAAGCTTCCTAAAAGAGATGATTCTTTAAATGCTAACATAATTTTTTAATGAGCTCTCTAATGTTAGTTAGCGGAATAAGAAAATTTTAATTGCAATTTTACAGTAATGTAATAGAGTTGTAATAGCTATTATAATGTTGATTTGGCATAAAAAATGAACAAGAAAATAATTATTGGAGTAAAAGGAAAATTATCTAGAATACCTACTAAAGAGAGAAAATAAACCATTGAATGAAATAAAAGGGAAATTGAACTCTAGTTCAATAGGCATGTAATAGAGTTACAATAGCTATTGCAATATTGACTTGCTACAAAAAAATGAAATAAGAAATTATTAGAGAAAAGAATACATCTTATCTTTATTAGAAAAAGAGGATAATTATAGATTTAATATTTTTAAGACAGTTGTATTTATGACAAAACTGAAAAAATAAATTATTGAATAGCAATTTATGTAATGGCAATTATGGGTAAGGACATGAATTATTATTCATCTTTTTAACTAATATTGAAATAGCAGCTTTAATGAATAATTATTAATCTTAAATAATTAATGGGCCATAAACTCACAACCAAACACGGTTTTAAATCAATAAATGGGATTGGGCCAAAAAAAAATAATAATAAATCAATCAATGGAAAAAGTAGTTATCCCTAATAATATCAAATGAGGGAGTATAATTTTTCAAATTATTTGTATGATATAATTATTATTAATTAATAATTTTGTAATAATACTAAATGATTAATCAATTAATAAGAATTTTTTATTGCAAAGTTATTATTATGATAATTATGAGAATATTTACAAGATCTACGATAACAAGTGACAACGAACTAAACAATTATATTAGTACTTAAATATAAAAAATTTACTGCATTTAGGAAAATTTTTTGTATTTTTTATGAAATAAATCATTAATTTATATAATAATAGTTTATTATTAATAATAGTTTTGCAGCGGGAACATAGTTTACTCTATAACTTTTGTTGAGGAAAAAAATGAATTTTTTGCCAATGTAAAATAATTATTTGGGTTATATAATTGAATAATTAAATTAATAATAAATTCTAATCATTTCATAAAGAAGTAATTGTACCAATAATAATTAATAACTAATAAACATGTTATTTATTTATTTGTTTTTATGAAATTGATGCTTCTATATTAGTTTTGAACTAGTTTCTAGTGGCAAATAAAAAGTAATTAGATAAGTATAGTACTAACTAATTAATCTATATTTGTAAATGTTTTGATTAATTGTTTCTTTGATTCATGACAATGATACAATAGTGATAATATGAACCATATTATTATATAATAAATAATAGGTTAATTTAGTGGGCTTATAAATTTCTTAAATAAATCGATTGAGTGAATTGAGGATAGTTGTATTGTTGTCTATTTCCATTTTTTTTACAACCTCGCAATATTTCATTAACCAAAGGCAATAAAACGGCATTACTTGGAATTTCTATTCATATAAATTAAATTTCAAAATCTATAGTTTAGTGTTGCCTATTGTCATGTAATATATATTTATAAGTAATATTATTCACTTTGTGTACCAAACTCCATAAAAAGCTGACTTTCAGTACATCTTTTTAATTTATCTCAGTTGCTTTATAAAGTTTATATATATCATATGTAAAAATACCACAGCTAAAGTCAGCATAAAAAATTTTATACGATAGATGATGAGTTTTCTTTCAATATAAGTATTCTTTTATATGCGTATCATATATATAAGTATATATATATATGTAGGGTTGCTTGATATCATTTGATTTGGAAATAAAACTATATTACAAAAATGAAAATAAACATAAGAAGCTTATTTCCAAAATTTATATACAAGAACAATCTTTAATTCCCATTTATCAATTGCTTCAGGAATAAAATAAAAATATTACAAAATTGTAAACAAACATGAGTGGCTTATTTCCAAAATTTACATACAAGAACAATCTCTAATTCCCATTTATGAATCTAAACAAACTAGATATAAAGTTTTAAAAAAAAAGGTAAAATAAGTAAGTCTATATAGTTAGATTTAACATTTATAATATTTGGTATCTTTTTATAACCAAATTTAGAATAATACAACTCGTAAAAACACTTTAATCTCCATTATAAAAATTTAATAAAGTCATCAAGTAGAAAATCCATATCTATATCCTCCAAAATCATGTTAATTTTGGAGCTGATAAGGTTGGAGAATGTCAAAAGTAAGAAAGATGGGCCAATTTGATTTTTTGTAGCTAGCAGCTTTGCATGGACAAGAAGTATCAGGGCAGACACAGCAACGGTTGAGGGGGGGAGAGAAAGAGAGAGAGAGGGTGTGTGTTAGAGTTGTCAATGACAATGTAAGAAGGGGGAGGGCCCTTGGACTTTGGCAGCAACTATCGTGGGCGTGTTGTTAGTTGTTGGGACTCAGTGACTAGGAGCCCCCAGCAGTCGGCCTTTTATATCTTAAGTCTTGTCACTCTCTGTACTCTTGTTTTATATATTTATTTATTTATTTGTTTATTTTTTAAATCGTAGATACCATATCTATCTTACTCCATTTACTAAGCGCGTGATTCTACCTCCACTTTCAATTTTTTTTCCCTATAAAAAATCTTAAAATTTTAGTTTAGAAACCAGGTAGCAAAAATCTTATACATTAAAAATAAACCATTACCTGGATAACCAAGTAATAGACATCACGTTATTTTGTATTTGTAAATCACTATTTTCTTAAATATCCATTTCCTTATTTATTTCATATTGAAACTCTACAATGTTTAGTTTAAAATAAAATAAATTAACAATTTGCTCTTGTTCAAATAAAAATAATAATCACATTGTTGTTGCACTAGCACTTTTTTTTATCAGCGCTATTATATCATCCTCGTACTAGAACCATCATTGTCACCGTTGTTGCTCAATCACCACCATAGCACCACCATCAAACTACTGTGAGGCCACTGACATTATTGTGATCATGATGCTAGAGATGATATAGACATTATTAGTGGTACAACAGCTATGGTAATGGCGTTAATGTAGAGTTCAAACTGTGGTACAAGTTGATGATGCGCTAGAGGCAATTGTGGCGATATAATAATAATAATAATAATAGCGATACTAATATGATAGTAAAGCTAGGTAGTGGTGGTACATTGATAACGATAATAACAAGATGGTAATGGATAGATGTTGATAACAATGTGAGGGTAGCGCGGTGGTGAACTAATGGCAACATCTATAGTAAGGATTGTGGTGGTTGATATAGTTATGATGAAAGGTAGCAATAGTTACAGATTTTGTAGCAATAGTGATGGGATTTATGGCGATGTTTTGCTTGAGGTAATAATAGTGTGGAAATAGTGGCAACAACATAGAACAAGGGTGGGGGTGGTGGTGTTGGTGCAGATGATACAACAATGTTGATCGAATAGTGTTAAGTGTCGAATGGTGCAAATGATATGTAAATTTAATAAGAATAATATTATTATGTAAATATAGAATCCATTTCCTATAAGTATGAAATAACTGATTTTATTTGACAGGAAGCTGTAACAGTTATTATTTTTTATATATAAATAGTAACAAAATAATTTTTTATAATCATTATTCACCGGCCAAATTGCATGTCGGCAAAGGATATAGGATGGATGATAATTGATTGTAAGTCACTGTAGGAGCTAAAATTTTCTCACTTTTTATGCTAAAACATTATAAGATTCTTACCTAACTTCCAAGACATAAAATCAAACAACTAATGAGTTTGTTTTTAACCATAATTAGTTTTGAGATGGTAAGACAAACATTTCAAGATCCTTCCCTAACAACCTAAGACATGCATCATTGTTCAAGTAGATAAATAATGAAATCTTTTCAATGGTCCAGTAACTGACATGGAATTGTTTAATTTATTAAATGATATATCGATTCCGTGGTTTAAGGTTTTCAATGATTTATTTTATTCTTTCTGCATGCCCTCTTCCTATTAATTAAGCACCCGATAATTCATATTGCCATCTTTTAATTACGGCTGATAACTTTTTCATGGCTCTTTTCAAAATCATGTATCGTTAGTAAGGTATTCACTTTAATACCTTTTATAATATTTTTTACTTGATACTGCTGAGTTGTGAGTTCGAACTAATATATGATTAATGAATCTTTTTATTTGTCTAACTCGAAAATTTTCAACTAACTTTCATATAAAATCCACCAACTTAACATTATAACTACTAATACTCTTTTTTATTATTTACTTACAATAACTTACATATCTAATTACTGAAATTCCCTGCAATATAAGCATAATCTAACTGGTCCAGAATGACACATTACTAAAATTCAACTTTCATTTTGAGCTTTTTATATGTACAAGGACACCTTGACAAGCATAGGATTGTATTAAATTAACCTTATTTCCTTCAAGAAAATTTGTAATGTAACTCGAATTCTATACTTCAACCAATCTTGACAAAAAAAAAAAAAAAAGAATTTGTGGGATTTGACAACATAAACAATATAACTAGCTTTAATTAGGGCTCTATAATTCAGCAGCAGTTAATTTGGATCTGATTATTTTACTACTTATAAAATTAGATTAGTTAACGTAGGCCATATTGTTAGACATGTAGGAATCGGAATTCGGCACACCCAACAGATCATGCACGTGGGAATGTTATTCTTTTTTTTCTCAAAAGCAAAGCCAAACGACATTATGACAATGATCTTTGATATGTCACACCATTTCTCATGCAAATAAATTAAACATAACACAAAAAGGACCCCAACTTGAAAAAAAAAAGGGAGGAAAAAAAAAACCGAAGTCTGGATATTACATAACACGTGTATATACGAGTTATAAACAAATATGAATCATAACGATAGTCTTGATATTAATAATAAATAATTTTTTAGAAAAGCTAATACATATATTTTACAACTCCTATGTTATATGAAAAATTTATTAATAATTATCTATCACGTATGCATATACAGGTGATATATAATATTGAGTTTTTTCTTTTAAAAAATGGAAAAGGAAAAAGTGAAAGAGATAGAGAAGAGCTAGGTTGGGTTGTGTGATAGGATATGTCGTATGTTGGAGTAGGAAACAAAAGAGAGTGAATGAGGGGAGAGGCAAAGAGATAAAAGCAAGGAGTTAATGGGCAAATGGGTAGTCAACATCAGAAGAAACCCTCGAGACTCATGCCGGTTGCTTTCTACTGCCTTTGAAAACTACATCACCTCTCCACACACTTTGCATCAGGACATAATAGACAGTGTCACGCTCCTCCTTTCTTTCATCCATCATTGTCTTCTTTGTTCTTTTCTTTCCTATTTCTCTACTAAACCTATTTATTTATTTATTTACCTATTGTAGGCACTAGCTGGGAAAGCAAGTATACTGTAGAGTTAAATTTCTTTCTACAATAACTTCCAGCAAAATTGCATGTGTGCAATTCACAGTAAAATTTTGGTCTTCCGAGATGTTATCCCATTTTTGTCCTAACAAATAAACACTTGTCATATATCGTGAAATAATAATTATTGCTTACTTTATTTTAGAATTTTTTTAACTATACTAATTTATTTGTCACGTAGCAAATTATATGAAGTGGAGTCATTATTTCCATACATATGTAATGGTTTTGTGCTATACGATCTTTACTTTAAGCAAGATTAAATGTCTTTTTTTTCTTTTTTTCTCCTTTACTTATTGAAAATTTAAACTATGGATGGCATTTTATTTGACCCACTTAGATTATTGCTGACTTATACTAATATTGATGCAAATGTTCATAAACCTTAATGAATTGAAAAAATTCATAAACCCTATGAATTTCCATCATATAGATATGCACATATTTATTTGTTGAATATGCATTTTAATCTTATAGGACATATGGGTTGTTGAGAGTAAACAGATGAAGAAAAGAATAAAGGGAAAATCTAAAACATGATACAACATAGTAGTAGTCTTACAAACAAATGGTGATCAATCACCTATTGGTTATGTTCTATCAGGATGGTCATGTTACACCAAGCTTGAGGTCAAGCTTGACTCAATTGATGAAGATCATCTTGCGCTTTTGTGATCTCCAGATTCTTGGTGAGCTTTTTAGGCGCCATGGTCTGCAGAGGAAGTCAAAAATTACGAGAAGGCATTCTATAAGCGGGTAAATAAAAGTTAAAACATGAAGACAAATTACAAACTATAGACTAGGCATGAAATTTTACAATGTCTTTTAGAGTTGATGACAATTTACAAATCTTACGTATTTTGCGAATTATTATAACATAACATGGAGTCTTATGGTTAATTATGGACTATAGTAAAATATTGGGTTTTAGGAAGATCATAAAGTTTTTAATTATTATCACAAAGGTGTAAATTACGCTAAAAGGTCTTAATATTTAGAGGTAAGTTCATTTAAGGTCTCAACATTTTGAATGGTTTGGAAGAGGTCCCAATATTTGGAGAAGTGACTCAATTAAAGTCTCAATTGACACGTGTCATGATATGATCGATTTTTTGAGTTTTAGTTAAATATTTCTTTTATTAATGCATATCAACGAATACCTCAATTGATCCACTTTTCTAAATATTAAGACCTCTTAAATGTTAAGATCTTACATGAATTTATGATTCAAACGTTGCGATCTCCTAATGTAATTGACACTATCATAGAGTAAACTTATCTAATCTTTCATGCTAAAATTTACTGTGAAGTACAAAGGAAAGTTACTACGAAATCTACTTAAAGTTTACTTATATATATAGTATGTACAAAGGAAAAGAGCAATTACAGATATGATCTAATTGACAAATCTCATAATAAAATTGCGAAGTACGAATACATTTTACAAATTTACATTAATTTCATTTTTAAGGATAATAATTACAAGAAAGCGATGAGAATTATAAATTGCACGCATTATTACAAAATTACTAGAAAGGTCACAAGTATTGGAGGAATATAAAAGACTTTACAGTAAATAAAATTTATTTTTTAGACAAGGAAATGTAACAAATCTTTTAAGAAGTTTATAAATTTTATCTATTACTATTAAGTGAATTTATTTTATTTGTGTAAAAAAGTAAAAAAAAATTAAAGTATAACAATTATTTATTTATTTATTTTATTGGACGTTTACTCTTTTTTTTTTTTTTCTCTCATAACAAACTATTCTCAATACTACTTTACGCTTCCTCCTCTTCCTCTCTTTACTCTCTGTAGCAAAAATCATTCCAATTTTTTTTTTTTTTTTACACACACAATGAAGATGCATTATCTGTTAGTATTATTTTATTAGAAATTTCATAAACTATTATAAATTTTGAGCTGTTGTTGCATATTAAGAATACTAAAACACATGACAAGCTTTGCGGATTATTGCGAAGTCCTTGCAAGATATGACCGACATTTTAGGCCTTCTTACTTACTGTATGAAGCACTATAATTTATTTTTATATTTTCTAAAACTAAAGTTCAACATATTTACGAACACATCCAAGCAAAGTTGTGATTTCATCGTCAATTTATGAACAATCAAAGATGACAAAAATCACATCACTAACACAGGTGTCGGCGTCACGTCAATGTTGGATTGTATAATACGTATCGATTAGTTTGAATATAAGAAATTTTGCGAACTACGTAGAGAATATATCGTTTGAACTTCGAACTTTTTAGGGTAGTCACGAGCTCCATTTGCTATCAGCAGCTCAATTTTCTACTTCTTTTTTGCTTTTAAATTACTCCGAAAATAAAAAAATAATCAAAGTATTTCTTTCGAAACATTGGTATATACTCATAACTGCATCCTAAAATTCTTACAGCTTCGCAATTTATATTTCTGGTTGCCTAAATTGTTTTATTATTACAAGAAAATTAATATTTAAAGATAAAAATTTTGTAACGAAAAATTAATAAAAGAAGTTATATATCTAGAAATGAAAGCAAGATGATGATTTTTCAACAAAAAATTATTTTTAAAGACAGAAATTTCCTCTCCAAAGTCTAGTTTTTCTTGTAATGTATTTACTTATTTTATTTTTGTAAATAGGACATTCTTGTTGTATACTGTGTTGTATAATGTTGAAAAAGAGCCGTGAAATCCTTATAACCTGATCAGAGGAAACATTGCTTCGTAAGAATGCAACCGAGTCGGGTTTCGGGCGGGTCATATGAACTCAAATCTGAACCCGCTACACTCTAAGACATACCAAATCATATCTTATAACCCTGTAGGATTTTCCTTCTATATCCAAACCTACCTCATAGGGTTTACTCAAAAACCTGTTATCCGCTTGATTACCTACCCAACTATCAACCCAATTACCCACTTGATTATCAACCCGAACTCGTCTCACTTTTTTTTAAAAGATTTAGCAGATTTAAGCCAATAAAATGATAGTCTAATAATAGAGCAATTCACCGTCTCTTTGCTAACCTATTTTTAAATTTAACCTGTTACTATGTTTACATTTAGTAAACATATTTACAGTATAATTTTTTTTTACTAGGACAACGGGTCGGTTATCTATTACGTTTTAGTAGTATCCGAACCCAATCCTATTATCATGCATGGTTTTTTACCTATGTCCAAACTCGATCCTATTACTCTATAGGTAGAACTGGACAAATGGGCTATGACCCGTGGGTCAGCCCGTTTAACCCACTTTAAAAATGGGTTAGGGCCAACTTTTTTTAGCCCCTTTAAAAGTGGTTAATTTTACCCAACCCACTTAACCCGCGAGCCAAAGTGGGCTAGCCCGCGGGTTAAGTGGGTTGACCCACCAACCCACTTTTATAAAATAAAATAAATAATATAGGGTAAATATGTATTAATGAAGGTTATTCTTGAGATTTTTTCTACTTGAGATTAAATTTATGTGTTAATTATAACAAAGAATAGCAAATTGATGCACATGCACCATAAAATTTTATAAAATATATTATTATTGTTTTAAATGAAATATATTATCTAATAAGTTATTTTAGAAAACTTATTTTTATATAAAAAGTAATTAAAATAATAATGAAATTAATCATTAATATATATAACCTTATAAAACTCTTTTTTTTATTATATATATCTTATTTAATTAGTATAAATAAGTTAAATGGGTCAACTTGACCCATTTAACTCACAAAATATGTAAGTGGGTTAAAAGGGTCAAAAAGTGGGCTGGCCCGTTTAACCCACGGGCTAAAGTGGGTTGGGTTAGGGTCAGGCAATTTTGGCCCGTTTTTAAAGTGGGCCAAAATTTTTTGGCCCGTTTAACCCACGGGCCAAAGTGGATCGGGCCGGGTTGGCCCGTTTAACCCACTTGCCCACCTCTATCTATAGGGTTGAACCCTATATGGTTTTTATCAAATTGGACGGTCGGAAAACCATTACTAGCTGACCCGATTGCATCGCTATAATGCTTTGTGATTGTGACATAATTAATATATCATTGTGGTTTACACTAGACTAGAGCAATTTGTTTAGTCTTGCCTGTGTTTTTCATCCATCCTCTTTTGAGGTTTTCAAAATTAGGTTGATTCGCTAATCATTTTACTTTTACTTATTCATTCATCCTATTGTATGAATGTTCTATGATGAAATCCAAATTTAATACTGATAAGTTAGTAAAGTAGAAAGGATATGAATTTTTTATTTGTAACCTACAAATTGAAGAGATAGCTAGTAAACATATCAAATGATTAACGAATGTATGATTTTTTCCTTTTTTTGTAAAGTTTGAAAAAAGTTTTAGATGAGATGAGAATGTCTTGATGGTGATTCAACTGTGTCCAATAATATGGGACATTTTGATTGTAGAAAAAATGTGTTCATTTATGTTTTTAGGTACATCATTCACTAATTTTGTATCGCTATAATTTTTTTCAAATAAATGAAACTCATCTTTACTGGATGAAAGAAAAAGAATTTCTTCAACTTTACAAAATTTAAAACATATAATTAGAGTGACGTAGGTCAATAATAAATAATAGAAGAAGATGAATGTTACGTTAATATAATTTCGATTTCATTTTTGAAGTTGTACATACTTGTGAACAGTAAAAATGCATGAAAAATATTTTAAGCTAAGCATGTAGTCCATCATCCATAAATTATTTCCTCTTTAATTTGCTTCTCTTTACTCACTTATGGAACACTTGTTTTATTCACAAAAGACTTAACTAATGCTCAAATTCAAGCAAACGACTAAACATAAGCATACAAATAGCTTCTTAGAAGAGAAAATAATATGAAAAATAGTTTAGGCAATTTTTTTATTTATATCTTTTTATTCTTTTTTTTTTTTTTTTTTTTTACCTTTCACACTTATTTTTTTAAGATCTATCAAGTGAGGTTGATGAGTCTAGATCATGACTTATTAATTGATCGGATCATTGGGTCAGTTATAACCCATGATCGAGTAAAATCGATGATTTTGACATGCTAGTGGCTGTTTGGATTGGGTCATCGATCATACCCGACCCATTTCCATGTTTAGATACTTGTGATTCCAAGACTTTGCTTTTGAGTCATATGGTATTTGCTATCTCATGTTCGCTTGGATTAGAATCAGGCAGGTTTTTATGAGCTAGATTGGACTTGTAACTAGCTCATGTTGATGTCTAGCTGTATTTGTACTGATCCAGAATATATATATATATAAAGCAAAAAAAAAAAAAAAAAAAAGACCATAGCCCTAGATGCTAGGTGGATTGATACGGATGAATTTAACCAACGTGTATCGCCCGGATTCCCGTACCCATTCTCTCATGTCCCTGTCTCCAAAGGTCCAAAACCGCCCTGTAATGTTGACGTGACTTGACTGGCTCTTCCGTCATGAGTTGTAAGCATGCCATGGCTTCCAAGTCCCACCTCGGACCAGCATTCGCGACATTGTGGTTTCACATATGCCCTTACAACTTGCATCCTCGTTTTCACATTTATTAGCTTATGTTTTGCTAAAATACCCAACAATTTGACACTGTCTTGCAAAGCAATAATTCTGGACTATGAGCGAGAGCAAAAGTTGGGACCACTGGATTAACGGAAATAAACAAGTAGTAAAGAAAGAGACTTTAGGATGCACATTTAAGGTATATAAATTTAAAATATTTAATAATTTTTATCTATATCATGTTTGATCTGTATTTGTATCTTATCCGATTTACATATGATCTATTTGATTTATTTACAAATAAAAATATCTGTTTTTCTTTTATCTTTATTTCGTGACAAATAATCTGTTTGAAAATAACAAAAAAAGATATCAAAACGATCAAAATAATTAATACTTACCCATTAAGTTTATATTACACTTGTAAAAAAAAATTCTTTTTAGACTACTAGAATTGAAAACAAATGAACAAGGGCGATTTTCCTACACTGTTAGATATTCATTAGATCTCCTTTTTCAGAACGTCACATTAAGTTTTAGGCATTTTTTTTGTCTTATTTTAATCTTGTAATTGAATAATTTAGTGTACGTAGCTAGCCAATTAAAATTTAAATAAATGAAACCGATTCAATTTGATATCTTCAAAACGTTTGGAAGTGAGTTGAATCTTAGGGAAAAATAAATAAAATAAAATATGGAAAGGTGCATTGAACTAAAGGATCACCTAATATTGAGATACTTTAAAAAAAAAAACCAATATAAGACAAATATAAATCATAACCCGAAAAGGAAATGATCAAACCATGTTGTCATATAAATTTCTCATAAATGATATAAGATGATTAATTATGGCACATAACTGAAATTTGGCACTTCAATGAAAAAAACTTCTAAGAGCATCCATATGTGAGGTTCTTTACATGATTCACATACGAAAGACTTTATTTTCTTAGTTTTATAGATATAGAGGGTTCCTTCAGTTTTTTTTTTTTTTTTTTGGTCCTTTATGAAAAATTCTAAAAAATAAATTCCTTTAAAATAATTTATTATTATTTTGTAAAAATAAAGTATTATGTAAAAGTAAATGCGATCCACAAAAGAAATAAAAAGAAAAAACGAATTTATGTGAAGTACTTTATGGGTAAAGTAGTGGATCTCTAAGAATGAAAGTTACTTTAAATGCTGATATGATATCTTAAAAATTTTATGAAGAATCTTATAGATATAAATGCTTTAAGAAATAGAGTTAATCAAAGTCCAATTTTTTGGTCCACGTAACCAAAAAAAAAACATAGAAAAACAGTAAAGGAGCTATAGTTTTTACGTAATAGGTTATTATTACACTTTAGCATGGTGCTGGACAACAGACAAACATTTTCTAGTTGTTTCTTCTTCTTCTTCTTCTTCTTTTTTAAACTAAATTAAATTTATTTATATAAAGAAGGACGCTGTGGCTGATAGTGGAAATCAGTATCATGGTTAAATCCGAAAATAGGCCCAGTGGGCCCAACATTAAGAGACAGGAGGTATCTTCATGACGACAGCCTTGCAACGGCATCCCCTAGCATAATTAAGAGTAGTCATGTCATTATCTATGGATAATTCTTGCCTTTAAGACATAATTATAGATGTAAGATCTTGTGGTTAAGGGTGTAAGATTTTTTTTTTTCTTTTGAAAGAGCTCTATCATTTGGAGGAAGCGGTTTTTTTGTTTGTCGTGTTCCCATCCATGTCCCGACAATTTTATCTTGTTATATAAAAATAAAATTTAAAGAGATATTAATTAGTTGTCTAATGTAATGATTGATACTTTATATATATATATATATGCAAGCAGCCAACAGGTTAAATAAGCAAACCCGGTCCAATCTGTTTTAGCCCGTACGTTATATGAAAAAAAAATTTAGCTCATTTTAAAAATAAATAAAATTTTTTTTATCCTAATCCAACCTACTTTGACTCATGCATTAGATGGATCAGCCCATTTTTTTATCTATTAATCTATTTATGTATCTGTGCGACCCATTTAGCTAATTTATACTAATTGAATAAAATATCTATAATAAAAAAAAAGTTTATAGGGTTTTAAATATATTACTGATTAATTTCCTTATTATTATAATTACTTATATACTTAAATAATTTATCGGATATCATATTTTATTTGAAACAATAAATATATACTTAAAAAAATATTATGATGTATATACATTAATTTGTCATTCCCTATTATAATTAATACCTAAGTTTAAGCTCAAGTATAAAAATTCTAAGAATAATACTTATTCATAATTAATTTCCCCTACAATTTTTATAATAATACAAATTTTATTATTTTTTATGGAAAGTTAACTAGTAGGCCAACCCACTTAATTTGTAAACTAGCACACTTTGGCTCGTCGATTAAACATACTAGAAAAAGTTGATCCTATCCCATTTTCAAAGCAAATTAAACAGATCAGCCCACAGCTCAAAACCTATTTACATAGCTCTAGACCGCTATTATTTGTGGTGAATTTTTTTATATTCAAGTGGTGTAAACACCAATCTTCCAATAAAATTACCAATTTTCCAACAAAATTGATCTTAATTGTTTTTATTCCTCCTCCAATATTGTGTAGACAATAATAATAATAATAATAATGTTTGTGGGGCTCGTAGTCTTGCACTTGACTTGCTATCCTAAGATGATACTAATAATTGTAAAAGGAGAGTAAACAATACTTATTACAATTAATAAATGAGTTAAATCCAATTACACTCATTTTTAAATATGTCTATATTTGATTCCAACGCCTTAGCCCATTTAATAAATAGATATTATATATCTTCTATCTAATATCCACTCTCTACTTTCATCACTTTTCTAGCATTCGCCTTTGGACACCTCTCTGTGTCTCTGTCTTTCTCTCTCATGTCATCCACTACTTACCTGACATCAATCATCTGCTTCAAAACTAGTTCAAGAATAACATTCTAGTTAACTTTTGATTGGCTCTAACATTATATATATATGTATGAAAAAGTTCCCTTTTGTATATGAACCAATTTTCGAGGCACATATTTAAACACCGACTTTATTAGTAAAATCAATTGAGAATCTATTTGGAACGTTTGATATTCTTATCTATATATTATATACATTTAAATTTATATTTTTTTATATGTTTATAATTAAAATATTTATCTTTTATTTGTATATTTTTTAACAAATATTTATTTAAAAATGATGAAAATAAAATGCTAAACTAATAAGAAAAATATGAAACAAATAAATCCTAATGCTGTTAAGTAAAAACCAAATTGGATATATGGTTAATATTTTCTTTTTAAGTAATAACATGCATGATGTGCATTAACCCCATAGAATAATAATATCATAAATTTTTGTACATGTTTCTCACATCTCAAAATTTAAATTAATGGCTAAATTCCCAAGCAATTATGTTTATTTGATTTTGCTCATATATTTAGCCTAGAGATAGAAAAATGTCTTTGCAAAGTATTTTTAAGGATCTAATGCAGATTTTGTTATAATTGTTTATAGACATCACCACGGAACCGTCCCGAACCGTCCTCGGCGGTTTCGTACCTAAGAACCATCCCATCGAGGACGATTATGAACTGCCGCACATCGGAAACGGTTATGAACCGTCGAAGAACCCGCCGGAACCAGTGGGTCTTAGCAGTTCCACGGGTTTCGACCAACCATTAAAAAAAAAAAAAACACAAATGCACACACACACACAAAAAACACGGAATAATTTTGGTGTTTAGGGGGAGGGGGGGTGGGTAGGAGGGTCGGTCTGTTTTATTAAAAAAAAAACCTAGTTCATGATTCACATAGAACCGGAACCGTCAGAACTAACGGTTCCGTGGAACCGTGAACCGTCTCGGCTTTGGCGGTTCCGGTTCCATGAAATGTGGAACCGTGAACCAGCAGTTTCGGTTCGGGTTCGGAACCAACTCAAACCGTGTCGATGTCTAGTTTAGAAAATGGAAGATAATATAAGAATTGTTTTTATAGTATGTGTACTTTGTCTTTATTGTGATATGCCCCTCGCTTGTAATTGATCTGAAGATAAATTCTTAGCGATTAGTTGGTTGTAATCATTAAATTTAACATTAATAACTTATATTCAAAAGAACAAGGAAATGGGTTGGATTACTCGATACGAGCAACTTTCTTTTGGTTGATGCAAGCATGCTTTTTGATAGATAGACTCAATAATTGTGATGAATTTATTTTAAATTTTTTTTCCTTTACAGACGGGTTCAACCAAGAAACAAAATATACTAATGAATCGAGTTGTGTTACAAGTTTAGGTTTGTAAATAATTAATAAATGGATTATATTGGAGGAAAGACTTTTTAGACACAAATTTGCTAAGATATAAATATGAAAACTCCAAACCACATTAAAAAAATATTAGTCAACTATTGTACAATAGTAAAATTAAGAGTATAAATGAATCACACTTGTCATAGTTATTTGAGTTCAATTTAGTATTTACTCAATCTTGACTTAATAATAGGTTAAACTACTCTCATATTTTGTCCAGTCGACTCAAGACTTCCTAATATTTACTTTGACCAGCTTGCAATTCCTATCAAACTTAAGTCAATTATAAATGTTAGTTAAATTTGAATCAAACCTAGATATTTATTTGAAAAGAAATATTTCTTATAAAAATTTAGCAAAAAACAATTCAATTGAGTAGAGTTCTAATTCATTGAGCTTTGAGCTCAAAATTTCGAACTCAATCATTTTACTTCCTTACAAAAAAAAAAAAAAATTTTCTTTTTCTCTCTTCATCTCTAACCCAACAAAGGAATAACCACTCAAATAAGTGATACAATTTCGTTCCATTTCTCAAGACTCCATTCTTGGTGATGAGAATGCGTGACTTTTGGATAATTTCATACTTTGTGAAGGAGGGAAAAACTGGGATTGATTGAAGGTCTTACAACAAGAATATCACATGTTAAAGAGGGAGAGGTGTAGAATGTGATACCATGTGTGTAAGTTCTAAATGAATTGAGGAAGAAAGCTTGTATTAGATCATAAGACTAGGTTGTGAATACCATGTCAATACTAGTTAGAAACTTTTAGATTAAGTGGTTGAAAAATATTGTTGTTGTTGTTGTTTTCTTTTTCTTTCTTTCTCTCTTTTTTTTTTCTTTTTTCTTATAAAGGTTGAAAATGTTTATTAGTATTGTTGGCTTAAGCATTGACTATTTTTTATCCTAGGGCATACATTCAAACTTGTCGCTTACCGGTTGTAAAAGAAATTCTTTACATTAGTATTTTTTTTAAAGACATCATAATAAAGTTGTTAGTAATCCCTGTTGACCCACTTAGTATAATGTTATCTGCAGCCGCGCAACCCCCAAAACCAACCCTCGCCCCCCCCCCCTCCCCCCCCCCCCCCCACCCCCCCCCCCCCCCCCCCCCCTCTCCCCCCCCCCCCCCCCCCCCCCAAATGTAGATCTCCTGCATAAAATTATTCTTAGACATTGATACCTTATGATATAATTTTTACTAATATTTTTTTAAATATTGTAATACCGAGACAGATATAATTGTTCTATGTTACATAGCTAGAGGGTTGTATATGAGAAAATAGTAAATTTTGTTTTAAATGGAAATCTAAATTACTCATTTCAATCAAGTGTCTTTTTTTTTTTTTTAGCCATTACAATGGAAAGAAGGAGAATTGAACCTAATATCTCTTACTTGAGAGACTAAGTGAGATGTCACTAGCTACAAGACCATTGTAGCCATTTCAATCAAGTGTAATGTGCTTACAAACTTGATCAACTAACATAATTATAATTGTTACTTAGTACAATATATTAGAAATGGACATTGTTGCTTCATCAACTCCTACACAATTAACAGACATATAATAAATCCTCTAAACCCTAAACTAGACCAGCAAGCATATGCTTTATAAGTAGCACTTGCTATCTACCATGCAATTTTAGTCTCTATAGCTTAGAAAATATTTTTCCCTAATAGATATCTTCATTGTAACCATTAATAGACCACATATTGCCATCTACTCAACATTTCAAGTAAGTTTTTATCAAATGTCTTCACCTAGCAACAAAAGTCTTCCTTTCTACCATCGACAAAAACCATGTAGAGATAACAACTTTCAAAGCTATTGTGTTGAAATGGATTATACAATATTAAACAAATCACAATAACTAATACATGCTAAATAAAGAATTATTCCATATTCTAACACTATATCCATTATCAAGGGAAAGTGTAAATAATCTCCCTAGACATTGAACTTGGTGCATATATATATCCAACGAATTTTCCAAGGTTATAAATCAACTTCCTAAACTTTGATAGAATAGCAAATAACCTCTAAAAATTCATAAGGACTACCTAAATTTAAACCTTAGAGTGTAAATACCTCTCAAACTTAGAAGTGTACTTTAACACCGTAAACTATGTTCTTAAAATGTTTATATTAAATTAAAAAAATCAAATGTCCTTAGTTGTTAATTAATCAAAGTTTAGGGGGCTCATTTGCTATATTTGAAATTTAAAAGGCTACATCCATACTTAGGTCGAAGTTTAGGAGAGTTGATTGCAGTTTTATGAAATAAAAAACTAGCAAAATACCTCAGTGTATAGTCATAGGTGGCCATGGGAGTCCTTGCACTTGGAATAGGCTAGAGGAGTATGAATTTATTGCTCAATGTTAATATGCATTGCCTAAACCTTAAAGCAATGGTCTTGATTATTGCTTCAAAAGACTATTTTTCGTTATCTTTACTATCTCCCTCCTAAGCAATAAATTCTTTCTTGACTCATTATGGTTCACCATATGCATCAGGCTATGATCAATAGCTATATTACTTGTGGCTTTCGTAACGGTTACATTTGTCCATCAAAGTATAGTCTTAATTGCATGGATGAGTAATAATCTTGTATCGTAAGTTCACAACAGATGGTTGGTCATGTGCTGCGAACGTGCTGTCGACCTTCGAGAATCCTTGAAATGATGACGTGTATAAGGGTGTGATAGGAAGAGACATAGGAGGAGGAACAGGTAAACTCGATATCTCATGTTTGCGTGTGTGATAGAAGATCAAAATCAGTAGATTCGAATATTTCTTAATTCGTTCTTTGTACGATAGTCACTTTGATCTTTTGTGGTAGTACTTCAGTAGAGCTTTCACATTACTCTTGAGCTAGTAATCTGGAAGTTGATCTTAGTTTTCAAATCATTTTGAGATAGATGATTGAGATTTGATGTTGTTCATAGTCATTAGATTGATAATGTTGATCTAATGGTGTATATTCATCCCTTCTCTTTTTATGGACATACGCTCTTATACATGATGGTTAGGCTTGATAAAAAAAAAAAAAAGACAAAAAAGAAAGAAAGACTACCTTCATATACAAAAAGTCACAAGCACATATTAGCTCATTTAATCCCTTTTAAAGCCAATAAAGCCTACATAAACTTCATAAGACTATTTTTTTTTTATCTTCTCTTCGAGTCCACTTTTTTTTTTTTTTCATGCACTAGACAATCGAGTAAGTTCGAGAACCAAAAAAGCCGATCCAACGATCCCTATTCTAAGGCTACTTGTAACGCCACAAAGCTCCACCCACCGAGGTATTATCTGTTTTGACCATACGCTGCATGGTTTAGTCCTTTAGTGCCAACGCTTCTTGGGAGGTTTCCCATCCTATGATTACTCTATCCAGAGTACGCTTAACTTTGGAGTTCTAACAAACCTCAAGCCATTATACTAAAAGACACATCTGTGATTAGAGTTTCACTATCTATATTTAAGGAGTATCACATACTCCAACTACATGTAGACTGATGTCTTCATCAATTTCGTTATACAAGTCTAGAATTACACTAAGAAGGACATTCCTCTACTTTCGTTGGCGAACTGCTCTGATACAATCTGTAGCCCTAGAGATCTACCCATCGAGGTATTGTCTATTTTAGCAACACATCTAACAGTTTTGTCATTTGGTGCTAGTGATTTCCAAGAGGTCACCCATCCTTGAATTACTTATCTAGAACACACTTAACTTTGAAGTTCCGAAAAACTCCAAGTTGTTACACCAAAAGACACATTTGTGACTAGAGCTCCACCATCTATATTTAAGGAGTATTACATTACCAAGTCGAATCTCCCTAAAACATTCCCGATTGACCAGTTTCTTAGACTCTGTCACTAATCCAATAAATCGGTTAAAGATGTTAAATTGGGCTAAAAAAAATTACTGAAGATGTCTCTACAAATCTTAAGTTTAGGGATTATTTCAAATATTTACTATAGAAAAAGGGAAAAAAAAAAAAGAAAAGAAAAGAACTCAACACGTAATGTTCTTTTTCTAACGGATCTTGTTTAGTGGACAATACCTTGTAAACCTGTTTGATGTTTGCAACAATTGACTACGGAATTGTTTTGGACTATCTAATCATCAAAATTCTTTATGATTATCATCGCATGATTCCCTACACTCTATAATCTATTAGGGAACTGTGTTGTCAAAAAGCTTGAGTAAAAATATACTTTATATGAATAACATATATTGCCTTCATTAATCAATCAATCATTCCACAAGCACGATCTATCAAGCCTTGGCACCTAGGGCATATACTAATAATAATCTTCCACTTTCCCTATTACCATTCTTACTCATCTTTTTAAGTCCTAGGATCCTCATATGTTTGTCGTGTTTCTACTACTGTTAGAGCATAGCCAAAGGATCCACAACGTCGTCCTCAGTCGCCTCTTCATGAACTCCAACATTGCCCAATACTTTGGGAGCACATGTTTAGATTGATGATGGGGGCATGCACCAACAAATATTGGCATTGAGGGCATAAACTAACAAGATCCATCTAGAAAAAAGAGGAATACTAGAAAAACATAATAAAAAGAAAAAAATCAGGTAAAACATCATTAAAAAACTAGTTTCTTAGAATAGACTTCGATTATTGCCATTGGTTGAAATAGTTTCTTCTCAAAATTTAGCAGGGCAAAAAATACAATAATTTGCCTCGCCTCACCAATGAGGATATTTTTATTACCAAAGCCTTCCCATTATAAATATACGTTGCCCTCCATTAATCAATCTCGGTGGCACGATCCATGTTTTGGTTTTCTTTCGTAAGATAATCAAACTCCAAAATAAATTCATAGTATGTGTGTGTGTGTATATATATTAAAACAATGTCTACACAAAAGATAAAACCATAGCAAAACTTTCTATATCAAACATGCCATTAAAAGAGTTTTTATGTCACACTGAAATAAATATCAAATTTAAGCAAATTATAAAGTAAGCTTAGCTTATTTAGACATGGATCATGTTTATTGAAAACTTTAAAAATGGGTCACATTGTACTTGGGATCATTAGTAAAATCTCAAATTGTCACATTTTATCATGCGGCTCAGTTTTACCTTTTCAATAATCTAGATGATAAGTAAGTAACAAAATTTAATGGATATAGATAGAATGTCAACTTTGCAACATTTTCATAGACATTAGATAGTGTGTTTTTCATCTATATCTTATTTGAAGTCTATTTATGAATAAAAATATTTATTTTCCATTTGTGTTTCTTTTTGACAAATAGTTTGTGTGAAGAAAAATGAATTTCTTATTATATTGATATGTAGAGATTTATATATATATATATATATATATACATGCATCAATGGACTAAAAAAAGGAAAGAAATCCCTATTTAAGACTAGTCAATATTATATATTAATTTATATTTATTTGTTTTCGATAACACCCTATTTTAAACTAGTCAATATTATGCATTAATTTACATTTATTTGTGCAAATAAATAAACTCTAATCTATATCTTTACAGCCCCTCTCAAGTTGGAGCCATGACAAGGCCCAACTTGGAAAGAAACAAACGAAGCTGAGCTACAGAAATTACCTTAGTAAACATATCACCAGAGCTAATGATAAGTAGAAATATAATGAGGCTGCAAAAAACCACTTGCCACATGATCTCGATTAAAATGAATATCAACATCAATATGTTTTGTCCTATCGTGCAAACAAGGATTTGCAATAATCTGACTAGTAGATTTATTATGACTCATTAAAGGAATAAGATGAGGAATAGTAACATAAAGATCATGAAGAATATAAGAAACCCATAAAACCTCTTTTGTAGTAGCTGGAAGACTCCGATCCTCTACCTTTGTGATAGACGTATTAACAGTGCATTGTTTCTTAGTTTTCTAAGAAACCAAGGTCAAACCCAGCATGACACAATAGCCAGTTAAAGAGCATCAATCAACCATAGACGACGCCCAATCTGCATCTATGAAGGCTTGCAATTCTAAAGAATTAGAAGCAGCATAAAAAAGACCAAGTGAGGGAGAGCCTTTAAGATAACGTAAGACATGATTAGCAGCTTGCAAATGAAAAAAGCATGGCCAAGACATAAACTGAGAAAGAACTTGAACTGCATAGGAAATGGATGGACGAGTTATAGTAAGATAAAGAAGTCATCCAACAAGTCTCCTATATTCAACTGGTGAGGAAAGAGGTTCCCCTACATCAGAATCTAGTTTAAGACCAATAGGCAATGGTTAGGAAACTGATTTATAACAACAAATCTAAAAGAAACTTGCATTGATGAACAAGTAATCCTTGAGAAGTACGACATAATTCCAACCCAAGAAAAAAGAAAGCGAAGCCAAGATCCTTGATTGTAAAAGTATCATGAAGTTGTGATTTCAATAAGGAGATTGCATCCAAACTGGTTCCTGTAACAAGTAGATCATCTACATACAACAAAACTACAGTAAACTCATTCCCAATTTGACTAGTGAAGAGAGAATAATTTGCACAAGATTGAACAAATTCTTGCCTTAGTAAAAATTGACAAATCTCAATGTTCCATTGCCTAGAAGCTTGTTTAAGTCCGTAAAGAGATTTTTTGAGCTTACAAACTTGACCAGGCAATGCTTTTGTATACCCATCAGACAACTTCATATAAATTTCTTCATTAAGAAAATCGTGCAAAAAAGCATTGTTAATATCTAACTAATATAAAGGCCATCCTCTAGCAATTGCTATAGCAAACAATATGTGAATAGTCCCCAATGTGCTATAGTGAAAAGGTGTCGTAATAATCCTCTCCCTCTATTTGAGTATAACCCTTAACAACTAGACGTGCTTTATAGCGTTCAATAGAACCATTGAGGTTATACTTTATTTTAAAAACCCATTTACAACCTATAGCTCATTTTCCTTGGGGCAAATCAATTATATCCCATTTGTCATTAATCTAAAGCTTTCAATTCTTTATGCATAGCTAATACCCAATTAGGATCTTATGCATGCAAATAGGTTCTTTAGTAGTTAAAACTTATGCTAATGAAGCAACATAATCTGAAGGGTAAGAAGAAAAATCATCAAGGGAAAATAAAGGATAAGGATGATGGGAAGAAATAAAACAAGTAGAACCAGTATGAACAAAGTTTTGGAGCCAATTGGGTCTTACATGTCCTAGATGACCTACACACATTTGAACCAGAGACAACAAAAATGGCAGTTTTCAGGAACAGAGACATCAATGTTAGGTTCATTCGAAATAGAAACAAGAGCATTAGTTGAAGTAACAGAAAAAGGATTAAAGTTTGAATCAGTAAAAACATCTTCATCAGATGCAAAGACATGAACAGGAGATGTAGTTGAATCAGAATAAGAACAATTATTAGATCCAACAGAAGGAGAAGGAGAAGGAGAAGGAGATAAAAAAGGAAATACCTATTCATGAAAAATTACATCACAACTAACAAGATACTTTTAGTGTAAAGATTATACAGTTTATAGCCTTTTTGCCCAGCAATATAACCAAGGAAAATACATCTATCAGCACGACTATCCAATTTATTTCTTATGTGTGAAGGTTTGGTAGCAAAACATAAACAACCCATTATACGTAAATGATCATAAGAGGGTAGCTTACCAAACATAAGCTCATAAGGTGTTTTCCAATTAAGAGAGGAAATAGGCATTCAGTTTATAAGGTAAGTTGCAGTAAGAAAACATTCTCCCTAAAACACTTATAGAAGATTGGCATTTAAATGTAGAGCTCTAGCTGTATCAAGTAAATGACGATGTTTATGCTCAACCCTCCCATTTTGTTGAGGTGTATAAGCTATAATATGAAATACCTTAAACATGATGCTAAATTTGTTTCATATGTGCATGCTTTGTTTGCTTGAAATATGAGTTTAATATTAAATAATTAAATTAAAAGAACATGAAGAGTCAACATGAATTATTAATTACATTGAATTCCATATAGAAAGCGAATTTCTGTCAGTATTATATTGTTTATAATATGTGAATTTAAAATTTATGCTTTTATAACATAGATTACACTTAGAACATATTTTCTTAAAATTAAGCCCAAGCCCAAGATAAAAACAAATATTTTTAGTAGCCTTAAAAGTTAATAAAGTAGATAGTAGATAAGTACCAAGATTATTATCAAAAAGTGTTATTTCAACATAGACTCTAAAAGAAAATTTGTTTTCTAGAGAAGAAGAAGAAAGTAACTTTACCATAAATTTTACCCGATTTTATTTTAAATTTCCTCGTCAAAATTTTTATCCAATTTCCATTTCCAAGTTAAGCTCATTTGAGGTAAGTTTTACATGCTAGTACAATTGTTTTTCGTTTGTTTTCTTTTCGTTTATGAAAACCTTGTTTTAATAAGATGAAGTGATACATTGATGATTTAAGTAGATTTATAAGGTTAAATAGATTCTTAAAGTATATGAGTAAATATTTTCTGGCAAATTGAATATAATGTTATGAGTTTAATATTGTAAGTGTGTGTATATGTATATAAGTATGTATGTGTGTTATGTTTTAAAAATGATAAAAACAAGAGAAACGTAGGTGATGTTTTGGTTGTGTTTTTCATCAAGTCTTCAAAGATATACTATGCTAAGAGAAATACAAGAAAAATAAGACTATTTGTATTTATTGTGCTTCTTATTGTGTTCTGATATGAGTTTCATTATGAACTAGAGATAGGTTGCAGATGATAAGTTTTATGTTGAAGATAATAAGACGTTAGAAGTTATTATAATGGGTAGTTTTTGTATATGTTTTGACGTTAACTACGGTTTTTTGAAGAAGTTTGCAATTGTATAAGTTGTTCTGTATTAAATTTTCCTGTTAACTATGGTTCTGCAAAAGTTTGTAAAGGTATAAAAAATAATCTCTATATTATATATATATTCTATCAAGGCTTAGATTTTTTTTTTTTTTTTGGAAGCCTTGAGCTAGATTAGAGGTGAGTTAAAATAAGTGTCGAATGGGTAAAAAGTTAATATAAAGTATTTGTTGAGGAAAAATTTAGGCCTCGACATTCCCTCGAAAAACACTAAATAATGTCGAGCCTTAAGTCTTGAAGCTCCATACCCGTTGAGTCCTGAAGTCGAGCACTCAACGTAGCCCGCGACGGTTATTAAGATTAATCGAGGCAAAAAATAAACAATGTATATTGAGCACAGCTTTTGTCGAGGCCTAAAGTTGAGCTTTCAACGTGGCCTCGACATAAGCTGTGAAGCTTTTTATTAGTATTCGACCTATTATATGATGAGGTTTGATATGATTTTCTTTTAACAATGTACCCCACGATTCTTTCTAAGTTGCCCTCAACCTATAGTTTGTTTCAAAGTTTATATTAATAGAAATGTGCTATATTTATGTGTGTACAAATGTTATACTATGTTTTGATGTAGAATATATTCAAATTTTATATTGAATTCTAGATTATTCGTGTCAGTTGAATGTGTCTTCTACTTTTTTAACAGACACATGAGGTGTACAGTAACATGAATGTTGTTTGCTTAGGATAGGCATATCTAAAATTGATCTTAATTAAATAAGCCTTAAAAAGTGTTTGCATTGCTTGTGCTTTTATCATTGAATCCAGTCTAGGGAGCGGCAAGCTTATCTCGAGCGGGACATGATAGTTAGGCACTTAAGCCATATTTTACCATGATGCAATGACTTTCTTAAGTGGCTTAGTAGGTAATTAATAGGATAGATGCTATCAATGTAACATTTGCTTATTTTTAAGATGAAATAATATGATTTAATTCATGTTTATGGGACCGATTGAACTAAGTAATATTATGGATTAAGTTAAGTAAAGTTGAGTAACGACTGTTAACCTTAGAAGAAATTACTATCCTTTTCAGTTAGATATAGGAGATATATGTATTTGGGCTGTCTATATCAACTCTTTGAGCAACTGCTATTACTTAGGACCCCCAACTTCCTAGTGGCTTGTTCTAGAGTTTGAATACTCCTATGTAAACTTAATTATTAGTTAACAAATTTATGGTTGTTGCATTGCATATAGTCTAAGTGTGCTTGTCACTTCATATTTGTTTGTGTTACTTGCGTACTTAGCCCTTGGCTCATGATTCTTTTATTTCAAATGTTGATGAGGATGAGTTTTATTCTCAAATGGGTTATGGATCTAATTTTTAAAATTTTCTAGATGAATTGGAGGATTAGGAACATCGACTATGATGATGATCTTCTTGTAATAGATATACAATGTGTTTTCTGTATATGTATATTTTATTAAATATTTTTTATAAATCTTTGTATTTTTTAAAGATCATCAGCCTTGGTATATAATAATTACATATGAAGTTTTTATTATTTATTAATAGATAACCAAGTGTTTGTTTAGTAAGTTTTATACTTCTTCTAATAAAAAGTTTTGATAAATGAGTTTTATGGTATATTTAGACAAACTTTTATGCAAATCACTTTTTTAAAGACAGCCTTTCATGTAATATAGTATTACATGTGGTTGGGAGATTGTTCATGTTAGGATTCTTATATCCAGCTGTGCCAGTCCTTACAGAAGTGCTAATGTGTAATTCCTTTGTTATCAAAAAGGCTTTGACATGCATGAAAAGAAACTTGGCTCCATTATCAGTACGATTAACCTTTGGTATAGCAGAAAAATGATTAAAAACATAGTGCAAAAACTTGGATATAATAGCTAGCACTTGAGACTTATTATGAAGAAAATAAGTCCTAGTACTTTTAGTATAATCATCAAGAATAGTAAGAAAATACATGGCACCAGAAATAGAAGATATATGGTAAGGACCCTAAATATCCTAGTACAACAAATGAAATCTAGCTGAAGAAGTTCTATCACTTCATTCAAAAGGAAGACGATGAGCCTTAGCTTCACTACAAACTTTACAAACAAAGTCTTTGATAATAAAAGACTTACAAGCATTAACATGTTGAAGCTTAGAACATGAAGTATGACCTAGTTTTGCGTGAAACAAGTGCACGAAGTCCATTTTATTACAAGTCAAATTGATAGAAGACCAAGATTGATGATGTGCATAATCATGTAAAAACATAAAACTCCTATTGGCAGAAGAATTAATGATATATAGTCCATTACTTGATTCAGTCTTGACGATAATTTTTTTAGTTTTCTGGTTCTCAAAAACAAGAGAAGAGGAATCAATGAGAATAACATAAGAATTTCCAATAAGAGCCTTATGAATGGACAAAAGATTATGAGTAAATTCTGAGATGTAAAAAACATTTGAGAACATTAGTTTGTCAGTAAGAGAACTGAACCAATGCGATGGACAGATTTCAACGTGCCATCTGGAAGACAAATGTGAATAGGGACAGACAAAGTTTTAGGATTAACAAGAAGTGATTTAAAAGGTCTAATGTGGTCACTAGCACCCGAGTCAACTATCCAAGAACCAACATTATTATTCAGAACATGAAAACAAGATAGAGCTAAATAAGAAATTTAATTATTCTGATTTCGTTGACTATTATCAATCGGTAATTCCATTCTCAAAATGAGAAAACAAATTTCAAAAATCAAAACACAAGATCTGTTGAAGAAGAAAAAATAAAATGAATTATCTCAAGCTTATAGGCTCTGATGCCATGTGAAGAAAAATGAACTTTTTGTTAAAAATTCTTAGATTTTACAAAAAAAAAAAAAAAATCTTCGTGTAAAACTAATTTCCAAATCAGGATCTTCTAAACATGATAGAAACAATCAAAATTATAATGGTTTTGATATATACCGTTGTCCATGATTTTGAATTCCAATCAAGAGAATAAAATCTGTTTTGATTTTGTCTTGGTAATTTTCTCTCACTCTATCTTTCTCTTTTCTGTTTCTCTTTTGATGGTGGAGAATGAAAAATTATTTTGAAATGAAAAGTCACGATACTTTTCTTTTAACTGTCATATATAATAAGGAGAGTGGAGGGATTTGAAACCCATGACTCAAAATTATCATTATGCCCAAATGACCATCATATTGAACCTTTCATATTAGAGTCATACCATAAGTCACATGGGCCATTAATGTTAAAATAATTTAACAATATCCCACTTGGCCCATGTTATGACATGATGAATCAATAACCAATAAGAGTGCACTGTTACGCCCCAGCGAGTACCCTAAACGTGACAGCCTGCCGTACACAAATTAAAACTCAAGAATGACTACCTCAGTCACTCGAAAGCTTCCATATCGGTACAAGGCGTACATTCACAACAAAGGGAGACCGGTGGAGTAATGCATTTTAAGACATTGGCAGCGGAACATGCAAAATAATACTCAATATATTTCATTGAAACAAAAGTCTTACAGCTTCTAAGGGCATTCCCCTGATAATTCATAATAACATGGTTTAAATATAAACATAACTAAAGCTAGAAGATTTTAGAAGAAATCTACTCTATAACTTCAAAATAGATTGCCTCCAAAAGCTTTTCAAAAATAAATTCTACCCGAAGATCAAGGTGGTCCGGGTGCAAAAGATAATCCTGCAATATCAAAAGTCTATAGGAGTATAAGCATGACCAGCTTAGTGAGATATTCCTTACGCAATAGTACTCATAACAACAATCAAACAAGTTTATAAATCAAGCATATGAATGCAACAATCATATGATCAAACATTACATACGACTACCCGTTTCGTATGTTTGATGGATTTACCCCTCCATCGGTGGTTAGGGAATGCTTTGAACTAGGTCCCGAACAACCTCCTCAGTTTGCGCGCGTCTTGGTTCCAACGAACCGTACTACTAGTCCCCGGGCCTTCCATGCCCAAAGCGATCGATCCGGCTCGGCTACACCTTGAGACCGTATTCCCCGAACGTCCTAACCCAAGATCGTAGCAAGGCACTTACCTTTCCGTCCAACGCTGAGGAGTATAGGAAAAACATTCGAAATGATATTCTAAGTGATATGCATGAACAATTTATTATATAGAGATTTCAATATGGTATTAAATCATTTAAAGCGATCAAACAATATTTGCACACATAACAATACATACATGGAAACATTTATCTCAATCACAAATCGGGTTCCGATATAGTTATCGTTCATTGATCGCACACAATGAATCACATACATAATTCCCACAATATCCCACATGCATATCAATTTTATCTTTTCCTATATCTAGTGCTCTATTCTACAAGCACATGCGCGAATACATAAGCGTAAAGGAAACTCACTCGTCCATAGCGCTCCAGGAGTCGAAGTAATCCTCGGGGAAGACAAGATCGTGATCCTCGATACCTAAACAAAAGAAATACCCAACATGAGTATTTCATCCGAGATCTATTCAAGTTCTATACTTCTATCTTAAAGAATTCATAAAATCGTATGGAATGGAAATCCCAATTTAAAATGGCCATAACTTGCTCATTTTAACTCGGAATTTCGCATATTATATACCGATTTCTACCTACTCGAAAAGATCTATCTATTTCTAAGGTTATTTTCATCAAAAGAAGTCATTTAGGTCTCGGAATAGAAGCGTACAGATTTGATACGAATTTTCCAAACTTCAAAACTAGAGTTTTCAAACTTTACTTCACTCATGGGCTTTTATACAAAAGTATAGATATATTGTGTGGTTGAAAAATCCCTTGAATTTATGTATATATATGTATATACTCAAACTATATGCATGAATTTGGTGTTGTCTCAACAATGGTTTTGTAAAACACATGTCTTGAAAGTGAGATAAGCTTAAGTCTTGAAAAGAAGTTAGTTTTACTTTGAAAATTTCCTAAATTATTATAAATGAGTATTTCTTCCTTTTTAACTCCATTTCTTAGTTATTAATCTTCAAAAGTAATTTTAATCTTTCAAGATTTTCATAAATTTATTTCTAGTGGTTTGGAAACATGTAGTTTTTCTAATTATTTCATAGTTATATCCACTTTTAAAAGAAATCATCTTATAAGTAAATTTTGGAGAAACTTATCTTAGACTTTAGTGTTGGTGGAAAACTTTGACAATTGAATTTAAGAAATCCTTTGTTCAGGTCTAAAGAAACTTTCTTATTTCTTTGAAAAGAGTTTTTATAATAACTTTACTTTATGTATTTCTTGGTGAAAACCACATATTATTACTAAAACTTGAGCTAGCTTATCTAACTTTAGAAGAATATAAATTTCAAACCTTTAAGGAAAATAACTTCTTATGTGACAAAGTTTATGTTTAAAAAGAGTTCTTATTCTTACTTTAAGAAAACTCATTTCTATTATGATTGAGACAATAACAACATATTCATGCATGAATGAGAATATGTAACCATGAAAAAATATAAAAACAACATAAATAAAATAAATAAGAGCATAAAAGTAAGTCAAGTATTGGGAACCTTAGCTTCATCAAGGTATCCCGGGATTAAGAATGGACTAGTCCTCAAAAGAAAAGAAAAGCAAGGAAATAAAATTGTTTTGACTTGATATGGACAAGTCTAAGACTAGAAAGACTAGTCTTAATATTACATAAAACAAATAAATAAATTGCAAGACTTGAAAATAAATAAATAACAAGTGAGCTTATATGCTCTAAATAAATATATATACATAATACTTATATAAGTTAGGTGAGAAACAATAATAACAATATCAACATAATAGTAACATAAAGAAAATAAGAACATGAACAAAAACAAAACATGAATAAATTGTTGCTTCTTTAACTTAATGAGTCTAAGAAACATACACTAAACTCATGTTAAGTTATATGAACATGATGAGGAAATATGAGAGACTTTTACCTAAAGTTTATGTGTTGGTTGAAGAAGAAAAGAATGGGTTGTAGTATTATGTGGGAATGGATTTTCTAAGAAAAAGAGGGAGCTTGAGAGAGATGTTGGGAGAGGAATTTTGTGGAGTGATTTTGAGAGAGTTTTAGTATGAGTTTTTGTTGTGTGAAAGAATGGAAGAGGAATGGGGTATTTATAGATTTTTGGAGTGGAAATTTGTGTGTTTAAAATTAAATGAAATTGAAATAAAAATAGATGGAAGAGGGAGCATAGGGGCGCCGGTTTTGAGCATTATAGGGGGGAGAAATAATTATTTTTGTTTGTTTTGTAATAAAAGAAGTAATGTGTAAGGTATGATGTGATTAAAGTTGTATGGAGAAGATAAATTGTAAGGTATAGGTATGGTAGAGTGTAAGAAAAAGTAGAGATAGGTGAATAGTAATGAATAGTAGAAAAGTACTATGAATAGTAGACTAGACAATTAAAATACCGGTAGTAAAGAAAATACGCATAAAAAACCTATATCTGTTATTTTTAGTTACCGAAAAATTCTAAAACTGATATTTTTGAAAACCTTATATTTTTATGAATCTATTGGTGTTGTCGAAATATTTTTGTTATCCGGTGCTCCAGGGCACGGTTTTCGAAAACTGATCCCGATCGGATCCGAAGGACTCTAGAAAAATTCGAATCTGATATTTTTAGGCTTTCCTATATTATTGCGAACCATATTCCACAATTCTTTCAATTTCGTTTTCTAGGGTTTAAGAACACGGGAGTGCCGGATCTAGATTCACTAGACTACTCACATAACTAGGTTAACTTTAGGGTTTCGTTTTAACTTCCGGTTCTTAGGGTTTGCTAATATTATCGAAAAATCTAGAGGCTTACATGCACCATATTTAGAGTTTATCAAATCAGAATTCTCAATTGAATTAAAATGGTTGGATCATTGCGGTCACACATCTTTTAATGACATGATTCCTTCCATGTATCACATGATCATTATAATTCATAATAACTTAACCGAGGAACATTAAAACTTTAAATTGTCATTTCCAAATATGCTACTAGTTATCTCATAAACAATAACTGTATACAACCTGATGTAGATAACAAAAGCAAGCAAAACCATAACTTTAACTGAATTCATAAGTGTCATAATAATACGAGCAGTACAACCATATGTATATATATTTATACATTAACCATCAAATCTGTGAGGACCTGTCTAAAATGCCCATCCGTTCAACATGTCCAGTAAACGTTTTCGGTGGCAAACCTTTAGTTAACGGGTCCGCTATCATCAGTTCAGTACTAATATGCTCAATTGACACTCTTTGGTTTTGCACTTCTTCCTTAACAGATAAGTATTTCAAATCCATGTGTTTCACCCTTAGAATACCTATCATTCTTAGAGAAGAAAACAGCTGCAGAATTATCACAATAAATTCTTAACGGCTTATCTATACTGTCGACTAAATCAAGCCTTAAGATAAAATTCCGCAACCACAATGCATGAATAGTGGCCTCAAAGCATGCCACAAATTCAGCCTCCATAGTGGAAGTAGCAATGACAGACTGCTTCCCACTCTTCCATGAAACTGCTCCTCCAGCCAACAGAAACATGTAACCAAATGTAGATTTCCTCGAGTCTACACATCCAGCATAATCTGAATCCGAATAGCCCACTACTTCAAGATGACTTGACCTTTTATAAGTAAGCATATAATCCTTGGTGCCTTGTAAGTACCTAAGTACTTTCTTTGCAGCTTTCCAATGATCTATTCCAGGATTACTTTGATATCGGCCTAACATTCCTACAGCGAAACTAATATCTGGCCGAGTGCATGTCTGAGCATACATCAAGCTTCCAACCAGTGATGCATAGGGAATGGATTCCATTGATTTTCGTTCCAAATCATTCTTTGGACATTGCAATTCACTGAACTTGTCCCCTTTCTGAATTGGAACTATTCCTGCAGAGCAATTTTCCATTCTAAATCTCTCTAATACTTTATTGATATAGCTTTTCTGAGACAATCCTAACAATCCTTGTGATCTATTGCGAAATATCTCTATTCCTATCACATAGGATGCCTCGCCCATATCTTTCATTTCAAAAGTTTCAGAGAGAAATTTCTTTACATCATGTAACAAACCCATGTCATTAGTAGCCAAAAGGATATCATCGACATATAAGACCAATATAATAAACTTGCTCCCACTGACCTTCATATAGATACACCGATCAACGGTGTTCTCTACAAAACCGTATGATGTAATGGTATTATTGAACTTAATATACCATTGTCGGGAAGCTTGTTTTAATCCATATATCGACTTCTTTAACTTACACACCAAATTTTCTTGTCCTGTGGTTATGAAACCTTCAGGTTGGTCCATATAAACTTCCTTCTAAGTCACCATTCAAAAAGGCGGTTTTTACATCCATTTGGTGAAGCTCTAAATCATAATGAGCCACCAAAGCCATAATAATTCTTAAGGAGTCCTTCTTAGAAACTGGAGAGAAGGTCTCTTTATAGTCAATGCCATCTTTCTGAGTGTAACCTTTAGCAACAAGTCTGGCCTTGTATCTTTCGATGTTGCCGTTTGAGTCTCGCTTAGTCTTAAAGACCCATTTACAGCCAACTCGTTTTGATCCTTCAGGCAACTCTACTAGCTCCCAGACTTTATTTACATCCATTGATTTCATCTCTTCCTTCATGGCATTGAACCACTTTTCAGAATCACTACATTCCATGGCTTGTCTAAATGAGACTGGATCTTTATCAATGCTTAAGTCAGATTCGTGTTCAAGTGAGTAAACCACATAGTCATTCGATATAGCTGGTCTTTTCTGTCTCATAGACCTCCGTAATGCCATTTCTTGTGGTGTCCCTTGCTCATTTGTGACTTGCACATTGTTGCTTGGTTCACCTCTAATATGTTCACTTTGTGTGTTTTGAACATCAACTTGTCGTTTCAGCTTGTTGCTTGACTGTGATGCAACAAAAGGAACAACAACCTGAGTAGAAACACTGGTGTAGGGGTCTCTTCTTGAAATTCTCTAATATCCACCTTTCGTGATTCCCCACTCCCACTAAATTGACCATTTTCAATGAACCGAGCAATACCAGACTCAACTATTCTTGTACTGTGGTTAGGACAATAAAATCTGTACCCTTTTGATTTTTCAGGATAGCCAATGAAGTAACCACTAATGGTTCTTGCATCAAGCTTTCTTTCATGTGGATTATATATCCTTATTTCCGCTGGACAGCCCCAAACATGAAGGTGCCTTAAACTGGGTTTCCTACCTGTCCATAATTCATAAGGAGTCTTAGAGACTGCCTTACTAGGAACCCTGTTCAGCAGATATGCAGCAGTTTTTAATGCATGCATCCATAAGGATAAAGGTACAGTGCTGTAACTTAACATACTCCTAACCATATCCATAAGTGTACGATTCCGCCTTTCAGCCACACCATTTTGTTGTGGTGTACCAGGCATTGTATACTGTGCACATATGCCTCGACTTTCAAGGAATTTTGCAAATGGACCAGGACATTGTCCACTTTCATTGAATTTACCATAATATTCACCACCTCTGTCTGATCTCACTACTTTCACCTTTCTATCTAACTGCCTTTCAACTTCATTAACAAACACCTCTAGGATGTCAACTGATTGTGACTTTTCATGCAGTAGATATAAGTAACAATATCGTGAGTAGTCATCAATAAATGTGATGAAATACTTTTCACCACCCCATGTTGGAATGTCAAAAGGACCACAAATATCAGTGTATCAATTCAAGGAGTTCATTACTTCTTGTGGCTGGATTCTTTGATATATGTCTAGTTTGCTTACCTTTTATGCAATCAACACATATATCCCAGTCAGTAAAATCCAATTGAGGCAAGATTTCACCTTTCACCAACCTCATTACCCTTTCTTTGGATATATGACCTAATCTTTGATGCCATAAGAAAGCAGAACAATCATTGTGTGCATTACGTTTGTTACCTATACTATGCTCAACAAGAAACAGAGATTCAGCATACATAACATCAAGATTAAAACGATATAAATTATCAACTAAAGTACCAGATCCATAATAGTACGAATGTCTATACAATGAAAATACACCGTTTCCAATCTTAAAGTTAAAACCTACTTCATCCAACTTTGCAACAGAAACTAAATTTCTAGCACATTCAGGAACATAGAGACACTTTTCTAGATCCAGGCGACACCCAGTATCCAAAATCAATCTGTACGTCCCAATTCCTTCTATTCGTGCCTTCATTCTGTTTCCCATATAAAGAAACTGTTCAGTTCCTCTTATGGGCTGGATTGAAAGGAATCCCTGCATAATATGTGACACATGAATAGTAGCCCCAGAGTCTAACCACCAAGTATTATTAGGCACTTCAATTACATTTGATTCAAAACATACTGATATACAGTACATACCTTTCTTTTCGAACCAAGCCTTTCTTTTTAGACAATCTTTCTTGAAGTGACCCGTTTTCTTGCAGAAAAAACACTTCTGATCCTTATGGATTTGACCTCCACCAACTTTCATAGAGGCTTTGTCCTTCTTCTTACCCTTCTTGCCTGGTTTAGACTTACTGCTACCAGCATCATTATGAACAGTGAGATGAACAGAGTGATCCTTCATCTTCTTTAATCTCCCTTCTTCCTGAACCAACATGGCCTTTATTTCCTGAAGGTTCCATTTTTCCTTAATGGTGTTGTAATTCACCTGGAACTGACCAAACTCAGGAGGAAGCGAATTGATGATGAATTGAACCAAAAAAGATTCACTCACATCCATACCCATTAACTTCAGTTTTGCTGCTAGATTAGCCATGCATGTCACATGATCATGAATGGGCTGTGACCAATCAAATTTCTTGGTCGTTAGCTCACTCATTAGGCTCCCTACAATAGATTTGTCAGCTATATCTGATTGAGAGTATTCCTTAATTCTCATTATAAATTCCCTTGCATTTTCGTCTTAGGCATCGATGGCTTGACATTTTCAGCTATCGTCATTCGCATCAAGTTCAAACTCAGCCTATTAGACCGTTCCCAAGTCTCATAAAGAGACTTGTCTGACTCAGTACTAGTCTCAGTAATGGCTGCAGGCTTTTCATCAGAAATAATTGCTAGGTCCAAATCCAAAATGCCCAGTTGAAATTGGATCTGTTCTGACCATTCCGCATAGTTTAGCCCATTGAACTTGATCATTCCATTGCCCAAAGCGAACAAATTACTAGAAGCTGTAAATGTAATCCAAATATACATATTAATGCTTTGAGTAAACTTAAATGGATTCAAACAAATGATAAACTTTAACTATGTATTTAAGGTCACCTTTGGGTGATACCTTAATGCATAACTTTAATCAATAATGATGCTTAGATAAATATACTTTGATAGATCAATCAATCATACTTAAGTCAATATGTATGTTATCTTTGGATATACAGCCATATTCACCCAGTATATCAATGAATCTCTTTTAGTATCATTAATTATAAGCAATGATCCATCTTTGGATGATCTCCTAGCCTTATGATTAATGATTACAATTGTTCATTTCAAACTTTTATATCATTTTATTAGCATCTAAAGAAGATGAACAATTGAAATTCACAATTAAATATTTAAATCCTTCCAAGCTAGGCCACTTTGGTGACTAACAAGCTTTTGACATTTCATTTACACTAACATAATCTCAACAAACATCAAACTTTTCAATCATTAAGATCATTCAAATTAACAAATATCAATAAACTATCGTTAATGCGGAAAATATCAGAAATATAGCACATATATATATTTGCAGATATTTGTTTTTATTTTCCATGTTCGTGAAGCATACACAGACCAAACTATGTTTGGAAATAGGAACACATAATTCAACGTTCCGTTAAATGTTCGTACTCGTACACTTCCAATTCCGGTCAAATCCAATTCCAGGATTCAAAATCACGTCATGTTAAATCCCGTTGTCTATATTTCATTTTCGGAAATCAGGAATATTTCATGGAATTTATATTACGGAAACATATGTTCCTTCATTCATGTTTTATGAAATATTATTGTTTTCCGAAACGGAAAACATGAACATTACATGATATCCTGGTAAATTCCGAAACGGAAAACATGAAAAGCAATAATTCGTTAATGCAAATGTAGGAACATTTCGGAAAATTAAATTGAATAGGTTTTCCATACCCGCTCTGATACCAATTGTTAGAAATTCTTAGATTTTACAAAAAACAAATCTTCATGTAAAACTAATTTCCAAATCAGGATCTTCTAAACATAGAAACAATCAAAATTATAATGGTTTTGATACATACCGTTGTCCATGATTTTGAATTCCAATCAAGAGAAGAAAATCTGTTTTGATTTTGTCTTGGTGATTTTCTCCCACTCTACCTTTCTCTTTTCTGTTTCTCTTTTGATGGTGGAGAATGAAAAATTATTCTGTAATGAAAAGTCACGATACTTTTATTTTAACTGTCATATATAAATAAGGAGAGTGGAGGGATTTGAAACCCTATGACTCAAAATTACCATTATGCCCAAATGACCATTATATTGAACATTTCATATTAGAGTCATACAATAAGTTACATGGGCCATTAATGTTAAAATAATTTAACACTTCTTATTTTATTAATATGTAGAGATTAATATATATAGATGCTTCAATGGACTAAAAAAAGGAAAGAAATCCCTATTTAAGACTACTCAATATTATACATTAATTTATATTAATTTGTTTTCTATAACATCCTATTTTAGACTAGTTAATATTATACATTAATTTACATTTATTTGTGCAAATAAATAAACTCTAATCTATTTCTTCATAGTTTGATTGAATTAAATATGAAACAGAAATCAAACCAACGAACCAAACGTACCCATAATACAAAGAATGTCATGAGGAATAATTTTATGTTGACTATAATTGGAAGAAGGATCTTTTAATTGGTACTCGATAACTCGAAGGGAACCAAGTTTTTGCAAGTTAGCTAGGAAATGTAAACCTAATGGGACTAAATTATGATTTAATAGAAAATTACAAAACAATATATCCATATATGTATAATGTTCTCCTTTTAAGTTTAAGAACACACTACAAATTGATTAATAACTATTGATTATTGTGGCTTTATCTTCTTTAAACATGTAGAGAATGCTTTAACATATATAATCGAATAGTACATAATTTAAGATATCATTGATTTTTAAGGATGATACCGAAACTTTTTCTAATAAATCGGCTTTAAATTAAAAGCCTAACTAAAAAATTATGTGTAAATCCTATTTATTATGATGTTATAAAAAATAACTTATCAGTATTATATGATGTTAGAAAAAGTTGAGAGTTTTAATGATGGACTCTCCCCATTCATGTTAGTAAATAAAGCAAATGTATCAAAAAGATAATAAAATAACCATAAATAATTTGATTGGATTGTAAATTGATCATATCGAACAAATTTATTCCCCCCTTAATATTATTGAAAAGTGCTCACACATACTGTGAAAGCTTAAATGAAACAAAGGCCAATGTTTTGTTATATCGATGGGGCCACTTGATCACCGACAGGCCAAGTGAAAGCTGCGGAGTGCTGAGGATGATGTTGGAATCGCATGGAAACACCCCCAACAGAGAATCTCGTAACAGTTCCACTCGGTACTCACTCATGCTTATGTTTTCTCTCATGGAACGAAACTAAGTTCTAACTACTGAGGGACGATTTTTGTCCACTATGAAATTGAATGTAGGAATAGGATGCAAAAGTAATAATTATTACTCTTTTTGAATGGATTTTAATTATAAATATTAAAAAAAATACTGTTATACTCTCGTTGCATGACTATTGGACTAAGAATTTTTATTCTTAGGTAGATAATAAATATAAAAATATATTGAGAAAAATCAAAGAATAACTATTTATTTGGTCTTATGCATGAATTGTAATTCCTTATTTTGTCATAATGAAAATTCTATGAGATAACTATTTTATAAATTGTACACAGTATTAGCTCTGTTGAAGAGAGAGTGCTATTTTATTCCAATTTCATAAGCCAAACTTTATTGTTAGAAATTAAAGATCTGTAAAACATTGGAAAAGAAAAAGGAAAAAATAAATAATAAAAGAGAAGATACGAAAAACCTCTTATTTATTTGTAAAAAGTTGATGAGATTTAGTTTATTATATTTTCCTCTTTTAATACCAAACATCGCAATATATGTGCATGTTTAATTCAATAGCTTATGTAAGAGATTTCTATAATTGATCTATTAACAATATATGCTTATAAATTATTCTAATTTTGGTGAGAATAATATAATTCAGTTATACAAATATATCTTAGATTGTATTTTTGTATAATTATTTGAATTCCACTTTACATTGAGACAAAATGATATGTTGTTACTAAAGAAATACATTTCTTAAAACCGATTGTGGAAATAATGGATCATTATGTACCAGGAGTTGCATGGTTCATATCAGGCAATACAAAGGATGCAAATTTAAAAATAACATTGTTTTTGCATAAAAGAACTTATCTTTTATACATATGAATGACTAAGAAGATCACAGTTTCTAATGAGTAAAGTATTAGTAACAAAAATACATAAATAATAAGTAAAAACAAAAAATAATAAAAACTATGAATAATGAAAATGAAAAAAACTCAAAATTGTTGTGTATTTAGTTTCATAATTTAATGTTAAAACCAATCACATATGGATAGTGTCACACAAAAAAGATTATTAGGGTATTGCATTAGCATCATTAGTACATCAATTTACTAACTACATGCAATAAACAAATTTTATGGCCAACTACTAAATTAGTTGGTTTAGAATTTTATCTTGAACAAGCCTAAGCAACAAACGATGTATATGTATACTTGGAATGTGCACATTTCCTAAAATGTAGAACCCTTCAAACTTGAGACACCATACAACTAAGGTATTTAGAACTATTTATACTTTTAAATTTATCTATCTTTTACAATTCTGATAGCTCTAGCTCTTACACTTCCCTTAGTGTAAAGAATCTAAAATATTACTTAAATTAAGAAATTGATAATTAATTTAAGAGTATCTAGTTTCTAGTTCTTCGAGTATCATTAAATCTTAAAAGAGATGGAACAAGTTTGAAGGACTTTTGAGTAATAAAAATATGAATTTAAAAAGTTGTGTTGAACATGGGTTGAATATGACCATGTTTGAGATCATCTTCAAGACAAAAGCATAATACGATATAACAAGGGTTTAAACATAAGCCGCGTTTAACTTGTATTCAAAGCAAAATCATCATATATATAATGTAAGATGAATTCGAACGCTGGATATGTTCAACTTGTGTTCACTCAAATAATATGAAATCAAATTTTTCCTTTAATATAACTCTTGTATACCCTTCAAACTTAGATTTTTTCTTAAAGCACACACTATTACTTTGTTTCAATCACCTTATTGCATTCTAAAATAGCGACCACGTAAAGGCTTTTTGGAAGATTCAAAAATCACATTAATACTTACTTGTGACACTTCCAATCAGCTTTTTCTTCAAAAATTCTTCTATCTCCACCCATCTAAATTTCTTACGAATTATCAAGAATTCGCCGCCTTATCCAGAAGCCGCTGCTTTCAACACCATGGATTTGGACTTGTAAATTTTTTAAATTGGCTAAAAATGATTTGGAGGGAAATAGTGAAAACTGCCAATAATGTGGAAGGGAAAAGTGCAACTTCTATGATTCCATCACGGTACTCTATTATTTCTATTGTTATAAATTAATTGATTATAAAGAAATAAATATAAAAAAAAATTAAGGTCTAAACTATTAATAATATGACGATATCAGTCTCGTTATAATCGTCATGAAACTGAAGATATAAAGAAAAGAAAAAAAAAATACGTTGGTTCAGGAATTTAAATTTTTCCAAATCTAATGTGTTTATTGGATATTACAATGGGATAAAATTATTCCTTTCGAAAAGAATTAAATTACAGCAAAGTTTAATTGAATTATTAAAGTTAATTCATGCCTTTTCATAAAATATCTTAGAAAAGAAAGAAAGGATGGTTAACAGACGTTTCCATTCATTAATAGATCCAGACCACAGATTTTTCCTTTTCCAACCTTATTTATTTATTATTATTTTTAAAAGTTCAACTATGGTACCTCTTGGTTTTCATGAAATGGTGAAATCACTTTTTAGCAAAATTAGCAGGAAGCCGTAAAGTAAAGTTTGATAAGGTATAAGGAAGCCAAATCATTTCTTCGAAATTTTTTATTAAAGTCGTTTTTGGCTTTTGGTTAAAGTCATTTGCAATTATATCAATTTGTGGCGATATGCAAAGTTAGAAAGTTCAAAGACACGAAACTCAATAAAGGAGAACTGCACGATAACCAGATTTATAGGTGCCTTGTATAATTTTTACCATCTTCTTTTGTAATTGTAGAATACACGAGAAATTTCTGTCAAAACTTTGCATAATTTACGATGGAGTACCTGCATTGTCCGGAAAAAAATAATCCATATTAAGGGTGTAATATAAAGATAAATAATTAATAATAAAGGGTAAATATGTCATTTATTAAAAAATAAAAAGATTTTATGAAAGATAAGAGATGCAACTGAAAGCCGCCGGCCTTGAATGGATACTCCTCCAGCCTTTACCTCGTACGTTGCCGGTGTTGGCCAGCCTACATGGCCATAGAATCGTCCTTTAAGTTTTAGGCCACCAGTTTCTATACCTAAGCTGCCAACCTTCTTTCTTAAGCCACCAATCTTTTTTATATAAAAATTAGAAAGGGTTTTTCAAGTTTTCTTTATAACCTAGCATTCTCTCCTCTCCAAAATCATTATGAGCTATAGAAATATCTCAAAACCTTTATTTGTGATCTTGGCATCAAGAGAGATTAGGAATCGAGATCAAGATAAGTTAAACCCCTTCAATTCTTTAGAGATTTAAAGGAAATGATCTCTCCCTATAGTTTTCCTTTGGTTTTGAAGGGAGATTTGGAGAAAAACCCTAAGTCTTATTGGAATTTTAGTGTTTTGCAATTAGAGAAAAAGAAATATCAAGAAAACGAGTAGGATTAATCCTTTTGTTTTCTTTTGGTGATTGAAAGGTGAAATCTTTTATGAGTTTCTTAATTGATATTGAAGGAAATCAAATTTTGTGAAAAATTTTGGAGAAAACCCTAAGATTGAAGATTATGTGGTTTTATAATCAAGAAGAGAAGGTGTGTATAAACCTAAGGTTTGTTATTCTTTTCAGCTTAGGGTTTTAGATGATGATGGGATTAGGTTTATCTTATGAAAACATATTTTGAAATAGTTTTGCTTATGTGATTAGGTGTTTTGGTGAAATTAGAGTTTCTGTTCCTAAAGCCGATTTAGGTACGGTTCTTACCTTGTTTGCTGTTTGTGATTGTAGGATTAAAATCTACAAATGAATCTAACGCTATAAGGCTTTTAAATTGATTTGCTGCTTGTCTTTAGCTGGGTCACTAGGACGGTGCCCTGATGATCTGTGTGTTTCGTTATCCCAAGTAAAGTCATATACAAAGATGATTCTAGTAGTCTAGGAGTTGTACGAGTACGATACCTAGGATGTGTGGAGAATACCCAACATCAACATATACGTATCAACGTATTTTATATATAAAACTTGTTTTCATGGAGTTATGAGTTACTTTAGGTTGAGGACTAGTTGCAAATGGTTCTAAAATGTATTATTTGTTGGCTAATCAAAGATAATAATCTATGTTTGATGCATTACTTATTAGGTTGTATGTGAAATTATATAACGCCTACTCATGTGCTTATGTTTGTAGTATGGCATACTGGGACTTTATGCTCATTCCTTTCTATTTTTTAGGAATAGGTTATGATCCAATAGTTTTTTATTTGTCGAGTTATGATATTTATGTGGACTATGGGGAAGATGATAATGGACCTGTTTTTCCTACTGATGTTTAGATATTCTAGATTGGAGATAGGCAAAGTTGAAGATCTTAAGAAGTTTTATATGTCTTTATAAATTTAAAGTTTTATGAGACTTTTTAAAATATTATAGGTTTGATTTAAGTTAGCTTTGGTTTATATCAACTAAGTTATACAAAAAATTATGTTATTATGATTTGTTTTTAAACAAGTACCCTTATATGTGAAATATTGAAGTTATATGGTTTATATTTGTGGATTAGTGAAATAATAGTCTTAGCATGTCCTTATCTAATGAGAGCATGTGACAAATTGTAATATCTTCAAATTAAGGCGTTACAAAGGGTCTATTTGGATGGCCTATTTTTCATCTATATCTATATTTGATTTACATTTGTATCTTATTTATATTTGATTTATATCTTATCTATTTTATCAATTTATAATTAAAAATATCTATTTTTCATTTATATTTATTTTCCGACAAATAGTCTGTTTGAAAATGCTCACATGCCATTTGAATGCCAATGAAACAAACCCTAATACGACATGTAGGGGCGGCTGCTCAGCAAATACTACTTATGAATAGGTGGTAGTAATGTGTGGTTTTTAACAAGCGACTTATGTAGTATTCATACGCTATCCATTAATTTATATAAATTGTTATTAATTCTTGTGTTTCCAAATATATTCTTTATCCTAGAAAATAATGTATTATGAATTATGATTGGAGCGGTATGGTGTTTAGTGCAGGGTTGGTAAAATATTGGGATTGTAGTAGATTTCATCTCATAGAACTTAGAATCAAATTTTGAAGTTTTATTTTAATAAGGTTAAAGTCAACTCATTAAGCTTGTTTAGATTCAACTTATTTTGAAAAACACTTTTCTTATATAATGAAAATAACATTAATAATTTAAACTCAATTTGAATTCATCTAAAATTTAAAATCAACTAGATCTCAAGTAACTTGCAAGTAGGTTTTATTATACATCCCTAAGCATGACTCTTTTCTTGCTGGCAAATTACAAACAGACTCCTAATCATCTAATTAGGTTCAAAAAGATTCTTTGCACTTCTAAAACATATATAATCTCTTGATAATTTTGTAAATATGCATATTATCATTATTGTTTGCAGTCCTTTTTATGATTTTTTAAAGTTTTTAACTACGGTGTAAGAGATATGTTTATATTTTGAAAATTTTGCAGTTTACGCTTTAAGAGTAGAGCTTCCATCAACATCCTACAGATTTGAATGGGTTTAAACAAGTCACTTTCATAAATCCCGTCTACAAGATAAATTTCAGTTACAAAAAAGAAGATATATATATATATATATATATATATATAAATAGTGTTGTCCAACCAGATAATAGTTAGAGCTTTGATATATATATCATAGTTATGGAATATATAAATGAAAAGGACATAGATTCACGTTATCTCAATTTTCATCAGCTTAACATTTGAAAATGCATTTATATGTAATCAATAGCTGGAATTGTAAAGAAAAAGATGAAAGATCCCAAACGAAACTCTTTTGTATTTTCAGTAAGATAATATATCCATTCATTGCCACCATCTAATGTGGGCAATTACATATAGACAATTTCTTATCAGGTTCGACGGTTCCTGTTAGTGATTTAGCATTGGAATTATACTCAAACATATATACATATACTATTAATATATAGTTTACACATAAATACTAAGTTCACGGTTTACGAATAGATTCAAGATTGTGAAAATCACATGTCAAATATATGATTCTATGAATTTATAATTTTATATATTTTTTCTTAATTAAAATAGATAAAAAATTATTAAGGTACAAACTTTAGGTAAAATTATAAATTTAAATATACGATTCTATATGTTTATGATTTTACAGGTTTTATACAATTTTATACGATTCTACCTATCCTCCATGCTCGAGTGAATAGTAAAATCACGATTTTAACCATCACGAATAACTTATTGACCACATAGTAAAAGTTTATCAAAATGTTTTAATTTTGAGGATAAAACGAAGCAAATAAAGGAGGGTGAGATCATAATATCCCAATTTTCAAGGGCAACTTGCTAACAATCAACTTTCCAGGGTACAACGTAGAAAAGAAAATTAAATCCTTTGAGTATAGTATATATAATCATGTTGCAACACTAAAGAGGAGAACATTTTAAGAATGCTGTGTGTCCTAGCCTCCCAGGTATACCATATATGGATCCAAGTGCAGCTCGACATCATGTTTTAATAAAAAGTTATCCTAATATGATGCAATAAGTAGCATTAAAGATAAGAACAATCAATGATTAATCTTAAAAATTAAAACGAAATTGAAGAAAATCTTCACTCAAGAATGCTAAAATATAATTATGTGATAAAAGATGTTCTATAACAAAGAGAGGACGATTATGTATCGTCTGTAAAAAAAAACCCTAAGCGTCTAAAATACAAAAAGTGGAACTAAAACTTCAAGGCTCGTTTTATGGTCCTAAACGAAAATTTGTTGATCTTGAAAAGAGCTTCGCGTGCATACATAATAATAAGAAAATAAAATCGTATACTAAAACTTATGGCTTCAGGAAGATGTGCTGCATATTTATTTCTTCTTGGGCTTTTTGGATTTGTCTAATTTTTTAAGGAACCGACTCACAATCTACTCTATATCATAGTATTAGTCACATTAGTATTTTGGAGAAGAATAATAATTCAAGGTTACAAAATTATTATATTGGATTAAGAGTCAATTGCGTTGATAGTAAAAAAAAAAAAAAAAAGTGCTATCATTCATTGATGGAAATTTTTGTTTTGCTATAAGTTTTGGCTTGAACAATAATACTAAAAATAGTAAGTCAAACTAATAGACTCTAGGTATGCAGCACAAAAACAAACAATATGTTTTCTATCACTAGACAACCTTTATCTTGATTCTTCCTCAACAAGAGGATTAGGTCAAACTTAACACTAAGCATCCATTAGTGGAGTAATAAAATATTGCAGAGGAAGATGATCAATTATGGGTTTTGGTAACAAATTGGACAAAGTTCACACCCTAGTAAGTGAGCTATAGGTGTTGTACTTGGATTTATCTTATTGCTTGCAAATGGGGCTATATACAGTTGAAATCAATCTAGACTCTTAAATGGCGGTTTTTTTACTTTGTTATCATTGAGTTTACGAATATAAGTATGCATATGTCTTATCTGCCAGTACAAGAGAAATGAATATAGTGGGGATGGACAAAGAAAAGGATAGAAATCTTTTGATTTTTTTATTGTAACCAATTTTTTATAACGAATAAGCTGAAAAAATTTGACGTTTACAGGGAGAAAAGAACTCTCCTTGATTGACAATTAAGCTGAAGACTTGGAAAAAAGGGGCATTATTATATCTTTAGACTGAGTGAAATGAATAAAGAACAATGATTAAAAGAGAATAACATCCACTTTCTATGTTTTAAGAAATAGGGCAATGAGTTTGAAATAACTCTTGGAAAAAACATCTTGATTATCTCAATAAAAACCATTCTCACCTTTTGGAGAGAATTAAGAGCGAATTCTAATGAGATTGCTGATTATTCTTAAAAGTATGGCTGTAAATGAGTCAGATTGATCTAAACTTTTGATCAAGGCTTGGACTTAACTTATTTAATAAATTAACAAACTTGAGTCAAGCTGGATTTTCAACATGCCTGAAAAATATAAGCTCGAGCTTGAAAAGTATAAATTTAAGCCTGAACCCATTAAGGATTAGTGAGCCCCAACTCAGCTTATTAGGCTCATTTAGCTTAATAAGCCTAAGTTCGAGCTCATTTACATAAATAAGTATACGTAATTATATTTATAATATTATATTAACATAAATAATTATATATAATAATATTAAAAAACCATTCTTGAATTTGTCCTTGAGCTCTCGATGAGTGCGTTTGGGAGCATACTCATGAAACTTGACTTATGAGCCTTTATAGACCTATTCGTGAGGATGCTTACAAGCTTAAAGAAAAGCTCAAACTTGACTCATTTAACTAAACAAGCTTCATTTTGAGTTCAAGCTTGGGTTTATTAAATAATCTCGAGTAGAGTTAGACCTAAAACAAACTATGTTCGAATAGCTCAACTCTTTTATGACCTTACTTCAAAATAAAAAACACAATTAAAATAGAGTCTTAAGATACTTACAGAAAAAATAGAACTAACTAATTTACTTTCTTTTGTTATAATTTCTTACTGTTTTTTTACGAGAAAGACCCTCTACTATGTTTCCTATAATTCTTTTCTCTTATTTCATTTTTCCTTCTGTCTAACTCTTTCCTTCTATCCACAAATAATTTAAAGCAGCCTTCACTTTTTATAATTTTCAAAGTATTGGATAAGACAAACATTCCTAATAAGCAAAGTGGGTGTGGTTATGGACAAAAGGACCTATAAAGAGTATAGATACAGGGTCCTTTTCTTAAGCAGTCACTTACATATTGCATGGATTTCATGTTAAGCACGTGACTTCGGAATGCTGTTGAAAAGATGACACCTGATGACGAGATGGCTTGGAGAGTATGACCGAAAGAAGGAACAAACACTCTCAGTGTCTCGAATGCACGAGTGATAGGTAAAAAGCTTGAGTAGACCTCGCACATTAACTTTACAGTTTTTAAGTAGTTGAGAAAGAAATCGCTTGAGTTACTTTATTTGATCTTTCTTAACAAAGTCTCCTCTATAGAATATTATTTGTATTTTCTCTCCCAAAAGTTTTGAGATGAAGAGAATGGCTGAGCAGTTATAGGTACTTGACATGGATGACAACTGTCATATCACCTTAGTGATTGACGAATGAGATGCAGCAAGCTTAATTTCATGATTATCTTGAATGAGCTCCTCATGGGCTAAGGCCAATAATCATCTCTTGTGTGCATGAGTCTGCCTGAGACAGGCTAGATGTGGCATATCGATTCGATGATCCCTCTTTCGAGCCCACCAAGCCAAATCTTTTTGAGATAACCCAATAAAGAAAATTAACTCACTGGGTCTTATCACTCAACGCGTGAGTCAAGTATAAATAAATATATTATAATATACATAATTTCAAGTCCACTTACATTTTTCCTCCTGACCAAAATTTTTGACGGAATTCAAGTATTTCGGGTATTGCTTGTATTTATGTATAATTTGATCAATGTCATACCCCAAAGGGTACCCTAAACGTAACAGTCCGATACACTTAGTATTAAAGTTTGAGAATGACAACCTTAGTCATTCCCAAAAGTTTTGATATTAAGTGTAAGGCGTGCTCTCGCAAATTTAGAGGATCATACTTTGAAATATAAAGCTTAAGAAGATACAATAACAAATTAGGAAAGGGAAATCATAATATTCATTCATTCAAAATCCTTGTCTTACAAGTCTTAGGGGGCATTCCCCCGCCAAAATAACTACAATCTATTACAAGAAATTTTCTATGAAGTCCACATGTAAACTAATGCTAAACTTCATCTAAAAAAATTCCTTAACCAAAAAGAGAAATACCCGACTGCAAGGTCCTTGTGGTCTCAACCACAAATAGCTAAACTACAAAAGATATCTATAGGGTTATAAGCTAACAAGCTTAGTGAGAATTATTTCCAAAGATAAATACTTAAGTAACAAAATCAAGCAAGTTTTTAGGCATCTAAGTGATATGCAACAAACACGAGGGCAAGCAAGACATATAGCTTTCGGGGAACTATATGTTGAATGGATTTACGCCCTCCATTTGGGGTTTTGGGGAGGCTAATAAGATTATGCTTCGAGCCGATGGCCACTAAGCATTGTTCCTTGTTATTATGCATCTAGCTTAGAGTTTATAAGCATCGTCCTAGTATTTTGCTTCAAGCATAATGCCACTAAGTGTTTTTCTTTGTATTATGCTTCTAGCGTAAAGCCGATAAGCATTATTTATAGCCTTACAACTGTACTACTAACCTTTCCCCGTAAGATTAGTGATCTGTAATGTGACCCACTACGTGATATGCACGAATCAATTTAGTTAGAATATCATAGCATAATTAATGTCAATTTATGGTGATCATAGAATTTCAAATATATGAAGTTCTATACTAAAACAAACAATTACTTACAATCAATTTCCACTTCGATATTCTTAGAATTCTTTCAACAATTTTACATACATATCAATTTGTCTTTCCTTAATTCTGGTGCAACTAAACTACAAGCACAATCAAGTAAAGTAATTAAGGAAATAAACTCATATTGCCATGACGATACTCTCTTCTTACGGATGAGTAGATCAATTAATCCACTAATCAAAATAATCATCCGGGTACCGATACTCTTCCTCGGGATCACTTAATCAAGAAGAATACCCATAATGAGTATTTCTTGTTGAGTCTATTGTACTTTGTCAAAACTATGTCATAAGATTGTCAAATTTCGTATATGAGGCAACTCCAACTTAAAATAGCCATAACTTGGTCATTTTAACTCAGAATCACACACATAATATATCGATTTCTACCTAATCGAAAAGCTCTATCTGTTTTCAAAATTATTTTCATCAAACTAGGTTATTTGAGCTCTAAAAAAGTGGCGATCAGATTCTCTAGGGAATTTCCCATATTAAAAGCATTTGTTTCAAGCATCAATCATCCAAAAATTGCTTTGATAAATACTTAGTTATCTATATAGTAGAGAAATTACTTTTTATAGATATATAGCTCATATTTCAATCATGCTCAAGTGTTTGTTGTCCAACCAAAATTCTTTAGTAAAAACAATGTTAATTAAAAGTTTAGAAAACCATAGTTTACAAGAAATCCTTTTGGTAAATCCTTTAAAATGAATATTTTGATTCTTTTATTTTTAAAGAATATTTTATGTTTATCTTACTATTTTTCTTAATGACTTTTTAATAAAAATAAATTTCTCTATTTTTTTTTCCTTTTCAAAACTTTCAATATTAGTGTTATTTTTCTTATTAGTTTTCTATGTATTTTCTTTGACTATTGCTTTGAACTTTTTAAATTTTAGTTTGAAAACTTACATTTCTTTTTTATATTATATTTTTGAGGAAAACATTTTTATAACTAAGAATCGTCTTCCTTATTCTTAGAAAACAACTCTATTACTTCTAAGGTTATGGTCTTTAGAAAAAGCCTTTCAAAGTAATGATATTTCCAAAATTACAATGAGTTTTTCCTAAGGCTTTGAGAAAATAGATTCTTTTATAAATTTGAAAACTCTAAATTTCTTTTAGAAGTCTCCTTTGGTGACAAAGATCTCTTTTGTAAAAAAATATAGTTTAAACTTCGTGGTTTAGACAACATTCTTTATTTGGCATGAACATGAGAATAATAACAAGAAAAATTATAATAACAAAATAAATAGCAATATAATATAAGTCAAGTATTGAGTCTTAGCTTTAAATCAAGACTCTCAGACTAAGAAATGGACTAGTCTCGAAAAGAAAAGAAAATTATTTTGACTTGATAAGGACAAGTCTAAGACTAGAGACTAGTCTTAAAACAATCATTAAATAAATAAATCGCATCAATTGAAAGTAAATAAATAACAAAAGAGCTTATATGCTCTAAAGATTATATATCTAGGTACATAATTATATTTAATTAGATATATAAGAAGTTAACATAATAGCAACAATAATATGTGCAAAACATAATAACAACATAAAAATAGAGAAATGGATTTTCAAGAATAAGAACAATACATGAACATAGTATAGCTTTCATAACATTAAGTTTAGGAAACTCACACAATGATCATATAAAGTTATATGACACGGTAGAAAGAAATATGGAAATAACTCTTTACCTAAAGAGGATTTGGAGTAGTATATGTGAATGGGTTTTGTGTATGTAGAAAGAAGTTTAAGAGTTTTGGGAGAGTATTTGGAGAGAGTTTTGAGAGAAGAATTTTAGAGAGTTTTAGTAGTGAATTTGTGGATAGATGAAGTGTGAAAGAAATGAAAGAGGATGGAGGTATTTATAGGGAATGAGGAGCGAAATTAAATGATTTAAATATAAGAAAAATTGAAAAAGAAATATGGAGAGGAGGAGAGCGAGGGAGCCTGCCACAAAGAGAGAGAGAGAGGTGAGAGTTTTATTTTTTTGTATTTTTGTTAATTAAATGTAATAATAAGTATAGTAGATGCGATATAAAGTTATGGAAAAGATAAAAAGTAAAGACAATAGGTGTATAGAGTGTAAAAGTAGGTGTTAGAAAAAGTAGAGATAAATAAATAGTGTAGAATAGTAGTGAATATTGTAATGTAAAGTAGATGTGACTAATAAAGTACTGGTATTAAAAAAATATGCGTATAAATGTGATATCTGATATTTTTACTTACCGAAAAATTATAAAACTGATATTTTTGAAAACCTTATATTTTTTACGAGTTTAACAGTATATCCAAAATATTTTTACTATTTCAAGCTCTATGACACGTTTTTCAAAAACTGCGTCCGTTTTGGTTCAAAACGAATTGTGGTTTTACTAATATGGTATTTTTAAGCTTTCTTATGTTATTATGAACTATTCTATATAATAATCTCTTACTAACTCGCTAGGGGTTACGAACATGGGATTATCGGACTTAAGCTTGTTACGTCTAATTAGGATTTTATTGACTTTAGGATTTCCGGTTGATCTTTCGATTAGGGTTTAAGTTTAATCAATCGTAAAAATTTTAGGGTTTACAATCAATATCTGGCATATGATACTACCAAGTACTTTAATAAAGCTGAAGACTTCACTTGTTGTGAATGAGTCATTGAGTAAAAGTCAAGCACCAACACTGCAACTAACTCCTCTATTACATATAATTGTGTTATATTGTACAAATTGTAGGCACCACTCTAGTTGCACGCATCACCTTGTGCTTCTCTAAATAATCTTGCCCCATAAAAATTTGGCAAACGACATAGCGATTTGATCCAAACTATAGTTGACTCGAATCGAAAATTTTTAACATATTGTTCATTCCATGGTGGCTTTCAATAGATGGTCAACATACTGCTTTCATTTATGCTTTTCCTTTTATTATTTTATAATAGAATGATTCTTTAGTGAAATTCCATAACATGTTAGGTATAGCTTACATTTTAAACTAAAGAAGGTGCTTAGATAGGATTATAAACCTCCAACAATCATATCAACGACAATATATATTTTTACGACAATACATCAACTTCATTTCACTTTTCCACTTTTCACTAAACCAAACTCTTGCAAAATTTTCTCTCTCTCTCTCTCTTCTCTCTCTTGCAACCGTGACACACACATATACATAAACACACTCTCACAACATTTTTTTTTCAAGATCTTGCTCCACACATCTAATGGGTAATAGATCTATACCTTATTACCTTAAAAACATGTAACGGCAAGATCATTCATGTGTGATTCCACTCAAAAATCTCCATGAGCTTTGAGCTAGGGATGTAGAAACACTTGAACATGAGATCCTTGCCATCACAATGTTATAGATCTTGTTATTTGAGTTATTTTGCTATTACCTTGTTTTATTATCAAGTCATGTTGTTATTATTAATGATTTGCGCATATATTCATCATCTAATCATATTCACATAATCATCATAATGTTCATGCATTTATGACTAGTATAGTAAACTAGATCTAGTTGTTTTGAGTTCATAAATGCATTAGGCTTTTGTTTTATATTCATAAATAACTTATAATAGTATGATGATAGTAGGAAAATATTAGAAGACTCAAGATCTACTTTAATTTAAACAAAATGATTTTGAAAATTCGAATAAAAAAGGAACCCTATTTAGAAAAACTATTTTTCAACGTCAAAATGTGTATTTGACATTAAAATAAAGGACTTAGGGAATAGATATCATAAATGAGTGATCTTGATGAGAAAAGCTTAGATCTACTAAGGAATATTTCCAAAATAAGGAAAAGTTTACAAAAGTTATGTTTCAATCCCAATAACAAGTTTTAAATTTGTAATAAGAGAAGCTTGAAGTGTAAACACCAATTTTTCAACTCCAAAATAAGATTTTTATTAAAGAAATGAAAGCCTTAAGGAGTATGTTTGATTAGGGAATGGTTTTTGAAAGATTAAATGAGTTTTACAAAAGAAACAATCCTAAATGGAAATTTTCAAATTCGGATTTGAAAATGACCATTATTTAAACACTATTTCCAAATGCCAAAATGATGATTTTCATAGAAAAATAGAAGTCCTAAGGGATACATGTAATAAAGACCTAATTTTGACAAGGATAAAAGAGGTTTATCAAAGTATAATCCTAAAACAAGGAATGGTTCCAAGGAATAGATTAAAGGATATTTTCATTCTTTAAAAATTTTGTAAAATTCGTAATTAGGTAAACCACCTATTTAAATATCTATTTTCTAACCCAAAATGAAGGTTTCATTAAAATAATGAAGGTGTTGGGTATGTAGGTCATCAATGTTGAGTTTTGATAAAAGCAAGTGTGATTTTACAAGAAGAAAAACTATTTTCTTAAGTCTAGTAAATTTCAAAAGCTTTGCAAAGCAAAAATTTTTCAAAAAGAATTCTTGGTACTATATCATTAAGAATATACATATAGATAGTTCATCTCATAACTTCATGACAATAGCTTGTAGGTATTGCATATATACATGATGCACTTGGTAGAAACAAAGTTAGGGAAATAATGTCCTATACATCCTATTTGACATTATCTAAGTACATGAGGAATTAGAATTACCAACACCCATGAATCATGCATGATATTGAGTTATATATGTATATAATAGAGTCTTACAAGATATAATGATAGCTAAGTATCTATCAAAGCTTTAGTATGATGCTTGGTTTGAAATTAGGAGTTGAATTGTGGAATAGGAAATTCGTATAGTATTTTGTACCCTATTGTTCATGTACCAAGCGACCTTGTTTGTTGGAAATAACTCTAGAAATAGATAGCTCTCGTCGAATAGGTAGAAATCGGTATATAATATGGAAAATTCCAAGTTATGACCAAGTTATGGCCGTTTTAATTTGGAATTTCCTCTTATACGAATTTTGACGAACTTGTTATAATAGAATTTATAAGTCATTCAAACTTCATAGAAATACTCATTAGAGTTATTTCTTTTGATTAGTAGACTTGGGAGACGGACTAGACCTTCCCGAGGACTATTACGATTAAGTGGATTTTCGTGCCATGGCAAAGTGAGTTCACTATCTTTAAATTATATGCTTGTGATTGTGCTTGTAATGTTAGTGGCATTAGAATTAGGGCAAGATAAAAATTTGATTGTGTGTATATGAGTTCTACTTGGATGAATCGATGATAAGAATATTGAAATGACCTTGTTGTAAATACTTGTATGATTTAGTATAGAATTAAAGTGTCTGTCATATCTATGATCGCCCATAAATTGTTAAATTAATATGCCATGATCTTATAATCAAATTGGCCATGCATACCATATGTGAGTCACATTGCATAGGTTATTATACCTTTGTGGGAAGAAGGCATAATAGCTGGGCAACGAGGGGCCTGTAAACTCGATTGTTGGCTAGGGGCTGGAAATTGAAAATGTGCGTGGGTGGACACCTGTATCAACCACAATATAAATGAGAAAAATTGATATCTTTGGTCGTATGGGCCTAAAACACCTAATCCTGAATGGAGGACGTAAATCCATTCAACATAAGATTTCCGGAAGGTCTTATGTATTGTATGCTCATATGCTTGTGCATTTCATATGGTTGTTAATATAACTTGCTTGATATATATATTGTTTGTTGAGTAATTAATTTTGGAAGTGAAATTCACTAAGCTCGTAAGCTTATACCCCCATAGTTTCTTGTTGCAGTATGAATATTTATGTCTATCTCTGAGAAGCCACTTTCCTCAGGTATAGCTTTTGGACCTTAAAGGGCTTTTTGAAGAAGTCGGGACTTAAATATAGGCATAGACTTCTAGTTGAATCTCCTTAATCTATATATATATATATATATATAATAGTTGACATAAGAGACTTTTGTGGACCCATGGACTCTTAATATTTTGACAGGGTATGCACCTTAGCTTATGTAATAGATTTATCTGGTTATAACTGCTATGATTTATATTATTATCGCTATGTATGTCTCCTTAAGCTATTTCAATTAAGTATGGTTCCATGTATGTTGAACGTAAGCCTTGCACCTAGTGTTTAAACTCATGGAGTGACTAAGGTTGTCATACTTGAGTTTAGATATCGAGTGTGGTGGACTGTCACATTTAGGGTACCCTTTGGGGCATGACAAGGATTCACGCCAACCAACATAAATTGGACCGATAGTAAGGTAATGCCTTAGTGTCTTTTGACTACTTTATATCCTCAATCTATGTTTGAAGTTTTATATATAAGCTTTTTTGTGCACAAGATGACGTGAATAGATGCAATTAAGTTGCTTGCATCTTCTTTTGTTTGAGACAATATCACTCATCATGCTTCCTGAAATCATATTTCCAGATCAACAACTAGAGGTGGGCAAGTGGGTTAAACGGGCCAACCCGGCCCGGCCCACTTTAGCCCGTGGGTTAAACGGGCCAAAATTTTTTGCCCACTTTAAAAACGGGCCAAAATTATCTGACTCAAACCCAACCCACTTTAGCTAGTGGGTTAAATGGGCCAGCCCACTTTTTGACCCTTTTAACCCACTTACATATTTTGTGAGTTAAATAGGCCAAGTTGACCCATTTAACTTATTTATACTAATTAAATAAGATATATAATAAAAAAGAGAGTTTTATAAGGTTATATATATTAATGATTAATTTCATTATTATTTTAATTACTTTTTATATAAAAATAAGTTTTCTAAAATAACTTATTAGATAATATATTTCATTTAAAACAATAATAATATATTTTATAAAATTTTATGGTGCATGTGCATCAATTTGTCATTCTTTGTTATAATTAACACATAAATTTAATCTCAAGTATAAAAAATCTCAAGAATAACCTTTATTAATACATATTTACCCTATAATTATTTATTTTATTTTTAATAAAAGTGGGTTGATGGGTCAACCCACTTAACCCGCGGGCTATCCCACTTTAGCCCGCGGGTTAAGTGGGTTGGGTAAAATTAACCCACTTTTAAACGGGCTAAAAAAAGCTGGCCCTAACCCCTTTTTAAAGTGGGTTAAACGGGTTGGCCCATGGGCCATAGCCCATTTGTCCAGCTCTATCAACAACTTCTTCATTAGTATCATTTATGCAATTTAGAAATTCCATGACATCCCTTTATCAATTTGGCACTTTGGTTAAGTATATATAGTTAACCCATGACCCATTGAGAATGATGCACCCAATATATACCTAAAGAGTGGTGTAACTCTTACGTTGTTCGTCGAAGGAAGGATACAAATAGTAAGAACACAAAAGGAGTAAAGGATTGGCTTTCTTTTGTAAATACCAAGGTCAGTTTGCTTATTTTCTTCCCTTATTTTCCTTTTCATTCGCAAGTCTCCCTATTCATACATTTATCCATTTACTTTATGACTTTCAATTTTTTTTTTTTGGTTCAAAACTGGTTTTCTTTTGCTTACCATTCAATCAAAAGGGTCCCCCATAACTTGAGTTCATCAACCATTGAAGGACTTCATCTATGTTATTGCATAATAAAGATGACTTATCTTGACCAGATGATTGTGGTTGTGATTCATTGGATGACACACTGTGTTCAAGGTATTCGATAACTTAAGTTTAAATGTCAGACTTTACCACATAAGAACTCCTCTTGGACTTCAATTGACTTCAAGTACAATATGTTGACCCTCTTCCTTTGTTAAATGTGTCATAGTGGTTATTAATCTTGTTCTCAATCTTTCCTTCTTTCTTCCTTTTTTATTCATTGTTTCATATCTTTTTATGTTGATTCTTGACAGGGATAAAGTTATGGTGCTATAATGATCAATTCATCACCAAACACACAACCAACCCCACACTCATACTCTACTAGCAAAAGAGACAAGGCATAATCAAAGTCATATCATTGAAGCTATTAGGCATAAAGAGACAAAGAGCAATTAAGCCAACCAAGTGTTAAATACTGAAGCTGTTAAGCAGAAAGGGATGAGTGCCAAGCTCAGCATTGTACCTTCTATAGATGCTAAGTGTTGCAAGCTCAGTGCGATATTCCATGTTACTTTCAATAATTGATCCTAGCTGTGCGTGACACCCCCAACTGATGGTAAGTTCCAATAATCGATCCCAAGTTTTGTGCCGATTTTAAGGACACCATTAGAGGGGCAATAAGTATCCATTTCCAGACTGCTGAAGCTCAAGGTTTAAGAGGATGGAGAATAGCCAATCAGTATTCTAGGATGGAAATCTACTACAAATCTAGTATCCTTGAGACAAGTGGATGGATGACATTGTTTGTGAAGATAACTTTTGGGATAAAGCATTTTGCTTCAAGCCCTATTCTAGGGGCACCATCATGGGGGTTTCAATGTTACACTTCAAGATTAGGCAAAGGGAGCTACCTCTTTTCAGTAATCACTTTGCATTTCTCACGAATCTACTACCCACATGGAGCATTTGGGTAGACTACATCACCGATAAGGTAGAGTATGTGAGGTTTCTAAAGCAAGCTAGAGTTTATAGCACCATCATCATCTTTGCCACTTATGGCATGTAACCGGAAGTAAGATGGAAGTATGGTGCGCCATCATCTCTCACTGGAGCATCTAGACTCACACATTTATCATTGCATTGGGGGAGAAAACACAACCCTTGAAGACATGGTTATGCTTTTAAACCTGCATTATTTTGGGCTGACCAATGCTGCTACAGCTGTGACTTCGCATAAAGAGTGTAACCTTGAAGCATCTTTGTTAAAGGTTGCTTGTGATGACAAGCAACCATGCTTTTCTTCTCGGGTGACACACTTCTTTTAAGAACAAAGAAACAAGCTTGCCTCAAGCCATGGGACCAGCTTTTGGGGAAGAATAAGTCCTTTCTTATATGTTTATGTGGTTACTACACACTTGATATTTCCAACTTACACACATTTTTTTTCTTTATTCTTATTGCAGATATGAACTTACTATTTTTATTGCATTTCTTGCCACTATTCGTGTTCCTTAGTGGATTAGAAGAGAGGTGTCGGTCCATGGCTTTTTTCCTTTGGTAATATGCATTGCACAAGATCAATGCTTTACACTAGCTCCCTTTTGCTTGGGATTTCTATATTGGTGCCTTCAATTGTAGAACCAAGCTTCTGTGCACTACAAGGGTCACCATGTGAACATGTCACATGTGGACTTGTCTTTCTTGTAGCTATGCTTCTATGAGCAATTTCAGAACCACTTGGCACCACTTGTCATCAATAGGGACTTGTACCTTCTCCTTCTTAGAGCATGGGCATGGCTTGGAGTAAAGGTCTTGCGACTGCTTCTTTAGCTCATTAATGTCTAAAAAGAGTTCACATTCCTTCCTTACGTGAAGTATCTTGAAGGTTACGAAGATAGTGACAAACTTTGTTCTCCAAGCTCTAAGGTCAAGGTCATCTTAGTTGACAACTACAGGAGACTGGATGACTCTTAGGCTAGTTTCCCACTTTGGTGCATCCTAGGAAGCTTATTGTCTTTTCTTGACAATGCAAATTTGAGTAGACGTTTCTTGAGAGCAAAGAATCATGGCATATTCTGTACATAGAGTGGTGTACCAATTTGGCTTTAATTAAAGAGTGTCATGCTTTCTTAATGTTTTGTACAACTTTGATTCTTGTTAGTAGTCAATCTCTTTAAATGACTTTAGGAATGTTCATCCAATAGTACAATAGCTAGTCTTTCCTTCTATGGTGCATCATGGAGTTGCTTTTACTAATTGGCTGACACACTGGTCAAATTGCATAATTGTGTTTTGTGACTGTGCCTTTACATTTATAGATGATATGTTACAAGCCTTGGTCATATATTGCCATGAGTTCTACCTTAGGTTACTGAAGAACGGGTACATCAAGTCAACTAGTGATGTCCAAGTAGCTAAAAAAGCCTGCGTCGAGCAAGTTAAAGCTTTTTGATGATATGAAGCACATGAAGTCATCTTCAAAACCAAACAGTAAATATCCATCGCCTCAGTTAGTGGATTCCATGTAGGCGAAGCAGACACTTGTTGTAGAGGTAGCAAATCTTTTGTGCATAACTTGTTGTTTTACTTTTCTATATTATCTAACGCTTTTTTTTTTTTTTTTGCTTCTTTCATGTTGAAAAGGATCCTCTTCTATGTTCAGGTCACTCAAGTGGTGCTATTGCACCTATGGTAGTTGTAGACGATGGGGATTATGGCCAAAGCAAGATAAATTATGAGCTGTCTACAGACCCTTGTGGTGAAGATGAAAGTAATTCTAACTGCATTAAAGAGCTTGATTTAGTGATGATGGGAGCAATCCTAATGAAGATATCAAGAGTGCATCTGATATCAATACACCTAATAAGTTCCATCTTCCCTCAATTGTCAACATGTCTTGTGAAGACATGGTAGTGACATCAAAAGACCGTGCTGCATTAGAGGAGATAACTTTCTTTCATAGCTTTACTAACCTTCTCATTTAATAGCACCCTTAGAGAGTCTTAATGCCATGGAAAGGGAATTTTAGGTCGGCTCTTCCATGTTGGGGTTAAACATAGCCAATGCAATGATGAAGATGATTGTTGAAGCCATGTTACTGATGGACATATGTTAGAGTTCTTTATTAATAGTTGAGCTAAAGCAGCTTGTCAAGTGTGTTGAGGAAGCTCGTCTATTGCAGTTCAAAGTTAATAGCTTATGGCCTATTGTTGCCAAGGTCAAGAGGTTGTTGAATTACTAAGATGCTAAGGGACATCATGATAGTTTAATGATGAAGCTACAAGAGATTCAAGTGGAGATTCTAACAACAAAGACTAAGATGCAGACCTCTTTAAGAGATAATGACCCAGAGTTTGTAGTAGGCTTAGATTGCCAGCCTTAGTTTAGATCCACTTATGTCTTAGTACTCCTTTTGTTTTTTTGATGAATATATTGGTTTTCTTAACTTTTCGCAGTTATTGCTTTGCATCGTTTTTTCTTGATTGATTGTTCATATTTGTGAATGTTAAGATATCACTTAAGTCATTAGTAATGTGTTCTTATGCTTAGAAAGCAATGCTTTCCCTTGGCAATAGTGATTTAATGAGTAATAAAATTATATGACTATACTGTCATGCATTAAAGTTGTGCTCTCACTTGCTATTAACAATATTATTAGCACTTATAGTAATAAATTGATTGCGCTTTAAGCACCGATGGTATTATATGCCTTGTAGGTTTGACACCTTAGTAATTGAATTAAGTTGGTTGAGAGGGAATTTTCCATACTTAAACTTTCATCGCATGTTTTCAAAGCATTACTTTACACCATATGTAGGTATGACATAATGTTATCATGCACCTGGGAGGCAATACTTCTCCTAGTCAGCACTATAAGTAGAGCATGTCATTGCGTGCTTAGGAGACGATGCTCTTACTAAGCAACAATAATGTTTAAGATATTATGATTGTAATTGACTATCATGAATATGAGGCTTGCTTAGACTCAATGATATAAAGGACATCTTAAAGCATTTTAATGCATTGGAGTAAGGCTCTTGTTTGCCGATGATAGTATTTAAATGATCCTTTTAAGAAATTATTCAATCGTGCTTAAGCAGAGACCGTAGCATTTATTGGTAAGATTAAAAATTTTCTAGTTGTGTTAGTGAAGGGGATATTTCCCACTACTTAACTACCCAATATGAGTTACTAGGAAGGTTGTCTTGTTAACTGCAATGGCTTGTGATCTGCCTAAGAGTTAATACTCTTATTAGCTTATGGTACACAAGCCTAACATGTTGTCATGCACCTGCGAGTCAATGCTCTAACCAGTTAGCAACAACTTTTGAATTACCCCTTGTAGACTTTACGTTGTATAGTCTTGAATCTCGTATGGACTCAAAGATAATCATCATGTACGATGCAAGCTTGGGGATTAAGGCACAAAAGCCATCATGCTAGGGCATTGCTTCAGGTTAAGGTGCAAAAGCCAAGATGGTTCAAGGGCATTACCTAGGCTTAAGGCATGGAAGCCATCATGCTAGGGCATTACTTGGGTTTAAGTCACAAAAGCCAAGATGTTAGGGTATTGCTTGAACTTAAGGCATGAGTGACAAGATGCTATGGTAGTGCCTAAGCTTATGGTCATCTAGTTCAGGTGATGTGAGGAGGAACACGTGATGATGATAATCCATCAAGCTGGATTCTCGCATTCTCAATTTCAAATGTTGGTTGCTATTCAATTGCAACCTATGATGGCTGTGTTTGCTTATTCAGTCTTTAAGATATGTTCATCTTAGTAGTTGATTAGTTAGTTGTCTATGATGGTGAGATAGCTGACTAAGATGGAAAGGGTGTGTCTTGTTGCGTAGGAGAGGAGTCTAATAAGGTTGCACCTTGGTGTGCGACAACATTGCTAGCTATCTTCATCATAGCAGTGTTCTTCGGTAACATTTACATCATTTGTGCATTGTTCAATTGCATAACTTGCATTATTTGTATGTTGTCAAGGTTAGCATCTTGCGTTTTGGCAATAAGGGTAGCATTAATATTAGGATTTGTATTCTTAAGTGCTAGGATGATTTATTCGATCACGTCTAGGTTGGTGTTGTCCCATCTTGATTTGTGCCATCATTGAAGTTAGTTAGCTTTCTTCTAGGAGATGTCATCACCAATGTGCTAAATTCCTCAGTCCCTAGTGAAGTCACCAAAATGTACATGCAGGGTCCTTTTTGAAGTAGTCACTTCCATGTTGCGTGGATCTCGTGTTAGGCACATGACTTTAGAATTGCTGCTGAGGAGAAGATACTTGATGATAAGATGGCTTAGGGAGTATAATAGAGAGAAGGAATACGCAGTCTCAATATCTTTAATGTACAAGTGATAGGTAAAGGAGCTTCAGTAGACCTTATGCATCAATTTTACAGTTCTTGAGTAGTTGAGGAAGAAATCGCTTGAGTTATCTTGTTTGATCTTTCTAAATGAAGTCTGCTCTATAGAATGTTGTTTTTCTTCCCTCTCCCAAAAGTTTTGAAATGACGAGAGTGGTGAGTATTTATAGGCACTTGGCATGGATGACAACAGTCAGATTAACTTAGTGATTGACGAATGAGATGCAACAAGCTCAATTCATGATTATCCTAAATGAGTTCCTCATGGGTCAATGCCAATAGTCGTCTCTTGTGTGTATAAGCCCGCTTGAGAAAGGTTACATGTGGCGTACTAGTCCAACGATCCCTATTCCGAGCCTACCAAGCTAAATTTCCCCGAGCCATTCCAATAAAGGTACTTGACTCACTAGGCTTTATCACTTAACTCGCGAGTCAAGCCTAATTATATAGATTATAATATACATATTTTCAAGTCCACTTATAAAGAGATTGAACAAAATTTAGAAATTTTGTAACATCTAGCAGAAGATATAAGATTTATGGCTCTGGCTAAACCAAATCTATTAAAAAAACTTCTAAATAAATGTCTCACCTTCCAAAGTGATGTATATCAAACATGACTATTATTAGAGAGTTAAGCTATATCCCATTTTTTTAAAAGTAAAAATTACAAAAACATGAACAATATTTTAATACTTTTATAAATAAGTAATCTGAGTTGTGATTTTTCATAAATATATAACCTGTGATTTGGTAATTTGGAAATCAAGTAACTAAGTTTTATTTTTGACAAATATATAGCCCCCATTTTGATACTTTTGCAAACAAGAAACCTGAGTTTTGATTTTTAATAAATACATTACTTATATTATTAACACAAAGTGACAAAATACAAATCGTATATTTGTCAAAAATAAAAACTCAGGTCACTTATTTGAAGAAATACCAAAACACAAATTATGTATTGGTCAACAATCAAAACTCAAGTCATTTGTTTGTAAAATTATCAAAACATATGTAATGTATTTATAAAATTTCAAAACTAAGATCATTTTTTTGTAAAATGACTAGTGTTTTAATACTTTTAAAAACAAGTAATTTGAATTGTGATTTTTGACAAATTCATAATATGTGTTTTGATAATTTGATAATCAAGTTACATAAAATTTATATTTAACAAATATATTACTCGTATTTTGACATTTTACGAACAAGGAACTTGGGTTTTTATTTTTAACAAATACATTATCTATATTATTAACACAAAGTGACAAAATATATAGACATCGGCACGGTTCAAGTCGGTTCCGAACCCGAACCGGAACCGCTAGTTCACGGTTCCACATTTCGTGGAACCGGAACAGAAACCGCCAAAGCCGGGGCGGTTCACGGTTCCAAGGAACCACCGGTTCTGGCGGTTCCGGTTCCGGTTCACGTGAACCGATTTTTTTTTTTTTTTTTGGAAAAAAATGAAGAAAACAAAAACCCTACCACCAACTTGTACAAACCATCTGCATAAGAGATTTGTCAAGAATATACAGTGAGTAATACTGGATGATGCTAGTGATGCAACCTCTCGTCATTATTGAAACACAGGCTCTCGAAACCCCTAAGCGTGGATTCAAAATTTTTTGCGTTTGATGTAATCCTACCTGAATATTGCCGCCTTTGCTTTGAAGCTCTAATTGGTGAACTTCTCTGGCCACTTGAAACTTTTTGAAATGCACTTGGGCTTGCATTTTTATTCGGAGGGCGACAAGCATCAGGATCAATGCCAACATTTATTGCATCGTGAGGGCTTATGATTGCACCTCTCCTTGATGCTTCACTTGCAGGTTTTTTTTTTTTAATTCAAATATTTGGCGGTTCCGGACCCGGTTGGAACTGCCGGTTCCGCCATGCTAACCGGCGGGTCCTTGGACGGTTCGAAAACCGTCACCGACGGGGTGGTTCCCGGGTCAGGAACAGCCGGTGAAGGTTCAGAGCGGTTCGCGGTTCGAGGTTCGAGGTTCGGAACCGCCCAGTGGTGATGTCTAAAAATATATGCCATAAATTTGTCAAAAATAAAACTTAGGTTATATATTAACACAAAGTATCAAAACATAGATCATAGATTTGTTAAAAGAATTAAATATCGAATTATTTATTTGTAAAATTATCAAAATACAGATAACACATTTATTAAATATTAAAACTCAAATTACTAATTTATAAAAGTATCAAATAATTAACCCTCTTCGTTGTAATATTGTGTTGCAGTCCAAACACCACCTAAAATTTCAATGACAAGACCAAAGTAATGCGCCAGTAGACCCAATAGAAATAAACTAAAGTTCCCATCATTTTCCAATTTCCATAAAAACGATTATATCGTCTTAGGATAGACCGAATCCATGTATCTGGTAATTGACATAATCGGTTAAGAGAAAACAAAATATAGAGGATTAGATCCAGGTGAGTTGTCACAAATAGACACCTGCTTTTTGAAGAACAAGATAATGAGTCTGTTCGGATCAGGCGGATTTTTTTTTTATTGTTATCCATATGATATTTGTATCAAATTTTATATTATATTTTTTTATTTTATTTATAAATAAAATTATTATTTTTTAATCAATATCTGTTTCTTAATAAATATTTATTTAAAATAATAAAAATATAATACTAAAATAATCAAAATATAATAAAAAAAATAGATCCAAATGGTTCCATTCCTAGACAAAAGTAATAGATTTGTACTAAGTACATCTAAACTATTCATTATACTAAAAGAATCATAAATAATAATACTTTTGATTTCAATGACTGTTTCGAGAATATGAAGTACCTCTTGGAAGTTTGAGAGGTCTAGATATAATTAATTACTAGTATAGTGATGGATTCCTAACAGAAGTGTAAAAGAGAACGACCCGATTAAACGGAAATTTTGGTATTTCTTGAAACGGTTTTGTACCAAACCTTAAGTCAAACCCTGTGATTGGAACCCCACCAAACAGTTTACGTATTTAAAAGGACTCAAACTCATTGTTTTTTCTTTTAATTATTTTACCAAAAAATTTAATTATTTTTTAATTTTTGATTTAGACATGTATCACAAGAATTGAATTAGATTGGTTATACCGTATTTTGAAAGTTGTGTTGTGCTTACAAATAAATCAATTGTGAGGTTTTAGCTTCTAGTATTCTAGATATCCTTTTTTTTCTTTCTTTTCTTTTGTATTACCATAATAAGAAAATTGGGATCTAAAAGTGAAATTTCATTACAAAAAATTATCATTACTAATTTTATTTGCAGACATATAACTTCTTTTATTAATCTTTTGTCACATAATCTCTATTTTCAAAAATTAATTTTCTTGTAGTGTAATTGATAATCTGCTAATTAAAAGCAAAATGAATTGAAATTTGCGTCTTATATTATGATAGCATATTATAATTTTATCAAGTTCATTATATCATTATAGTTCAAGACTAATATACGATTACAGTTTTGATAGATGATGAAATCTCTTCCTATTATAAGTTTCGTATATTTATTTGGGTAAATAATTAATCTTAAATATTTGTTGACGGGTCTGTTTGGATTGTCTGTTTTCATGTGTATTTGTATCTTTTTTAAAATGATATGTGTAAATATATCCGATTTGCATCTAAATTTTATCTATTTGATCTTTTGATGAGAACTGTCAACTTTTTTTTTATCAATATCTATTTCTTGATAAATAATTTGTTAGTAAAAAGTTTAAAAAAGTGTCTGTATCTGCCGGAAAAAAAGCCAAAACAAACAGACCCTAACAGTGATAAGAAATATAAAATTTAAGCTTCTCAATAAAATTTATTTTTATTTCAAAAATGAAAAAAAAAAATGGTTCGTACCACAAATCAAACCATACCGAACTCCTTTTCTAGATTTAAAAAATTACAAACCAAACTTGGCTAGATTTAAATTTAAAAAAAAAAGAAAAAACTATAATGGTTCGAAGGGACCGAAACAAACCGCAAGACGCCCACCGTATTTATAATTTGCCGCGGAAATAATCTTTTTCCTTAGTCTTCCGGCTGCCCCTAGACTAACAGTGATCTTGTCCGCGTTCAATAGCGTGTTCCTTTCCAATTAGAATCATCCAAATAATCAAACATAAGGACAAAAAATTTGTGATACGATCAACAATAGATTAATGGGAAAAGGGGGTCATCATGCTTTATGGTTGTTTTCACGTTGTTTATCTGGTCCGGTAGATAGGGAACAAGTGGTTGAATCAAATTCTAGGTTGTCTTAATGAGGATGATGTCCTAGTGGTTTAAATCCATAACTTTGATGTTGTTTCAGTAGCGGTAAATTTGTGCTTTCTCGTCCACCAAGACAGGCATAGAACTTCTGGATAAGTTTGATACAAGTGGTGTCAATTAATATATCTGGAATAGTAAAAGACAAAAAAAAAAAAGAGGGAGAAAAAAAAAATAAATAAAAAGAAGTAGTTGGCAACATATGCATCTTCCATGTAGGGAATTCTTCATTAAGTTCTTCATAGTTATTATTTTCATGTCCTAAAAGCTCGTAGTTAACAAATTTACACTTCAGAAAGTGCTGCTGAAGCTTGGAATGATCGGGGAGGAATTAGTGGAAAGACCTAATCCCACCGATATCCATGCCTGATGTCATGGATTTAGGGACGGCTATTCGGGTCACAAAGCGCTGGAGTGGAACAAGTTCTTTCAATTCCTTAGAGACAATTATTTCATTTTTCATCTTATGAAATCAAACTTAAATAGAAGATAAAATATTTTTGTGGTTAATATATTGAATACACGTTATATTAAGTGATATGAATGTAAGATGATATCATAAATTTATTGTACCTTTATTAGATCACAGCAACATGACTTGTTATATACATACACAAAACTAGAAAAACAATTGGATGGGTCGTTATAGGATACTTAACCCGCTTGGTCTGTTTTTCACCCTTATGGTTTAGAATCAAGTTTGAGAAAAAACTTTTATGACTCTACATAATTGAGGGTCCAATTGTGGGTCATATTTATGACATAATCAGAAACCTAAGCTCCTAAAATATAATAAAATTTAAAATAAAAAATAAAAAAATTCCAAATCAATTTTAAAAGAAAACCCTAGAGAATTAGAATCTTCATTACACTCTCTTTTTTTAACTCATATCGATTGTGATATGATTGTTGAAGTTCAAATTATAATTCTGTATTTATCTAGCTTAAACTAATGTTGATATTGTATAGTACATTATTATTTCTTTTTTGGTTATGTTATATGTAAAAATTAAATTTTCACAAATAATATATTAATTTTGGTTTGGAAAGCCAGAGAGATTTATTTATTTATTTTTTATATTAGTTGAAGATAATCTTCTTTATTTTAATAACTTGACTTGGATTTTGATATTTATTTTTACGCTTAGACCAATTTTCGGTTTTTATTCAATGTTTAGATTATCCTCAATCAAGTTAAATGGTGAATCATCCCAATACCTTATAAGAGCGGGTTTGAATATAGTTTACCTATAGAGTTCAAAATCAGGTTTAAAAGATCCTATAAGAAAGTTGGTCCAATGTGAGTCTTATATAATCCGTTTTGGATGCATCCCAGTACAAAACATTCATCTTTAATATGTTACTTTTATCATTCATCTTAATGTAATGTCATCTTCCTTGCCAACCATTTTAACAAATACTTTATTTTTTAATTATAGTATTTGAATCACTAAAATTTTTCATGGCTATTAAACTCGACTCCAGACGTTCATCCTCTTATGTGTATCTAAGAGCATGTGATTATGTTTTAGACTTCTAGGAGACAATAAATATGAACGGTAATACATCAAGCCATATGATATTTCTTGTTTTTCAGATCCTATTCTTTGAGAAATGTGGACTGGGGTGAACCCCGTTCTTGTTAGCGTGGAGTGCCTCGTTTTTTTTTTTTTTTTTTTTTTCTTTAAATCCCTAAACCGTCTCCACCCCTATTAATATCTCCAACTAAAGCAAAGGGAATATGCCTTCTGGAAAAAGCACTAGGATCTTTTGATATCCCAATTAATTATGAAGGACAAAGAAAATTAGGGTAAATAGTAATTAAATTATTTTATACGTATGTAGCCCTAGATCTTGAAAATAAAGCCTATAGGCACAAAATCTTTAAAAATCTTGTTTTTAAACCTATTTTCCTATGAGATATAATAATAAGAAATAGAAAAACAAGATTAAAAAAATGTATAAACAAATATCAAAGTGACCAATGTAAGAGTATGCACTTAGTTAAACTTTCGAAATCATAAATACTCATTTTCAAGGATAAGAGTAAGCATGCATGAAACAAATATGAGGATCTACACTTATAATTTAACCAAAATTTTACATATAAATATGTCTTTTTTCAAGAGATGTAGTTACATCCTAAAACCATACTTTTCGTTTTTCTTTAGAAAATTGAAGCTTCATTTGCAATTAAAGAACCTCAATTTATCTCAGTGAAGTTTATTTAAAGGTAATTTTGTACATTATAGCCATTTTTTCCCAAAATTTCAAAAGAAAAATTGCTATAAAATTCTCATTCATTTTCTTTAGCTTCCACTTATATTAAGCTTTTTTTATTTATTTTATTTTTATTTTTATTTTTTAACCTTAGAATGAGAAGGAAGGATTTGAATATGATCATCTCATTTAATAGACTAATGGTAACACCACCAAATTATGAAGTTATTGGTAAGGTATCCAAATTCTACTCACTCCATCCTGTTTAGTTACAACGATCCTATTTAGTTACAAGAGTCTCCACATCTAAGATCTATTTCAAGAATATCACTTTTTAAGATTTTTAAGTTATTATAATATAAAAAACACTAATAAAAAATAATAAAAACTTTGAAAGAAGGGCTTTTCTATATGATACACTAAACCCTCATATAATAATTTGAATATGTAAGCTAATGTGTCCAATTAATTTTATTAATTCTTTACTACGACGAAATTAACGTGAAATGAAATATAAACACGCCCAGCTAATAGTTCGTCGCGTGTGGTGATCGAGTCTAATAGTTTCCTAGTTATTGAGCGTCTTTCTGATATTAAGATGTCTTTCTGGCAGTCAAGACCAGCTGTTGAGGACATTTTCCGGCTTAGTTCTCTTTTGTCCTCTTTTTGGTAGTGTTTATAAAAACTCAACAGGATAAGAGAACAAGATAAATACAAAGTGATACTAGATAACACAATTCACTCGTACATATTTAGCATGTGTGGTTGCGGTATTGAACAATGATTTTTTGTACTGTCAATTACTTAAAATATATAAGTTCAGTATAGAAATATTATAAAAGGTTTCGAATTCTTTAGTGAAAAAATGATTCATTTCATTCTTCATATGATACTATTTTTCTTTAAATTTGTTTAGTATCTTTAAGGTGTTGTCTTATGCCAAAGCTCATAACAACCAAAAAGAAATTAAAATCATTTCCTATCCTAAATAATTATGCCAACCAAATGCACCCTTACTAATATATCTACAAACCCTAATACCTACAAGTTAAAAAAAAAAAAGGCGATGTGTGATATCTATAATCTCCGAATCTGCTTTACTTTTCTTATTATTTGTTGATGCGAGGTGGTCTCGATTGCCTCATGTTTGAGTTGTACTCTTTTGAAATTTCAATAAAGTATACTTTTGAAAAAGGAAAAGTAAAATTCATTTGCTCGTTACAAGCAAGGGATCTAAGCTCATAATATGGGGGCTAGAATCAGACAAGAAGTCTTTGGGTTTGTTTGTTTATTGATAGATTTTAGCTATAGATATTATTTTTATAAATTATTTATAAAGAATTAAATACAAATAAAAAAAGTTCATAATTCTTATTAAAGATCAATATATAAATATTATATATAAAAAATGTATAATATTAAAATTATATTACGCATATAACTTAAAAAATATATAAATACAAATAAAAAATAAAACATTCAAACAGACCCGAAATGCAATGACGAAAAGTGAAAATTACCTAGCCCAGACTATAGAAGACCGGTCTATCACAAAAAGCGACATGCTCCTAAGACCAAATAAAACTTGAGCTGTTTATAGCTAAAGGATAAACATTTTAAACTTTCTATGTATTCACCTTATCGTAACCTAAAAGCTTTTGTTTTTAAACCCCTAAGATCATTATCAATCAATCTTATCTAAAATTGAAATATATAAAATCAATAAATTTTCATAAAAAACGATAGAGTAACCGTACATCTTACATTCTGTCAAAAGACCATACTTGAATGGTTTTATACTTGTTAAAATGGTAGACTTATAAAATTGTGCAAGATTACCAGTAATTTTTAACCATCATGCTATCTATTGCATCTGATTAACAGAGCAAGATCCTGCATGATGTACACAAAGCTCCAATGAAACTGCTAGACAAAACATTACTGCTTCAATCTATGGCAACTCAAAAGCACCAACTTAGTATCATAAGAGGTACATCATGGTATTATAGTCCAACTATGCTGTAATATCTACATTCAACACAAATGTACCATGTAAACAATTCAGCTTAAAAACACTAAATAAATCCACACACCACAAACCATTTTTTGGCCAAGACATTCTCATTCATTACACTTTTTCAGCTTCAGGGTCTTGAACAGGATTTTCCTCAGGACTGATCTCAATTCGTGAAGATCATCATCGATATTGCCACCATGGGTACTTCTTGTCGTGATATTGCTAGCCTTTCCATGGTCCAGACCACTACCTGTTCCTCTATGGACATCATCCTTCAGCAGTCCATAGCAGAGTGATACCTCCTTCCATTCTGGTGCTGCTGATAAATGCCCGTGCCTATTCAAATACCGCTTGATCTCTATGCGAATACTCCTGATTGGCTGAAGTATTAAAAGAATAGATCAGATACAGATCATAAAGCATTGATGTTCTACACTTGATGAGAATGCTAACAATCCAAATATAAGTATGAAAACTGCCTATATCGATCATTTAAAGCTTGTACATTGGGGACACATTTCAAGTAACAGAAAGTTCTACATTTGGTGAGTCTACAAGTGATGTTAAGAGAGAATAGGGTACAGAGATAGCTAGAAACCTCTGCTTTGCATTCGTGAGCGAGACGAAATAATGCAGCTGACACGAAATGCTTCCCTACAGACTCAGCCAACTTAATTTGACCGAGCCAATGCGATGCCGTCTCGAGCCTATCAAACCTACATTTGCTGCAATTCTGTGCAGTGTGGTATGGAGTGCCTGATCTTCTAGTCTTCACCACAGAAGGAGATGCAACCGGAGTCCTTGGCACCGCAACCTCCTCAGACTCGGTTCCTATAACCTTAGGCTCTGTCACTTGAAAGCAAACCCCTTTCTTCTTAAATTTCCGCCCGGTCCTTTCCTCAGAACTGCTAGCAACAACTTTTGTTTCAATGGGTGTCCGGCTTTTCGCATTGGGTTTAGGTTGTTTCTGGGGGAAACAGACGGTTTGCCAGTTGGGTTTTCGGTCACGGTTTTGGCAGGTAAATCCTGAGGCTCTGTTCCTTGGTTGCAATCTTCATTTTCCTTCAACTCAGGCTCTGATTTATCCCCAGCATTGTTCTCAATAACCTTGGTTTCGGGCTCGGGAGGGGCCTGGGTTCCTTTGTCGGGTTTGGCAGTTGGTTTTTCAGTTATGGTTTTGATGGCTCTATCCTGAGACTGTGTCCCTTGAAAACAGATTTCTTCTTTCTTCAATTCAGGCTCTGATTCATCCTCAGCATTGTTTTCAACAACCATGGTCTTGGGTTTGAGAGGGGACCAGATTTTCGTGTTGGATTTGGGTTGTTTCTGAGGAATGTGAGCAAGGGCTTGGGAGTTGGTTTTTCGTTTATGATCTTGGCGGGAACATTCGTGCTACGAGCCGTGCCAAACACACGCTTTTGCCTAAAAAACAAACGATTCGGCATTTCACATTAATAAGAAAAGATTGAAAATAGAAAAATAATAGCAATTGATCGTGTAAATACAGGATTTACAAACTTAAGATGGTTTACCTGGAAATCGGGGGGTCCTTTGGGATCGGTTTTGATGGTTTTTTCATAGACTTATGCTTCAATGGTTGTGATTTTCCTAATTACATAAAAAAAAAAGGATTAAAATGAAAAGCGACAAGAAATCAAATAAGAGAAACTGAAATCCATAAAATTACCTATGAAGGGTGTGGAGTTAGAATCCATTTCGCAGAGAGAATTCGATGAAATTGTTGTAGAGAATTGAGAATTTTCGTGATAGAATAGGCGGTTTGACTTTGGAAAGAGTTTTAGGAATATGCAGTTTTGGGTTTTTGAATGTTTCAATTGTTAAAATGGGCGGCAACAGGTATTGGTTGCGGAGTCTGGGCACGAAGATGATTTCCTATGAGCAAATTGGGCCAGTGGGCCTATTTCAATTCTTGTGGGTCGTCATATTCAGATCAATTCATTATCAACATTCAAGTTCTAACCGTTAAATGGTTCTTTCTCCATGGGTAAATGGTAATACCATTGCATAATTATCACAATCACTCCTAATGATATCCAACCATTTTGAATGGATGGATTAAACTCACTCTAGAAAATAAATAAATAAATGTTTTATGAACATAAGATTAAAAGAATTCCAATATCTTCTAAAACTATATATCTCATAATCGTCCATAGACACATAATCATGTTTGTGTATGCAAACAAGCTAAGCTTAAAAAAATAAATTATTACATATTTTTTTATTATATAACAAAACAATACTTTTTTATTATTGTTTTTTAATTGTATAAACCTTTTTTATTTTTATTATTAAAAAATAAATACTTTGGTTGCTTATATGTAGGGAGTAAGACAGAATTTGATCTTTTTAGTTTTTCGTGTAGGACATCATAAAAGCTTTTGTGGTAATTGTAGTGTTGTTTGTCATTTGCACGAGTTATTTGATAAATCCACTTCTTATTTGCACTCTATGAAAAAGTAAAGCAGTCCTCCCTTGGATCACACTTGGCCTAGTGCCAAAAATGTTAATGTTGAATGTGATATATCATGTGCAAAACACAGTTCTACAAATTTATAAAAGCTAAAAGTCCTAACTAGCTTGATCACAACTCTCATAGGCAAGTGTACTTACTAAAGTACATAGAAACGATTAGGTCATATTCCAATGGATCTTTAACACCTACCATATTCACTTTCATCTATTATCTATCCTAGAAATTTACAGATGCATTATATACATGATATTAATAAACTAACTACTTATATAAAAGTTTTAGATCAATCCACAAAAAATAAGTTCAAATTATAAAGAATAGTTTAGATCTTATTTCACTAAATTCTTATAATGTGATTTCACAAAAACAATCTTTATTGGATTTTTGTTAAACTTTATATGCTGTCGGATTCCTGAAAAAATATTAATGCCTCTCTCGAGTGTCATTAATGTTTAAACCTAAGTCGAACAATTGAGATCTCTTCCGAGCCATTAGCAACTTAGATTTACATTAAGATTAAGAATCTTTTGACTAATAATCATGTTTCATGAAAAAACAACCAAGTGACAGAAGGATTTCACCACTCATCTGTAGATGTTATAAGCAATCCTCATTGATAGCTTTTTATCCATCCAAACGAATGATTTCTCAATTTATTCAGTTGAAATAAGGCATGAATTCACATGGTGCATACACATAAATTCAACAAAAATAGTTAAGTTATTAATTACAAGAATTCAACAATATTTCAATTAATGTACGATTGAAATCACACGAATTAAGATTAGATCCACAAAATCTAAACTAAAATAAATGATTTCTCCATTAGATTAATCAAACCAAGCATTGATTTAGAGAATTAATGAGAAATTATGATGGAAAGAAACCTATGAGCACAAAATTCCTTATGAAATGAACTCGAATTAGCTCTTGAATTGACATAAAATCCTTGAATCTTAGTAAAGCAGAAGTTTCTCTCACTAAAATTCTCTCTACCCATTAGTATGGTACAAAAAGTGTGTATGGAATATTCACATGAGTACCTCTGTTGGTCCCAATAATGTAAGCAAGGGGGGGGGGGGGGGGGGGGTGGGGCGAATTGCTTTTTCACAAAATAAATTTTTTCGAAATTTCAATTCACTTCCTTTTGATTACTTTATTAAACTTAGAATTAATTAAACTTGCTGTTTAGAAACTAATCACAGCTGATAATCACACTTGTATATCTATTTTAATTCAAAACAGATCAAATTTAATTTTATGCGGATACAGACAACTCTCTGAAGTACTCTCTGAAACAGGTTCTGAAACGTGGAAGTTATCAAATACTTCAATATAAATTGCACGAAAATAAAAAGAGTAGGGTAGAGAAAAATGCAAATCAATTTATAGAGGTTCCGCCTCGAGCGTCAGTCCTCTCTTCCAACTCCACGTTGGGGACCCGGTTCCACACCGGTTTGTTCCACTATATCCAAAATCAAAAGTTACAAGCTTGTCTTGCCAATCCTCTTGGCTACAATACACTCTGTCCCAATTCTCACGGTTATCCTATAACACACAAGGTCTAACAGATAACTTGCAACACTCAACCTCACTCAAAAAAAATTGAATGATACTCAATCAAGGAAATACAATAAATATCCTATCTTTCGAACAAAAATATTGTGAACACTTTGTAACGCAAGGACTTTTGAGAGAAATGCACTCGAAGACTTTTCTTTCAACAGAGAGTTAGAGCAAGATTCGTTCTTCTCATCATATCTTCCTTGTTGTTGTGCTTCCTCTATATATTGTTTTATCTCAACGGCTAGCAAAGAAGTCGTTCAAAACAATTCGAATTCTTCTCAAATTGAAAATATTTGACTTTGCAAATTCCCTCCTTTTGAAGTGTCTGTTACGTGTATGATCAATCCCGAATAATCTTCTTAGCTTATCCAAATTTCGTTGATGCTGTCATCTGATAATGTCTCATATATGATAATGTCTCATATATCTTGATATGTTTATCATAACAATTTGGATAAATACTTCAACAAACTATCCCATAAAAACAGTGATATCCTTTATCCTTGAAGATAAGCTTTAAAGATCTTCGTTTCGAAAATTTGAACCAACATGAACTTGGTAAAATATATCCCTATTTAGGAATTTGCTGACCACGTGAAACATAAAAATCTGACGATCTTCTTCCTCAAGAAAATTAAATAGACGTAACTTATAATAAAATTGATGAAATAAATCCCCTTGGATATTTTATCCAACTTAGTGGAACAAAATGAATATACCCAAATATATTCATTTCGTGGAGTCAGGCCTTCAGATGAAGGTATAAATAAATTCGCAACATTCTGTGCATCTTCTGTTCTGGAACAGATTTAGTTTCTGATCTTCCTTCTGAAAATGAATCTGAAATACCTTCTAAAATGACTCTGAACTACCTTCTGAAACAATTTCTAAAAATCTGATGATTAGTTCAATCATGAATATTTTGGTTTTGGTTTTGGTTTTGGTTTTGATTGCTATACTTTATTTGTTATAAAAGACTTTTACTCCATTTGTTATCATCAAAATATTATGAGAGATTCCAAAACCTCTATTCTCTATACTCTATAATTGTACATATATTTCTATTCGTAACAAACTAGCTATAAATAATGATTACATTGTTGATGTGGCAAAACTATGTAAGAAACTTTAAAATAGAATCTCATGTGTGTATCTAGGGTCCATCCGTGGGTGCAAATGCGAGCGTGGTTCCAACCACTATTAAATCTGGCTCACATTTCATCCTTGTTTGCCTCTTTGTCACAATGTTAACTGTAGGGTCAACCATGGTCGCCATTCTACCTTTAATTCAATCATAGACACGGTTTGAGTGTACATAGGTTATAGTAGGAAGAAATCGTGGGCGCGATTCAACTTGAGGTTCACTGTTTTGTTGTTTTAGTCTTAGTTCTCGATGAAACCATCTTCAATCGTTCTTTTAAGCTTAGTTGAACTAAAAACAACAATGTATGCAATAAATACTTGTTTTATGAGGATTTCAACAAGTAATTAAGTCAAACAAGCAAAGAAAGCCCCTTGATTTGGATAGAGTAAATTCAAGTTATCAAAATTCCCCTACACTTAAGCCTTGCTTGTCCTCAAGCAAATAATTGACCAAAGTAAGAGCAATAACAAAAGCAAAACTTTCAAGGTAGGAAAAAAGAAGAAGTCATATGGTACTTGATAAAATTTCAACCTAATGATTCTCATTCCTTCAAGCTCAATTGTTACACCTTTGTCTTTTCAACCACCCTATAACATTAGCAGTTATCGTATATATTACTCCACTCAATCTCACTATAACATATGCTAAAGTCACTTGTACTAAACTTACAAAGTTCTAAGTAGATCAGCCTTTTACTCTCATTGTTTAAATCAAAATCAAAAGTAAAAATTATTCAGAAGATCAATCAAAGTAAGAGAGACTTAATCAATTTCATCCCTTTATATTTATAAGTATAAACTCTCTTAGTCACCTCTCTAAGCATCACACTGTAGAGTAAAGGCATGTATCAATTTATCCCCTAAATCTTTTTTCATAAGTGTGCTTTCAAATTTTCTTTTAATTCTTAAGATAACATGGTTGATAGAAAGGAACGAATCATGCTTTTCTTAGCGACCAAGACATGTCCATATCAACCAGCCTTTCGAGCACTTTTCATTCATATATATTTTATATATATATTTGATGATTTAATTAATAGAGGAGTCAATCTTGCTCTTCTGAGGGATCAGCACCTACTCATATTAATTGAATAATGTTTTTATTAAGTATATTCAATTGGTAGCGGAGTCAAGTAATTGCTCTTCTAAGGAACTAACCCCTGTTCGTGCCAACCTGAGCTTTTTATATTTGTATTATTTACATTGTTTTTAGTAAAAGGAAAAATCATCAAGTTGCAAGTGTCATTTGAATCTTCATAAAAGACTATAAGGCTCTCAAAATAGCTAACTTGAAGACTATATAGGTTCAAAGAGTGTGATTGAATATCAATAATGTTTATCATGCTTAAGGGATAATTAACAGGGTTAACATCGTATTTAATACATGATTTTTTCTTAAAAGTATAATTAACCACATGAACTTCAAAGTAATTAATTTAATGTTTCATGAAAGTTTTGTAATCATTAAAAATGTCTATCTAACTTTTAAGATTGAGCTTGTACTCCTAATGAATGAGAAAATGACACGTGCTAAGTAGCTAATGAAGAATTAGAAAATTATACATTTAAGTAGGTAGAGTAATACAAATTTATTTAATTAAACAAACTAAGTATAACTTTAATATTTATAATGATTCGTCTACTTGATTGTTTAATTTTCGAGCTTTTTTATTCACTATTTGACATATGTCATTTCCCCATTCACTAGAAGTGCTAGCTCAACAAGTGGAGTTAATTTTGTTAGCTAAGATAGTATTAATGAACACAGAAACCAAGATTATGTATTCAATTAATTATTTTAAGTTTCTAATTGCTCATTTGAGAATACTTCAAGTACTAAATGTGACATTAACCTAATAAATGAAGAAAGTGTGCTTGCTTGAATCCGGTAGGAGCTAGATCTTATAGATGTAGGCTTGGGTCACGACTATTAGAGGAATCTACAAAATAGAAAAAGGGTTAGTGGCATGTTGGGCGTGGGTTCGACTTGGCCATTCCGACGCTCAAGTCAATGCTACCTATGATAAGTCCTTAATTCAAGTAAGAAGTAGCAACTTGATGCAATAGTAGCCATCTCTAGAGAGGTAGATAGATATTTATAGATGACTTACTTAGTAGTTGTGACTCGTAGAAGATGAGTGGCGGTTGGAATACATAGTGGGTAAGTGGGTGGTTAAGCTACACAATGGGTAAGTAGGCAGTTGGAGACCATAGTGGGATTATGAGAAAAATGTTACGTTCCATGATGTGTAAGTCGATATCGACTAAACAGTCATGTGTCGAGCAATGGAGACGTAAGGATATTGGAGTGGAGGCACGGGGGTCGATGCTTGGTCATGTAATCAATAAGATGTGTCAGGGGGGTCTAGGCTTGTTAGTTTGACTCAATCTGCACATCTTGTGTAGGGCTTAACCCGAATGAGCTCATTGTCAGGAATGGACCATTAATAGAAAGTACGAACTTTTGAAATGACAAAGTACTCCATAAAATAAAGCCTTGAATTGAAAATGTGAAACATATCAGCTGTGACAAAACTTATCTAACAATTACTTCATATGGATGGTAGCAATTTTCATCTCTTAACATTCCTCACTTCTACCTTCATTAGGAGAGCAATTCCCATGCAAACAATCTATATCGCCAATAGAAAATAGGGGAATAATGGACGGAATTAATCCTTTAATCAATTAAAGGAGAAAAATAAGTCAATAATTTTTAAAACTATTTTTGTTGGGATCATCAATTCACATCAAGAATAGTCCTAGGTTGCTATATGATCAACGGCCATAATGGAAGGAAGATCTACCTATATTGGAACTTTATTGGGTAAATTACACTAGAAGTTCCAACGTTTTGAGGTACGTTCATTTAAGGTCCTAACATTTTAAAAAAGTATCTTTTGAGTTTTAATTAAATATTTTTTTTATTAACACGTGTCAATGGAGACCTTAAAAGAATGGTTTTTTGAATTTTAATTAAAAATTCTCCTATTGACATGTATCAATGGAGATCTCAATTGACCTACTTCACCAAACGTTGGGATCTCTTTTTGAACTACTAAAAAACTTTGGGATGTTAAATGAACTTACATCCAAATGTTGAGACCTTATGGTATAATTTACCTGAACTTTGTTCTAATTTTTACTTGTGAAGATAATATAGCAAAAACATAAACTATAATTAACAACATCAAAGAAAACATAATGAACATAATAGGAGCTAAGTGGTAACTCACAAAAAAATGAAAGATGTGAAAAAAGGAAATTGGTTAAAGATAATAAATTAAATAGTTTAAAAGAAAAAACATATAGAAATATGGATTATGAAAGTGTATTGGATTATATTTTTGTAATTGGCTACTTAATGATACGAGTGTGATTTGATTGTTCCAAATTTATTTTGTTTTATCTTTCTTAGAGAAATTGTGCTTTTCTCATAAAGAATTTCTTATTGAAGAAGTAATTTTTCTAAGCATGTATAGTAGTTTTAAAATAATGAAAGTTTGACAAAACTACTCATTGATTTTTACTTTAAATTTTAAACCACTAAGCAGTTTAAAGAAGAAAATAAAAGTGAATAAACAAATTGTTCAGTTAATAGGATAGTTCCTTTACTTGGTTTTAAATGCACGAAGGTTTTGGCTTCTTAGTTTAATTGATCAATTACCTCAAATAAACCTAAACCGAATAGTTAGTTGTCTTAGAAAGAGTTAACAATATATCTTAGAAAATATTATCCAAGATTATTATAGGAGCAATGTGAGTAAAAATTGTAGACACAAAAAAAGTTTCTCTAACTTAAATAATATAGATGAAAAATGTTTTAAAAAAAATTCCATATTCTAATGAACTCAACAAAGAAAACCATAAATTTTCTCACAAAAAAACAATGGATTTTCCATTCAACATCATCTTACTCACATTGCTCCTATAATATTATCCAAGATTATTATAGGAGTAATGTGAGTAAAAATTGTAGACACAAAAAAAGTTTCTCTAACTTAAATAATATAGATGAAAAATGTTAAAAAAAAAATTCCATATTCTAATGAACTCAACAAAGAAAACCATAAATTTTCTCACAAAAAAACAATGGATTTTCCATTCAACATCATCTTACTTTAAGCCAACTCTTCACTTGTAAAAAATTTATTTAAGCGACTTTTTTTCCCTAAAAGTGTGAAATTCTTTCCTTTCACCTCCTAGCCATAAAGATAATGAAGTACCTTCAATTCTTTGAGTTTTTGGTTAAAAAAACGAAGAACCTAAGCAGAACACTCCAATGAAACATGCAAAATTATTTTTTAAAACAAATTCCACATAACTGCATATTTTAGCTAAAAGCTCATGACTTTATGATTGCAAACCTCTCTTAAAATAAAAAAGCTGAATACAACAACAAAAACCTTAAAACACATTGTTGTTTATGTAGAAAATTCTTATAACTGGCAATACCATAAATAGTTTCAATTCAATCCCAAGAATTCATAACTTACAAAAACCAGCAAATTGATGCAAATTTATATACAAAATGCATCGTAGACAAACTCTCAAGCGAAAACCCTAGTCAATCGTGATAAAAGAGGGACTTGAGAAATTAACCCAAACTTAATATCTCATCAAAGTTCAGATGTTGCAATATGGTTCAAAAACAAAAGTGTGAGCTCAAATGATATAATAACTTATAGAACACCCATGCCAAAAAAAGACATGTTGCACACGCTTTACATAAACCATGACTTCTTTCCATAAATTATGACCCTAGTGTAAAAGTTATTAGGAGGTTCTAGCCATCTTAACATGGCTCTTAGAAATAATGATGTGCATGAATTATCCTTGTTTTAAACACCTAAGTAAGTCCAATTTTATGATTTAGTGACATGATTCACATTAGAATTGATACTTAATTGGTGTATATATTCATTTTAGGTCAAATCAGAGCACATTGGAAGTATTAGAAGGAATTTAAAGAGAGTTTAATAAACAATAAAGCAAATAAACAAAAAGCATGATGAAGAATGCATTGTACAATCGTTATTCTAAGCAAAGGAGAGAAAAATTGATTTCAAATGCTAGTAAGGTCCCCTGTACGGGCATGGTTTTGGAGATTAGGGAGAGAAAATCATAACCGGATCCTTCTAAGGACGGTTATAAATGGATACAGGAGACCTTACAAGCGCACCATAGGCTTGTAAGGGCATACAAATAAGAGTGATTTGAAAAAGCACTTTTTCAACTTTTCCTTAAACAGTGTAATTAAGGAGTGCCATATATGAATAGTCGCATCTATTCATTTATAACATTTAAGGAGGGACTTAGGTATAAAATATAACATACCCATTTAGAAAAGAGATGGAATCTAGAGATTTTCATCAATTAGTGTAGGAACAATGTAGACATCTTCTCCTCCTTGTAAGGAAAGTGAGTGTGTGTATGTGTGAGTATGTTTGTAAGTGTATTCTAATGTATAAGTGTTGTATTTGTGATGATTCATCCATGGAACTCGAAAGAGAATAGTGAGGGACCTTCGATTTGTTATTGTAGACAATTTTCAGATAATTTCAGCAATGGAAGAAATGAGTGTTGTCTCTCTATCTTTCATCTTACTCTTATTGTGTTTTGCCTAATGTTTGTTTATTGTGTATTATGCTAATTTCATGATTTCCTATGTAGAAGTGTGTTAAATTCATAATTGCTATTAGACTTCTTAATTTCAGCGGTAGCATTAGTTTATGTAGTGCACAACATGGACTTTTACAAGATTTCACTTTGGTAGATTGAGAAATCATCTAAGTGAATGGATCTAAACTATTGAAAGGGATTGCTCATATTCTTAAGATAGGATGGTGAAATCTTCTACAGTTTTTCTATGGAATTCCTAAACTTAACGGTCCTTGATTTGCTATTAGTTTAAGAAGAGATTCAGACAGATAAAATCAGGATTAGACCTTGTTGATCTTGAGAAAGACGTTAAAGGAGTATGTTGAATTCCATAGTTAAGACTAATAACAATACAATGTTAGTGTGGAATTACATGTTAATCATAGTTTGCACACCTATGTGTTATGTTTGTATTACATCTCTTTGTTATGTGTTAATATGTGTATTTGCATCCTTAGATAATTAATAGTATAATCAGAAATTCAATACTTTCATTGAAATTTAATTTATTTTAGGCTAGATAATGAGATGAAGGTTAGTACTAGTGCTTAATTAATTCCCTGAGGGAGACGACACTATGCTTAATCTAGACCACACAACAATAGGTGTACTTGCTTGGGTTTGACCGTGTTTAGGAAAAAGAACTATAGGATTATAAATTTAGAACTTGTTCACTCAATTAGAGAGCCCATCAAATGAGTATAATCATAACATTTTAATATATATTCCTTTACGTAGTCTATATCAACTAATATTTCTACATTTCAAGTCCTAAGAGAAAAAAATTATACATATTAAAACACACTCGCCTTCTCATGATTAACATTCTAAAACATATCGAATCTTTGAAATCCGATACTATCTTTGCCAATCCCTTCCAACATGTGTTTTGCAACAACATTATCAATTCATTTAGCTTTGTTGCATTTGACACTTAGTGAATTTTTCTAGTGAGAGCAACTAAATATGGATAGAGGATATAACCATCCAACAAAATCAAAATATTTTTACGGTCACATTAAATTAATTATTCTATATTTTTTTTGTTTCATCAATTTCTGGACAATCCTCCTAAAGCAATGTATACAATGCACATGTTTATAATCAATAGCACTACATTTGATATTAAAAAACTACAACCAATTTTATTTTGAATTGTCAAAACAAAACCCAAAATTAAACAACAATTAAAAAAAAAGATATACTAAAACTAAGAACTTAACAATGCAAAAATAATTGAATTTAAAGTAATTGACAACAAAATAAATGAACTAGGTATTATTAATGATTTGGGTCTATTGAATTTGCTCCTATGTTACAAAATGCTCAAAAATTTTCACAAAGCTTCATAACTTTTCCTTGCCTAGTGTCAAGTATAGAAATAGAGAAAGAAAATATTCTACGTGACTAAATCACCTAGCCTTTCCTTCAAAGAGACCTAAAATTTCTCTCATATGATTCTAACTTTTCCTCTAAAAACCCTAAAATCATAATTGAATCCTTGTTGCAATAAAATAAAAAGTAAAAATATAGTTTAAAACTATGAAAACCATAATTTCAATGTATGATAACTATTAACGATTACGAAATCAAACTCGATTTTTTAGATTATTTATCATAGCACGTGATGATATATACTAGGAAATGATTTGGTTACATCGTCCATTGATAAAGAGAAGATGAATAGAAGAATAAGGTCGTAGTGTTTATCTATTAACAGTGAAAACGAAAAGACTCTGAAAAGAATAATAAAGAAGAAAAAGGACAAAGTTTGACGGCTGTGTTGAGATGAGATAACATCAATGGAAAAAAAATTATTTGTTGTGTGAAGAATCTTGTCAATTGCAAATGAATTGGAAGTTAGTCTTCTTATTTGATTTTTTGTTCTTATTATAGAGGGGAAAAAAAACCACCTACCTAGTAGTTATAATATTAATCATTCCCTCTACATGGAGAATAGAATATTTACAAGAAATGATATTCTTAGCTCATTTCATTTTGCAAGTAAATGAGGCAATAAGGTACGTTTTAGAAATAATTATTTTATTTCTTTTCTATTAGCTCCAAGTAAGCGAACTGTCATTCAAGTAAAAATATGTGATAATACCACTACACCTTTACTTCTATACACTAATAAGAGTTTATAATTGTAAAGATAAGCTATAATAAATATAAAAGGAAATCAGAAAAATGTTTTCAGAAAAACAAACACACATAAATTTGACATATGACACAATATCAAATTAATATGTTCACCAAATGGAAACTTTGATAGGAATTAGTCTCAAAGTCGAGTTTAGACAAGATTGATTAAAGTAAGATCGCCTAATAGGATGTCTAAAAAAAGACTAAAGAGCAAGTCGATCGCATTTGTGCCTGATTAGCTTAAGCTAGTTTCATGGGCTTATGGACTTAATTTCTTCACTTCTAAATTTTGTGTTATTTACTTTTATTTATTAATATAAACACCTATTTATGGGCATTTATTTTAGTGTTATAACTATTATGTTTGCATCTTTGGGGATATGTTTATGTTTTTTTAATAAGCCTCTTATGTAACAAAGTAGCAAATCTATTTCTTCTTTACTTACTTGCATTCCTCTCAATCCTTAGGATTGTAGTGAACCCATTATTAGAATATATGATTTATATCTAGTCCCTTTGGTAACCTATAATTATTTTTGTGATGTAACATCTCATTAATCATGATTTTAATTACAATCTACTTCGTTCCTTATGCCAGTGCATGGTGTCTAGTTACTATTGTGTTTTTATCCCTTTATTTTGCATCCTAAACACAAATACCATAAAAATACTTCCATTATTTTATAAAATCTTAAATTGTAGATGTTTTGTAATATTGATATATGTTGAGCTATCGAGAACTATTCCACTAATCTTTGTAGCATATCATAATTTGGTATCAAAGTGAAAGTTTAATAAAGTGGTGACAATTGAGTAACATGTGTAGAGTTTATGAAGGAGATTGCTGAGTGTAGTTTATGAAAAAAGGTTCTTTGATATTTTGTTAGGGAATATGATGTTGTTATTCATAAGTATTTGATTCTTGATATTTAAAATTTTCAAATATGTTGGTAGCTTGTGTTGTTATTGGTCATGGTGTACATGTGATTGGGTATAATGTGAATATTAATCATTTGGTTGTGAAATTTCTATCATTTGCTTTTACCTAGAGTGTAGGATCTCGTGTGTATGATGAAATAAAGGAAAATTTATAGCATACCAATAAGAAGTTAAGAGACTTTATACTCATGAGGAGTGCTATAACTAATAACAAAGAATTCATGAGCGATAAAAGCCATGTTGGAAGAAGCAACTATGGAGAGATCGAAGAAGTTTGATATGATACTAACAATATTGTCATCAAGCCTTTAATAAAAGTTAACAAGATCAAGGTTAAGCTAGCAAAAAATGATTTTGAAATTGAAGTGCTTTATAACAAAGGCCGTGATTGGAATTAAAAGTGGAAAATCAAAGAGGGATGCCAATTAAAGAAGACTAAGAATGAAAGTAAGATTAGGCAAACAAACTAAAATGCTAATAAAAGGACCAAGCATTATGCTAATGTGGACGAAATAGTTTGTGATGTTGCTTCTATGAATGCTACTCATATGATTTTGGCTATACCATGGTTATGTAATTGGTGAACATTATTCAAATGGTGTTCAAAACACTCATTCCTTCCAAAAAAAAAAAAAAAAAGGGTCAAGCTTTGACATTGTTTCTTAAGAACTTTGAAAAGATTTGATAGGACCAATTTATTTTTATCAAGAAGGGAAAGGTGAAAAAGTGTTTGTTTATTTCTTATCGTTTTACTTCTTTCAGTAAAGTGAAATGAAAAGATTCAGAGCAAATTTTTGCTAAACTTGGCATGAGGGCCTTGAATGAGTTCAAATAGGGATTCATATCAGTAAAAGTTCAAGTGGTTAACCATGGTATGGCTAACTAAGGTGAGGTTGCTTAAAAGGACAATTAGAAGAAGACCAGAAATAATCTTGATTAGGGTGTTCAATCCACCATGATCGGTTGAGGTTATGTAAGGCTGGCTTATCCTATGGGGCTCATGACTTAATCCATCTAATTCCTTATATTATATTACTTACTTACCTAAATGTACAATTAACAATAAACTTTTCAATTGAACTTTTTGAGTACACCAATATCACCCTAGACTATCATCATCAACTCCATAAGCTAATGTGGCACATCTAACCTATAGAAACATGTCATGCGTCAGGTGATATGACATCTTATTTCTTTTTATTTATTTCATCAATATAATTATTATTACTATTATAATTATCATTATAAGAATTATTATTTTAACTATAAGAATAAAATATCTTGGGCCTGTTTAAAACTTTACACATCAAGCTAATCACGTATTTCATGGGCTTTATCACTTCAATCTTTGTGTCATCCCATTGCGTATTCTACAAGGCTAAATGTTAGGGATTTACCAATAAAGGACTCGAGATTTTCTTAATAATATACACTATTCCATAACTTCCAAGAAGAATAACGTAAATGAGAAATCCTTTGTAAATTTTCATAACTAGAGGTTATTTATTCACATTGCTCACTGAAAGTAACATCAAATTTACAAATCAACTTGAAATAATCAACTCTTCCTTTGAGCTTGAACATATCAAATTTTCATAATATTTTTTCATTACAATCACATATCAAATGTTCTTCTGGGTCGTGAACAACGAACAACTCCGAGACTCGACTCTTAAATGACAAAGAAATATTCTTAAAGCATAGAGGTGCAAAAACTCAAGGAAGCTGGGGAGGATTTCATGGTACCTCATCAAATGATGGTGCTACCCAAAGTGTGGAATCAAGAGGTAACTGTGAACTGGAGAGATGATAAGCACAAAGGCAGATTGGAAGAAATAATCATCGCGAGAGGTTTGATCGATATTTTCTAACCAGCATTTAAAACTCATTCCTGGCGAACTAGAGTCGCAGCCCGCGTGGTAAAGTGCAAGTCAGGTCGGCAGCTTATTTATGATTTACTGTTCACAAAGGCAATAGTGTCCCAGACCGCGTGGTAAGGTGCAGGTCAGGTCGGCAGCTTATTCGCACCGGCTATAACAAGACTGACCACGAAATTACTGGGAGTAGCTTTCTCCCTTTAGCTGTATGCAATATTGGTCCATCTATTTTTCTAATAAAGTCACTAGTTGGCTAATTAAGCATAAATAGTTGCGCTCCTTGAAAATCTTTAATTGGATAGACTCCTTCATAAACAGTGAGATGTTTATAATTATGAAAACTTACTAGGGATTTCTCATTATGTCATTTTCCCGGAAGTTATGGAATGGTATATAATTTAAGATAAACTTGTTACCTGTTTGGATTGTCAGGTATCAGATCTATATGAATTCAGTCTCGGTTCAGTATCGATTCAATTTGATCAATTTATAAGTAAAATTATCAGTTTTTCATTGGTATCATATCTATATCTGTTTGGCACCAAAATAATGCTAAAACAACAAACTAAACAGGCATAACTAGATGACATTAAAATTGAAGTGATAAAGCCTATGAGAGAAGTGATGAGCTTGATGTGTAAAGTTTTAGATAAGCCCAATATTTTTTTTTTTAATTTTTGTAAATAAAATAACACTCATTAATATAATAATAAATAACTATTGTGATAAAATAATAAATAAAAAACTAATAAGATGTCATGTAACTGACATAAATTCAATCCAGTATCAAATTAATTAGCTATTTAAAAGTTTAGAACTCAAATACCAAATTCTACATTAATTCTATTTTATATAAATAGTTCCTTGTTATGTTAGCATCCCTTGGATTATGTTTAATCTCAAAATATTGAGCATGGAAATAAGGCTTTAAGGGTTTTATTAATTATTTGAGCGAATTTATTTCTTCTTCCATTATCTATGTTCTATCCCTTACCTGTCACGAAAATATGTTTTATATTTATTCCCTTTAGTACGTAGTTAGTTTAGTTATCATGCATGGCAAAAATAACTTTTCTAATTACAAATCAATTCTTTTTTAAATATAGTATGTAATATGTAGTATGGGAAATTATCCATATGCTCATGTCCCCTTCCTTCTTTTAGTTAATAAAATCTAAATTTCAAATCTTTCACAGTTCGATATTTTCTGGGCTATCAAAAATCGTGCCACCGGTCTCCTTGGCATATAAATCTTGTAATAGTCACGTCTTGCGTCAACAATCAACATCGGCATTTTATTGAAAATGGACTAATGTTTAGGATCACTTGCTTCAAGATAAATATTTTTTTAATAATAATTTATTTTTATTTTTGTTTATTTATTATGCTGAAAAGGATTGTTTAAGTAGAAAATATGTTCCCTATATGGGAAAATAATTATTTACTCAAGAGAATGTCATTTTCTTTTAAAAGAAAACGACTCACTTTTTTTTTTAAATGCAAATTTATTTTCTAACTTAATCTCTACAAGTATCTTAACTCTAGGATATTATATTTATTTTTTTATTTTTATCAAATTAACCTATAAATTATATTTAAAAATTGAAGATAATTCATTGATTAATAAAAAAAAGCTCATTGAAAAAATTATAAATACTAACTGATTGTTTGTAAATAAATATCATAAAAATATATATTTTACACTTTTACTTTTAAATTGAAATTTTGATATAGTATACTTATATGATAACTTGTTAATAATAAATTATCTACATATAACGATGTCTTACATAATATTGATAGATTAAATATTGAAAAAAATTTTCAACGTACACTTTTTTTAAAAGTAACTAAACACATGAAAAAAGAAAATATTTTTAGTTAAAATATTTTTTCAATTTTAACATTTTTTTTCTTTAAAACAAACCGAGCATATTTTTTATATTACACTTTCGAACTTTAAAATTGTGAAATATTAATATAATTAAATTTTTACTCTCTTTTTTGGCCCAATAAATTTTTACTCATTATATTCTATAGTGAAGTTTAAAATTACTACATAAAGTTTCGACTTATCAAAATTTATTACAAGGATGTTGTCATAAATAATCATTGGTCCATAGAGTATTAATATAGATAAAAGATAGTATATGTATCATCAGTAAAAATTTGATTCGATGTGACATCTAACAGCTCCACACTTGACAGGTGTAAAGTTAGAACACAAATAGTAAAATTTTTAAAATTATCTCAATTTGCTGTGGACTTCGCGTCGTAGCAACTAACTTCTATGTTTAATAATTGGCTGTTCTCGTTTTGGATGGGGTATCATGCCTGTTTGGATGATCAATTTTTTATTATATATATTTAAATAATATATATAAATATATTTAATTTATATTTATATTTTACTTATATTTGATTTTATCATAAAAATTATTAATTTTTTTTATTTATATCTATTTTTAATAAATAATTTATTAAAATTTTTAAAAAATATTTGTATTGTTCAAAAAAACTAAACAAATATAACCCTCAAATTCTACAAAGATTCTATCATATACTTTAGTCTATTTTTAGTGACAAATAATTGAAAAAACAATCCAAGGACGGATTCAATGATCCCGTGTATGATCTCTCGATCGCCCAGGACATCTTATCCAAAGAACAAAAAAATGGAAGCATCACAACTCCTGAAATAACAAATTGAGTTCCAAGATGATTAAGCATACCGACTAAACATATAGATTAGATAACATAAATTTTGTCGCTCGGTTGGTGGACTTTTATTATCGAAACCATCACTTTCATTCGATGCTTCTTCTCTTGGGATGGCTTAATAACGTATATAATAATTTCGAAGATGAATGAGAAAATCCAGTTCACAATTTTTGACCGGCCGGCAGTCCTTTTAGAATACCACAAACTGATTGAAGGATTTAGGGAAAAAGATTTCAATAATAACATCATGTGAATTGATTAGTGACGTATATAAAATTATAATATAATAAAGTTTTATAACAAACTATACATTGTTATTATCATTTATCCAAGAAAATTAGTTCTTATCCTCTATCATATAGATACATAACATATTAGTATCATTAAATCATTTTTACATACTTAGAGTTCAATCCTAATCCTGTTGACATTTTCCTTATGTAGGCTCAAGACATTATCAATTTCTTAACAATTCTTCGCCACTGCAAGTAGATATGGGCACATGCCCAAATTGGCCCAAACCTAACTCGAACTTGCCAAGTCACAAGTTTGATTGGGGTGCTCTAAATTATCCTAGCCTAAGGTAGGCTAAGCCAATTCTGAGCCACCTATTGGATCAAGGGTTGATTCATGACTCTTGAGCTAGTTAATAACTTTTTTTAAACATAATTTATAAAATATAATAAAAATAATTTTTTGAAAGATAAAATTAAAAATAAAAAAATAAAATAAAGATAAAATCTAAAATGTAAATTTAAAAATAACTATGATAGATTTTTAACTCAAATTAAAATTTGGCTAAGAACAATAGTCATTTACCCATTTATTTGAATAATTGTTGAAGATGTGCATTTATTTATACACATGCACATCCATTTTCACTTGTAAAATTAGCAATATAGGACTTGAAAATACTCAAGATACAAAGCAATTCCCACAAAGACAAAATAGAGTCACACATTGTTTAAAAGCAAAAAAACCATTTCTTAGAAGTGTATATAAATGAAAGCAACCATCTCTTTAACCACATTTATTTCTTATGTTGTTAATTACATTAACTCATTTAATATGGTGAATAATAATAAATTTTCATTATTCAAATAAAAAAGATTTTTTATTTACATTTATTTTTTTCTTTGATTCATTTTTTTAATATTTTTTAATTGTTCTTTAAAAGGGTCAACTTAGTTAATAGGTTGAAGGTCATCCTGTCAATGATATAGTAACTTGTTGTGGTGGTTCAAGTTAGGTCACAAGTCAAACCCAATCATTGCCCACCTCCACATTTAAGTACATGCTATAATAGTTTTAAAAAAAAAGAAAGAAAGAAAGAAAGAAAGAAAAAAAAAAAAAAGAAGGCAAACAACGAGATGCTTATAGGATAACTTTCACATATGGTAACTTATCTTCCAACAACAATATTATATGCAAAGGGTAAATATCATATTTAGTATATGGACTTTATAAAATTATATAATCAACTATCTAAAATTTAAAGATGTTAATTTTTTAACTACGAACTTTTAAAATTCATTTATAGTACCTAATTGAGGTACTTAATTGTAAAAATAAATAAAATTCATATAGCTAATTGTAAACTTTAGCAAAGTTGAGATAGTTAATTGTAAAAGTAGGCAAAGTTTAGGAATTAAATTGATACTTTTAAATTCAAAAAGTTAATTATATAAATTAACAAAGTTCAGGTACTAACTATGACATTCACCCTATATTCAAATTACGTGTATTACTCGAAGGATATTTCTATAGAGTCAATATTGCATTTAAAACTTCAACTTGTGTAAATGTCCAAATTAGTCAATTTAAAACCTAATTAAACTTTTCAAACACACCAATATTATTTGAGCTAACTTCGTCACACTGTGTAGCACTTCTAGTCAATAAAATATTGACGTATATCTTAACTGTATATTTAATACCACAATACTACAATCTATTTACTATCATCTCTAATTAAATTAAATTAATTAATTAATTAATTATTTTTTATTCTTATACATTACCTGAGTTAACTTCATTAGATGACATATGACAATTTTAGCTAATAAGAGAGTGATACGTGTCCTAACTGTATATTTAATATTGTAATACTACATAATATCATCATCATCATCACCACCACTAATAATAATAATTTTTTTATTCTTATATGAGATTATTATAATTCTATTGTTATTATTATTTTATTTTTCATGAATAAAAGAGCTTGAACTTGTTAGAGGGAATAAGCCCTTGTATATATAAGTCCACAGTCATCTAAAACTTTAGCCATTTTAATTATGGCCTCTCCATTTGCTTAATATATATTAAGATGGTTGGTGAAGATTTAACGATGTGGACTTATCTTATCAAGACCTTACTTAAATATGTGTTTAGTTAACAACTTGGCATCTCGAAATTGTCTTGTTAAAGGAAAATTTGGTAATGGGCTTCCCAAGCTGACCTCTTTAAGACATGGGCTGGCCTTCTTGAGGCTTATATTCAAACACTTGACTAAATTGATCTATTGTACCCTCAAGTTGGCTCAAACTTTGTTATGAGAAACTCGAAACTGTTTTATAGGGTTAACCCCCCTCTCACAATAAATTCCATGATCTTTCAAGTTCACCAAGATGTAACCCCACTCAATACAACCATCTCCGATCATTCTACTATAAATATTGCACAAGGCATCTTTAATGAACATCTTGTAACACTTAAGCTTATACTTTGTCGCTAATACGACTTACACTCTTTCATACCTTATTAATTTGATCATCAGAGTAGTTGCACCGATCTGACTCGTGTTTGTTTTAAAGCCGATTTAGTTTCAACTTTGATTTATTCAACCCTACTAGTAGAACTTTAGCAATCACATCTTAGTACTATCTGTGGGAAACCATAGGAAATTAATTTTTTTTATTTTCTTGAAACTTTGTGAACATTTTGGCCATAATGGAAAGAACTCCCAAATGTGTGGACAGTAGTAACCCAAGCAACTTCTAAGTGGACGAGCAGGCTGGAGCTTCAAATGTCGTGGCCGTTTGTTGTCAAATTTGCAGCATTTTGTGGAATTAGAGAGGCTATGTCGCTATTTGGCAATATAAAATGAAGACACTTAAAGCAAATACAATGTAGCTGCGAAGCTAGGTGAAGGCTCAAGCATGTATTGAAGGAGAAACTGACGTGCTTAACCAAAACAATTAGGAGAAGGATTTGCCACTACCTCTACTTCCACAAGTCATTAATAATAAACAAGCATAGTTTTTTACCATTGCAACTATTCTCTCACTGTAATATGGTGAACGCTACATCTTAAGGATGAGATGCTATGTACCATGCTCCCATTGTCAACCTTATGAGACATTAGGTGGAGCAATGAGATGGCAATAAAATGGATGGAGTAATTAAGAAACTGTTTGACATCAAGGCGAGAAGGAAGAGTAGACCTTCCTAGGCTTATTTAGCAAGTCTCTTTCCATCTATGCTATTTAGGATGAAGTGTTACCATCAAGTGTAAAGCTTTTAGCTCTAGACACTTACCATGGTACCATAGACCCAAAAGATCACTTAGCTCGCTTTTGGACATTAATGTCAATTTACAACTTTGGTGATGGTGTCACTTGCAAAGCCTTCTCGGGCACACTGAGATGATAGCTCATGCATGGTTAAATTGGATTGCTTTGAACTATATTACATGCTTTGGGAAGTTTGCTAAACTATTCTAGAAACACTTCACAGCTAGAAAACCTTTCAAAAAGGATACCTCATCCTTGTGTTTGTTGAGATAGAAGCTCGATGAGGTTCTATGAGATTTCGTGGTATGCTTTCTTAAGTCATTCTAGAAATTCCAAGTTTCAATTATATAAACTAGATGAAAACTTTAAATATTCTTCTGCAGCTATGATAAAAGAAGATTAGTTGAAAACTACTATTTGTATTTTCTTGGAAAGGTCCCATTGATGGGAAGTGAAATCTCAATTTGATTCCTTAACTTTTTATTGAATGATAAACATGGAATGGCTAGTGACCTGAGAATTGAGAAATAATCAACAATTGCTTTTGTGTAAAGAGTTGTATAAAATTTAAAGGTCTAATTTTTCTTCAATTCCATTTACCATTGTTTTGCATTGTAAAATCTTTAATGATTAAAGAGCTCATGATTGGAGTGGTGAAGTTTATAAGAGGTTTGATGTGTTTATTTTATTTGGGTTAATCTATTTAGTAAGCCCAAACTCTTTTATTTTTACAAATGAAATACAAATTGCACTGGTGATAATAATAATAATATGCTTAAAACAAAGGGGATGATGATGATGATGATTATTTATATTTATTATAAGAATTTGCATGTTTCACCTAGACGTAGGGAGACTCTAAATTTTTGTATTAAATATCCAATCTTAATTAAGATTTATGAATTTCATGCAATTTTACATTAGTGTTAGTGAAGGAAGACACTCCCACTATCTCATGTAAATTTGGAATCAATTGACTTGAAGAGAGTAATTGGTTTAATTAAGAAATTTCGTAGTTCAAGACTTATCTAATAATTGACTAAATCTTATCATGAGAATTAAGGTTTAGGGTGGATCAAAACCAGAAGCATTGTTTGTGATTTGAATTAAAAACCAAGAAAAGCTCTCATATTGTTAGTTAGGGTTTGTCTTGTAGTTAGTTTAATTATAATTAGTAAATTATTATAATCAATTGATAAGTTAGGCTAGATAGTAGTAAAAGGGACATACTAGTACTTGCTTATAGATCCTTAAGGATGGCATCCAAGATTAATTCTGCACTACAAGATAGGTACACTTGCCTTTGCTAGATTGTAGGATTACATTTACTTTATTGTTCTTGATACGATCTACATTAGATACCTTAAATAAACTTACTCTTAAACATTAATACCTTTCTATATAACTTATGCTATTTGCAATTGACCCAATAATACAAAATTCATTACTTTTTTCTTTGTTGTATCTATAAAGCACATTGAACTACAAGTGAATGTAGAATTTAGGTTATGATAAATGTGTAGAGAATACACATTTACTAGTTTGAGCCCTGGATGGCGGGTTACATGAGCACAACATTTTTTTTCATGAGGACTTTTGGTGTTAGTCGGCTTTAGCAAGGAATAAGCTTTGTTGATTCGGCAAATAGTGTAATAGAGTCAATAGTATAATTTTTTTGAGTCCATGGTGTCAATTTTTCTTTTCATTTTTCTATTGCTGTTTATTTACTCCATCTTTGCTTATTCTAGTTTGCGTTGATCTATCTTGCAGACCTTACTGTTGAATTAGACTAATGTCAGGTCTTAGTTTATTTCATGGCTAGATAAGGCAAGTACAGGGAGTTGCTAAAATGTTTAGGCGTGACCTTGTCACCTAAGTTTTTCAAATTTACTTTATTTGAGTAATGCAACTCAGAATCTTAAAATTCGATAATGTCTTGTATCTATGAGGTTACCCAACACAAGTTGAATAGCTTGGTGTCAAAAAGTATAGAAGGGAGTTACTTAGATGTGTTTCCATTAACAAATTTACTCGGTTCAAGATGAAGAGCTTAGTGCCAAAGTGTGAAGGAGAGTTGCTCTAATGTCTTATTATTCATGAGTTTACCTAACTGGAGGTGAATGGTTTGCTGTTAAAATTTCCAAGAACAGAGTTGCCTAAATGTAACCTTATCGATAGGCTTAACCAACATTAGTTGAAAAGCTTAGTGTTAAAGGATATAATGGGGAATTGCTTGGAAATTATACATGAATGAGCTTACTTGAACAAAATTGAAGAGTTTAGGCATGTCAGTGGAGCATAAAGCTTGGCTACTTGGCTAAACTCTAAGGTTCAATCATTATTATGAGCCGAAGAGCTTAACTAAGCAAGTCATTATGATTACATGAGTGTTTGCATATAATATAATTATAAAAATTAAGAAAGAATGAAAGGAACATCTACTTCATTAACAATGATCATTACAATCTTAATATATCCATGAATTATACAAACATTTCATAATATAGCTCGCGTTCCAAGTGGAGGAATGTGCTATCCATGCAACCTTTTAAGTTGGTAGACTTCATTTCCTAAGTTTTCCACCACCTTGATAAGGTCTTATTAATTTAAATCTATTTTTCTTTACTCTTATCTCTGATATGGTAGGATTGAGTCTTCTACTGATAAGATCACTAGATTGAAAATGCGAATGCTAATTTTTTTTATCATAGTGATTGGTTACTCGAGCTAAGGTGCATTTAACCTTGTCCTATATAGGTCTTGGATCTCTTCGATGGTGTCCAGGTTAGCCTTGAGTTCAATCCAATTTGACGTGACATCTAAGTCATGAGTGCATAAGTTAGTGAGTTCCAACTCAATTAGGTTAATAGCCTTAGTTCTAAAGGTAATTTGATACGATGTTTCTTCCATTGAGATGCGGCGGGTAATACAATAACCCTAGAAAATGTATGGGAGTTTATCTACCCAATTCCTCTTAGTTGCATTGACTTTCTTCTTTAAAGTATTAAGAACGATTGTGTTAATGGCTTCCACATGCCCATTTGTTTGGAGGTATGCTGTGATATTTACTTTAGTTTTATGGTGATTCAAGTAAAAGTCTCTAAACCTTTAACTGTCAACTTAAGTTCCATTATTTGTAACCAGGATACATGGTACTCTAAATCTAGTAATGATGTGATTCAAGACAGACATATAGGAAACTTATGATTCAACAAAATCTAGACTAAGGAAATTACTCCATAGATTTAACAATAATAGCACAAAGTAATAATAGACATGAAGATATGATGATAAAACCCCTTATTACAAGATTTCTTGTAGCTTGAACGAAGCTTGAATCTTGAATTGCAAAATCTTAATGTATGTGAGTGTACGAATTCATGTTCTTTCTAAAAATTTGGAATTCTCTTTATATTGATCTTCTCTAGAGATGAAATTGGAAAGAGAAATATTCATTTTAGAAAAGTAAAAATGCTTTATGAATGGGAAAGTTTAGATCTTGAAAGTTCCTTAATTTGTAACAGTGGACGTTTTGTCTCCTTCCATTAAGTTTCTTTCCTCTTTTAAAAAACTTTTTAATTCGTGTTTTCCCTATTTATGATACAACTTGGACACGATTGTGTCAATCTCTTATGTAATTTTCGGCTAACAATTTCTTTTTTGAAACTAAGAAAATTCTGGGTGCAACATGTTTGGGACACAATTGCGTCATTCTCCAATCTCTCTTTTGGATTTTTTGCTGGTATTTTTTAGGTATTAATTTCATAACATTATGCATCAAAGCAACCATTTAAAACACAATTTAACACTTATAATTAATTGTCATTTAGAACTTATCAATTATTTGCTTTAGAATTTTCGGTTATGATAATCTTATGGATGCTCTAAGAGGGGAATTTTGATGTCTGCCTTAACAATGGTTGGATACTTAATTATTGCATGCTTTTTGTTTCATATTTACCATTTATTATTAGATAACAAGTTAGGAGTCTAAATAGATTTTGATCTTAGCGTTGGTTTCCTTTGTTAGCTTCCACTTAGTGGTAAGAGCTTTGTACTTTGCTTCATTATTACTAGCATTGAACCAAACTTAAGCTCATAGCAAACTTTGACACTAAAGAGGCCTTTCAAGTACAAACCTTGCTCTACTTCTCCTTTGAGTTAAAAATCTATCAATATGGAATGTCCATTCTAGGATTTGGGGGAGGGAAAGAGAATGCTCCTCGTCATCTTTGATAGTTGGTAAGGATTGGCCTTACTTTAGGTTGCCTTGAGTTGTTTTGCCAATCCCTCTTGCCCTAGATGACCTTTTAATATTTTCCTGTCGATTTTGGTTCATATTCTTTAATTAGGCAAAGCATCTTTCCAACATTGTTAGGGCCGCTTAAGAGTTTTTATCTTGCATTAGGTTGCTCCAAATTATCCCTTTTGGATTTAGGGTTTTATTAAAGTTGATAATTGGAAAACGATCTTGCTTTTGGTTCTCAAAATGTTTTGTTGTGATTAAGTCTATAGGAAGGTCAATTGATTTCCTACTGATGGTACTAAATGTTCCAAGCAGATTCTAGCTTGTATACTTTGTGTCCCATGTGAGTGTAGTGTACTCCACTTTGAGTTGGATGTGCTATGAGTATATTTTGAGTTCATTTATTAAGAAAAGTCCTTCATTCTATTTTAGGCAAGTGCTTTCCAATTATTTAGGGGCTCAATTGTAGACGTGTTCTCCTTACTCTTTTTCTTTATTGTAGTTACGGAGCTTAATCTAATAGTTTCCTTTTTTTATATCATATAAAGTGGTAGTTGAACCTAGGTTGTGCAAAAAAGTTGATCAAACTAGATTGAATTGAACGATACAGAAATTTTGATTCTTTTTTAAAATTGTTTGGCTGATCATGAGTAAATGGTTTGTAGTTCAATTCAAGACCTAAACCGAACCATATGATTCAAACTAAATCAAACCATTTTACATATTTAATTTAAAAATCAAACATATTATTTTCTTTCTTTTAATTATTTTATTAAAAATGTTTAATTTTTTTCAAACTTTTTATTTAAATATATATTATTCATGAAAATGAACTTAAAATGGTCATATCATATTTTGATTGTTGTGGTGTGTCTACAAATAAGATAACTTTTAGATTTTAGTCTTTAGTTTGCCAAACCTTTTTTTTTTTCTTTATCTTACTAATTAATCAACTTTTATTGTTTACTCACTTATTGATTTATATAATTGATATTATATTAATTAAAAATATGCAATGAATTAAAAATTGTGCATCACATTAGGATAACATATTTTGATTTTATCAAGTATATAATTATAGTTCATAATGATTATAATTTTACGATGAATGAAATTTCTCCCACTATGAGCTTTTCATATTTAGTTAGGTAAATAATTAATTTTAAATATTGTTGTTTATATTTGTATATGTGATGGAAAATATGTAATTGAATTTTATGATGAATAAAATTTCTCCCACTATGAGCTTTCATATTTAGTTAGGTAAATCATTAATTTTAAATATTGTTGTTTATATTTGTATTTGTGATGGAAAATATGTAATTGAATTTTTTTTTTTATAAAATGTATTTTATATTGTACCATACGAACTATTTTTTTTTCAATTAAAAAAAATTACAAATCGACTCATACGGTTTGATTATAATTTAAAAGGAAAATCAAATCATAATATACAGTTCGAGAGGCGAGCCAAATTGAATCACGCCATGCACACCCCACTTGAACTGCATAGGAGCTTAATGGTGTTATTCAGCTTATTCGTCCATCTGTCTGGCAGATCGACCCAAGTGAGCATGATGTTGAATAGGGCAAATGGGCTCTTTGATGAAAATAGCGATCAATAGGTTCCTGACATCACACAGTTTATTTTGACCCATTTGATGAAGTTTTATCTTCACTATGTGCATCTATATGAGTGGATTTCTTTTTTTGTTTTTTTTTTTTTGGTCCACGATTTGAGTGATATTGTGACAAGTTTTGATGCTCCTCAAAAGTTATGGCATTAAGTGGTTCATATGAGTGAAGTTATCTAACAACACCTTAAAGAATGACTTTAAACCTAACTTTATGTTATGAGTGGTACATATAAATAATTTAGAATGGAATGGATTGGGATTCAAGGAATGAAATTAGTAAGATCATGACAAACCTATTCCAATGTTAGATACATCCATGGAATAGAATGAAAATGAAATAGAATGAGTGTATAATAATATTTATAAAGAAATATTCTCAACAATAAATGTAGTGAATAAATATTAAGGCTGAGTAAAAAAAAAAAAAAAAAGAGGAGGAAACGCGATTCGATCCAAACTGAATTGATTTTTTTTCTTAAAATGATTTGGTTCACGGTTCGATTCAGTAATGTGAATTTGATTCGTAGTTTAGTTTGAAGTCATGAATCGAACCGAACAGAACAATTTTAACTTAAAAAGAACCTATCCTATTAATGTGCATTTATATGGCACCTCTTGCAATATATATTGTATATGAAAACAATTAGACTGATGAACCAAATAAATATTAGCTTTGTTTAAAGATTTTATAAATTATATCAAATTTATAGGTATTTATTTTTTTAAAGCCTTAATACATTCCTATTGTGATATGAGTATACATCAAACTATTTCATAAATTTTTTTTCTACATATTGATAGTTAAATTTTAATTAAAAAATTGGTTTGTGGTGATATAAATTTTTAGATATATTTATGTAGCATTTGTATTTTATGAGACTTTAATCAAATGAAGAAATAAGGGATGGATAAAAACATGTCTTAATCTTATTTTACTATTTATAGTTTTGTGTATGACATTTTTGTATTCATATGGCTACTTGAAGGTTTTTTTATATCGAAGTTTTATATTTATTTCAAATTACTTATGTCATATGAAGTGGTTGCTAAAAAAAAAAAAACAAAATGCATTAAAATGAGTAATATAATAAGATTTATAAAAATATACCTTTGCATGAGATAAAAAATTATAACAATAACCATTAATAGTGTTGGAATGGACTAAAATTAAATTCCTTTTAAAACAGAATCATACATATAATAAATATAGATAATAAAGATATGTAGCATAAGAAAGTAGTAAAAATAATAACCATTAATAAAGTTGAAATAAAATTTTGAGATTTAACGGCGAAATCGAATTCCTCATAATTGTTAAAATTATTGATTTCAACCAATCGTGATTTTGACTTTTAAAAATGCTTCTAAATATAGAAAAAAATGGAAAGATAGTTTATAGATTTTTTTTTTATTGATATGAAAAAAAGTAGAAATTTTTTTTTTGGTATATGGTTTGAATTGTATACCGAACCATACCAAACTTTTTTTTAGGTTAAAAAATTAGCAAACTGAATCTTATTAATATGTTCAATTTTATAAAAATACCAAATGGTAATTTTAAATTCGATTGGGTTCGAGAGATAGAATTGGATCGAATTGTACTGTGCCTATTCCTAATAAATATGTAGTAGGATAGAAAGATAATTAAAATAAATAATATTACTAAAGGGTGGGCATATCAAATGGGATCAAATTTCCCTTAAAAATGAATTGATTGATATCAAAGAATCACAATTTTAATTTTTATGAACATTTCAAATGGAAAAAAGGAAAGAACTCGAAATTATAATTCCATTTCACGCGTTTCTCTAGATACGATACTAGTATTCGATGAATACCAGTCATTATCTCTAAACTAAACTTAATGGCCCTAATTCAACGAATTCAAACTTAAGCCACTACGTCGTCTGGCCAGTCACATCCCACATGGTTCTGGTTAATCTGGATGCCATCATCCATTCCCGGTCAACAACGATTTTCTCAAATCATATTATTATTGAAAACGATAGAGCATGATAAAATCCTACACGCATCGTCGAGAAATTGGAATGTTGACTTCACAGAGTTTATTTTCCATGGCACATTATAATTAATCAATTATATTATCCACATTAATCTTACAGGATAACACCCGTCCTGGTTACTAATTTTTGAAGCTGTCAAAGAAATTTGTTGCCATATAATTTAAGAGCTCTCTTTCTAGCCAATCATTATCTGTCTTTTGTTTCCAGAAGTCAAAAGTCATCCTTCTGCCATTCTGTTAAGCACCTTATTTATTTACATATTTTTTTAAATAAGTAACTGAGCAGAAAAATGGGATTGACGCACTCTTTAAAGTTTTATAAGAAAAGGTTAGGTGAATTTAGACTTATTTTTCCTTCTTCTTTTTTTTTTTTCCATCACAGTCAGATACCACTGATTTAATAGACTAAGAACGATGCCAATAGACCATTCACAAATTTATTTATCTTTTTCTCAATCTTTATAGAGTAAATGATAGGAAAATTTTGAAAAAAGGTAACTAAATCCCAATAGAATATGCTATTCCATAAAGCTAATACATTTTTATTCGCCAATCATTATTTCATATTATTATAAAGTGATAATTATTGCTTGTTTTATTTTAAAAATTTTATCATTTCATAAGACATGGTAAATATTGATTAGGTAGAAACAAAAACAATAACTTTTTGAGGACAAAAACTTTCGCGAAAAAAGTTTAACTGTCCTAGCTATATGTCTCAATCTTATCCCAAGCAATAATAATGATATATATACATGAAGCGGTAATAACTGTTTGTTTTATTTTAAAGATATTTTTATTTTTTAAATTTATTTTATATATATCAAGTATTTATCGATAAAAATAGGATAGTAACAATATTTTCGAGACAGAAAATTTTCCTAAGTCCTCGTATCCGGGTGCATGTGATCTTTAATGCTTACGCGAGAACCAAGTCAAGACATATAGGCGTTGAATTACACGGTCTGCTGACTTGATACATCATATGCTCTCATCACTCCTTATAAAGTTACAACCCACGTTGTCCTTACCATGAAGTAGTATAACATTTGTTTTGTTTTTTTTTTTTTGGGCCAAAGTAGCGTAACATTTCACTCTGCCTGTCCCGCTACTTTTTTCTTGTCTCCCCAAGTAAAGAACCCCCATATCATAAATTCTGATTAATGTTTGGGTAACTCCCGAAATCCTAGGTTATTAATCATGGCAGGAGCAAGTGGAGGAGATCCTTGGAACAAACACCAACTTGGGCAGTTGCTGCAGTTTGTTTCGTTTTACTATTGATTTCCATCTTCATCGAGCATATTATCCATCTTTTTGGGGAGGTACATGCATGCATGCCTACCTATTAACATGACTCTCTTCTTATGATTATATGATTTAGTTTTGCATTTTAAAATTATATATGAGTGATCCGATCTCCATGTTCCATCAATTTACTCTTGTTTTACAATTGGGCATAAGCAAATAAAGTGAATGAAACTTTTACAATAATACTAATAATTTTGTAACCCTTTTGCAGTGGTTGAAGAAAAATCATAAGAGCGCTCTTTATGAAGCACTCGAAAAGGTCAAATCAGGTAAAAGGTCATTTAATCGAACTTTTTTTTTAATAACAAAGAATTATCTTATAGAATAACTTTTTACTAGCAATATGTTACGATCCTATGTCGGTTCCATACAAAATTGATGGATAAATACTTAAGTTTGAACAGCTCTCATTTAATAGGATAGTATTTTAGATTAAGTCTCTCTCGGATTTGGTACCTAACATACTATTGTGTGTTGAGTTAACCATTTGGAATCTCTACTATAATATTTTGAGATCAAGCATACTAAAGTTATTATCTTACTGTCAAAAAGAAAAGTTATATACAATGATATTAAATATCTTTATTTGGTATTCAGCTTCTATCATTGTTTTACAGAGCTTATGTTGCTGGGGTTCATATCATTACTACTGACAGTAGGGCAAAGTCCCATATCAAACATTTGCATATCGGCAAAGGTTGGTGGCACTTGGCATCCATGCAATAAGAAGCAAGAGACCAAATTAAGCAAAAAATTTGAGGAATGGGCAGATTCTGAGACTAATGGCCGGAAATTGCTTGCCGTCGATGACGGAGGTGCCCGTCGAGTTCTGGCAGGGGCAATCTATGACAAATGTGCAGCTAAGGTAAGTTAAAAGGAGTATGTTTATTAGACAAAAATTTTAGTTTTTTGGTGTCTTATATATAATTTAAGCCTAGTAATACAAGTTTGGATCTATTGGATTGTTTGATTTTCAGCTTTATCTAAACCTTATCTGATTTGTACCTATATTTTTTTATATTTAATAATCTGCATTGATCTATTCGATTATTATAAGTAAAAATATCTATTTGTTTTTATAACAAACGCTTTGACTAAAACCATAGTGTGCTGTTGATATGCTAATGAACCAAATAAAGTGTATGCATTGTGCTTTTTGATACCGATTTCTTGTCAAATGAAATGAAAAAAACTATACTGCATGATTTGTTATAGTCCTTGTAGTGTGGTTCTTTATTTTTATTATACGGTTTTTTTTTTTTTTTTTTTTTTTATAGCTTATCATATGGTCACCATGTGCATTACTAACTACACAATAAAATGGTAATTATTATTACAGGGCAAAGTGGCATTTATTTCTTCAGATGGAATCCATCAGCTCCATATATTCATATTTGTGTTAGCAATATTTCACGTTTGCTACTGTATACTCACAATATCATTGGGTAGAGCCAAGGTACGTCTCTCTCTCTCTCTCTGTTAATCTTGTATATGTACTAGCTAGAAAATTAATGACCCATAGATTGGTTTCAGATGACAAAATGGAAAAGATGGGAAGAAGAAACCAGGACAGCTGAATATCAGTTTTCACATGGTTTGTGTTTATTAGTTAACGAGGGTCTCGAATACTTATTAATAGTAAAAATTAATTACACATAGATTGGTTTCAGATGACAATATTTCTATATATTTATTGGCAAAAGTGTAAAATCAGTTTCAATAACATAAATTGTCATTTCAATGAAATTATTTACTGTCCGAAGCACTTGGTTTATACTGAATAATGTAATGGCAAATAAATGACGCTTGTGTGTAACAGATCCGGAGAGGTTCAGATTTGCCAGAGAGACTTCGTTCGGAAGGAGGCACTTGAGCTTCTGGACCAAGACCCCTGTCCTCATGTGGATAGTAAGCGACTTCTTCTTTATTATTATTATTATTATTATCCCCATGTAAACTCACAACTCCATTGGACTCACCATTTAGTTTCCTCTTGGCTTAATCGAATTGTTTTCTTGGTTAATTTTCTTCTATGCTTTCCGAATGCAAATGAAAAAAAAAGAATAATAATTGTTTTGGAGAACTGTGTTATGCGCATAGAAATAAAATTTACAAGTGAAAAACCGTAATGAGCCATGCAAAATTCCTTCACTTAAGTTATAGAAAAATTCTATAATTTCATTATGTTTTATACCGGGATGGGTCTTGTCCACATAATGGTATTACCAAAATACTTAATACTTTAATAACAATATTAATTTATAAGATGAAATTAAAATTCCCTTAGTTATAAGTTAGTAGCATATCCCATGCCCTTGTTCTGTTTCCACTTTTAGAATCTAATCCCTTAAATTCAATTATTCCTATAGATATTTATTAGCGATAATCTTATTCAAAAAGATAATGTATGCCTAAGGAATACTATTATTTCTTGCCAAACTACGTGCTAGATTCTAATAATAGGACAAAAAAGCAATGGGAATTCGTGGATTTGTGAAATGTGGGATTCCTAGCTGAATCGGATTTTTAACATATATTATCGTTATCAGATGATTCAATTCGTAAAATCAAAACCCTACGCTTATTAAACCAAATGGAAATCCTTATTTTCAGTATCAAACACATTCAGCTTAATATGCATTTGACACAGCCTCCATACTGAGAAAAACTTAACCTTATGTGCAGATAATATAGTTAAATTGTCTATTATTATTATGGGTCTGTTTGGATTGTTGGCTTTTTATCTTTATCTTATTTATGTTGTAATTTATTTATATCATATTTTATCTTATCTGTTTGGTTAGTTTATGAGTAAAATTATAAGTATTTTATCAATATTTATTTAAAAACAATAAAAATATAATATTGAAATGAACAATATATGATAAAATAAAAACCTTCAATAATTATTCAGAATGTATTGGTTGTTGAATGATCCTAATTTTGCTATACACTTCACATTGTTTGTATATTTCCGGCCTCTTATTGATTTTAAATAGGATATTTGATCAATCGGAATAAAATAATATCGAGAAGACATTGCCAATGTCAATGTCATCTCACGCTAAGGAATAAGTAAATGGTATATGTATAGAAGAAAAGTCAACAAAAACATTGCCATCCAACAATAATTAGACATCATGAAAAAAATAGGAACCACATCTTTCATCCGAATAGAAAGCAATTGATCTTGACTGCAACTTCAAAAATATCAATATATTTATTGAAAAAGAGTTGAATAAAAAAAAAAAAAAAAAAAAAATGTTCCAAAACGTATTAGTTGGGGGAGCCTATCATTCCCATTGACAAAATATTTTCTTTAAATGAAGTATGACTTCCTACTTTAAAAGCAAGACCTAGTCATAAAACACTTTTTCCATAAAAGCTGCAACTTGTGACCTGATGACACTTTGGCTTCCAGACACGGTTTGAAAAATAGGAGGGTTTACAAGGAGGAGACTTGGCATTCCATAGAAAATTTTTATAGAGTAGGTTCGATAAATCCATGAGTATAACTAATTTATGAGTCAAAGATGCACTGCTTAGACAAATCGGGTCTATGGTCTATGGAAAATAATCCCTTGGCCTCATCCACCCAACATTTGGGCCCACCAAAGTCTTGCGTTCCTAATTTCTATGGGTAAATGTCACGGCAGCAAATAATTACCTAAACTTTTATGTAAATTAGAATGTAAATCTTAAACTTTTATTTCAATATATTTTTTCTATTGGAAAATAAAAAATGGATTGGTTTACTCGATTGAAGTTGATCGGACTTTAGGAATAATTCAGTTCAATTGTGGTTATATGGTTTAACTTGATTTTATCTATTCATCTTAACTCTCTAAATGGTTGAGACAAATCTCCAATTGGATCTGAAACTAGCAAAAATAATAATATAAAGTTATTATTATTATTTTTTTGAGATATATTTCTACCGCAATTTCTCTTTCTTTAAGTAACCCATCTTAATATATGGTAAAATAAAGTATATAAAAGAAAGTTCGAGATTTTCATAGACCCATTCATGTTATTTATTTATATATTTTTTTTCTTTAAATTTCATTCCAACAGGTATGTTTTTTAGACAATTTGTAAGGTCGGTTCCTAAAGTGGATTACTTAACCCTAAGGCACGGATTTATAATGGCAAGGTCATGTTGTTTTTTCATTTACATAACTTTTTTTTTTCCTGTTAAAGAATATATAACAAAAGCAAATTATCAATTGTTTGAAATATATTTTTTTCACGCATTTGGCTCCTCAAAGCCACACAAAATTTAATTTCCAACAGTATATCAAGAGATCGCTTGATGAGGATTTCAAGGTGGTCGTCGGGATCAGGTTATTGCTTATTCCGGTTTTATGTTGATTTTGACGGTCTTGACCGATTAAAGTATGACATATTTTAGGTCTTACTTTCATTAAATAATACACTGAAAATTCAAACGGTTTTTGTTGACTTTGATCGAGGCATTTCCATAAACCTTATTTTATTGTTTTTGTTCTCATATATATTTTATTATGCCTATTTGAAGCACGACTCGTAGTGGCAAAATAAATTGAAGTAATGACTTTTTTTTTTAATTAAATAAGAACAGTTATGTAAGATTTTCCATTGAATTACACAATTGAACAAATCTTTAGAACTTCTCCCATTTGCTCTCTCTTGGTAAATAATGTAATTTCTCCTTCCATTTCAGCCCCCCAATTTGGTTATTTGCGGTAGTTTTCTTGCTCTTCAACACACATGGTGAGTGATTATTCCCAGATTCATCGACATCTAGGTGCATTGTATAAGTTTTATAATGTTAATTAATAGAAGAAAGTCATAAAACATGCACAAAAACGAGACAAGTTTTATATTGTTTATATTTATATATTACTAAGGAAAAATTCCATATTGGACTCCACGCTAAGTTTATATCTATATATATTTCGAATGCTTAAAGATAGATAAAAAGTTACAAGATTAGTGGGTAATCATTTTGTAACTAATTTTCTTATGTAACAAACACAAACAAATATTCCGAATTTCAAATTCATTAGCTTCTAGACATGAAAATCGTGTTGCATGTTAGCTTCGTGTCTAAAATAACTAAGCTTTAGATGAGCTACACTTGTTTTCTTAGTACTTATATTTTAACTAATTTTCCCCTTAATACTCCATGTGTAACTATTTTTTTTTTTTTCAATCTTCCATCACCAATGGCCTAACTGTAAAGTTGTATAATGATATGCAGGCTGGCGTTCTTACCTTTGGCTTCCATTTATCCCATTGATTGTGAGTATACGCAGTATCAACTACCATTTTGTTAATAAGATAAGATAATCAGTATACAGAGAGAAAATCAACATGACAATCATAATTTAATGTAGGTAATCCTTCTGGTTGGGACCAAGCTGCAAGTGATCATAACAAAAATGGGACTTAGAATCCAGGAAAGGGGGGAGGTGGTGAAAGGCGTGCCAGTGGTTCAACCGGGGGACGATTTGTTTTGGTTCAACCGGCCCCGGCTCATACTTTTCCTCATCAATTTTGTTCTCTTTCAAGTAATATCATAGAACAATTTGGTGTAATTTATGTTTTAGGAACATTTGATGACTATACTCAATTCTCTATTACTTCATGCAGAACGCGTTTCAACTTGCTTTCTTTGCTTGGGCTTGGGTAAGATCAATCTCAGCCTCTATAAAATTTCGAATCAAATTTATAAATCATTGAAATTTAGACTAATATAACATCTATTTTCCTTTTTTACCAATCAATTATAACATGTTTTGTTATTTCAGTATGAATTTGGGCTTCATAGTTGCTTTCATGATCGGACTGAGGATATTGTTATCAGAATGTCGATGGGGTAGTTTGATTCAATTTATTTTAGTTAATTACTGCTACTACATATAGATGAATATGCTCACTATATATATATATATGCACATATGATTCATTTGCCTTGATTTTGTAGGGTCCTTATTCAGATTTTGTGCAGTTATGTAACTCTTCCTCTTTACGCCCTAGTAATACAGGTAACTAAACTGACCCAATTTAAATCTTGCTACAACTAAATAGGGAAAATTGGGGATACATATATCTTGTCCTTGAATGATTCTCCATTCATGTCTTGTTGCATTACATACGACGATTTATGGAGAATATTTGATGAAAGCATCATTTTGCTCTTCTTTTTTGGTACACAACAGCATGTAATCTAATGAGACATGAATAGGATGTCATTGAAGGATAAAAAATTTGTCCAAGAATAGGTGGGTGATTGAAGACCAACAATGGTTATTGTGTTAGGCTCTTGGAAGTTGTTGGGTTACTAAATTTATATATTATGGGTAAATTTTATATTTGATATCTGAATTCTAGCCATTTTTATAAATATCCATCTAAAATTTAAAAGTTTTAATTTACTCACAGCACTTAGACTAACTCCTTGATGGTAGAAATGGAAAAAATTCAAGTAATCAATTGAAAAAATTGATGAAATTTATGTACCAAATTAGCACTTCAATTCCTTATATAAATTATAAAAGTTTCCAAAAGTACTTGGGTGGTATCCTACCTAGCATTCACACCATGAGGCAAATTTTGTGTGGATAATTATTTATTCATGAGATTGTATGAATCCATTCATGGCAAAGAGAAATTCCACCAATATTAACACAATAATTTTCTAATGTAATGAAATAGATGGGCTCAAACATGAAACCTACGATATTCAATGAAAGAGTAGCATCTGCTCTACGCAATTGGCACCAATCTGCGAAGAAGAACATCAAGCAAAATAAAGGCTCCGTTTCACCTATGCCAAGTAGACCTACGACCCCTACACAACACATGTCACCTGTACATCTTTTGCGTCATTACCGCAGTGAGATCAACGGATCTCAAACTTCTCCTAGGAGATCTAATTTTGAGGTTGAGCATTGGGAGACCGAATCACCATCACCAACACATCTGCAACAACACTACATTGACCATAGTTTTGTTGGAAATGATAAGGATGTGCGAGCAGCAAGCTCAGTGCCAGCGGTGGAAATTTCTCATGCTCAACATGAGATTGATATTGTACCAAAAGGCTTTAAATTTGATGGCACGATAAGCTAAATGAAGAAGAATAATGAGATGTTCCAGTGTATTATAATATAGAAGTTGTGACCTGATGAAAGATGAAGTGTAAAGTACGTTGAAGTTCCTACATATTGCTTGACCAGGGATGGAACAAGATAACAGTTATTTGTTGTTAAATTACATTTGCTGGACAATAATAAATGTACATTTTTAAGAGAAAATCAATTTTATTGCTAAAGTCATTAAAAGTAACCGGATCGTGCAAGCATACAATAGAATTACCACAAGTAATTTGTTGAATTATAAACTTAATTTTCTATAACAGTTTGTTGGGAAATTTAAAATGTATTAAATTCTTTGGTATTTAAGGCTAATTTAAGAGGAGTTATGAAAAAAGGAAACGTTAGTCATTTATGAGTCATTTAAAGCTGTTTAAGTTTGTGTTGTTGAGAATTCTAATTTTATGTTATGAATTTCTAGAGTCTTCATTAAAGGCTATCAAATGAAGGCCTTGCTTAGTGCACAAGACGCATGGTAAGTAGTTGAAACCGGCTATGAAGAGACAGATACAACGAGTACTAATATGACGACAAATCAATTGAAGGCATTGAAAGAGACTCGTATGAAAGATAAAACTGCCCTTTATCTCCTTTTTCAAGCAGTTGATGAATCTAGTTTTGAGAAGATCCTCGGCATGACAAAATCAAAGAAGGTATGGGACATTTTAGAAAAGGCGTACAAAGGTGCTAACTGAGTGAAACAAGTTCAACTACAAACTCTACATGGCAAGCTCGAGGCGATTAAAATGAAGGAGTTTGAAGGTGTGTCTGACTACATAACGAGGGTGCAAACCATTGTCAATCAACTTAGAAGAAATGGCGAGACTCTAACCGATGCAAGAGTGGTAGAGAAAATACTATGATCTTTGACCGATGATTTTGAGAATGTGGTATGCGCGATTGAAGAGTCAAAAAACTTAGCAAGGATGACCATTGACGATCTTGCAAGTTCCTTGAAGGCTGACGAACAAAGAAAAAAGAAAAAGAAGCAAGAACTGTTAGAAGAAGCGTTGGAAGCAAAAGCTATGCTAAAAGAAAAGAAACCATGCAATGGTGATTGAGGTAAAGGTCGAGGTCATGGTGGTCGTAGAGGTTGTGGTTTCAATCGCTGTAGAGGCCGCGGTCGTGGATAAGGTGAAAACAAATAAAGAAACTACAACAATTCACATGATAGAGGATGCGGTCATGGAAGAAGTGGCCGACCAAGTAAGTATAATGTTGAATGTTACAATTGTGGCAAATATGGTCACTATGCAAATGAGTGTTGGTCTGGAAAAAAAGCGGAGGAAAATGCTAATTTTGTTGTTAAGGAAGAAACTGAAAATAATGATATTGTATTATTGGCAAGCAAGGATAACTGTCTTGAAAAAGAGAATGTGTGGTATCTTGATATGGGTGCAAGCAACCACATGTGCGAATACAAGCATATGTTCACTGAATTCGAGGAGATAGCAAATGCTCATGTTTCTTTTGGTGATGCTTCGAAAGTGCGTGTCGAAGGGCAAGGTAATATTTAATTAAATTAAAAGATGGGACACAAAAGTTTATTTCAAATGTTTATTATGTCTCGGAAATGAAGACTAATATTTTGAGTTTGGGACAATTGTTGGAACGAGATTACACGGTGTTCGAAGTTGAGATGGAAAAAAATCGGATGTTTAAATTGGACTTGGTAAATATTCAAACAAAGTGTTTGAAGGCTTGTGTAGAAGAGAAAACTTAGTTATGGCATTTGAGGTTTGGACAGATTAATTTTGGAGGCATAAGAGAAATGGCTAGCAAGAACATGGTGTATGGATTGCCATCAATTAATTCTTCCGACAAGTTTTGTGAGGGGTGTGTGATTGGTAAACATCCGACGAGTAGCTTTCCGAAAATGGCATACCATCAAGCAAAAAAGCCCCTTGAATTAGTGCACACCAACATTTGCAAGCCGATCAAGCCAAGCTCAATTGGTGAGAACAGATATTTCATAATATTTATTGATGATTTTTCTTGCAAAACTTGGGTTTATTTCATAAAAGAAAAATAAGAAGCTTTTGCAATTTTTAAAAGTTTCAAAATTTTTGTTGAGAAACGAAGTGGTTATTATATCAAAGTTTTGAGATCGGATCGAAGCGGTGAATTTACTTAGGCAGCCTTTAACTCTTTTTGTGAAGAACATGGTATTCGATGGTACTTAACAACGCCATATTCACCACAACAAAATGGAGTCGCAGAGCGCAAGAATCAGACTATTCTCAACATGGTCCAAAGCATGCTTAAGAGTAAGAACATGCCAAAAGAGTTTTGGGCGGAGGCGGTAGATTGTGCCGTTTATTTGTTAAATCAATGCAAAACATCAAGCTTGGAGAATATAACTCTGCAAGAAGCATGGAGCTGTTTGAATCCAACAATAACATATTTAAAAGTGTTTGGTAGTGTGTTATATGTGCACATACCAAGTAAAAAATTTGTGAAGTTAGATGACAAGAGCTTGAAGTTGATTTTTGTCGGGTATGATGAGAGGTCTAAAGCCTATAAACTCTTTGATCCCATTAACAAAAGGATGCATATTAGTCATGATGTGCAGGTAAATGAAGAAGCCATGTTGGATTAGAATTCAGTGTTCGAGATTTTTCATGAGAAGGCAAGAGATGAGATATCCACATCGATGAATATGTCAAAGTCAACATCCAACAATCAAGAGGAGGCACCAATGGTTACAACATCAGAGGAAAATTCATCGGATGGAGAGGCAAGAACCCCAAAAACAAGGAGCATACGTGACTTGTACGAGGCAACAAGTGAGTTGTACTTGGTGTGTCTCTTGGCTCAAGGTGAAAATATTTCTTTTGAAGAGGTGATTGTAGATGATAAGTGGCAAGCCGCTATGGATGATGAGATGCTTGCAATAGAAAAAAATGACACATGGGAACTCACTTCTCTTCCCAAAGGTCATAAGGCTATTGGTGTCAAGTGGGTATACAAGAAAAAAATGAACCCTCAAGGTAAAATTGAGAAATACAAAGCTAGATTAGTGGCAAAAGGCCACAAGCAACAAGCTGGTATTGATTATGAAGAAGTGTTTGCACTGGTGGCTCGAATGGAGACCATTCGACTTTTGATTTCTTTTGCAGCTTAATCAAAATGGTGTATTTACCAAATAGATGTCAAGTCGGCCTTTCTTAATGGAATTTTAGAAGAAGAAGTATATATTGAGCAACCCCTGGTATGAAAAAAAGGGCAATGAAGATAAAGTTTTAAAATGAAAGAAGGCTTTGTACGGTTTGAAGCAAGCCCCTAGGGCTTGGAATACCCGAATTGATCAATATATTAAGTCGTATGGTTTTATGCAATGCCCGTATGAACATGCACTATATGTGAAGGTTAAAAATGGAGACATGTTAGTAGTACTGTTATATGTTGATGATTTTATTTTTTGGGCAATAATGCAGAAATGATTGATGAGCTCAAAAGGCCATGAAGAGTGAACTTGAAATGACCGATTTAAAACTTATGTCTTATTTTCTTAGTCTAGAGATAAAGGAAGGGAGTAATTGCATTTTTGTTACATAAGAAGCCTATGCTAAAGAGATTTTGAAACGGTTCAAAATAGCGGATTGTAAGCCGATTAATACACTAGTTGATTGTGGTGTAAAATTATCTTGACATAACCAAGGGAAGGTGATTGATGCAACATTATACAAGAGCCTAGTCGGAAGCTTGCGATATTAGACATGCATAAGGCTAAATATTTTGTATGGAGTTGGTCTAGTAAGTCGGTTTATTGAGGAGCCGAGATCGACACATTGGAAGGCTATCAAACGGATTCTCCATTACATTCGAGGTACTCTATCTCTTGGTATGTTTTATAGTTCATCCGCTAACAAAGTTGCAATTTTTGGATATTCGGATAGTGATTGGGGTGGAGACACTACTCTATCTCTTGGTATGTTTTATAGTTCATCCGCTAACAAAGTTGCAATTTTTGGATATTCGGATAGTGATTGGGGTGGAGACACGGATGATAGAAAAAGCACTTCGGGGTTTGTACTCTTCATGGGTGATACAACATTCACGTTGTAAACCCTTGAAAATTTCATAATTCTTAGAAAATAATCCAAGAGTCAAACACCGGAATTGAAAACCTAAAAATCGAATCAAGTTAAAACTTAATTCCAAACAAGATAAAAAATGAGATTTCTTAAATTGAGAAAAGAAAAACCCTCAAAAACAAAATAAGAAAATCCAACTAGCGGTTGAATCAACATCCGTACATCAATCAAATCACTTATCCGATTCCTAAAACGCAAATCAAAACGATATATTCAAATAAACGCTCAACAACGAAATGCTAAGGTCTCGGTGAATTTTAGAATCAGAAACTTCAATTTTCACCAAAAGTCAAACTGAGTCAACTCATAACCCTAGACTCGGTTAAACGATCTCGAGAACTAAAGACTATTAAATAATCACAAATAAAATAGGATAAACCATAGATATCGAGATAAAAATATAAAACGATCAAAACTCAAAATTATATGATCTTACGAATAAGTCAATAAAACCGAAAGTCAAACCTGAAACCCTAAAAGTCAACAAAGCCTATAACAAACCCTAGTGTTTGAGATCCGGCAATCCCGCTTTCTCAAACCCTAGAAAACGAAATTAAGTCAATATCTTAAAATAGTTCGTAATAATATAGGGTAACATAAAAATATTAGATTCGCGAATTTCGAGTATCCTTCGGACTCAAACGGGATCAGTTCTCGAAAAACGAGTTCTGGAGCTCGGAAAGTTAAAAATATTTCATTAATACCAATACAATCGTAAAAATATAAGGTTTTCAAAAATATCAGTTTTAGAATTTTTTTGGTAGCTAAAAATTATAGATATCGCATTATTACGTGTATTTTTATTACTACCGGTACTTTAATTGTCAAGTCTACTATTCATAGTACTTTTCTACTATTCACTACTATTTCACTAACTCTACTTTTTCTTATACTTATTTCTTACTACCTATATACCTATTTTCTTACTTTTCATATTTCTAATACAACTTTATTCACATCAAACCTTACACATTACTTCTTTTATTACAAAACAAATAAAATAAATCAGTTTCCCCCTTCTATAACAAGCAAACCGGTGCCTATCCCCTCCCATTCATCTAATTTTATTTCTTTTTCAATTTATTTAATTACATTTAATTTTCACTCCAAAAATTCTATAAATACCCCCTTCCTTCTTCATTCTTTTACACAATTCATTTCACTACCAAAACTCTCTCAAAATCTCTCTACAAATCTTCTCTTCAAGAATTCTCTCTATCAAAACTCTCTTAAACCAATTCCTCATAAAAAATCATTCCTTATACATAAACTATCTACCACATATCACTACTCACATAATACCCTTTCATCTACCATCTTCATATCACATAAACCTTAGGTAAAAATTATCATATTCATTTATCATGTTCATATAACTTAACATGAGTTTAGTGTATGTTTCTTAGACTCATGAGAGTTAAAGAAGCAACAATTTATTCATGTTTTGTTTTTGTTCATGTTCATGTTTCTACTCTTTTCTTTATGTTAATATTATGTTATTATTATTATTGTTATTATTTGCTTCTAATCTAACTTATATAAAGTATTATGTATATTATGTATATATATTTATTTAGAGCATATAAGCTTATTTGTTATTTATTTACTTTCAAGTTATGCAATTTATTTATTTCATGTTATTATTAAGACTAGTCTTTCTAGTCTTAGACTTGTCCATACCAAGTCAAAACAATTTTTTATTTATTTTCTTTAATCTTTTTGGACTAGTCCATTCTTAGTCTCGAGATGCCTTGATGAAGCTAAGGCTCCCAATACTTGACCAGGATACCTTGATGAAGCTAAGGTTCCTAATACTTGATATTTTATTTTCTTGCTTATCATTTGTTTCTAGTATTTTCTTATGTTCTTATTATTGTATATGCTCATAATACTTGCATCTACATAATGATATTGTCTCAACTAATTTAAAAGTAGAATTTTACTTTACTAAAAGAACTTAAAACCAAATTTTCAATTATGTGATTTGTCACAAAATAATGAAGTTATTGTCCACAACATAAAAATAAAGTAATACAAGTTTTCTTATATAACAAAGATAGTTCACTAAGGAAACATAAGAAATAAATATTTTCTTTGTATATTATGGTGACCTAAGTGTTAGTAAAATAATTTGTTAAAATTAAAAGTTTTTACAAAAAGCTTAAGATTTAAACTCTTTTTAACTTCATAACAAAACTAAGAAACAAACTAATTTTTAAAGTTAAGATGAATTCAACCAATAAAATTATAAACCCACTTAGGAAAATAATGATTTTCAAGCTTCTAAAGAAGAAAACTTATTATCAAAGAATATGAATAGGATAAGGTTAAAAACAAAGGATTTTATCAATAAAGAAAATTCTTTTCAAAGGAAATAAAAGAACAAGTTTTAGAAAACAAAAACTTATATTTTAAAATAATAATATAAGAAAGACAAGACTCATTTTCTAAAACCATTATAAATACAAAAAGGTTTCAACAACTTAATATACTTTTGATAAATTTGGTTTTTAATCACTAGAATTAAAATTTATGCAAGACTAAAAGTTAAAGGAAAATTTACTTGTTATTGGAAAAAGAAGGAAGAAATAAAATAAGAATATACTCATTTATAATAACCTATGAAAATATAAAGTTTCTTCCAAACACTTGAAAAAGAGAATTATCAAGATAAGTTTTCACACTTTAAAAAGAATGATTTTGTGAAATAAATTGTTGAGACACTACCATTAGAAATTTTGCATATAAAGTGAGCTTATCTATATACTCAAAGTATTTATCAAATATATATATATATATATATATTGTTACAAAACGATTTTCTTTAAAATAAAGTTGAGTTAGAAAACGGATTTGCAAAAGTTTGGTAATATTCTTTTTAAATCTGTACTCAATTTTTTCGGAATCCAAATGACCTTATATGATAAAGATAACCTTAGAAATAGATAGATCTTTTCGAATAGGCAGAAAACGGTATATTATATGCGAAATTCCGAGTTAAAATGAGCAAGTTATGGCAATTTTAAATTGGAATTTCATTATATACGAATTTTGACAGACATAGTGAAATAGAATTAGAAAGTCAAGTAGAATTTCTATGAAATACTTATCTCAGGTATTTATTTTGTCTAGGTAACGAAAGATATGAGATTACCCTACCCGAGGATTACTACGACTAAGAAGATCGCGAAATGGACGATAAGTTATTCCTCTTAATTTCGTTACCTTGCTTGTGCCTGTAAAGTAGCAGTATTAGTATACTAAGAAAAGATAAAAATAGATATATATTTGGGGAATCCAGGATTACGTGTATATATGTGATTCTATGTTTATACGTGAAATAAGAATTAGGAATATCGCAACTTCAAACTGCTTGTTTAAATAATTTTATTTACTTACCTTGGCTGCTTACTAATTGCTAAATTGATTGATCGCCCCCTAATAAACCCTAATAAGGTTTGGCTTAAGAAAAATAAAATGCTCACACATAGCATCCATCGAGTCACATCTCTTTTGGAAGGCTGCTACTCCTAGGCGTAGAGTTAGATTGGTTGTGATTGTGCTGTGACACGGGCCATGTTCCTTTTTGGAGAATCCAAATCGCTCGAGGAAAGTAACTCTAGGTTCGGAGCCGAGCCAACCGAACGCTGTGGGTGAGGACCTGGGGACTAGCAGTAGAGGATCGAGGATCTTCAACCCGATTCCTTAACCTTTGATACGGAGGGGTAAACCGTTCTATATATGGTTTCCGGATAACTATATATATTTGCATAATCATGTGATTGTTGCATTGTATGCATAGCATATGTGTGAAAATCTAAATGAACTTGTTTGAAAATATGGTGTGAATGAAAAGGAATATCTCACTAAGCTAGTTGTAGCTTATACCCCTATATTTTGTTGAAACAGGTCTACCAGTGGCTTAAATTGAGGATCATGACATTAAGGAAGTCATGGAAGGATGTTAAGCTTCTATGAAGGAAATGGAATCATAAGATGAAGTAATTTTGTAAGGTTCTTTATATGTAATGACTTATATGATTAGTGATGTATATTTATTTGAAGACAATAAAGGTATATGCCCCTAAGAATTGTAATTTAATATGTTTATGTCTTATGATAAGTATTCTCTTTGCCTTGTTACTTATTTATTACCAATATAAATTGCGCTACTCCGATGCGTTTCCTTGGTTGTGATGTACGCCTTGTACATGATATGGAAGCCTTTGCGTGACTGAGGTAGTCATTCCTAGGCTTTAGTATTGTGTACGGCGGACTGCCACGTTTAGGGTACCCCTCGAGGCGTGACACACGTGGCTTTTAAAGAAACAACCAATAGTAACACTTTCAACATGTGAAGCAGAGTACATGGCAGTGACAGTTTGTGTGTGTCACGCAATTTGTATAAGGAGGTTGCTTGAAAAAATTAATTTTACACAAGGTATGGTTATTGAAATTTATTTGAATAGTAAGTCATCAATTGAATTGGTAAAAATTCAGTGCATCATGAGAGGAGCAAACATATCGACATACGATTTCATTTCATTCGAGAGCATGTGAAGGAGAAAAATATCGAATTGGTTCATGTGAAGAGTGAAGATCAAGTGGCTGATATTTTCACAAATCCGTTACCTATCAAGTTGTTTGAGAAATTTAGGAATTTTTCTTTGCATGAAGGATGGAGATAGAATTAAGTTTAAGGAAGGGTGCTAAATTATAAACTTAATTTTCTATAACAGTTTGTTGGGAAATTTAAAGCATATTGAATTCTATGGTATTTAAGGCTAATTTAAGAGAAGTTATGAAAAGGGAAAATGTTAGTCATTTATGGGTCATTCAAAGCTGTTTAAGTTTGTGTTGTTTAGAATTCTAATTTTATGTTATGAATTTCTAGAGTCTTCATGAAAGGCTATAAATGAGTTGTATTATATAAAAGAATTTCAAGAGAGTTAATGATAAAAGAAATTTGCTTTGTTTTCCTCTTTTCTACCTCTAAGTATTAAATCCTCCATTGTCTTTTATCGTAATTAAGGTTGCAATATATAGGAAGCTAGAACTAAGTATAAGAGTATAGGAGTCCCCTATTGTAAACTAAGTATTCCAAAAAAAAAAAAAAATGGAAGGTTTTAGAAGAAAAGGAAAATAAAAACTACTAAACTAATTGTGAGTGACTTCACTAATGTCACACCATGAGGGTAAGTTTATTAGAATTCATAACATAAAATTAGAATTCTAATTTTATCTGTTTAATGTTAGTCATTTATAGTCTACCACACACTATAAAAAGGTCACAAAATAACTCCACCGTTATGTTGAGATTTGATATACATTATGTAAATTGCCTCACATGGTTACATAATAGGGGTAAATTATAACAAAAGATCATAATGTTTCGGGGTAAGTTCATTAGAAGTCATAACATTTTTGAATGACCAAAAAGAGATCACAACGTCTAGATAAGTGGCTCAATTGAGGTCACCATTGACATGTGTCAACAGAAAAAATATTTAAAATTAAAAATTAGAAGATCTATCACATTATGACATGTGCCAATGGTAACGTCAATTGACCCACTTCTTTAAACATTGTGACCTAAAATGAACTTACTCCATAAACATTGTGACTTCTTTTTAACCACTTAAAACATTGTGACTTTAAATAAACTTACCCTCAAACGTTGTAACCTTTTGCTGTAATTTATCATACATAATAGGAAATAATCCGTCAAAACAATTACATTTGGTTGATATCAGATAAACAAGCACAACATATAAATGGCAAACACTTTTAATAATATTACTGTAATATCGATTTACCTTACTAGAGGGGTTTATTACAAATATAGCAAGATACATACTAACTGCATAGCTACATATATTAAGCCTAACCACCTTAAGATAAACAATAACAAGAGAGTTTTCTCTCCAATCCCTATTTGAACTTCATGTAGCTATAACTACATCTACTACTATAGCCTACCATAATAAATTTCTTGGTCGGGTCTAATCTAATTATGTTATCCATAAAAGTAGGAAATTTGTAATGATATTAGTTGCATTTACCTTCGTGAGAAATCCTTCACAACTATGCTTGAATTAATAACAAGCAATTCCGAATAAGATATACAATGCAACAATAAAACATAGAAAAGCACAATCATTACACTTTTGTATCTAGAAACCAAGTAAAGTATGGATTTATACCCTCTAATACCAGGGTTTTGAGAATTGTATCGTGTCAATAACGCCTATGTGATCTAGGTTCTAAGGTACAAAGACAAGCAACTCTTTCATTTCAAACATTGGTGCCTTTTGATAAAATTAAAATATTAGAAAATTTTTCCTTCTTGGTTTTCTTTTTAAATCTCTAGTTAATCGTTTATGTAAACAACGCTTTCTATTATACCATTTAGTTTTCATTTGGTGAGGCAATGGTTGCATAGGGAGGCATAACTCCCTACTAGCCCGTAAGAGGTTATCACGTAGCAATAGTGACTTATAAAGATTTTAATGCGAATACGCCCTCTTATAATGTATGACTAATTAATATTTTAGCCTAAGAATCATTAGTTAGGTTATTCGTGCAGTTACTCAATAGTATCAATTACTTAAAGGCTTTATCTTATGTCACAACATATAAGAAATCTATATTATGATCACTTTAAATGTAGTATCCGTCATGCCCCAAAATGCACCATAAATATGGCAGTCCTCCACATATAATATTAAGACATAGGAATGACTCCCTTAGTCATGCAAAAGTCTTGATATCATACGTAAGGTGTACAACACAGCAATAGGTGATACCGGTGGAAAGTGTAGTTTAAGCAGATAACATAAAGCATGCAAGAATCTAGATAAATATTGACCAACATAATATAAAGACATAATTCTTGTACATCATTTTAGGGGCATTCCCTGCTAAAGTTCTCTAAGGATCATAATTTAAACTTATTCTTACAACAAAAATAAATACTATCACAAAAGATTTTAAAGGAAGTCCGATCTAAGTTCATGATTGAATTTCCCTCGAAAGCTCCTAAAAGAATCCGTACTTGAATATGTGGTGATCGTGGATACAAGCGCAAGTGGTCCTGTGAATAGAAAAAATTGTAGAGTATAAGCTTTACTAACTTAGTGAGAGTATTCCTGAGTCCTCATACTTGAACAAAAATATCAAATAAGTCATAATTATCAAGCATATGGTATGCAAACAATCACATGAGCAAACAAGATATATGGTTTTTGAGAACCATATATTGAATAAATTTATGCTCTTCATTTGGGGTTAGGTTTTTGTAGTTCTTACCGGCTACTCGTCATCAAAGTCTTCATATAGATGATACCGGCTACTACTCGCCAACATTCTATATAGGTAATATTGGCTACTACTCGCTAATATAGATCATACCGACTACTACTCGTCACATACATATATTACCGGTTATGCTGACCACCACTATTATAAACTTGTCCCATCAAATGTATAATAGCGAATGTAATAAGACTCATAGTATGAAGTGCATGAGTCATTTTAATTAAATTTTTAGCATATAATTAAAATATCTTAAGGGTGATCATACAATTTCAAGCATCCTAACATGGTAATTAAGCATCCATTTGATTATAAGCAATTCAAGACTCGATATGCTTATCATAAATTTAGCAAGCATTACAAAGCACATGCACTTCCCATTTTTGTCATTTCCTATTTGTAATGTCATTAATCTACAAACACAAACATGAACATGAGAAATAAAGGAAGTAACTCATTCAGCTATTGCGATAATAGCTCCCTTAATCAAAGTAATCCTTCGGATAGTAGGTGTTGTCCTCCTTGTTACCTAAACAAAAGAAATACCAAGAATGAGCATTTTATAGAATTTCTGCTTAAATTTGCTAATTCTATGTTCTAGTTGCGGTAAAAATTGGATTTGTGGAAATTCTAACTTAAAACGGTCATAACTTACTCATTTTAACTCGAAATTTCGCGTGTAAGTAGTCGCTTTCTACCTACTCGAAAGGTTCTATCTATTTCTAAGGTTATTTTTTACATTTAAAGTTATTTGGGTTCAAAAACAAGTTGGTAGAATTATAACATGTAAATTCCAGCATTAAAATGTAAATTTTCTAAATTATATTTCACCTAAAAATTCCATGGCAAACACATAAATATTTATATAATTGAAAAATCCTTTTAATATATATAGACTTATATTATATGTATGATCATCGTTAATGCAGTAACGTCTACATCCAGTTAAAGCCGGCCTCAAGGCCGCTGGTTGTACTAAGAAGACCGCCGGTTTTGCCATGAAGGCTGTCGACCTTGAGTTGTGTACAACACATGATTGATGCTCAGCTTCTACTACGGTCTAAATCATGGCCGTAGAGTTTTGACAGAAGGCAACATTGGTACCACGCCTACATATACCCCTACGCTGCCGGCATACAGACCTAAGTTGCCACCTTTTGTTGTCTTTTCATTTCCTATATGAATTTTATTTTATTTCATTTAGATTATAAATAACGTGTTTAGAGTTTCGTTAGAGGCAGTTGATATTTTGATATATTGAAACCCTATTGAGAGTTTATTTTCGGAAAGTTGCAATCTTTTTGCAAGCTTTATATTTGAAATCAATCATTGTTATTGATTTCTTTTATTTCAACGCTATCATGCTGCATCAGAGTGGTATCAGAGCACGGTAAAATCCTGCGAGATGTCTTTAGATGAGGGTGTTTATGGCGGTCGTATTTGTGATGGTGTTTAGGATACGAGAGTCCAAGGAGCTGAGTTTCCTAGGGTAGTAATTGATGCCATGGATTGAAGAATCCAACGAGTAGAGAAGCTTGTTGAGGATTTGGTTGGGCTTTATGATGTGATGGCAGCAGATATCAACAAGGATAGGAATATTGGTGGAGGACGACCGAAGGTAAGAGATGCTTATGGTGGTCTATCAATCGATCTGTCACTGCAAATTGATGGGCTCAAATGTCTGATTAATACACCACAGAGGAGATGGGATCTTATATGAAAATAATAGCCATAGAGGAGGCAAGGTAGTTATGGTGGTAATAGATATCGAAGAGGATACTATGGGTATGGTCAAGGAGATAATGGAGATTTTCGTCTAAAGGTAGATATTCCCAATTTTAATGGTAATTTAAATATTGAGGAATTTCTTGACTGGTTAGTTAAAGTAGATAGAATTTTTTATTATATGGAAAGTCTTGAGGAGTGTAGAGTTAGGTTGGTAGCCTATCGGTTCAAAGGTAGTATCAGCTTGATGGGAGAGGCTATAGAATAAGAGATACTGTGAAGGTGGACTACCGGCGAGGACATGGTATAGGATGAAATAGTTGTTATAGCGGCATTTCCTATCTCCCGATTATGAGTAGATTCTGTTCCAGCAGCATCAGCAGTATCATCAGGGACAAAGGATTGTACATGAACACACCACAAAGTTCATGCGATTAGCAGAATGGAACAACTTGAGAGAATGTGAAGGTTAACAGGTTGCCAGGTATATGGATGGTTTGAAATTACAAATTAGGGTAAAATTGGTGTGAGTGCGTTGAGAAATTTGAAGGAGGCGAAAAATCTAGTTCTTAAAGTAGAACTGATGTTGCAAGAGAAGGGCAATCAATATGATGGTGGTAGTGGGAGATTTGGGGATGAGCGTGTAAGTTAACCTGTTGTTGAAAAGAATGATAGTATTGAAGGAAGCAGGGCTTGAGTAGTGAGAAGAAGGAAGACAAAGCTATAGGCAAGAGACCTATTGAGGTTAAGGACACATAGAAGTAGAGTAATCCTTATGTTAAGCTTATTTTGGGTAAGTGCTACCGTTCTAATCAACCAGGGCATAGGTCAATGAATGTCTAAATAGGAAAAGTGTGAATATTGTTGAAGGAGGAAATTTTTACACCTGATGGAGAAGCAGATTATCTTGAAGAGGGTGAAGAGGTTATTGAGCAAACATATTTCATTAAGAAGTTAACGCTAGCCCCTAGACTATAGGAGGACTAGGGGTGCCAATTGTTTCATAACAAGTGTACATAGGTGAGAAGGTTTGTGACTTGATTGTTGACAGTAGAAGCTATGAAAACATTATTAGTAGAAGGATTGTGGATCAATTGCAACTACCGTGGAGAAACACCTAATCCATACATTGTAGGGTGGATTAAAACATTTGATAAGATTAATGTGAAAGAAAGATGCAAAGTACCATTCTCAATAGGTAAGTACAAGGATGAAATTTATTATGATGTAATAGATATGGACGCTTGTCACTTACTATTTGGAAGACCTTGGCAGTAAGATGTAGATGCACAATATGCAGGAAAAGAAAATGTGTACAGGTTAAAGAAAGGGGGAATAAAAGTATACTATGTTTCCTTTGAAGATTAAAAATCATTCTAAAACCGTCAAAGTTGAGAGGCGATCTTTTTTAACTATCATTCAATCAGAAAGTAGGATCGAGGAAAAGAAGAACAAAGTAGCTAATGCTAAGAAGAAGAAAAAGAAGAAAAGGATGTAGAAGTGTTCAGATGAGAACTTGGGGTTGAGTTCTTTATAAGAGAGAAAATAATGTAGAGTGTGTCTATCTCCAGTCAAAGTCGGCCTCGAGGCCACCGGTTCTACTACAAGGCTGCCGGCTTTGCCATGAAGGCCACCGGCCTTGAGTCAGCATAGTATACATGACTGATGCCCAGCTTCTACCGCGGTCCAAATCACGGCCATGAGTTTTGATAGAAGGCAATGCTGGCATCCAATGTTGCCAATGTATACCCAGCACTCCCGGCGTACAAGACCTAAGCTGACAGCTTATATTGTCTTTTTATTTCTCATACGAATTTTATTTTTTGTTGAGACTATAAATAAGGTGTTTAGGGTTGATAGAAGCAATTGATATTTTGATATATTTGAAACCTTTTTGAGAGTTTATTCTCGGGAAAGTTGCAATCTTTTTGCAAGCTTTATGTTTGAAATCAATCGTTGTTATTGATCTTTGTTATTTCAACACTATCACGTTGCATCACTGGTGGTGTTGTCCTAACAATGAATTTTTGTAAATCCATTTATTTTAGAAGTTTGAAAATTGAAGTTCACAAAAAGTCTCTTTCAAGTTGTTGAAAAAAACTAAAAATTCTTAAGTTGCTACAATTAGGTGTTTCCTTATCATAACTATGTTTTCTTAACTTTTCAAAAATAAATGTACTTCCAAAAACTTGGTTCTTTATCTAAGTAAAATTTTAACTAGTGAGTTGATTTTATCTTATCTTGAGAAGTTTGTTTGGTTCTTAGTGTTTATTAAAGTGTAGGTAAAAATCTGATAAATGAGATTTTAAGAAAATTTTGCATAGCAAAGAATTATCAACATTAAGGTTTAATAATAAATTTATTATAGTATTTTGAAGGAGAGTAATGGAACCACGTGTTTAGTTTTTGAAGAAACTTTGTATAAACAACAATAAAAATTTATGATGAACATAATTAAGCATTTTGAAAGGATGTTGTTAAATCTTGATCCTACGCTTTTAATAGAAATTTTCCCTAAGTGTCAAGATTTTATATTTCTTTTGTAGAGAGTTTAGTCTCTATTTTATAAAAGAAAAAAACTCCTTTTTACTTCTTTGAAAATTTCATCAAGACAAAAATATCATATCATGCATGAATGTGACTTGTAGTTATGATTTATGATAAAAGAAAAATAATTCACATAAAATATAAAAGAGACATAGAAAATTAATTAAGCGCATATGTAAAGTTAAGTATTGAGAAGTCTTAGCTTGCATCAACATTTCCTAGAACTTAATATGGATAAGTTCCAAAAAGAGAAAAGAAAGGAAAGCAAAAGAAAAGAAAAAGAAGAAATTTGAAAGTCTTCAATTCATATTGAAGTCTTCCGGACTTAGATATGGGGAAGTCCTTTAAGAAAAACAAGAAAAAAATAAAAAAATCACAGGAGTGTTAGATTTATATCAAGGCTCCCTAAACTTAGATTATGGGTAAGTCTAAAAAGAAAGAAGAAAAATTTTTTTAACATGATGATGACAAGTGTAAGACTAGAATGACTAGTCTTATTATTATTATCAACAATATAAGAAAAGAACATAATAATAAGAGCATGATAACATGATGATAACAAGATAATAACAAGTTAGGTTAGTGAGCTTTTAGTCTAAGATCACATATATACATATACATAATACATATAAAAAGTTAGATTAAAAACATGAACAAAATAACAATATAACAACAGTAATCATAATTGAACATAGTGTTGAATAAGACATGAATAAATTGTTGTTTTCAAGATTTCATCCCTAACATAATGCTCATAGGGTTTAGAAATCAAACACACAATATGTTCATATTATGTTTACATGAATATAAGAATGGATTTAGAACTTTTACCTAAAAGTGGGTGATGGAAGAATAAATGGTGTTGGTTATTGTATGGAGATAGTTGTGATATGAAGAGAAGAGAGTATTCGGAAGAAAATTTTGGAGAGAAATTTGAGAGGATTTGAGAAAGTTTTGTATGTAAATGAAGTGTGTGAAAGAAATGGAGGGAGATGTAGTACTTACAAGATTTGTAGAGGAAAATTAGGTATAATCAATTAATTGAAAATAAAGGAAATTGAAAGGGGGGGGGGGGGGAGGGGGAGAGAGTGAGAAAGGAGAGAGAGAGAGATTTGGTGTGATTGTGTGTGTGTGTGTATGTGTGAGAGAGAGAGAGAGAGAGAGAGAGAGAGGGAGAAATTTGATTTGTTTTGTATTTTTTGTAATGAAAAGTAATTAAAGTGTAAGAAAAATTATGTATAAAGATTTACGGGGAAAGAAAATTGTAAGAGATAGATGTATAGGTTGTAAGAGTATGTAGTAAGATATATGAATAATAGTGAATAGTGATTGAATAGTAGACTAGACAAATAAAATACCGACAGTAAAGAAAATATGTGTAAAAGTGCTATATATGATATTTTTAAATACCGAAAAATTCTAAAATTAAATTTTACGAATCCTCACATTATTACGAGTCTAAATATATTTTCAGCGTTTCGCATGTCCGGACCTTGTTTTCAAAAACTGATCCGTTCGGGTCTGAAACAAACTAATTTTGGACGAATATGATCTTTTATATTGTATCACATTATTAAGAACTATAATCCATAATTATCTCATTTTTATTGTTTTAGGGTTTTGTTCGTGGGATTGCCGATCTAGATTCTTTAGAGTTGTTACTATCTTAGTTTACCTTAGGGTTTCTGATTGACTTCCAATTCTAGGGTTCAAGCACAAAACTTAACATAAAATCTAGCATAAAATCTAAGGATTTATAGTATCTTTCACAAGTAAGATCACCAAGTATATATAGTATTCCTTTTACTGTATACACAATTAACAATATATATTTAGTGTTGTTATACTATAACCCGAAAACAATGTGGTAGATTATAGAGATACCCCTTTGTGCATGGCTAAAAATTGTAATAATGATTTGGAAAATCTACATACCTATCTAGATTACCTATATATAAAGATAATATAGTGTGACCACGAATAGTATTATACATTGATTGTTACATAAACCTCAGTTTCCTAATTTATGGTGTTTTTGGATTTTGCTTGTTTCTTATTCATTTTAGACATATGAATATTCATTAAAAAATCTTGTTTCATACTTCATTTGATTTTATTGGTTTACAATGTGGAATCAACATTGGAGTAGAAAGCATCGATAAATAGGTTCTGGTTAGTATAAAAACTCAATTTTGACTAGCTTTCATAATTTGGACATATCTTAGTCATTTTGACTTGTTTGACGTGTATAAATACTTATGTTGAAGTTTATTCCAAGTACTCTATGACGGTATGAATTACACATTAATTTACTAAGATTATTGGGGCATGGTCCTTTAGATAGTTTTATTAGTAATTTACCTTTAGCCTTTGTGTTAGACTATTTGTTAGGGAAAACCATATTTTGTAAATCTAAAACATACATCTTCTATAAGTTCACTATACTACAATGTTGAAACCATATTCATGTTATTATGAGTAATTCTAAAAGTGAATTTGATGATAATAAAACTATGCAAATCATATTCTAAACATACCTTTCTCATTGAAACTAATAAATCATATTAAATTGATTAAGAGAAGGCCAACTAAACAAGAAAAATTATAATATTTCAAACCAAAGCAATCTGTGCGTGTATGTTTAGAGTTTGTGTTTGTAGGTCTTACATTGATGAGCTGATGCAAAATAAATCAACCATAACTTGTATCGCGACTTGCTCATCCAAGGGCGCGAATGTTGTACCGCAAGCTGGTGAAATAAAAGTAGCCATTACAGACATTTAATGCTTGATGGTTTTCGAACATTTTCTCCAACATGTGTTTGACTTTTTGAAGACTTATAAATACACGTCTTTTTGCAAATTGAAGACAAGAACTTCCATTGATCCACTCTTATTCTTGTACTGTTGTTCATTATTTTGCAAAGAATCTAGAGAGAGAAAAATTGAATTAGTGCTTTGTTCTTATATCTGTTATTTGTAAAAGAGCACTATAAAAGTGAAGTTATTATATTTTCTTGAGTGTTGTAATTTGTGTGTAGCTCTATTTGAGCATTTGTGATTGTGATTAATAAAGTGCATGAAGTCATCAATTGGATGCACTTTATCTGATCATGGAGATTAGAAAGTGGGCCGAACTCTATATATATCTAGGCTTGAATCTTCTTTTCTCATCTCTTTTATTTTTATAGTATATTGTTATTGCCATAACTGCTGTCATCAAAGATTAATTTGATCATTTGTATAAAAAATTTATTAATTGACTGTTTTAGGTCAAATACTCAATTCACCCCCTACTATTGAATTTTTTCTAATGGTTTTCAATTCAATGTCTTCACATTATACCCATATCAATCTAATTACTTGAAGATCATTTCAAATGATTCATCAAAGGCTTACACAAAAGGTCAATTTGAAAAAATTATGAACTCAATATTATAGGGATAAAGGCACTAAAATGCTTGTACTTTTAATTTTTGGCAATATAGTGTCTGAACTTTCAATTTTAGTAACGTAGTACCTATAGTTTTGATTTAGTGTCTCTGTTAATAGAAAAGTTGATGTTGTTGACATCGTTATATTTTTTTATTTTTTTGCATATACTTTAGTTTTAACTTCATTTTGGTGTTTATACTTTAATTTTGATACACTTTAGTGTCTATTCAATCATTAATTTATTAAAAATTAATATTTTACTTTCCTTAAGTGATATATAGTCTTAAAATTTAAAAGTTACATATTAATTCATTGAAAAATAATTTTTAAGTTTTAACCAATATATTATTTTAGAAATAAAAAGAATTTATTTATATATGATAAGTTTGACCGAAAATAATTTTTTTCATGTAATGTTTGATTTGTATAAAATCTTATATCACTAGAAAACTCTCAACATCAATTTTATTTGAAATGGTAAATGTTAAATTTAATGCTTAGATTTTACATAAAAATTTTATTTAATATTTAAACTTTGATGTAGTCAATTTAGGGTTTGTTTGGATTATCAGTTTTTTATCGGTATCAGTCTCGGTTTGGTATCAATATTTGTTTAGTTTCAGTTCATTATCAGTTTAGAAGCCGATGTTTGGAAAGCTGTTAGTTTAGTTCATTGTATGTTTAAAAGTTGGCGTTTGAAAAGCTGTCAGTTTCGGTTTAGTATCTATTTTATATCAACATATGTTTTTTTCTTTATTTATTATTTGGCTAGAATAGTTGCTAATCATCATAATTTGAAAATTATATTAATTTCATTACTTTATATTAGAACCTTCAATAACCTTTATGTTGCAATTATGATTTCACACTATCACCATAATAATGTATACAGTTAAGTGCATCAATATAATGCAGCATCACTGATTGTGTCAGAAATTATCACTAACATTAAAAACAAAAAAAGTACAATTGACCATGCAACATCTAACTACCACGACGATATCCTACTAAACCCAAAGCTATTGAATCACACATACCATTCATCCATAAATCATTACTTAATTTGAGCACATTGCTACCCTCTGTTTCTTCTTCACCATTGGCATCATCAGATCAACTGGAACTCTCTTGTGAGAGACCACTCCTAATGTATGAACCATTAATATCATTTTTAGTGATAAAATTATGTATAGCAGCAATAGCAACGACTATCTTTATTTGCTTAGACAACTTATAAGGTGGCATGTTTTGGAGAGCACGAAACTTGTTCTTTCATATCTCAAATGTTCGCTATATGATGTTTCTAAGCGACGAATGAATATGATTGAATAGCCCCTTTTGACTTCGTAGTGGACCATCCATTCAATACTCAACCCCATGATACCTCTCTCCTTTGTAAGGAGCTAAAACCCTTTTTTATTTGCAAACCCCAAATCTACTAAGTAGTACTTTCCTGCAAAATTGCATTCCATCAACAAATTTGCCAACAAAGTTGCATGACTTAAAAAATAGTATATCAGGACATGATCACTTAAACGAGCCGAGCTTAAGCTCAAAGTGAAGCTCATCTAACTAAACGAGCCGAGCTTGAGCTTTTATCTAGGCTCACGAGCCGGCTCTTGTACAAGCTCGTTTAAAGCTTAATAAAAAGCTTGCGAGCCAAGCTCGATAATAGGCTTGCGAGCCAGGCTCGATAACGGGCTCATAAAAGCTCATTATATGTTTTTTTCCTTGTAAAATATGTATTTTATAAAAAAATATTTATCTTGTTATTTAATAAAAATTATATTTTTTATAGATTACAAAATCATATATTATCTGAAAAGTAAGTGAATTGTAAAATCAATTAATCAAGCGTGCTAATAAAATTCTACAGAACTAATATCAAAGCTTCTCAGCAAAATAATTTTAAAAATGCAAAGAAAAAAAAAAGAATGGATAAAATTAGAACCAAAAGTTTTCCTTGTCAATTGTCATTGTTAGGTCACTTTGTAGGTCCCTGTGGTACATTACTCACTTACTCTCCTTTTGAGAAGAAAGAAAACCCTAGTTGCCAAATAACTATTGTTGTCTCCTCTCCGTACCATCTTCAACTATCAAGATTCAAATTACCTATTCACGACTCATCTTCATCTAGTTGCTGGTCATCACTGTTTAGTGTTTAATGCTCATCTAATCTACTGCCAGTAAGTGGACACTTCAAGGTAAATTTTTTAAATCTGAACCAACTTCTATCTACCGATATTGAATCTAACTTGCCCAAACTTGTTCTTTGCATGTCCTGACTTAACCCATTGTTGAGTAGACTTCATCACTTGGCACTAATACTGGAGTTCATTGCAGTAGGAATACAATTGTGGCGACTAATGAGCTGGGTTTTTTGCCTTTTCTTTGACAACTGCGGAGTGGTAAATCTTCAATTTATGTTTTAATAATAATTATTGAATTAAGTTAATTGTTTAAAAGTTTAAATTGTGTCAACCGTAGAAAGTTTGCCTTATATGTGTTTGGATAACGTTGGATTTACTTTTCGCAATATTTCTTGCAACATCAACCAATAATGCCCCATAATATTGAGATTTGAGACTAGGAAGATTAGGAAAAAAAATGCATCCACTCAGTCATATCTATAATTGGATATAATTTTTATAAATCTTTTGTATATAACAAAACATGGATTTGACATGATTCAGTTTTTTATATATAAACTTAAGTATCTTTCAAGTAGAAAGATTTATAAAAATTGTATCAAAAAATAAGTACAACCTGATATAGTTATAAAATTAACATCATCAAATATTTTCTATTGAAAGATTGATATTTTGCATGTGTCATTGTTTCTAATGACATTTCAATTCATTTTTTCAATATTCACTATGTTTTGATTCCTCACAACCTCATCCACACTCATGCTTTCAAGAATCTATGGACAACATGGTTGCTTTTACTAAACTATCCATCACCATCTTTAGAAATAAGTTCCATCCCATAGTAATTCTTTTATCATCATTACTCTATTTTTTAGGCTTTTTCATTCACTTGAAGACTAAAAGAAGATCTTGGTAGTTCTTTTTTTTTTCTTTTTTAAACATGGAAGTTTTTTCTAGGGGTTATTTCGTTTATGGATTGTTGCATCTAATCATGGGTTATTTCATTTAAGTGTTGAAGTTATCCATTTTCCCATGGGTTATTATGTTTTTAGTTGAGATGGGCATTTACTTGTTATTTGGGGTTATAGTATAAGTAAAATAAGTGATGCTTAGGTGGTATTTTATGTATGTCTAGATAATGTATGACCAATGCAAATTAAGTATATAGAGGAAGTATGACGTTGATTCTGAGTTATACATTTCCATAAATTTATTTATTTATTTTTATATAGAAGCACTTAATTGATCTCAAGGTAGCATTTATATTCTCTGGGCATTTATGTAGGATGCACTCTATTTCTCATTGAGTAAATACTGAATTGTTCTTCTTAGTTACCCTTATTCAAGTGCAACTTAGTATAAATGCATTTTACAAGTCTCAAAAGACAATAGACTGCGATTTTTATTTATTTATTTAGAACTTGTCTAGATCTTCCAAGTTGTTCAAATGATCATGTTTTGCACATGTTTATGCTTTCAAGTCTATATTCATTTTGCTAGAAGATGTCTAGTGCTGCATACGTATCTTCTGGAGCATCCAACGCTCACATTCTTCACCATTATACAATAAACCTTGACTTCAAGCATAAAGCAATATGCAACTTTTGTGGGAAGCAATTTTCAATAATGTAAGATGGAAGTACCTTATTCTTGACTAACACTTAGATTTTTGGATAGGTAGAGTAGAGATAAATAATACTAAATCATGTAGAGCTTAAGTGGCTCACTAGTAAATATAAGTAATTATAATTTTATTGTAAAAAGGTTCATAAATATTTAAAGCCTTTTGTAGGTTCAACTTGAGATATTGCTTTATTATATTGTTTATAATTTCATTAGTTTATATGGATCTAACTTGTTCATTCTTTAGTCTAAATTTTTAGTGTTTCATCAGATAATTCTTTGTCATCTTTTGAGATCTCCAAAAATATGAGTGAAGTTGAAGTTGCTTTCAATAATGATAAAGAATTTGAAGGAAATAAAGATAATAAAGAAGATGCAGATAATGAGGAACTTTTTCAAAGGAAAAAAACGGAAGACATCCGAAATATGGTTGGAATTCAAAGAAATCCAGCTGCCAGATGGTTCTTTGAAGGTTGAATGTACTCATTGTAATACAAGATTATCTATGAAAGATGGTACAACTGCTCATTTCTCTTGACACTTGAATAGTTATAGTAAAAGAATGGTGAACTTAGGAGGCTAACAACATCTTACATTCCAACCCATTGAAGAAATGATGCCTCTGTTGTAGCCACAGTCAAATATGATCAAGCAAAAATGAGGGAATCCATTTCGACATTTGTTCTAGTATACGAGCATCCATTCAGTATAATAGAGCAAGAAGGTTTCAATATGATGATGAAGACTGCCTTACCTCATTTAATAAAGATTTCTCGCACAATGGTTAAGAACGATTATCGTACATTTTATCAAAAGGAGAAGAAGAAGTTGAAGGAAACATTAAAGGAAGTGAACAAAAATAGCTTGATTATAAATTTGTGGAAGTCAGAACAAACTATTTCTTACATGATACTCACTAGACACTTTGTGGATAAAAGTTGGAGCTTATAGAAAAAGGGTGTTTAACTTTGTTCATTTGCTTCCTCCACATTCTGGATATGACATTACTGCTTCCATTTTTCAGTGTTTAAATAATTGGGGTATTGAAGACAAGGTATATTCTATAGTTGTTGATAATGCGACGAATAATGATGTTACAATTAAGACATTGGCTCAAAGTTTTGAAAGGAATAACAAATTGCTTCTTGGAGGCAAGTCGTTACATGTTTGCCGTTGTGCACACATACTAAATCTCTATGTCCAAGATGGTTTATAGGAGACTAAATATATTATTGAAGATGTTCGTGAAAGCATCAAGTATGTTAACGGGTTAGAAGCCAGATTGAAAGATTTTTCTCATATCGTAAAACAACTACGCATAAGTGAATGAAAGCTTATACTTGATTGCCTGATACGTTGGAATTCAACCTACAATATGTTAGTAATTGTGATAAAATTGTAGGATGCATTCCTAAGATTTGCAGAGGTTGAGGTGCATTATCATTGTATGCCTATAGAAGATGATTGGAAAAAAGAAGCTGAGATTTGCAAACTTTTACAAGTTTTCAATTCAACCCCTTAAATTTATTTTTGGAAGTGATTATTCGACTTCCAATTTGTATCTCAATGAGATTTTTTTCTAGTGAAGTGTTTGTTGATTTCTAAGGAGAACAATGAAAGAGACTATATTCAAGAATGGTTCGAAGAATGAAAGTAAAATTCGATAATTATTGAGTGAATGTAATTTGTTGATGGCAATAGCGACTTTTTTAGATCCAAGATTTAGGATGAAATTTGTGCAGTTTTGCTATTCTATGATTATTCAAATGAAGAAGCAACAGATAATATTATCATTGGATCTTCATTAGGTTTGTTGTGTAATGAGAGAATGATTGCTCTAAAAATTCAAGTATAGAAATGTATTGCAAATTTGTGATGTCTTTTCAAACTACTCAGCCAACAAAAAGTGAATTAGATATCTACTTAGAAGATAATGTTATCATTGGTGACATGATGATGAGCCTAGAAGCTCTTATACCAAAATATGATGTACCTAGCTTGCTTTGATTCACTAGATGCCTTGATTCATGAACTAGAATAAACCTAGCAACTGTTTGCTTTAGAGGCTCAGTGGCTTCACTCCTTATCAGTAGAGTCTCAAATTCCTGAACATATTCTTCCACACTCATACTACCCTGCCTTAAGGATTGTATTCACATGAAGATCTCATGTTTGTAATGGGCAGGAACAAACCATTTCCTAAGCACCCTCTTCATCTCCTGCCATGTCCTAATCTCTCCATCCCGATCTCACCTTTGGTAGCCAACATGTTCTTCCATCATAAGGCAGCATAACTTGTGGATTCAACAACAGCAAGTTGAACTCTCACGTGGTCTTCAATGTCATAGCACTTGAATAGGCCTTTAACCTTGTCTTCCTAATCAAGATACTCATCAATCGACCTACTACTTGCAAACAAGGGCATTTGTAGCTTGACATTCTCTAAACGCCTTAAGGTTAAAACTCATGATGATAATAATCATTTTCATAATTGTCACCTCTTCCTTCACAATAGGCATGGTCATCACCCTAATTCCGTCTTCCTCTATGACCTCCTTCTACCCCTTCCTGTCGAACATCAATATTTGCAATCAGGGGTGGTACCTATGAATTAACTACAGGTTGTTGCCCTAATGTCATTTAATCTAGTAGATAGGTTGATAACAAGATTAGTCAAGGCTTGTAATTGCTCCTCTATTGTTCCTCCACCACCTGCAGCACAATGAATTTGACCTACACCAATTCGATTATTCTCATCATTCCCACCACCAGCATTCACACTTTCATGCGACATAATTTACAGTCTTCTCCCAAATCACAAAAGTACAAGCACAATAGAAACCCTAATTTCTCAATCTCAGTAGAATTTAATACTAATACCTTCAACAATTGACAATCTACGAGATAACTCAAAAATAGTATTAAAGATCAAAACTTTGGCACTTACTAATTGTCTTGTCGATGTAATCGGAGCTCTGCTACAAAAAAATTATGAGCCTAGAAGGTCTAATACAAAAATATGATGTACCTAACTCACTTTGATTCATTAGATGCCTTGATTCGCGAATTGGAACAATTTGTAATTTGGTTTTTGATTTATGTTAAAAAGAAAATGATATGGACGGTGTTGACAATGGATATTACGCACCAAATCAACTTGAACTACACTCTCTCTTGTTTGATATTATGCACAAACAAGATAAAATGGTTTGTTCACCACAATCTAAATGATTGATAAGAGTAGAAACTCGCCACAATTAATACAATTGATTGATAAGAGTAGAGTTGAGAGAAAATCTTAAATTAAGGTTTTCAAAAAATTGTCCCAAACTAATTACAAAGGCCTATATATAATAAAACCGTAAATAAGCAAATAAAAAGAACAAAATACGATTTCTAAAAAAAAAAAAGGTGTTTTTAAAGGAAGGCCAGCATTTATGCTACCAGCCTTGAGTTCTTCAACATCACAACTGAGCTACCAAGTTGTTGCTCATGGTCGTAGATAGCTAGTATGCTGCCAACTTTGATTTAAACGACATTAGCCATGAATTGAATGCCATCGGCTTTGAAGAAGCACTGCTAGCTTTGAAACGAATTTCACGAAGATCCAAGGCTTCCACTTTTTCAATCTTGCCCATTATTTTGTTGTTTTCCTGGCTACACCACCATCTTGGAAAGAAGGTCGCCAGCTTTCCTGGCTATCAAGCCAATTTACATTGCTTGATTCATTCGTCTACAATCCATTAGTTCTAGTCCTAGTAATTGGTCTAGTAACCTTACTGACCTGATTCCTATCACATGAATCACCACTTTGATGTGTTAGATTGGTGGAAATCAAGTTAGTCGAAATATAATGTTTTGTCAAAAATGGCTCAAGATATTCATGTCGTTCCCGTTTCAACAGTTACATCAGAGGCTACTTTTAGTGACGGAGGTCATATCATTGATCCATATTGAGCTTCACTATCTCCAAATACTGTTTAGCTTTTGGTTTATGGAGGAGATTGGCTACGTAAGCTTCATAACATCAAGAAAAAGCCTAGAAAAGTAAGTGTTTAACATATGTATTATTATTTCTTCCATGGTCCATTGATGTTATATGCACATCTTTTTTTTTCATGTATTTTAATTAAAATATGAACTTTCGTATGTATGAGGATGAGGATACAATGATGGAATTAATTTAAAGGAGTATCTAAAAAAAGGCATATGTTTTCGATTATTAACAAATAGCACATGCTTTTTAATAGTGCTATAGGTCATACATTTTTTTTTTTCATTTTTTGGATTTGGAAAAACTATATATGGTTGTACTGCATTGTAGCAATGGAATTTCACATCTTGGTGTGGTCTTCGATGGGGTTTATAGATATGTTAGTACTCTTTAGTAGTACTAGTTTATATGTTAATACTCTTTGGTACAACGAGAGAACCAAGAAGGTCCAAGAGAAATCGGTGGCCATGACAATTTGTTTTGATGTCCTTTAATAGGTCTTTAAAAACTAGCCCATCTAATTTAAGTTTGGTTGTTTATGTTTGAATTGAATAGAATTACTTCATTTAGTTTTACTATGTCTAATTTGTCTTGAATTATTATTTCAAGTAATTGATGATGACATAGAGTCTTAGTCATGCTTGAGTATAGTTCTTTTTGTTTGAATCAAATATGATTGCTTCATTTTGTATTGATATGTTTAAGTCATTTTGACTTATGCTTTCATGTAATTAATGATTATAAGGAGTTGCAATCTTTGCTAGAGTACAGTTCTCTGCGAATATAGTCTGTTTCTAATGTTAACATTTCAATTTTAAATGTTTGATATAGTGATTGTTTATTTGTTCTCAATTTTGAATGATTAACGCATTTCACATTGGATTCATATGCATTGCTTTGGACAAAAAAGATTCTCTAGGGTTGATGTCATTTAGATAAGAGTTTTTAAGCAGAAGTTTGTACCAAAAGGTGCTCAAATGGAGGCATTGATCTGTAGAATTGACTAATAAATTATTTGAAGTGTGCTCAGATCTCATTTTATTCTATTGATGTGAGATTTCTAGATTATTGTCACATAAGGTATTTGAAGTGAATTGTCTCTTCTTTTGATGCTTGAGTGTTTTTGAAATTTAAAAACATTTGAAGCATATAGGATTCAAGTCTTTCATCATGTCTACATAATTTTTGCTCGTAGGTTTTTGTTTAAATGAGCCATTATATATATATGAAGATGACAATGTATGCTTCACCATGTGAATCTCATTGCTTGTTAGCTATTGGTTTCTATAGTATCTCTCTCTTGTTTGGGTTTGTTGCCTTCAGCCTTGTAGTTAGATATTACTTACTAATTTAGTTATGCTTCTAGGGAAATATGGAATGTTGTTTTTATAATATTCAAATAGCTTGAGTTAATGTTGTTTTTATAATGAATATTTTAAGGTCCAAGAAGTATATATAGTTTAATATCAAGGATGACTAAGTTATGTGCTATAAAATCGATGACATTGTTGTATGGAAGACAATTTTATTTCATTTCCTTCTCTTCTACATTTTGGTCATAACCGACTATTCAAGCAATTTTCATGCTAGTAGACGAATTATGTTATAGTGCCCTAAGTATAAATTGCATGGGTTTTTTTTTTTTTTACTTCTCTTCACACTTCCTCAAAATGTTTTACAGGCTATTGAGCTTTTTTGGGTAGTCGTAGGGGTGGGCTTGTGGTCGAAAAGCATAGTGAAAAGCACAATTTTTTGTTGCTTTATTATTTAAGAGTTTAAATGGACTAACAATAAAGGGAAGGCAAATTGACTGGCTCATGAACTAGAAAAAGCTTGGGTTCAACATGGTGTAGATGAACTTTTATGTTGAAGCATAATTTAAGAACTTTAAACATTATGTTAAAAGAAGTTTCCATGTTCTTCAATAACCATTATACTTGGTGTGGAGTAATAACTCCACTACCTTGATTATTTACCTCAATACTAGCATGCTATTAATTTTGTGGAGCATGAAAAAGCCATGCTATTAATTTTGTCAAGTAGGAAAAAGATTTGGAATATGACTTTTTTTATGGACTTTGTTACCCGCTACTATAGGAATTAGGCAACATGCCTACTTCTTCTTCTTCTTCCTCCTCCTCCTCCTCCTCTTTTATCTTTGTTTCTTTATCAAAAAATATGTATTGTACTTTAAAATTATTGATTTTATAATCTTTTTATCATTATCTCATTAATTATTAATACTTGAATTCTTAATTTTTTAAAATTAAATTCGGTGAAAATGGAACACTTTAATTTGTCACAATAGACAAGCTTTAAACGAGCCTGAGCTCAAGCTTCTTAACAAGCTCGAGCTCAAGCTCAAGCTCATTTAAGCCTCATTATTCAACTAAATGAGTCGAGCTTGGGCTTGTTTAGCAAAATGAGCTTGAGCTCAGTTCGAGCCCATTTAGGCTCGTTTACCTTATGGAGCCAAACGAGCTAAGCTTGGGCTTGGGCTTGGGCTTGGGCTTGGGCCTACCCTTTTGAAGCTTGGTAAAAGCTAGGCTCGACTAGAGCTCATCAATTTTTTAAATGAGCCGAGCTCAAGCCTTCGAAAGCTTAGCTCGGCCTGGCTCAGCTCATTTGTAGCCCTAGGTGGCGATGATGGAAAGTTATACATTGGACTCCAAGAACCATCGCCAACATATTTGTATCGTGACTTTGACCATCCACACCAGCTAACATAAATGTAAGGATCTGTTTGGATGGTCTATTTTTTATCTGTATCTATATCAAAACGATATGTGTAAATAAATATAATTTGTATTTATATTTTTTTCTATATTTGATCTATTTTATTTTTTTATGAGAACTGCCAACTTTTTTATTTATATGTATTTTACTAAACAATTTGTTAGAAAAGAAGTTTGAAAAAAAAAATGTCTGTATTTGCCCAAAAAAGCTAAATAAATAGACCTTAAATCTATAATTGAAATCACAAATGGCCAACACGTTTTGCGTTATTTCACCCTTTATATTCATATATATGATTCTTTCATCTTCCAAAACATGTGCACTAACATGTGTACCATCCATTACTCCAACGCAAACCTATAATCACAAATGGAAGAAAGAATGTCAAGTCAGTTTTGAGATCTCAGTAGGTGCATGTCATATGTACATATTCAAAATAACCTGGAAAAATTGGTAATATCCTGTGTTTGCTCTTATTATTACTGGACTTTCACAAAATGTAAGGTCAAATGGCTTATTGGACTATTTGAAAATGATAGAACTGCATCCAAGGCTTGATTAAACTGACGAAATACAGTCTTCGACGAATGTTGGAATATCTCTTACACAACTTTTATAGACATACCATAAGTGACTGTAACTAATAAAATGCCAACTTTTTTTCAATGGACACACCTCTACTATGTCGAAGTCTATGTTATACAAAATCTCACACAAATGACGACACAAATTTAGACTCATTTGAAACATTTAATGGCATCTTGTTAGGTTCGGGTGGTTTAAAACCTCAGTAATAAATTGTGCTTCAGTTTGTTCAGAATTGTAGCATGAATTTTTACCAAACAAGTATCTATCTATTATAAGATAAAACATGCACATTGTGAATATGTCGTCGTAGTGATCACCTGCCATGCTTCTGCTAGTTCAAAACAAGTTCATAGCACAATATTTTAGAATCATCCATGCATTAAGAAATTTGCTAAAAATATTGAAGACCATATTCAACCACATTAGCAAACACCAAATAAAAAAAATAAAAATAAATGTCAGATTAAAAAAATACATAGAATGAAAGGTAAGCAATGAATGATAGTTCCAGTTTTTCTTTGCTAGCTCGCGTAAAATAAATTCAATCTTCATCTTGTTATCTAGACATGTGAAGTAAAATTCATGCATGCTTTCTTCTTTGAAAATGTCTGTTGCTTTTAATCCTAATAATCTATCTTCTACAATAACAGGTAAAGCCCAAATGTCCTTCATAACTGTCGCAACAGTCGGAGGTCTGGATTCATTGCCAACTAACATGCTAATGTTGGAACTTCAAGAATGCAGAGTGTCAATCAAATTACCTAAATCATTTGTGAGATATTCCCTCGAATACCGTTATTTCTTAAACCGTTTTTTTACAGTAGTAGCCGGTTGTTTTTGTTTGCCTGAAGCTTCACCCTCTTGGAAGAATGTTGGACTGTGTCCTCAGGCAGTAGTGAATTATCATTTGGATCAACAAGCATGGATCCCCTTTTGAATCTATCATTTTTATTCATCCTTTTATATTCCTACATCAATTGGGGGGAGGGAAAAGGTATTTCTCGGATGATACCACTTAAAATCAAATTATGAAAAGTTGGTTATCTCATCTCACCTCTTCTACCGCCTACTATTCATTAGGCACATCAAAAGTTTACCTCCTATTATTTAAACTAACACTTGATGTAGCATATCTTTTAAGCTAGTTTCATTTTACCCATAACTTTCACAATGCGTCCCATTTAATGTGAAGTTCTTTTGGGGTAAATAATCTCCCTATAACTTGTTCTAATTTGCTACCAATTTCTGAAAATGTACTAGGTTTAAGGCATCCACTTGTACGCATGCCCAAGCGTACTTGTTCGACAAAAAATTCAATAAAAATAACTATGTCACTTTCACTCCATAAAGTCCTATCATCCATCTTTACAAAGACTGTAAATTATAAAATCAATAATAAATTCACACACACACACCAGCCTAACAACACATACTATAGACAAAGGGACACACATAAGGCAACCCCAAAATAGCTTGTACGCATACCCCCATAGCTACCCACGTAGGGTCCCATAGCAGCCTTAACCCACTCCACCACAAGCCCCTACAGCTACCCCACACAAGCACCCATAGCCAGCATACACAAGTACCTCTAAAATTCCCTCCTCTTCCTCTCCTCCCTCCAACCCAACCCAACCCAACACACACATGCCCCCAAGTTACCCTATCAATGCGCCTTCCCCCTGCCCCCCATGGAAACCCCAAGGTAGTCTAACACATGCCTATAATAGCCCCATAGCCACCCATACACGATCCCACAACAACCACAGATAATGCCCTGCACCCACCTACCGCAGGCAACCATAGATACCCCGAAGCTGCCCCATGCATACCCGTATAGCCACCCCAAACAAACCCTTCGGCAGCCTGTACAAGCACCCTACATGCACATTGGCAACATATAGATGCCCCATTTTCACACACAAATCAGATACCTACAACACTCATGCCCCATATGCACGCAATTACAGCACACATATACCACATACCAATAACATGCCTACACACATACACACATAGAGCACACCCACACGTACCACGCATGCAGAGCACACACACACATGTTCCGCATGCACACAACCTACACTAATTGGAGAACTAGATAGAATAGAGTGAAGGAAAAAAGAGAAAAACAAGATCTTTCAACATTACCTTCACCAATGGAGTAGGTTATCGCTAATCTACTGTTATGGATGGCGGCCAGTTGAGTGACGATGTTGGATGGCATGGACTAATTGATTTACAATGTAAGATGGCAAGGATAGGATGATCGATACCTGCGGACGAGATGAGCGATGACAACCTCATATTCACATTTGAAGATGACTTGGGTTCTCTTGTGCTAGCAATGACGGATGTTCATGTAGATGTGCCTTTACGATAATGGAGATCTATTATTGAACCCGTGTTCAGAGGACGACCACTTGAATGACGATGTGAAATTTCACTGGTGAAAGTTGGAAAGAATATTTGCATAAGATTGATGGATCGCAACGTTGAACATAGGGGTAGAGGAGAAGATGGTTTTGATAGAAAGGGGTATCTTGGGAATGGTATTGTGTAAGTGAGGAAAGAAATGTAAGTTTATTTGGTCAGTTTAGCTTTAGTTTGAACCTAAACACATAGTTACATGCTGATCCCTTCCTGATGCCATGCCATTAGGAAACTGACCTTCCAAACAGCCCCTTAATACTTAATCAAATTTTTTTGTGACTATTTTTACTATATCTTTAATATCTTTTGCCTTATTTGAAGACATAGAATATGCAACATATAATTGAATTTCTACTAACACATTTAATATCGATAGTTGTGTTTTCTATGATAAGAAACAGACCAAATGTTGTTAGTGAGACAGTAAAAAAAAGTCATGAAATCTTTTGATTGGGTATTAAAATGATCACTTCAAAATTCATGTGCCCAATTAAACTTTGGTGCAAAGTCAATATGCTAAATTTGATATTTTCTATATTTAGAAATAAGATCTTACTATGTATTTCAAAATAATGTAAACTTAGTAAAATTCGAAAGTAGTTTCCATTTGTAACTCACGTGTCATTTTTCTTGTTTTTTGATACACCAAAATAAGATATATAATATATTTTCCTTAAGTTACATGATAATTTGGCCTAATGTTGAAACTAAAAATCCTAAATTGGTGGAACTTTATGAAAAAAGAGAAGTACCCATAAATACAAAAGAGATAAGGACAGTTTAACAACTGACTAAGACAAACCTCATCCATAGTCTTGTGGTTGTTCTATTACATGTGCTAGTTCATAGGCAATCCATTTTTCCACATGGATATCTATTAAAATATTGCTATCCTGTTTATCTGTTTAGGAAATGTTGGACTGTATTCAAGTTCCATGATAACTTTATGTATAATAGGCCTTATATTGAACCATTCTGGAGGATAGATTATATGACCATGGTTATTTTTAGATTGAATCCTCTGTGAGAAGTATCATTCATAAAGACAAGATTATTTACAACTTCTTTAATTATAGTTTTGAATTCTATTTTTCTGTATTGTTTAGGGATTCCAATAACATTCTTTTAAGCCTATAGTCCAATAATGTTTGTTCAATGAATCTTTATCCTTCAATCATGAAAGATTCAATAGGTTCAAGATTAATATTAAACTTATATAGACAAAAGTTCATTTCACCTACTTTATTTATGTGAAAATCTATAGTAATAATGTAATTACTATTTGTGTTATTTTTTTTGGATATTCTTGTATCATAATAAATGGTCTCCAAAAGTTTTTTACTACAAAGAAATTTATTTTCTATCTAGCTTTGAAAGGCATTTTTTCAATATATTTGTTTCTATTGACGAATATATGTGACCGTGCTCTTTCATAAGCTTCTTGGTTATCTTTATCATGTTTTATGTAGTATGTGGGGTTCATTTGTCTGTAAGTCTTCCATTCTATAATTTTGTTTTTTTTTTTCAATGATTCTTTTTTTGTTGTATTTTTTAATCCTGATTTAGGTATGAGCATGGTTCTATCTTAAAATCACTATGTTGAAGAATACTCTCAAGGAGTTCTTTAGCTTCATCTACAGAATAATACCATTTCTATTAAGGACTGATAAAGTTCTCAACTTGAGATTTAGCATAAGCCCATGTTTTATAGATTTCAAGATTAAAGCGATTTATTACAACATAGTAGTGGAATATGGTGTTTGTCTGTTTAGATAAAGAATTGCATCCATGTTTTGAGAATACAGTTGGTAATTAAAACCTTAGTTGAAAAATGTACAAATATACATATAGCCAAACAATAAAAAGGAGAATATAGTTATTATCAAAATGTATACACACCTCAAGTACACAGACAAAGAAGATAAAGACCAAAAGAATAAATTACAGAAGAAATTTAGAAAGAATATGATCTTACAGACCTGGAACTTAAAATAAAAAACCAAAGACAAATTATTATGTAAAAAGAAGTAATGTCAAGATGCCTTATTTAAATAAAGAAAGACATTTGAGAAAATATAAGAAAAATAGAAATTATAAAAATAAACTAAGTTGTTTTGCATATGGAGAAGAAGGACCTTTAACAAGAGATTGTAATAAAAGACATAATATACATAACAAAAGAGTAATACTAATAAATTATATAAAAGAAGGTATTTTACCAGTAGATAAAGAGATGAGTGAACCATAAACAATATATAGTATTGTGAGTATAGAGGATAATAGGATGTAAGATTTTGATAGTGAAGAAGCACCAAGCTTTTTTGAAAGATTTTTTTCATAATAATTATCAACAGATTTTAGAAGGATCAAAAGAACTGGAAAAAAGAATAGTAAGACTTGAACAGAACATTGACTACCACAAAGGATTAATAATTAATCTGACTAAATAAGTGATATTAGAAATTTTGAGTAGTTAATTTAGAGATATATAGTCCAAATAGAAAAATAGAAAGAAATAGATAGTTTAGACATATTTGTTATTTTCAAAAATTTGAGAATTTATTACATGAAGAAGATAGGAAGTTAAATAATATAACATACTTAATAATTAGTTTAGGAAAATCATTAGAAGATGGACATATAAGTATTCATTGGCAAAAACAATTAAGAAAAAATAAAACAAAGTTTAAAGAAATAATAAATAATATTAAATATATTATAGATTCGTTAAGGGCTAATGTCACGATCACTACCTAAATTTTACCTAAATATTTAATTAACTACCTAAACTTTAATTTAGTCAATTTACTACCTAGATTTAGTTTTCGTGTCCAAAAAGCTACTTCAGCTAACTCTGTCAAACTCTGTTATCTTAGTTGGTATTAATGACCTATACCTACTTGACACTGTGTCTTTCTCCTCCTTCTTCATCTTCTCTTTCTCTTTGAACCCCCCATTTCTCTCTCCTTTTACTTCTCTCTCTAAAACCAACAACAAGCACCATTCTCTCTCTATACATTGGTCCCAAATACGTAAACCACGATAATTAAAACTAACAGTACCCATGATCACACCATGAACATATAAAGCTATCCACTCCACTCCCTGTCTTACAGGATGTTTAAGATGATTGTGGACTTTCCATGTTCTGCATTGTTAAATAAAAAATTTATGTTCATATTATTATGTTTAGGATGCCAATTGGGAAATTGAACTTTTCAATGATTTTTTGTATTGTGTCATAGTATGTAATATCTGCTTATTGAATGTATAGTGCAAATTGGGTTATTTGAAGGTTTGAGGAATAGTGCAATAAAGTGAAGATCTTGGGAGTTGGTTTAGCTGAAAAGGGAAAAAAACTATCCTCAACTTCATTTTTCGATTTCCCCATTAATGGGTATTTTGGCAAAACGCTGCACGATAGTCCTCGTTTACTAATAATTCCACATATGGACAATAAGATATTTGATTTCTAAAGTGAGAGTATGTTCGGAGAAGAAGGAAGAAGAGGAAGAGAGATATTGAGGTGTCTGATTTGGGAGGAGAGAGAGAGAGAGAGAGAGAGAGAGAGAGAGAGAATGTATTTATGGTGGTTAGTGTCGGTTTTAGAGAAAGAAGCAAAAAGGAGAGAGAAAGAGGGGTTCACAAGAGAAAGAGAAGATTAAGAAGGAAGAGAAAGACACGTGTTAAGTAGGTATAGGTCATTAATACCAACTAAGATAACAGAGTTGGACAAAGTTAGCTGAGGTAGCTTTTTGGACACGAAAACTAAATCTAGATGGTAAATTGACTAATGGAAGTTCAGGTAGTTAATTGAATATTTAGGTAAAGTTTAGGTAGTGTTTGTGACATTAGCTTGATTCTTTAACGACATATACAAACAAAAAACCAAAAGAAGAACAAAAGAGGATTACACAAAAAAAAATAATAAAAATTACAAGAGATAAAATCGGGAAATATATAAATATTGCAAATATTAAAAAGACTAAGATACTTACTAGAAGGAAAATAAGCTGAGACCTATCCTAGATATCTTGAAGCACTTAAAGTTGGTGGAGTATATCAAGGATAGATAGTTAGACAAAATAATATAATAATAGCTTTATTAGTCACTTCACATAATAAGATAGAAGACTTAGAAAAATGGCAACATTAATAGAGAGAGAGGTAATAAATATAAAGGAAACAGAAAGGACAAGCAAGAAGATAAATTTAAAACCATAAAACAATTTGACAAAATTTTAAAAGATATATAGGGAATAAAAATAACAGAAAAAAAAGAAGAAATAATGAAATGTGGAGAATATAAAGAAAAAGATATTTGGAAAGATGTCAAGAATTGAAAAAAAGCAGGTCACAGAGAAGATGGATTAAGTTTATAGATACACTTTTGAACAATGGTTGTAATTTTGAATTGAGCATATTAAAGGAAAAGAAAATGATCTTGTAGATACATTGAACAGTTATATAAATGGCACAAAGATTTGAAAGACAAACTTTAGATAGAAAAAATAGACTAAACAGACCGTATAAATGAATTATACCGATCATATTAGTAAAAAAAAGCATACTGATTATACAAACCAAAGGAAATATCCTGGTGTACCAAATACTATTTCTTGTTCACATATAAATACTTTTCATTTTCCAAGAGCGCCAATATTTCAAAAGAAATACAAATCAACCTACAGTACTTATCTAGTTCAAAACTGGACACCAACATTGGGTAACATGACATTTAGAGATATTGAACTCTATGTACTAGCCCCTAGATCAGGTAATGAATAGGCATAATAAATTACCAACCATGATAATCATATAAGGAAAAAAATTCAATTGATAGATATGTTAGATCTCATAATTTAGTTTTGATGATAACAAAACATTTTAAGTGTGAACTAATATGTTTTTTTAAGTGCATAGGTTATTTAGAGATTGATATAAAGAATTTATGAAGAAATACAAGAACATTGTTTATGATAAAGATAATATATAATAAATTTATTTATTTAGAGGGCACATATGATATGTAAGGATTTGGTATAAATATATTTATTTAGTGGATTAAGTTGGGCAAACGATTATATGAAGACCCGTCTCCACATGTCAAATATCTTTGGGTAATATATTCGATGCATTTCACTAGAGTTGGTTTATATCTAATCGGGATTATTTTATAATGAAGTGGAATAAATATTTGGTAAAGAAAATAGTTATTTAAATACTCTTCAATTTATATAGTTGGATTGAATTCTCTTGAGCAAAAGCTTTCGAGCATTTCAAGTTCAAGAAGCTTTTATATGAAATTATTTCACATTTTATGATCTATCCGTACAATACTGTTAGAAGCTATTATAAAAAATAAATTCATCGTCTCATGGTCATATGCAGGTATCAACCTATGGAATATAAATAGCAACATCATTTTTGTTTGATTATTCAAGTGCGACTCTACTCTTCTTTCATGGACCACTTTTTGAGTTTGATATGATAGCAAACAAAATCAAAGTTCTTGGGTAACAAAAAGGATAATTAATTTTGAAGATGGATAATAAGTTTAAAAGCTATGAGATATGTTCAAGGTATTTTTATGTATTTTGAATTTTATTTTTGGATAAGATCATTCACATGTGTTGGAGATATTCAAGAGATTTCATATTCAAATCCCATGGGACTCATAGATATATATGCTGGGATAAAAATTATGAAGATATGATAGAGATATATGTGAAAATATCTAGAGAAAAACCTGCATTTTGAATTTGGACGAATTGCATATATTTATTAAGTTATAAGATAGATATCTACTCTAGATTTTGTGGAAATATCAAGGTTGTTGAATTTGAAGATTCAAATTACAACTTTTGAAGTATATATCAGCAAGGAAAGTTCAAAATATAGCAGAGCAATATCAGCAAAATATTTAAAAAAAATTATTGGAGCATATCTCTCAAGTTCATCCATCTCTAACAGTAAAAAAATTAAAACTTTAAATTATTTTGAAGGTTTTGAATGTTGAAAATGCTTCATATAAAAGGATTATCACATGCCCATATTAGATATATCTAGAAAAAGGGAGAAAAGTCAAAATATTTCTACTATTAAAAAAACTCGTTCATAGTTTATTTCATTCCAGATTTCAAGCATTATTCAAAGGGTAACTCAGATAATAATTCAGAGTGTTTAATTAGAACTTGCAAAATTCCTATATAAACTTCCTTTGTTTCTTGAGCGAAATTACTTGAGAGAAATTTCTATATTATTGTATTCCTCAACTTTATTTGTACCTTGGTGAGATTGGTTGTATGAGGGAGTGATAAATAGCTTTGCAAATTAGTAATTAGTTTGGTGAACTAGATAGGATAAGCAAAAGAATTGAATCCATTGCATTTGACAACTATTTGTACTCTCATTATTTTATTGAATACAATGGAACAAGCCGGCGTGGAATACAGGGTCTCTAGTATAGAGTTAGAAAAGAGAACCGATGCACGAGACAGAACCTCTATAAATACTTACGTAATTCTTTTCTCCTTTATTTTTCGTGCATTTATTAATTATTTTTTAAGTTTAAATTTTGATTATAAAGTGAATTTAAAATGCTAAATGATTATTAAATAAATATTTAAAGCTATAAATAATTAAAAAAAAGATTTACTCACTCGCCTCTTGATTTCACTTTCAGGACCAATAACATAATTAATGAAAATTTATCACAAGAGCAACCATTTCATGAAAGGACAAAAGCTTTAGGAGCGCCGCCGGAACTTTAGCACACCTTTTACTTATATATTATTATTTCAGCGGCTCCTTCTTTCTATTCCACGGTTTCCCATTTTCCACGCAAACTAAACTAACCACAGTTTCTACTCTCTCTCTCTCTCTCACGCACTCTGATCCTTTGGGTCATCAGTATCCTCATCCTTCCTGCCTGCTCCATTATGGACTCCCGCTTTGTATATATACCCCATTTTCCTATCTTCTTCTTTTATACTTTATTACTATAATCGCGTTACCTTCACTTAAAATTATTATTCATCATGGAAATTCAATTTCATCTTTTTAAAAGTAGAAATTTGGTTCTATTCTATCTCTCTCTCTCTCTCTCTATATATATATATATATATGTTTTTTTAATATATTTTTTATCTTGTACATATTTATCATCTCTATTTAATATAAATGATATTTTTGATAAATTTTATTAAATAATCATCCTATTCCATTTTATAGATATATCCAAAATATGAATAAATTTATCATTATCTTGTTTAAATATGAGGCTTAAAGAAAGTGAAAAAGCAATTAGTTTAAAAAAGTGAAGCTTAAAGAAATTTATAAAGGTTTGATGATAACAATTAGTTTAAAGAAAGTGAAAAAGCCCATTTCGCAGCTATACCTATACATATGAGTTTAATTACGCAACAAATAAGCTACAAGTCTAGAAAATTAGCCTTGATTACAAGTTGGCCTGAGCTTTTGAGCTATTATACTCCAGTTATGTCCATGCATGTTGGCTTAGAAACAACAACTACATTGTCCCGCCAAGATCATATGGTCATGGATATTGTGTCCGGAAATGTCTACGAAGAAGAAGAAGAAGAGGAAACAAGATGAACATTAATTTACCGTTTTAAACTTTTTTTATTTTTTTTTTTCGGTTTTCTCAAATGATTTCTCTCTTAATGCAACAATTGAAGAGACTTTTAAAGCATGAAAGGAGCACATTTCTCCACAGCATAGGTCACTATGGTTGTAATATAATTAGCTTCTTCCCTTCATTCTAGAACCACTTGAAAAAACACTAACAAGCTCTTGACTAATTCATGGTGCAACACAAAAAATTTAACTATAATGGACCGTTCCTTAGAGCAGTGTCTAGGCCAAAAGTCAAATCATTCACATATTCAATTCCCGCACATTTGCAAGCAAGATCATCCGTAAGGCCTTGAGCCTCAAGAGGTATGGCTGCATGAGACATGTAACAGGGCATGCGTAGGATGGTCAGTAGACCAATATAATGGGTTTTCTTCACATGAGGATGTGAAGACAAAAATTCAGCGATTTTTTGTGCATTTTCCTGTTGCTTCCTCGCAGACAAAGCTAGCAGTCAATTGGAGCTAAGCCAGAGCCTTTGGCATTCTATAAGAAGTATAGCTGCTTTGCCAAGCTCTCCTCTTTTATTGCAGGCACACCATCCATTAAATTACTATGACCAGATACAAATTTTATTGGAGCTAAGCCAGAGCCTTTGGCATTCTATAAGAAGTATAGCTGCTTTGCCAAGCTCTCCTCTTTTATTGCAGGCACACCATCCGTTAAATTACTATGACCAGATACAAATTTTATTGGCTGAATGCATGACAATATCCTCTCCATCCTCCAATGGTTCTGTCAATATAGGTGGCATCATTCCATTATCTACCAAAACAAGAGCACCATGGGCATGAGCTATCTCAATTATTTTGTAGATGTCAAAAATCTACAATCTAGGATTGGTAGGACTTTCCAACCACACAAGCTGTTAGGACACAAGTGTGAGTTGGAAAAATCGTATATGGGAAATACAAAACTCATGTAAAAGGTTTATAAGAATGAAGACTTATTAACCTAATACTTTAAAGTTTTCGGTTATATACACTATCAAACTTATTGACATCTTTTTTCACAAGATTTATTAGTTGAATTTCTCCCCATTAAACACTTCTCCTCTCCTTATAAGTGATATCTAAGCCAATGGTTCATTTGGAAAACTCCCTTGTTTAGCCCTTTATATAGAAAGAAGAGCTTTATGGTGGTGACTCGTTTGTAAAACTCATGATGTAGGTGAGATGAGTTTGGTGGAATAAAGTTGATAAGTCTTGATAAAACCGTAAGGTTCATAATCAAGAGGAGTAAAAATATAAGCCCATTGTAGAGACTCACACTTGAGGAGAGATTTATTAGGATACAAGTGTGAGTTAAAAAAATCCCACATGAAAAATATGAACTTATATAAAGTCTTTATGAGAAGAAAGACTCATTAAATAATACTTTAGTAATTTTCTTTCACAAGATCCATTAGTTGAATTTCTCCCCATTAAACACTCCTTCTCTTCTTACACAAGCTTTGTTGAGGACCAACAGCAAATCACATCTCATTGAGGTTAGTTTTATTTACCTATTTTACTTTAATCCCAGCTTTAGGAGTAACTTGCGACAACAATCGGTCAGAACCACCATAAATATCATCTCCAACGATAATTTCCTCACCAGCTCTAGCTATATAAGTAATTGCTGCTAAAGCAGTCATTCCACTAATGAAGCATAATGCATGGTTTGCTTTGTCAAGCTTTGTGAGAACCCTTTCTAGAGCTGTAAACCCTTTAATTTTTGCATAATCTAATTTTGATAATTGGTAATAATAAGATATAAAATCTTGAAAAAGCTTTGAGAAAAGTTGCAAAAATCACTCTCAATTTTTCGCGATTTAAGAATATTAAAAATAAAAACAATTTAATCCTAGTTTGAAAAATCATAATCATTATCAACAAAATTTCCCCCAACCCTTTTGTGATGAATAAGCAATGAGAAATCAAAGAATTAATGAAGTAATTATTAAGGCTCTATCAAACTTAAAAGAGTTATTAGTCAATTTCAAAAAATAATTAGACAAAAAATAAATATGCCCCTAAAATTTTCAAATAAGAATAGCGTAATAAATCACTAAGCGAAATCTTAACTTCAACAAATAAAAATAAATATATCTCTAAATTCATCAAACACGTAGAATTACATAATGTCTGGATAAGTAAATTTCCAAAATAATCATAGATAATTATTTTATAGATTTATAATTAAAACGATTGTAACCCCTTAAAGAAACTAATAACACCACCTCCTTTAGTAATTAAAAATTCTTAGAAGTCACTCAAATCATGTAAATAATTTATTAAATATGGAAATATTCAAAATATAAAACAAGTAATTATAAATAGAAAAGCTCCAAAATTAATACCCATAAAATATTCTACATTACTAAATTAATCATGTGGTTATCTTGGACGCATAATACATAACAAGTATATGACAGACTATCACTACAATTTATAATAGTAGTGTTAATAATATCAAAAATATATTGTAACTAACAATGTTTGTATTGTAGTAAAAATAAACAAAATTATTTTGTTACATGATAAATAATAAAACCATATTTGATCTACTTATTAAGACCATTCTAAAAAGTTAACGATATTAAGATCCTTATTATTATATTACTAATATTACGTTAATCATAATAACTTACCTACTCATAACGAAGATAGATAATTTATAAGTAAACTATATCATAAGTGAAATATTGCAATAAATACTAATGTGATATGACAATTATGGTAACAATACATATGTAATCATCATATCAATATATCCTATGACACAACAATACCCTAGGTTAATTACTTAGGAAAGCTTACAATTATTGGCTTGTAACAAGGAAAAACATTAAGTAGAAGTTGGAGGATGCATAAGAGATGCAGTTGGTTTATCTATTTGCAGTTTAGAAAGATGATATAGGCAAGCTCCCCTTTAGAAGTGAAAATATAGAGCATTTAGTAGAGTTTACAATTCATCCAAATGTTCAAGGATAAAAATTTCTCACTGAAACAAATTATATAGATGATATTCGGTGGTTAACTACCATTGATCTTGTTGCTTGCTCAAATCTTACAAAAAAGAAGATAAATGTTAGGCTTAGACTAATGCATTAGGGCATGCAAAATAGAACATGGTTAATAGTGTGCTAGGGAGTTGTGTGCTACCACTTGGATGCTTAAGGTAGTTTGCATCTTGAAGTGTTTAAGTCTAAATAAATATGTAGGAGTCAAAGTGATTTAACCCGGTCAACGATGCATAGCAGAGATATATATGGTAGGTGGTTGGCGACAGTTATTAGGGACATGAGGTGGACGAAGCTACTAATCCACATTCAATCATGCCTTCAAGTGAGATAGATGATGGTTGGAAGGAATTTGCTGAGTGCCTTTAGCTCATGGTTGGCCTAGTCATCGAGCTCGATCGGTTGGTTTCTCGAGTCAGGAATTGAGATTCCTATGAGGCTCAAAAGTGAGTTGAAGTAGGTGAAGCGTTGGCCAAACGGGATGGTTGGGATGGTTAATAAGTCGAATTAGATTTTGGAGGTCGGTGATCATTATTTAATTATCAACAAATCTAAATATTGATTACTTGCCAACCTTCTCTCAATTCTAGGCAATCGATATAGATGATCCCTTTGGTCTAGTTCTCTTGGATACTTAGAGAGAACAACATAATCTCACATGACCTAGAGCAAGAATAAGCTAGACCATGGTTTTTGCTTGACAAATGAAATCTTGTTAAATATTTTTAAACTATTCACTCCTACCATACAAGAGCTAATTTTATAAGTAGGCATTATGTATCTAGGATAGATAATAATTGTTTTGTCTTTATTGATGAACTTGGTTAATCCTGTTGGATACGACCTTGTAAAACGTTTCATTTTAGTCTTTGATAAAATGTAATGCATGTAAAGTCTTTGATAAAATATGCATGTAGACCCCCAAATTTTGCATAACCGGAATATAATAATTATCAAGAATATAACATAGAATTTTGAAAAACTTTATCAAAAGTCATAAAATCAATCCCAATTTTTTTTGCAAATATCAAAGTACAAATAATTTAATTGTTGGTGGAAAATTGCACATGTTGTTAATAGAATTTCAAAATACTAAAACTTTTCATAATATCAAGTAGGAATACTAATTGTGTAATTGGTATACAAACTTCTAAAGACAAAATGGTGCAATTGATTTATGAGAACAAGAAAAATAAATAAATAATATCAAACAATTTAAGAAGTAACGTCATTGAATATATATATATATATATATATATATAAACCAACTAAAGTAACTCAAATATAACAAAATGTAATTAAACCACTACTAATTAAATGCATAAATAAAAGCAAAGAGAGTGCTCCTTACCTTTCCATGCCAGTATTAATAAACTATATTTAGTAAACAGCTTGAAAGAAGTATTAATAAAAAATATCACCACCACTTGTCCTTTAAGTTTCTTCATAGGAAAGGAAAGAAATTAAGAAGAGTCAATCATGGACCCCATCAATGCTTATCTGCTTATCTATTGAGTGAACTGTCTAACCTACGGAACCTTTGGTATCCATCCCATTCACAGCAGAAACCATCTCTCAATTCTCTATTTTATTTTATTTTATTATTTCTATACTTGATAACTCACACAATGATTTATTCACCCACATCGAAAAGACAAGGAGTGCATCTTTCCGGTGACAAAAAAATATAAATATATATATATATATAAAATATAAAAGGACACAGAGAATTTCAATTTATTCACATAAAAAGTATAATAAAGAAGAACTAAAACAATAGTATATGGCATTTAGGAATTTCCAAAATATTATGGCAACCTATTAGATTTCAATTGCAACATAACATAGGATACGAGCATGTGTATATATATAATTGTAACATTACTTTACGCAACAATAATAAGTGATAGTATAAACTAGGAAATCATCAGCACTAGTGATATTTAAATCAGGAATAATCTCATATTCAAATCATGAATAATATCAATTTGTACGAAAAGATTATAAATGAATATTTAAAATATGTGTTAGTAATATGTAACAAGCATGCGGGTACAAAAGGTATATAGCTAATATTATTGAAATTATAATGTGATAAATTAATTTTCATTCACAGCAGCATATGAAGATTGAAAATATTAATTGCAAGGGTTGATACATCATTAGTAACAATTTTATTAATTCAAGAGGTTAGTACATATATGCAACAATACTAATAGAATTAATGTATTGTATGGCATAATTAGGGATGCAACCGGGCGGGTCATTATAGGGTACCCGCCTTGCCCGAACCGTTAAAAACCCTATAGGGTCTGACCCTATAGGGTCACGGGACGGGTTGGAAAATTACTTGCTGACCCTATAGGTTTCGGGGCGGGTTAGGGTCACAAAAAAAACCCGATGGGTAACCCGAACCCGTCATAATATAAATAATTTAAAAAATTAAATTTGAAATTTAAAATTCACAATTATGTAATATTTTTCTTCATGGACTTCTGTTCAGATAGATTTTTGAAAACGATGCATCCACTATGATTCCTTGTGTTTGTTTTCCGTAGCACACGGAATACGAAAAGATGCAAAATCAACTTTCCCTGATAAGTTTGTACCTATGGACGTGCAGTTTCCCTATTTTCTCTCATGGATTCATCGCATTTTCTCGTAGGTTCCACATTTTAATATCTTTTTTCCACACTATATTCCCAATAACCGATTCCTCCAATTTCCTGAAATGTATAATTAGATGGGTTGTTCAATTCAAAATTATTTGTATTTCGATCTATTTGTGTGCTAGCTTTTTTTTTCTCGTAATTTTCACCTGGTTACTGAACCAGAGTTTAAAGTAATTTATAAAATTTATTTTATTTGATTTCGTAACAAGTTTATCAGTTAAACATCTTTCTTTGGGTCCAATAAACTAAGTAATTGATTAATAGTGCTTAGTGATGATCGTATTTGCTTTAACCACACCGAAGAGTAACGAGAGAGATATTCGGCATCGATCATTGGGTTAGAGGAAGCGTCGTTTTACTGGAAGTGTTTCGGTGGTGCGTGATGACTCTATTCTCTGTTTGGAGATTAGACGAGCATGCTGTCAAGCACTGAAAGTGGGGATTTTTAAGTTAAATTTTGATAGAATGCTATAAGCATTATTCAAACTATTAGGTCTTCTTTTTTTTTTTTTTCCTGGTTTTATATTTACAGTTGTTGATAAATGTATCCCAATTTTCATCTATAATTTGAAATTTATAATCTTATACCAAATATGATTTTGATTCACCAAAAATTATTAATCATTAGAAAGATATTGTGACAAATATTTATCTGCAACTTGTTGAAATGTGAGGTAGATAATAAATCTAAATAATTGAGTATAGAAAATTAAGCGGGTCGCGGGGTGGGGCGGGTCAGGGTCAAAACCCTATAGGGGCGGGTTTGGGAATTGAATAGAAAACCCTGTAGGGTCGCGGGACGGGTTTGGGAAAGCCTATTGGGAAGCGGGGCGGTTCGGGTTTTATATGACCCGTCCCAAACCCGCCCCGGTTGCATCCCTAGGCATAATTGATCATGCTAATAGGAATACGTGACCCCAACCTTTTAGACGAAGTTATCCAAAATTTTAATTCGAAAAATAATAATTATTAAATACCCTAAACGTATATCAATAAATATACATGCTTATGTCAATAGGACACTAGATCAACACCAAGTAAATAGCTTCATAATGAGGCTTATGACTGTCCAGGAAGCGGGAATCAATTTTTAATCTACACCACGTTTGCGTTAATGATAAGTGCAAAAAAAAAAAAAAAGGGTTATTTTTACAAGTCAAAAGCATATCCTTGAGATAAGAATCAAATCCGATTACTCACCTAGACATTTAATGAATTGATTATGTAATTGCCCTATAATTCTATTCAATTGATTCCTTCCCCAGCAAGTGACTTGTGAGGTATATTTCTTTTCACATGTGCACATGAATGTCCTCTATATAATTAATTACTCTTAACTTGACCAAGGCTAGAAAAATACTAAAAGGAATTCTACTTTGCCTTTTTCCTTCCGAGAATTCCTCGAGCTAAAACCATAAACCCTTTTTGTGACCACAAACTACAACAACAACAACAACCAATATTCCTTAAACATTTTAAGCAAATAGATTCCATAATCAAGGTTCGGTATTCTTAGGAAAGTGGAAATTCAACAGCTCTTCAACTAAAGCAAGGTAAGTTAATTCAAAAATTATGTACATATACACATACATGTAGGATCAGTTTTGTAGAGTAAATACATATGGAGTTTATTATAAATTTCCATAATATATATAGCAATATCTAAGTTAAGAACTTAATTGATGAAAATAAAATCAATAAGGAAAGGTTTAATTATCATATCATATTCAGTCTTATAGAAATTAGGAAAGTTTTATGTTAGATTAATTTTAGATTATATGTTAGTAAACCTAACCAAATAAACAATTAGAATTATATAGTTAAAATAACAAAGAAGAAACTTGAGTAGATCCATGTACCATATGAATGTTCGGACGTATAAGGTTTAAAGGAAGCTAGGTTGATTTAATGACAACTTCTAAATTGGTTGTTAAAATTAGATCATTATATGAATAAATTAAGAGAATTATCGATTAAATTTTGAAACAAATATACATAGGAATTCAGCCCTATTGATATTAGAGTGATTTCCAAGTTAAATTGCATGATTTATAAGGAGAAATTAATAAGAGAAACAATTTAGATGTAAATATGTGTATATATATTGTGCTAAGCATATGTAAGTGTGTATGAAAATCGTATTTAATTTTGATTAAAAAAATAAAAATAAATGAAAAACGATTTAAGACTATAGATTAAAAAGAGATAACCATGTGATTAAATTAACCAATTAAAGTTGAAATATAATAATATACATATAGGTATATCCCTCGGCCTATAAAGCATTAGATGGAAAAAAAAAAAATTATGTTAGTTAAAGTCAGCTTGTATATTAATAGATGTAACTTGAGTAATTAACAAGGATTATGTGGCTATGCATTCGGTTAATTTATATAGATAATAATGGTAGTTTAGGTTAAATAATATATATATATAATATAATAATATAAAAATCTATGTATATTGGCTTTATTGAAATATTAAGAGAAACTATTTGTTTTGCATAAGTAGAATTTATTAAATTATTAAAAAGAGAGATTAAAGTAGATAAATGTATGTGTGTCTATATATATATATATATATACATATTTGGTCAAATAAAGGATCATATGAGAAAATCATGTTTAAATTCTAAACAACTTAAATTTGATGTTAATTAAGCCTAAGGCAATGGATCATTAAGTTAAATTTAAGAAATAACACAAATTAATATATATATATATATATATATACACATGTATCTCTCAATCGTAGTACATTTAGAGAAGAACTTAAGGAAATTCTTACTTGAATTGCATAAATGATACATATATAATCTAATAAGGATTTAAGAAAATTAATTACATGATTAAACCTAGGAATATGATCACATATGAGTCTGTGTGCTTTGGTTCATAAATAGAATTAGGATTTTAGAATACGACTTGATATAATTCAAGTGATAAATGATTAAACAATGATTTAGCTTTGAATCTAGTAGATAAACTCAATAATAAGCCTATATGGACATGTGAAGATTTCGACATATATAAAAGAATAAGGTTCGTAAAACAAAGCTTAAAGTAATTCATTAGAAAATCAAAATAATATAGATTGCGATTGAGAAAATTAAACCTAAGAAATAATCTTCAAACCTAAGTAGGAAATTTGATACTTATAGGACTAAAAGGATATAAAGTGTAGATTGTTGTAAATCATAGAAATATCAGTTAGTATAATCAAATTAACTAAAATTACATACTTAAAACAAGGTCAAGACAAAAAAAAAAAATAAAATATATAATTATGTATGCTTTGATTAAAAAGTAGAATAATGGACTTAAATTAAGTTTAATTACTAGCACTTGATGAAATAAACAAATAACAAGGAATTGAACTTGAAATAAAAATTAAGAATACATGATAAGAAAGATAGAAATCATTGTGATACCTTTCAAAACCTTAAAGTAACATAGAAAAAAATATACAAAATAATTAGTTTAAATCCATAATTAAAAACTACGTTCGATAAGCTTTCTGTAAGTCCCTAGATTTTTCGATAATATAAGCAAACCCTAAGAACCGGAAGTTAAAACGAAACCCTAAAGTTAACCTAGTTATATGATTAGTCTAGTGAATCTAGATCCGGCAATCCCGTGTTCTTAAACCCTAGAAAACGAAATTGAGATAATTGTGGGTTACGGTTCGTAATAATATTGGAAAGCTTAATAATATCATATTTGAATTTTTCTAGTGTCCTTCGGATCTAATCGGGATCAGTTTTCGAAAACCGTGCCTTAGAGCACCGGATAGCAAAAATATTCCGACAACACCAATAGATTCGTAAAAATATAAGGCTTTCAAAAATATCAGTTTTAGAATTTTTCGATAACTAGAAATAACAGATATAGGCCTTTTATGCGTATTTTCTTTACTATCGGTATTTTAATTGTCTAGTCTACTATTCATAGTACTTTTCTACTATTCATTACTATTCACCTATCTTTACTTTTTCTTACACTCTACCATACTTATACTTTACAATTTACCTTCCTCATACAACTTTAATCACATCATACCTTACACATTACTTCTTTTAATACAAAACAAATCAATTCTTTCCCCTATTCTATGCAAAACCGGTGCCCCATCTCTCCTCTTTCATCCAATTTTATTTTCTTTTCCATTTTATTTAATTACATCTAATTTCCACTCCAAAAATCTATAAATACCTCATTCCTCTTTCATTCTTTCACACAACAAAAATTCATACTAAAATTCTCTAAAAATCCACTACAACAAAATGAGCCTTTGGCTATGTCTAATAAACGTGGCTAAACATTAATTAAACGTGACCAAATATTTTTTGTCACGTTTTATTACACGTGGCCTATAGACGTCGCAAAAGGTCCGTCGTAGATTTGATAAGTAACGTTAAAAATTGAAACGTCGCTAATTTTAGTTTGATAGCTAAATACACTTTGTTGGGCCACGTTTAAACATGGCCTATTATCATGTTTTGGTCACATTTATATGTGGCTAAATATGACTAATCTCCATCCCGCTAAATATAAAAGGAGGGAAACTTGTGATCAGTGACGTTTAAATATGGGTAAATATTTTTTATTAGTAACGTATAAACGTAAGTAAATTATGTAATTGACGATGTTTAACCGTAGCCATGCACAGGTTGAATAAGCTTTATATATGTTTGTTGGACAATAATAGCGATTTATAAAAGTGACAAATCTCATATTTACCACAATTTAAACGTGGCTATTCTAATACATTGGCGACGTCTACATATAGGTATTCTAAACGTGGCTATTCCAAACAATATTTAGGCGCCAAATAAACTTTATTAGGCCACACTTATGCGTTGTTAAATGCACTTAATCCTTATCCTGTTAAATTTAAACGTGGCTAAAACTTTTCCATAACAAGGTTTAAACGTGACTAAATCATTTTACTAGCTATCGAATTAGCAATGTTTAGCTGTGGCCATTATAAGTGTTAAAGGTGAAAATATAGTAGAATTAGCGATGTTAAACATGATTAAATTATTTTATTGCAAAATTGATAACCATTATTAATAAATGTGGCAGTTCTACTATAATCCTACCTTTAAAACCTAACTATTCAAAAACATTGGATGTGTAACATAGGTGTTATTTTAACTCAGTTTAGTCAATATGTACTTGTTTATTGTATATTATATGCATAATTAATAATATAAACCTGTTTCATCACAATACAATTCATAACTACTATTGCTTCTACACATTGAATTTTGGAGCATACAACACACTTTATATAAAATAAAATCTAGTAACACAAACGATATTTAAAATTCACTACATCCTTACAGTAGAGGAAAAACATAAAACAATATTGTTTTCGTATACTTAAAAGAAACACAAACATAACTTCTAAATTATTTCAAAATGAGCATGTCTAAAATTCACCACATTCGATCTTAGTCATGTCAATTGGATCAACAACAAAAAAAAGGGTAAAAATTGAGGCTTTAATTTTCTTCCTCCCTATCGTCACTATCATCACCGTGCAATAGATTTGGCGAAGGATCTACTTCATTTAGATTTGCTGTCAAACATTATATTAGATACAATTATTACAATATTAAAAACCATTAATGAGATTATGAGAAAGACTCATGTAACTAACCCGAACTACTGGGAAAAGTTGAGACAAGTTGTTATTGATCCTACATATATCTCACACTTCTAGGTTTAAAGGATCAAAACCAACAAAAAGACCCAAAAAATGTGAAAAAATAAAAACAAAGCATTCATAAAATGAATTAAAGCATGCAGGATTTAGATGGACTATGGCTTTTTTCAATTAATGGAAACTACAAACACAACACATGGCATAGCAAGAAGAGCACCCCTGTCAACATTAAAATTTCTATAGAGCGACAACCACAACAATCCTAATGTCCCAAAGAAATAATATTGATTCCAAGTACAAATTCTTCAAATTACATTGCTAATTGGACAATTCACATGTCTAATGCTAAGTCTGGTATCCAACCTATGAGTTTCATGGTAAATTATTGAAACCATGACATCACATAAAGGCACTTTTCTAGGATCCACACTAACTATCATATGTATCATGAATTGTGATTTTACTCAAATTAAAGAGGAGAAAAATGGATAGGAAAATTTTATGAATTGATGTGGAGTAAAATATGTTCACATCCACATGTAAACAAGCTTTTCATAACATCAATATATAGAAACAAGATGGCTAAAAAGTTCCATGAATTGAAAACATGAAAATTAGAAGGTGTTCTCAATATACCTGAAAGGGTGTGGCTACATTTCTACCCATCAATACTGTTAAGCCAACTATGGCATTCACCTATTTCATTTTCAAACAATAACATCAGGTACTTCACTAAATTTGTATGTAGACCTTAACACCTAGAAAAAAATGACAATAAGAAAAAGAATTAGGTGATATAAAAGAAACAAAAATAATCAAACACCATAGATGTGAACTATATTATGGCATAATCTTAATGGGAGTGGCAAAAATAGGATCATTTCACAGAAGGTCTGCAACTAGCAATTTGCCAAAGTGGAGCATTCTAGCCCATACCTACTTTAGCAGCATTTGCATTTACAAGACTAGAAACTTGTAAGCCAACACCTCACATCTCCTTAACATCTAAATATATTAAAGTTAAGAAAAAAAAAACTATAAATTTCAAAATAATCCAAAAACTCTCGAAAAGATATGCCATAACCAACTAACTTTACCAAGATGAAAAAAATCTAAAAGCTTGCATTGCTATTCCTTAAAGCACATTCACATCATTTGTGGCAATAAGGATCTATGCACAATAAATTAAACTCTTGTAAGTTATTAAATTACAAGAATGAAATAAATAGTTGCAAAATACTTGTGAGCTAGAACCTTATAAGAAGACAAACATAAATCTAGATTCTCTTACTTAAGCAGTGTATCCATAAGAGAGACCATTTGACCTACCTAAAGATACAAACCATTACCATATGTTAATCATAACTTCTCCCTCAATGCAACAAGTAATAGTTTTATGGCAGTTTCCAAGTAAATATATCGTAGATATTGACTGGACATTTTGTATCAACTAAGCAAAGGCACTTGAAAGCTCATGAAAGTGCACCACCAGGAAACCAATAATCTGAAATTTAACATTTGGAATTTGAAAAATATACATTTATAAAATTATATTCAATTATCATATCAACTTTTTTTTGTTTAAATGTATCAAATATATCCATTTTTCTTTCTTTCTTTATTTTTTTGGTTGTAAGATTAAAAAATATTTACAAACCAAACATATTAGTAAGTCCAATCGAAAAAAGAGATAATAATAATAATAATAAGAATAATCAACGAGAAGGCCGAACTATCGTAGCTACACTTCCTTTAAACTTCATAGGTAATTCCTTTCCGACTTCACATATATGAACTTTTGCATAGCTTGTTATTTGGGTGTTTTACCACTAGAATATCTCGGAAATCTGAGCGCTTATTAAAGATTAAATGGTGAATGTTATATTTGATATAAAAACTTCATATATTTTTATAATTGATTACTTTTACAAACTTTTTGAAGGTATCTACAATATTTGGGTGAAATAGTAAATCGTAAAAATAAACAAGTACAAGTTATTAAACAAAAAATAAGTTCAAATAAAATTAATAATTTTTTCTTTTTTCTATTAGCAGATGCATATCTTGTACCTATTCTTTATTTTATTTTATATGAAGCCTAACAAATTGACTACCAATTGATATAGATCAACTTTATATTGATCTTCAATGGAAACAAAGAAAATGGACTATTGAAAGTAAAATAGATAAGAGGTAAGAATTAAAATAACGAGCAAAAACTAAGGAAGATACATTAAAAAATCATTATTAATTGAGTACTTATGGAACCATATTTAACAGTGTCATCATTTTCTAGAACTATGTTACTTACGAAAAGTTAAGTATTTAAAAGAGCAAAATCTGTATGACAATGCTTGAAAATTCATTAATCCCATCTACCCATCCAAAAACCCAAAAATAAAATATAAAAAATAGAAAAAAAATAAAGAAAAAATAAGAGCTAAAAAACTCACTGTAAAAAAGAATAATTCCAGTTTTATAAAATTTAATAACCTGTTGTGGAACATATATGACAAAAGGTAATGTAATATTGTGTGAAAATATAACAAAATATGTCAATTATAAGTTATATCAAAATGGGACATACCTATCTAGAATGTACACCCTGGTGGTGTATTGCCGAGTAGACCCTGAAAGCAAAACAAAAAACATTCCAATAGTCTTTTAGTAGCAGGAACTTTGCTAGTGATGGCTATTAATTTCATACCCTTGATATATATGTGTGTATGTGGAAAAAGAAAAATACACAAAGATGTTAAACAAGTATAAACCATAACGGCTCAAATGGAAGATGACATACTTAATAGCCATGGCATGCATAATAACCTACGATTAGAAGAAAATTGAGAAAGTATATTAGCATTTTAATGAGACAAAATAGGGGTAAATTCCTAATTTGTGGCATTATCACCTTCCCTTCAGTCATATTACCTTGTCATGGATCTTGCACGTATAACCAGTGATATAACCACATTCACAGACTTCACACTTTAACAACCTACTCAGATTTTCTTCACTTTTGTCTTGACCAACTACATTTTTATATGCCACAACATCTTTCACCTAGAATTTTGCAAGGACTACGGAAGTCATTAATCATACAAAAGCATTTAAGCAAGCAAAGAGTTTACAGTGACAGATAGAGTCAACGAATCACCAAATAGAGTAAGGTTTACCTCATGCTGCAAGAGCACCATACCATAAGAAACCCTTTGATGATGATACCATCAAGTAGTGCATAATAGAAAAAAAGATATGATCAAATGTTGTAGAGCATAATGTGGCAAAGCCATGATCATTGTCTTCTTTTGTTGTTCTGCTCAAGAAACCTATAATAAAAGAAGAAAACCAAATTAATAGTGTAATCACAATGCTAGTTCACTCCCATATTCACAACATATAGAAATTATAATAAACTGAAAAATCACGAACCTTTGGTAACACAGAGCAGGCTAGTTCATCCAGTGAATTGGAAATAGATGTACTATTTTCAAGGTATGTGTACAAAATCTTATTTTTTCATCATAGAAATACCAAGTTTTATGAGTCCAAGTATGTAGTGACTGTATGAACACAAAAGACGTGGAGTATAGCAAATTATCTCACTTTTCTCTTCTCACAACTTTTAGCTTTTTCAAAATCTCATTTCTGCTTCAAAAGCTTCCCAGCACAAAATCCAACTCTTCTACAAAAATTTAGAGCACTTCATTGCTAAATCCCAACTGAAGCTTTTTCCCTTTAGTCCCACATTTTGAAGAGTTTTACATGCCAAATTTATAAGTGATTATATAGTTAGAAGGCACACATAGGCCATCATAAAAGAGAAAGAACACATTGTGTGAAGCAAAAAAAAAAAAAAAAATCAATAAACTGAAATTCATTCAAGATACAGCTTAAAGGGAAAAAAAAAAAAAAAAATTGGCATACCCATCTCCAAAGCATTCTCCAAGAATGTAATAGATATTTTATGGTTCTAGGCAATGGTTGTGGTTGCAAACTCATGATAATACTATTTGATGTTGCCATTAGGTGGAAGGCACTTAAAAGTTCTGAAAAGACTAACATGTCCCTTGGAATGTATGAAAGACAGCATAGCTGTAATTTCCAAGATCCACCGTTAGTTGTCTTATATAATAATTTTGGATTTTGAAAGAAGTAAAAGAATGGAAAACAAAAGGACATAGAAACTCACATTTCTAAAACAATTAAGTAATTCCACTATGACAAAAGTTGAAGATGATATTTTGGAAAGCACATATTTCGGAAAATCTAGATTTCCATTTTGTTCGGCAGGTATTAGACACTATTCCTTAGTTGCTATTCATAAATGCCTATAATGACTTATGTCTAGTAACTTTATATGCTATGAATCCATACTTAGTATAAAAAAAAAAAAAAAAAGGCATTCTTCTTTTGCAACATCTGTGAATAGATTAGGAAGACAAACTCCTTTTTTCTACCACAGATCCCTTTCACATGCTTCTCACACTATCTCTTCTTAACATACTTCAATATTTTCAGTAAGTAAAAACCTTTCTGCCCCTAAGTTACAGTACCAACTATTTCCCATCAATCTCCTATCAAATATGAATGTCCTGATGCTAGAAAGCAAATTAGTAAACTTGGGCTTTCTCTTTGCTCTTTTCTTAATAACCTCACAACCATCGTCTCAGGATAGTGGAACATATAGTTAGTAATACTTACAGCGATATCATTATCTATGGTCTTGGGGATCCAGCAACTGCCGCTTCCAAGCCACGCTTCTTAGCTTCCTTCACAATAGATATATTTAGAAAATTACAAGTTAAGACAATTGTGTGAGGAATTAAAGCAAAGTACACAAGTCATGTGCCATTAAAACCAAAGCTAGAAGGTATTCCCAAAGTAATAGATACAAAGAGCATTAGATCATATGCTTCAATACTTTCAACAATGATTTAGCAAGTATAATCTCATATAAGCAACTGTAGCACAACATTATTTCATCCTTCATTGAGAAAGAAATCTAACAGAAATTTAACTTAAAAACAGGATCACAAGTTTAGATTTCCAAGACCAAGAGCACTTATAATGACTTGTTGTAAATTCTTTCATTTTCTATAGAAAAGTCTGCAGTAAAATTTTATGCTGATTGCTGATCAGCAAGAATGAATTGCAATGTTTGGGTGCATAATCAAACTCAGTTAATTTTCCATACAATTATTCATGCTTTCCTTAGATGAAAAGCTTATATCAGCAAGTCCATGTTATAAATATTCATACTTACTTGGTTAAGTACTCTTTGCTTGTAAAGAGGTGAAATTCATTACAGTGAAAATTAATTATCATAAAAAAAGGGGCGCAAGAGATAGAAAAGTGCCCAGAGATGAGCCCATACTTTTCCCCAATGACTCATAATTAAGCATTGACATGCTATCCTCTTGATTCTTACTTGGAACCATGTTTTGAGTATAGGGTCACCAACTCACGAGATGCAGGGTGACTGCACATCTGTAATATACATCATATGTGCGGAAATATATTAGTGTCATTTTCCTAAGCTATATAATATGCAAAAGAGAGAATCATCACTTTAGCATGGATTCTCAAAAATTTAAATTGGCAGTCAAAACATGGGTGGAGAAGGAATGGAAATTTGTATTTCCATGAGCTATTTAAACTTCACCATAGAATTAACATAGAGAGAAGCAGACCTGCTTATAGATTGCATGAATCCTTTCAATTAAGGATGAAGATAAGCCTACTACATCACTAGCTGCTAACTTCCCCATCATATGCACAATAAATAAACTAGCAGCAACCTGAAGAGTTAAAAGCAACTATTTATTCAAAAATCCTAGCATATAAGGTTTTCTGTACAAACTGGGCTTAAACCTACGCAACTTAATCCTCATGGTTAAAGATTTTGCTATTTCCTCATACTCTCAAACAAACAACCACTAGCAATGGGGAGGGCAAGCACAAAAAGCTTTAATTGAAAGGAGATCATAGCAGAACAGAGTAGACCAAGATCAAGCAAGGAGTAAAATATTTTCCCAAAAATATATAAATAACTAAAGTAGCTTGGATAAGCTATTAAAAAAAAATAAATCTACAAAACTCTAAATAAAGGAGAAACATATAGAGCACTTGTAAACTGAAAGACATGTAGATGTGAACAAGAATCCCATGCCAAAGTTTTGATGAAAATGGAAAACCCCAATCGATGTGAAAACATTTCATCAATAATGATGAAAAATGCACTTTCTCTCATAACAATTCCATAGAAATATTTATTTCCCCATGATGCTTATAATTATGTCCACACCTTTATGCATCCATTTATAAGAGATTGTACTGCATATCAAATTGTAATGTCATAAAAGGAACTTGAATTCTTTAAACTAACCTCATTATGCCTTTGAGGAAAATAGACTACCTGGCTCCCAATGGGGGGTAGTGATACAAGTAGACCTGCACAAGCATGCCATAATTCTGAATTCAAGCATTTCTTCTCCCACGCAACAATTGTGCATATGAATATGTAGCCTCAATATCACAATAGCATTGACATATTCTGATCACATCGTAGGAGAAAGCAACAAGTTCACATGAACAGGAGTACAAACATTTACAAGGATTTCTAGATTCAAAGCTCCATCCATCCAGACTAAACAATACTTATAGAAAATACAAATACTTTTCCCTTTTTTAAAATACAGCAAGTTCAAAGTTAGAAGCACTTAAGTGAATTTACATAGACCATAAAATGGCATGAAACTGAGTAGCTTTACATATAGTTTAAATTCTTTAGAATCACACAGAGTAGTTGCATTGATGTTTGATTTATCTATTGACGTAAAATAAGGTAGACTTCAAAATATATTATAAAATATATACCAATCACATATACGATGACCCAGTCCACAATCAGAATATGAACCATCTGATTCCTTTTCAGCAAAAAAAAACAAAGTAGATGGAGAAGTTACATGATTTATAATATATAATCGAGGATATAATTGTGGAAACAGTGCTTGAAAATAATATAAATAAATAAGATAAAAATGCTGCACGAGCATACAAGGACACCGAAATCAGACACAATGTTTTTGAAAAAAAAAAAAAAGGGAAGGAAAAACGACATCCTGTGAACATAACAAGAAATATATACATTTTCATATTTCAAATATCTGAAGTGAAATTTGACTAACATTATTCAACAAATGCAAATAAAGGGTTTTTGGTATACGAAAATGACGGACACATTTTTCAAACTCTTTCTAAAAAATTATTTATCAAAAAAGACATATAGATGAAAAACATATGATAGTTCTCATGAAAACATCAAATAAATAACATATGGATAAAATATAGCTATAAATCAAACATCTTGACATGGAGCTACATTGATCTAGACGTTAGCACTCATGCCTGTGAACCTCATTGAGCCATTTAAAACAAACATATAGCATTTGGATTAATATTTTAGAGATTCTCATATGAAACTAACTTCCAATCAAATAACTTCATGGTTGAACGGGAAATGTGGTAAAATCTTTTGCAACTCAGCCTTCCAGACTATTATAAACAACCTAAAATGTTAATTATTATCATGATTCATTGGATGTACTTACACAACCCAGGTGGAAGACCTACTACTAAAAGAATTTGTACAAGGAGTACATACTCAAATGATAAGCACTAACTTATCCAATTGACAATAATCTCTTTTTTTAGGTTTAAACCCACAAGTATAAAATGCACATTAGTGAAACGCCTCAAGAAAAGCAGTTTATTTTTTTTATACAGATATATAAGTCAGAGCAAATGCTTAAATTGTCAACAAGTGAAGGAGAGATACTACAATCAACCATCTTATGCAACAAATGCATATATATATTTTTAATGGATGAATGATCCACCTTCACCAACAAAGATCAGAAAAGGGAAACAAAGATTGTCAAGAGAAGGATTCTCGAAATTGGACCCAACTTAAAGGACAGAAATGGTGAGAACAAAAATCCCAATGCCCCTATGAGCCGGGATGTCAAGAATCATCTCACTGCAAAGTTGTGTTCCAAGTATCACTCCTGCTAACCCAATAGCATACACCACAAACTGAGTAACTATATGAACATAGTATCACATAATACTACTTGTCACCAACTATATAGTAACTTAGTTGCCATCAATCCCAAATCATTAACCATATACGATACAACTAAGATCAAACCAAAATGCATTCTAATGTGCGTAAGGCATTGATATTTCCCAAGCTTGTTTGGTATCTATTATTTTTTTAAAAAAAATATTTGTTAAAGAACTATTTTAAGGTAAAAGTTAGAAAAAAAATTGTAGCTGTGTCAATTTTTCTAAAGAATCAATTGGAAATATGTAAACATTGCAGCTGTAACTTCTATTTAATTGAACTAATGTTACAATTATATCATAAATAGTAAGATATAATAATCGGACCAAATTAACTTAAAAGAACAAACCTATGATGACTACAAACACAACAAACTTTTTTTATGCAGTTTTTCTTTTTGTTGTAGAAGACCACCAAAGATCAACATGTGAATTCATATGGAGTACCATCTTCCACTTCATTTGTTGACTCACCATGACTACTTTCAGCATTGCCATGCACTAACACAAAACAACAGTCATCACTAAAGCATCCATTTGCAAAATAGCAAGTTATATAGAATTGGTGTTTTGAGCAGTATCTTCTCATTCTTTGAAAGATAATCATGGATTTGAAATTTGGAATCCAGCTCAAGGCAACAACGGAATAAAACATATCCTTAATTACTACGTAGCATAATGATAGATAAATTAACATCATCCTTGTATTGTGACAGTGAGTAGACCTGACATATGAGATTATGTTTGCACTTTCAGTTATTCCACGTAATAGGATTCCATAAAATCCCATTTATTTCATTCTTAGTGATACAACAGTGAAGCGCATTCCTTGGAATTTGATTTTTCTCTCCCACCAATCTATAGGATTAATGGAACTACATGTATTTTATTATCCTTGACCCTATAGTCTCAATAAGCTCGCAGAAATGCAATAAATGAAAATAAACCAATCACGCCTCAATGCATTCGCCTCTTTTATCCAAATTTAATCAAAAATTACCTCCCTTTTCATGAATTAGACATAACTCTTTGTAAATAATGTGAGAACCGTGCTTCCGAAATTGAATATGAGTATTTTTTTTTCCAATTCCACACTTAATTTCATACACAATAGAATCATTTACTCACCAAATTAACTAACTGCAGGTTTAAAAATTGCTAAATATCGTACTAAATTCAGATGTCAAATTCAAAGAAGATTAAAACAAACATACAAAGTTGGGATACCATCATCCATATTATAAGAGGATGTTAAAAGCAAAGTACCTTGTCAAGGTCTTTCTCGAGAGCAACAGGGAAGAAGAGGAAGTATTCGCAGCTGAGCTCCTCGTTTCATTAGGTAGAGAAGTTGTTACTTCTTCTTTGATATCTTGCTCTGCTAGGGCCTATTCTTGTGGTTTAGCTTCATTCGAAGAAGCTGCATGGATTTTGGCTGGAGGTTTTTTAGGATTGCACGACAATGATAACGACCCATTCCTAAGATGGACGCTAGCGTTATGGTATTGGAAGTGGGTTTTGCAGAGAGACAACCTTCTACCATTCATATAGAGAACTTACTATTTTGCAAATTATCAATCGTCGAGAGAGAGAATGTTACAGGTCACATTTTCCTTACCTTCTAAAACCCTGATTCTATAGAAGATAAGACATTTAAGGTTTCAATGTCTATGGTAATCCCAAATCCTCTCGATATATTTAGCCTTATGCCTTGTAAGGGAAAGATCCTTCTTGGTTTGATTCGTGGGATTTTAGGGTTTCCATTTTTAATGAACAAGTGAATGAGAGAAAGGGTGAGGAGTAGAGGTAGAGACAAAGAGATAACCAGCCAAAAAAGAGATATGTTTTGTATAATTTAACTTAAATGAAATTTTTCAAAAATGGTAAATAGCAATCTTGGAGAAAAGGCGGGCCTTCCTTTTCATTAGATTTAATTTTGAGGAATTTTTATTTTTATTTTTTAAAAGTTAGGATGTATTATTAAATAAAAATTAGTAACGTTTGATATAATAAAAGTGTTACCAATCAAATATATGTTTAATATAAGATAAAATTGCTTCATAAACGTTGCTGATAGTATATCTTATTTGATGTTTAACAAACTTAACAAAATTATAAAAGATTGGCAACGTTTGCAAAATTTACAAATGTAGCCTATTATCAAAATTCCTGTAGTGATCACTTCATAAAATCTCTCTCCCAACATCCCTCTCAAGTTCCCTCTTTTCCTTAGAAAACCCATTCCCACATAATACTACAACCTATTTCTTTTCTTCTTCAACCAAGACATAAACCTTAGGTAAAAGTTCTCTCATATACTCATCATGTTCATATAACTTAACATGAGTTAAGTGCATGTTTCTTAAACTTATTGAGTTAAAGAAGCAACAATTTATTCATGTTTTGTTTTTGTTCATGTCCTTATTTTCTTTATACTACTATTATGTTGATATTGTTATTATTGTTTCTAACCTAACTTATATAAGTATTATGTATATATATTTAGAGTATATAAGCTCATTTGTTATTTATTTATTTTCAAGTCTTGCAATTTATTTATATACTTGTTTTATGCAAATATTAAGACTAGTCTTTCTAGTCTTAGACTTGTCCATATCAAGTCAAAACAATTTTCTTTTTTTGCTTTGCTTTTCTTTTGAGGACTAGTTTATTCTTAATCCCGGGATACCTTGATGAAGCTAAGGTTCTTAATACTTGACTTTATTTTTATGCTCTTAATTTATTTATGTTGTTTTTATATTTCTCATAGTTATGTATTCTCATTCATGCATGGATATGTTGTTATTGTCTCAATCATAATAGAAATAAGTTTTCTTAAGTAATAAAAATAAGAATAAGAACTCTCTTTAAAAATAAAATTTGTCACATATAAGAATTTTTTTTTTTTAAAGACTTGAAATTTTTATCTTAAACAAATATTTTTCTAAAGTTAGATAAGTTAGCTCAAGTTTTAGTAATAATATGTGGTTTTACCAAGAAATACATAAAGTAAAGTTATCATAAATTCTCTTTTCAAATAAATAAGAAAGTTTCTTTAAACCTAAACAAAGGATTTCTTAAATTCAATTGTCGAAGTTTTCCACCAACACTAAAGTCTAGATAAGTTTTTCAAAATCAACTTATAAGATCATTTATTTTAAAAGTGGATCTAACTTTAGAACATGTAACCATAAAGTATTTAAAAAGACTGTTTTCCAAAACACTAGAAATAAAGTTATGGGAATCCTAGAAGATTAAGATTTCTTTTTGAAAATTTAACTAAAAAATGGAGTTAAAGAAGGAAATACTCACTTATGATAATTTAGGAAATATTCCAAAAACAAAATTTATTTCTTTACAAGTCTTAAGCTTATCTCACTTTTTAAGATACAATTGTTTTACAAGATCATTGTTGAGACAACACCACTAAATTCATGCATATGGTTGAGTATATATATGTATTCAAGGGATTTTTCAATCATACAATATATCTATATTTTTGTACAAAAGCCCTTGAGTGAAGAAAAGTTTGAAAACTCTAGTTTTGAAGTTTGGAAAATTCGTATCAAATCTGTACGTTACGGTTCCGAGGCTTAAATAACTTCTTTTGATAAAAATAACCTTAGAAATAGATAGATCTTTTCGAGTAGGTAGAAATCGGTATATAATATGCGAAATTCCGAGTTAAAATGAGCAAGTTATGGCTATTTTAAGTTGGAATTTCCATTCCATACGATTTTTACGAATTCTCTAAGATAGAAGTATAGAATTTGAATAGATCTTGGATGAAATACTCATGTTGGGTATTTCTTTTGTTTAGGTGTCGAGGATCACGATTTTGTCTTCCCTGAGGATTACTTCGACTCCTAGATTGCTATGGACGTGTGAGTTTCCTTTACGCTTATGTATTCGCGCATGTGCTTGTAGAATAGAGCACTAGATATTAAGAAAAGATAAAGTTGATATGCATGTGGGATATTATGGGAATTATGTATGTGATTCGTTGTGTGCGATCAATGAACGATAAGTATATCGGAACCCGATTTGTGATTGATATAAATGTTTTCATGTATGTATTGTTATGTGTGCACATATTGTTTGATCGCTCTAAATGATTTAATGTCATATTGAAATTCTCATATAATAAATTGCTCATGCATATCACTTAGAATATCATTTCGAAGTTTTGCTACTACTCCTCAGTGTGGGACCGGAAAGGCAAGCTGCCTAGCTACATCTTGAGGGTTAGGACGTTCGAGGAATACGGCCTCTAGGTGTAGCCGAGCTGGATCGATCGCTTTAGGTATGGAAAGCCCGGGGACTAGTAGTACGGTTCGTTGGAACCACAAGAGACGCGTAACTTTCAGGAGGTCATTCGGGACCCAGTTCAAAGCAATCTCTAACCAACGATGGAGGGGTAAATCCATCATACATACGAAATCGGATAGTCGTATGTAATGTTTGATCATATGGTTGCTGCATTTCATATGCTTGAATTAATAAACTTGGTTGATTGCTTGTTCTGAGTACTTTTGCGTAAGGAATATCTCACTAAGCTAGTCATGCTTATACTCCTATAGATTTTTTATATTGCAGGATTACCTTTTTCACCCGAGACTACCTTGATTTCCCGTAGAATCCTTATTTTGAAAAGCTTTTGGAGGAATTCTATTTTGAAGTTATAGAGTGGATTTCTTCTAAAATCTTCTAGTTTTAGTTATGTTATATTCAGTAGAACCATGTTGTTATATATTTACCAGGGGAATGCCCCTTAGAAGTTGTAAGACTTTATGTTTCTATGATATATATTAAGTGTTATTTTGTATGTTCCGCTGCCAATAACTTAAAATGCATTACTTCAACGGTCTCCCTTGGTTGTGAGTGTACACTTGTACCAATATGAAAGCTTTCGAGTGACTGAGGTAGTCATTCTTGAGCTTTAATATTGCTTACGGCGGGCTATCATGGTTAGGGTACCCGTTGGGGCGTAACACTTTCCAATGACTGTTTATATGCTAAAATCCAAGTTAAAATGGGTACAAGATGCCCAATTTAAAATTATGTGATTAAACTTGATATTTGAAAACATTTAAAATGCTTTTCTTAAGAACACTAGGTTTATACGAACTTTACAGTTTAACCTATGAAACATAACTTTTACAAGCTTCAAAATGACTAATTATATATTAAAGTTGGATTAAAAATACTAAAACTTGAGTTTGAAAAACAAAGACACAATAGGTTTCTTTGTATGAATTAAAGTATAGTAATAAGTATCTATTATCTCAATTCTCAGGGGATACAGATCCATCTTCATGTTTTGTTATAGAATTCTATTGCAAGTAAGCATGGATAAACAGGTGAGTATATTCCGATGACTTTCATATCTGCTTATGCTTGTAGGTTTAGAGTATGATATTTTGTTAATATAAATTAAATGATTCATGTATGGGGTTGGAAAGTTTATGCTTGTGGTCGGTCGTGTTTGTTATTTGTATTGAAAATACTATAATGATTCTGAATATGAAGTATTGAGTGATGTTTAATCATTGTGATCTTTGCGAGTGTCTGATAATTGTTTAACCGCCAAATAAATGGATTTAATAATTGTTAGCGTGATAATTACAAAATTGAACATGCATTGCACAATTACATTGTAGAAGACCATCACCACTACACTTTGACACGGATGGCTACACTGTCTCGTGAGGACGATAAACATGGAGGACCGAAGTATAAAAGCTTAGTGTGTACCATGGGCCTTGTTCTAGGGGAATGGAAACTAAGTTGTCCACGGGAGATGACCCATAGATCATGTTGAGTCATTGTTATGGATATTTTGCTTCAAAGATGTTGTTATATGTATATTATTTCTGAATATGAAAAGAAAAACTTGTTTAATAAATTTCATTCCCGAAGTAGTATCAGGTTCAGGTGTTGATGTGTGGATGTACCCCAACCCTTAATTCGGAGGGTGTAAATTTGAATATATGTATGGCTATCGGTTGGCCATATATATTTATTCATTTGCTTGCATGCATTGCATATGCTTATTTAATAACTTGTTTGTTTTTGCTTGAATGGTATGAGCAAGGGTATGCTTCACTCAACAAGTTGTAGTTGACTCCCCAATAGTTTATTTTTGTAGGTAAGTTGAACACATGGATGAGATAGGATTTGAGTGCAGAGCATGGCAAAGATTAAGTTATACAAGATTGACAGAAGATTGAGAATTTGATAGGTTAAACCTAGTTGAGAGAATAAACATAAAAATGTAGTCTTTTTCTTAACTTAAATGTAAGTGATATTTTATGTTAAATTTAAGTTTACCTTATGTTATCATTTAGTAAGATCTCCAATTCTCTATGGTCTTTTGATCTATGGAAGTTTTAATACAATGAGAGGATAATCTATTAAAGTATTGTAAACTTTGACTTACAAGGCGATCTTCATGTTGCTAGTGCATAGTGATATGATGATTTAGGGTAATCCTGCTAGTGATGTGCTCTAGGCTATATGGATACTATTTAATTATCTATTAATATTAATAAGATGAAGATTAATAAATAATTATTAATTACAATCGTTATTTATAAGTGTGTCATTTGGAATTCCTAATAACTTATGTGTGTCTTTTGGAATTCCTAATAATCTTTGAAATCCCTAATAAGATTAAGGCAGTTGACTATGACACAATTCTTATAAAAAGAACACAGTGATCTCCCCTAGAGTTTTAACAGACGCTAGCCATCATATTAGAGTCACAGAGAAACTCTGTAACTCAAAAAGGAGAGACCCTATTGAAAGATTCCAAAAAATTTGGAATTGTTCCAATGTGCTATCAACGCATAGAGATCTAATTGGAAATTTGTTCATGTGGATATAGCAGAGGGTGTTCGCGCTTGTAACATCTCAGATCCAAATTTTGGAATTCTAAAGCATCAAACAGGTAATCCCATCCACTTTAATTTAATTGAATCACATGAATCACCCGTGAATTTAAGTGTTTAAAATAAAAATAATTTGTGTTGCGTTGCCATATCCATTTTTTGATCCTTAAATTCCCAATAGTGGTATCAGAGACGCTTACGATTTCAATCAAATTGTTTTTCGAATGATATATATATGATGATATGTATTTTTTCGAAAAGGAATTTGATGTGAATGTATATGTTTAAGTTTTTTCTTATTATGAAATTCGATAAGCACCTTGCTTTGAGGGGATGTATAGATATGGTGTAATTTGATTACAACTGAATTTTACGGTTTATCAATCTGTGAAAGGATCAACCATTTATGAAGGGTTGAACAAATCTGTTATATTTTTTAATTATATCAAATTTGTATGCCCAGGTAATTAAATCCATGTTGATGGATTTGGGGATTGTTTTTGAAATCCGAGTGATCGTCTGTGACATGATCTGCTTTTATGAATCGCAGTAAAATCGGATATTTAAAATATTAAAAAACATTTCGAGCGGTTTTAAATTGTGGATCTGAAACACTTCGTTTGTAAATTTCTGAAACATTGAATTCAAATGCCTTGAATGTTTGATTCGTTTTTACATAGAGTCAATGTTGATCGCTATATTCTGCTATTTTGTTTTGTTTTATGCATGAATAAGACGTTTGTTACTAAATCTATTCTGCAAAAATCTGATTTTTTTTAAAATGTGATATGCAGTTTTTAAAAGGACGTGATCTGCAATTTCTTGAAAAATTTGTCAATTAAAATAATATAGCAGGAATGGTTCTGAAATAAATTTCTCCTTCTACTATGTTTGAATGTATTGTTAAATTTTTCTAAACAGTTTAGAACTTAAACTTTCAGATTCTAATTGATAGAACTTGTCATGAAATTTTGATTTTTCAAGTATTTTCTAAACCTAGATTGTCTAGGTGCCCCTAAAACCTCGCAGAGGATGCCTTTTAAATTGATAAGCACTAATTAGTAATTCTTAACATAAAACACACTTTTGAAGCGTTGTGAGTTATGTGTATGACTTCTATGTGTGCTTGTGTTTCATGTATGGTGCATAGTATGGCCCTAGGACTTATGTGATTGGCAGGTTTTTATTTCTTTCTTTTAAATGGGTTGTAATTTTATAAATACGGCCTGTCTGTCATTTTTGGTTTTGTTGTAATTTATTTTTTGCTAAATAGTAGTAGGAATCTCTTTGTATCTTTTCATTATTGTAATGAAGACATGAAGATGTCATGAAGACTTTTCTTATTCCATGGAGATGGAAGTGTGATGACCATGATGAAGATACAAGAAATTTTACAACCCAAATCCATGCTAATGGATCTTCACCTTAGGTTTGGATCATTGATCTTTATATTGGCTTATGAAGATCAATATAGATTAAGGGCCATGCTATGACACAATTTTATTTCTATGTAAGCATATTATATCATATATGATGATATATGTAAACCTATGTGATACCATGTTTATAATCTTACGTGCTTTATAATATGAAAGGAATATGAAATATCACCTTTTAAAATCCCTCACAAAATATTACGTCATAAAATGCCTTCCATGGTTCGACACTTGTCAAGGCTTAGATCATCCAATTGTAGGTTCTGCCAAAGTAGGGTGCAATAGACTATCCTAATCAGACAGGTGAATAATAGTGTTATCCATATGTCGTAATGGTTAGACTTAAATAGGCTATCAAAATGGTTTTGGGCCTATGGCATTGAATGAGATTAGTAGGCCGAGACATGTGACGTCAATCCATAATAAGAGTTACATATGATGTAATTGGAAAGAGTTTCCTACCTAAATAACTAAATTTTGAGTGTCATGCCACAATTGACTCAATAATTGGTGAAATATGGATCTTATTTTACTAAAAAACTTTATTATTAAAATGGTTTCCAAATTAAAGTTTTGAGGGTTATTAATTTAATAAAATAGTGGAACCATGTAAAATGGCTTATATAAGATAATTGACTTTGCATACCACTGTATGTAGATCATGGCAACAAATGGCACAACCTTATGATCTATTCTTGAAAAAGATAAACTGAATAGCATAACCTTCCTTGATTAGTACCGTAACTTAAGAATTGTTCTTAAGTATGAAATGAAGTTATACGTGATTGATGAACCAATCCTTAATGAACCTACTGTTGATGCTTCAAAATCTGATAGGAATGCCTATAGTAAGCACAAAGAAGACTCTTTGAATGTCACTTGCATCATGCTTGCCACCATGGATCCTGAGCTTTAGAAGCAAATGGAAGATATGGAGGCGTACCATATGATCGCATGCTTCAAGGAAATGTTCCAATAATAGGCAAGGCATGAGAGATTTGTAGTCACACGAGAATTGAATTCTTGTAAAATGGCTCCAGGTAGCTTTGTGAGTGCACATGTACTCAAGATGAAGAGCTATATTGATAGACTTGAGAAGCTGCTTCTCCAATTGCTAGGAGTTGGCAATGGATATGATCCTAGGCTCTTTACCTCCTAGCTATGACCAATTTTGATGAATTATAGCATGCATAAAATGGATAAGTCTATTACAGAATTGCATGGGATGCTTAAGGAAGTAGAATTGAACGTTAAAACAAATAATAAAGTTCTATTGGTTCAAAAGGGATAGGGTAAGAAGAGAAAAGCCAATGTTAAGGGTAAGGGTAAAGCAAAAGGTCAGACAAAAGCTAAAAGGCTCAAACCCCCCTAAGGCCAATCCGCCCAAGGAAGGGGTTTGCTTCTTCTGCAATGAACCAGGTCATTGGAAGAGGAATTGCAAGCTATACTTGGAGGATCTGAAAAAGAAGAAAGGTAATGAGACTACTACTTCAAGTATTAATGTTATACAAGTCAATCTATCTACTTCTATATCATGGGTATTAGCTACTGGATGTTGATCTCACATTTGTATAAATGTGCAAAGTCTAAAGCAAAGTAGAAAGTTAGCTAAAGGTGAAGTGGACCTAAGCGTGGCAAATGGAGCAAGAGTTGTTGCATTAGCCGTAGGAAATTTTGAATTAACTTTGCCTTCTAGACTTATTTTAGTTTTAAATAATTGTTATTATGTGCCTGCTACGAGCAACAACATCATTTTGTTTTCATGTTTGGATAAGGATGGTTTTAGATTTATTATTGAGAATAATACAATCTCCATCCATCATGGAGACATCTTTTATAGTCTTGCTCATTTGACGAATGGTCTCTATGTTCTAAACTTTAATGAATCTGATAATAAGTTCATCTATAACATTAATACCAAATGGTTTAAATCTAAAAATTTGAATCCAACTTACTTCTGGCATTGTCGCTTATGACACATTAACGAGAAATGCATATCAAAGCTTCATCAAGATGGGTTTTTAGATTCATTTGATTTTGAATCATGTGAATCTTGTTTAATGGGAAAGATGAAAATTCTCCTTTTACTGGACAAAGTAAGAGAGCTACTAACTTTTTAGGCCTCATACATATAGATGTATGTGGATCATTGAGTTCACCTACTAGAAGAGGTTATTTGTATTTCATTACTTTTACTGATGACTTTAGTAGGTATGGATATCAGTACTTAATGAAGCGCAAATCTGAATCTTTTGAAAAGTTCAAAATATTAAAAAATGAAGTACAATATCAACTTGATAAAAATATTAAAACACTTTGATCAAATCGAGGTGGTGAATATTTAAGCCAAGAATTTTCTGACTATCTTAGGAATTATGGCATAATCTCACAATTAAGTCCTCCAGGAACACCACAATGGAATGGTGTTTTTGAACGGAGAAATCGAACTTTATTAGATATTGTTCGATCAATGATGAGTCAGACAGATCTTCCGATATCCTTCTGGGGATATGCCCTCGAAACTGCTGTGTTTATATTGAACAGGGTTTCATCAAAATCGATTGAAAAGACACCATATGAGTTATGGAATTGGAAACATCCCAATTTATCGTTTCTAAAGATATGAGGATGTGATGCATATGTCAAACGTCAAGTGTCTGACAAATTGGCATCCAAATATGATAGATGCTTGTTTGTGGGATAGCCAAAAGAAACAAAAGGATATTACTCTATAATAGATATGAGAACAAAGTGTTTATTGCTCGTAATGGTCACTTTCTAAAAAGAGAATTTGTCTCTAAATAAACCAGTGGAGTAAAATACAGCTCGAAGAAGTTCGAGATCCACAAACTGACACACACCCTTGATGGATGTTCAATTAAAGTCACAAATAGTTGTTGAGCCTGAACCACTAGCTGAAGGCTCGTGTAGATCTAATAGATTAGTCATGAGCCTGAGAGACATGGATTTCTCACCAGTGACAATCATGATATAATGCTCATAGATCAAGATAAGCCTACATCTTACCAAGAAGCAATAAATGGCCCTGACTTTGAGAAATGGTTAGCATCCATGAAATCAGAAAATGCAATCCATGTATGATAATCAAGTTTAGACTTTGATTGATCCACCTAATGGTGTTTAAACTATTAAGTGTAAATGGGTTTTCAAGAAGAAAACTGACATAAAAAGTGCATACCTACAGAGCATGACTAGTTGCAAAAGGTTTTAAACAAACTCAAGGAATAGTCTATGACGAAACCTTCTCACTTGTAGTCATGCTTAAGTCTGTTAGAATTCTTCTTGTTATAGCTGTATTATGACTATGAAGATATGGCAAATGATGTCAAAATAGCCTTTTTGAATGGAAGCCTCGTTGAAGATGTGTACATGACACAACCTGAGGGTTTTGACAGTCTGGGGAATTCACATAAGGTTTGCAAGCTTCAGAGATCCATTTATGGACTGAAGCAAGCATCTCGAAGTTGGAATCTTCGTTTTGATAAAGCAATCAAACAGTTTGATTTCGTCAAGAATGAAGATGAACCTGTGTTTACAAGAAAGTTAGTGGGAGCGCAATAGTTTTCTTGGTGCTTTATGTAGACGACATATTTCTCATTGAAAATGATATTCCTACATTACAAAATGTCAAAACATGGTTAGGAAATTATTTCTCAATGAAAGACTTAGGTGAAGCTGCCTATATTTTAGGCATCAAGATCTATAGAGATAGATCTATAAGGACCATTAGCCTAAGTCAGAGTGCATACATTGACAAGGTACTAAAAAGATTTAGTATAGAAATTCCAAGAGAGGATTTCTTCTAATGTCACATGGCATTAAATTGAGTAAGACTCAATGTCCTGTTTCAAAGGAGGAACGGGAAACATAAGTAGGATTCCATATGCTTTGCTGTTGGTTCCATCATGTATGCCATGTTATGCCCTTGATTAGATGTCGCTTATGCATTAAGCATCACAAGTAGTATCAAGCAAATCCAGGTGAGAGTCACTAGATAGCAATAAAAAAACATTCTAAAGTACTTGAGAAGGACTAAGGATGTAGTTTTGACATATGGAGGATAGGAAACTGATCTTGTAGTAAATGGTTACACAGATGCCAGTTTCTAGTCTAATTCAGATGATTTTCGATCGCAATCTAGTTATGTATTTTGTTTGAATGGAGGTACTGTAAGCTTGAAGAGTTCCAAACAAGACACAGTTGCAAACTCTACCGTAGAAGTAGAGCATATTGTAGCATCGGATGTAGCTAAGGAGGTAATTTGGATCAAGAAGTTCATTACTTCTTTAGGTGTTGTTCCTAACATTTCAAATCTAGTGGACCTCTATTGTGACAACAATGGGGCTATTATACAGGCTAAGGAACCAAGATCACACTACCGATCCAAACACATACAAGGCAGTATAATCTCATTTAAGAGATCATCGATAGAAGAGATGTTAAGATATACAGAGTACATATAGATGACAATATTGCAGTTCATTGACTAAGCCTCTTCCTCAGTCTAAGCATGATAGTCATACTAAAGCATTAGGGGTTAAACTTATGTTTAACTAGGTCATATGAATTCTATGTCATTTGAATATTTATCTTTATTATATAAGTCATTTTCTTTATCAAAGTTATAATTAGCCTTCTTACTTTGATGAAATTTATTCCTTGAATAAATTCGTTATTCCTTATGTTATTAAAATATAACTTTAATAGTAAAACCATAAGACAAGAAATAACTTTATTCTAAATTATCCTTAGTTGTTTATTATATGGAATAATAATGAACTAAGACCAGTATGTTGGTTGAATGGTGGTTACGTTTTACTAATCATGGATATGAGATATCGATTCAACACATAGATACATGTAAGAGTACATTGTATTGGAACGACAACTATGAGAATACTATATGGATTAATATGCTAAGTATTTCTCATTACAGTTTTGTTTTAGTCCTTTGACCTGATGATGCCATGGATTCCTACATAGCAACTTTCACGTTTTAACTCAGTTCTTTATCATCTTTAACCAGATGATTATAAGACTCTGCTTGGATATGTAATAAGTTACGTAGAGGAATGTGAGTGCTCGTAAAGGAATTTGTTCCTCTCATTAGTTTAAGAGAGATATCTTTTGGACCTCTTGAAGAGTAAGACTGAGAAATGCATGGCTATGCTTGAATGAATTGATAAAGAGTTATCAATATCATTCGATTAAGTCAGTCAGACTCTGAGTTCAAGAAATATATGATTAAACAGTTTATTAATCCACACCTTATGTTTGATCATAAGATATCATGTGACAAATGGACAAAATAAATTACTGTTAATAGGTAAAGTCGGATAATTGATCTTCACTTAATTTGGGTAGGCATAATATCTTGCTAGAGACCAATTATGTCTTGAAGGCTTAAAAGATGTTTAAGGGCTATTGCCAACATTAAGTGAACCTACAAGGTTGCACACAAAGAATGAATCAATTGGATTATAGGTTATTTTAATAAGCCCATAGGGAATTATCCAGGCCTAGTGCAAGTAGGAGATTACTAATGATGTGCCCTAAGCCATATGTATACTATTTAATTATCTATTAATCTTAATAAGATTAAGATTAATAAATAATTATTAATTACAATTGTTATTTTATAAGTATGTCATTTGGAATTCCTAATAACTTATGTATGTCTTTTAGAATTTCTAATAACTTTGAAATCCCTAATAAGATTAAGGTAGTTGATTATGATATAGTTTATTATAAAAAGAACACAGTGATCTCCCCTAGGGTTTTAACAACACTAGCTGTCATATTAGAATTACAGAGAAACTCTATAACTCAAAATTGAGAGACCTTATTGAGAGATTCCCAAAAATTTTGGAATTGTTCCAATGCTACCACATGCATAGAGATCTAATTGGAAATTCGTTCGTGTGGATCCAGTAGAGGGTGTTCGTGCTTGCAAATCTCAAATTCGAATTTTCGAATTCTAAAGTATAAAAAATGTAATCCCATCCACTTTAATTTGATTGAATTGCATTGATTACTTGAGAATTTAAGTTTTTAAAATAAAAATAATTTGTATTCCGCTACCATATCCGTTTTGGATCCTTAAATTCCCAACAGATCCTACTAGACCCCTTATAGGGTTGCTACAATGCATAGCGGTTATTACCAAAAGAAATTTAAATTTTTTTTTCACTAACTTTCAGAGATGAAGAGTTGAACTTAGTCTTAATTTGAGACATTTAGTGATAAATTAAAATGAAATTATCCTTTTGCCATCATTTGGTTTGCAAAAAATTATAACATAAGTTATGTCTATTCTAATCACAAAAAAAAAATGTTTATTCCATATAATATGGAATATATAAAAAAATTCTATTATTTTTCATTACCAAAATAATATCCTCACTTTTTCTAAAAATACCACTTTGATAAAATAAAATAGTAGCAAAGGAACATCGTTCCTTTTCGATCTTATTCAATATTAATCCTATTTAGTAAATCAAATGTATCACAAATGTGCATTATACGTTATGCTATAACTATAAGGTACTAAACTGAAAAAATGTCAGCATACTATTTTTCCTTTATAAAATAAGTGTAGAATTTATAAAAAAAAAAAAAATCCTTCATAATACTAGCAAAAATCAATAATTTTTATCCATTTCATTTAGTAAAAGAAGAAACAAATCTTAGAATATAACCCAATAGTTATGAAAAAATCAATAATTTTTATCCCTTTCATTTAGTAATAGAAGAAACAAATCTTAAGATATAACCCAGTAAGGGAAAAAAAAAAGTTTCTTTATCATTATCCCATGTAACACAAATATCACCTTCTCATTATAACCACTTAGTCTTATAATCATCATTGCTGGCTCCACCACCATTGCCTACCTATCACCGCCATCACCATTATTACCACTACTATTAATATGGCACTAGTAATAATTTGTTATTACTATCATCATATTATTACCATTATGGTTGTCACCACTATTAATATTATCACTAGTACTAAGTTGCCACTATCATTAACATCAATGATGATATCATGGTGGCGGTGGTGATGCAAAGGCGACAATGCTAGTACCGGCAATAATAACAACAACAACAACATTGAGTGGTGTTGCAATGAGGAGATATACATGTATAGTAATACCAAAAGTGTAATTATTGAAATTGCTATTTTAACTTATATATAGTGAACACTGTAAAACAATAAGATATGATATATGTATATGCATCAAAATCTCCTCTAATAGCTAGATATATGGTAACCCAAACTGATCAACCACTACAGGAGTCTCTGCAATTCTTCTTTTGCGACGATGCAGTTGTTTAAATTTTTCCCTTTAAATTTTTATGCTATAGCATGCATGTATATTTTAAAAATATCATAGAATAATTAAGTCCACCCTACTATTACGGTACTGCATCCACTCCCGCATGTTGAGATTGTAATTGGTGAATTTTAACTTTATGTCAGAAAATTACGGTGCTTACCGGCTCTAGTTTGACCGGCTGAAACACTTCAGCTTTATCATTTCATGGAAATTTCCACTGCTTTTGAGACAAAGAAATGCGACAAAGGAGCGATATCGAGCAAAAAATAGGAAAGTGTCATTTACGAAATGTCATATGTCAACATCTTTAAGATAAGAATGGCTTAAATTGGCAACTATCATAAATAATTCGCAAAAGCTGACATTGTCTCACCGGTTCGTCAAACAAGTAGAGTGGTGTATAACACCGTGTAACCTCATATATTTAAAATTATATATTCTTTTATTTATCATTACATATGATCCTATTTTTCTATAAGTTAAAAAAATGGATAGAATTTTATCCTATTTTACGTACACCAAATTTTACCTCTTGGAATTGTTTATATTTTAAGTAATATATATATATTATATATATGTATATACATATATGTTGGGGTTCTCCAATTTTTCAAAATGATTAGAAAAAAGTTTTATCTTATCACCATAAATGATTGTAAATCTTTTTAGTCCATATCAAATCCATAGTATATGTATTTGTCCTTTTAGTAGAAAATCCACATTAAAAAATTTTAAAATAAAGGCAAAGGCCTTTCGTTGTTAAAAATAAATAAACAAATAAATTGATAAATAAGAGTTGAAGTACCTCAAGTTAGAAAGCATAAGTAATAGATAGGGGTGCAAATGAATCAAATCAGTTCAGAAACCTTCATATTTCCTTGAGTTCGAATCGAGTTTAGGTATTGATATTATTTTAATTAAAATTTAAAATATATCTTTTACTAAATCAAGCTTAATTGAGTGAACTCGAGATTATATAATATTATTTCGAGTTAGCCCAAGCTTAAAATCATAAGCTTAGTGAACTCGAATCAAGCTCGAGCTTTAAAATTTTGAGTTGAACTTAAATTCAAGCTTATAGTACTTTATTGTCTTAATTCGACTCGTTTATATCTTTAGTGAAAGCTGTTATAATAAAGTTAAAATAGTTAAAATTGAAGTATGGCTAAAATAGAAGTATTTTGATAAGTCTTTAACTCCTATAATGCAAATTATAAGAATATTGTTCTTCTTGATGATTGTATATTGTCAAATATTTTACAATAGTTAGTTAGGAATTTTTTTCTCAACGAACAAGATAAAACTTTTAGTTGATTATTTCAATTATTATTAAATTGAGTTGCAATTACTTTTAGTGTTCAATTAATATGTTTAAAAATAACTATTCCATCCATTTTATACAAACCAACATAAAAATAGGTTGAATAAAAATAAAATGATTATATAGTACCTTTTTTTTTTATTATTTTTTTTTATGATTGTACAACATTTCCCCACTAATTTGTAATTCACACTTTAATTCCAATTATAATTTTCATTTCTTTTGCATCTATCTCTATACTACATTTATTTACTGAATGAAAGGGTAAATTATATGATATGCCTAAGAACTTGATCACTAGTATGTCTATGGGTCAATACTAATTAACCCTTAAAAAAGCCTTAAGACCTAACATAGGTATTAACTTTCATGAAAATAAAGTTTGGTTTTTATGTTATTGGATATGACTCATCAAGAAAGCAAAGAGGAGTATAACACTCGTAAATAACTGATATTACTCATAATTACTCACTCATGTTTGCAACTCGCCACAATCAAGATGATTGATAAGAGTTAGGGTTTCTAGAGAGAACTCTCAAGAAGAATTTTATTTAAAGACTCGTTGACTCATTGAATGTTTACAAAGAAGGTCCTTTTTATACTCATAACCTAATTAAGGGAAAAATAGGAATTATTCATCTAAATCTAATAAAAGAAACCTAATAAAATAAATTAAAGATATAAAATAATTCAACTTGTCGATGTCATAATTGGCCGCATCATGGCCAAGATGCGGGCCATTATCTTAACTAGTCATCATTCTTCATATTGATCGCGGGCGTGAGCAGGGACGTGATATACATCACTACAGGCGGCATCATAAGTGTCTTTAAGGGCGTGATCATCACCAGTTGTTGCTTCAACGTAAATCACGAGAAGTGTCATAGGCACAATTGGCACAAGAGTGTGATCACGGTCAACATCATGAGCATGATTGACAAGTGAAAATCCTCTGCTGTCCTTAAATGTGGTCACAGCCTGAATCATGGGCATAACAAACATTTTTTCCTATTTCCTTCATATTTAGCTTCATACTCATACAAATCAACACAGAATCACCTATATAATGAATTCCATAGCTATAAAGGAAATTATGCTCATCTTCATAACTTTGATTTGTCAACACTCTCTGAACTAAGTTTTGCAAACCCTTAGCTCTAACTCTTATAATAGGACCTCTAACTTGATTCCCATCATCATGTGGAACAAAGTTGTTATATTTGTAATTTTACTTATACGATTTTGTGAGTTTATAATATTAGTAGTTTCTCCCAAGTTAAGTTAACTTGCGTATAATTAAACGAGTTTATATCTTAAATTCAATAGACATTATATTTTTTACCGAGTTTAATTATTCTACCTATTTAAATTAAATATGCTAAAATATAGACGATTTAATCATACTTATAAACTCACCAACTATTAGAGTGCTATATTTTTCTTACTAAGTTCAAATTTAGTTTCCTCTCTCTTACTCTTCTATTCCATGTTTATAGTTTTATTATTTGAGTTCTAATTACAAAGTCTACAATGAAACTTAATTCTTTTAGTTTATAACTCCCATCAAACAAAATAACATAAAAGAATTTAGTTTTGACTCACTTAGACATATTTTGTGCATACTAAAATGAATTAAGAGTTATTTAAAAAGAAAAAATTAGTTTCTTTATTTTTCTATGTCTATTATGAATTTAAATTTTTATAACTATTATAAATATATCTATAAAGTTTTAAAATTATTTTATATAGGTTGTAGAAATTTTCTCTCTACCTTTGAACTTTATATATAGAATCAAGAATGTGACAACCATGATGTCGATGTTATTTATAAAGTAAGAGGAATGCTTTAAGTGGCTCAACTACTCTAATGTAACAGATTAATGTGCCCTATATACATATTACAAGACAATAAAAAATTGAAAAAAAATAATAAATTGCATATGCGATTGATGGAGAAAAAAAAGCTTTTCAATATATAGTAGTGCCATGATGTCGATATTATTTATAAAGTAAGAGGAATGCTTTAAGTGGCTCAACTACTTTATTGTAACAGATTAATGTGCCCTATATACATATTACAATACAATAAAAAACTGAAAAAAAAAATAATAAATTGCATATGCGATTGATGGGGAAAAAAAAAGCTTTTCAATATATAGTAGTGATGTCTTATAGTTATAGATATACTTATAGTAGATAATTGGAAAAAGTAATAGCATACTAAGTGGTATGTTTTAAGTGTGTTTGTGTCTATATATATAAGACATCACACTGACTTGTCATGAACTCATATAGTGAAAAAAAAGTATAAGGTAAATCTTATATTAATGTGTGTTTGGATGCGATGGAAAATGAAATCTACGAAAAGTAAGTGAAAGTGGCAGAAATGATGGAAAACATATGTTTAGGTGTAGAAAAACTGGTGAAAAACGTCGGAAATCAAAGGAAATGTTTCCACTTTCTGCTTCCTTTATTTTCTGCCCAAATTTGGGCAGAAACTGGTGGAAAAAGTGAATAGTATAGAATTTTCTCTTTTCTCCTATGTGGTTGAAGATTTAAAATTAGACACCAGAGCAATTTTATCAATCACTAACTCTATTTTTCCTTTTTTCCTTTCATTTAATTTCTAAGTTACCAAACATAAACTAAACTTTTCACTCATTTCATTTCCGTCCATTTCCACTTCCACTTTTTTCTTTCACTGATTTTCATTTATTTCCACTTTTAATAAACTTGCCAAACACAGTATAAATATTTATATTTTATTTTTTTATAATTAACTACTTGAAATAAAAAAAAAATCAATTTGGTATTTAAAATTTTATTAAATTTTATATTTAACTATACAAAATTTTGCTATTTTTAAATATTATAAATGATTTAAAAAAGTTAGTTGGTAATAAATTAATTGAAAAAAAAAAATCTAATTACTTAAATTAAGAAACATAGCAATTTTTTTCCTGGGTGAAGAGTAAAGACTCAAAGCGATGCCCCGCACAACAACTCCTATTCTAAATCCCCCAAATACCCCTAAACAATAATAAAACAACATTTACACACCCCTGATACCCTCAGTTTCTCGAACAAGTCGCCACAGCTAATTTCTCTGCCTCCTTCTGTCCTCTCTCTGTCTATCCTCCTCTGTCCTACATCCATGGCTCGAGGTTCATCCCAGTCCCAAGCCTCTTCCTCCTCCACCTCCCGTCCCGGCGTGATGGCTCCGCGCGGCTCTGCAGCAGCAACCGCCGGAATGCGTCGTCGCAGGATCGTAGGTGGCTCATCCACCTCAGCCGGCGGTGTTACCGGTGGCTCCGGCCCCGGGAGCAACATGCTGAGATTCTACACAGACGAATCTCCAGGATTAAGGATCTCTCCCACCGTCGTGCTCGTCATGAGCCTGTGCTTCATCGGTTTCGTCACGGCGCTTCATGTGTTCGGTAAACTCTATCGCTACAAAGCCGGCGGCGGTGCTTGAATTTTTCCGGTTTAGGTTAACTGTGGATCGGTTCTGAGGAATAATCGAACCGATCTTGATGGACTCTGTTCGGTCTTCTAGATCGCTGTTGACTCAGTTTGTAAATTTTGACGCTGATGTTGTTGTTGTTGAAGGTTTTGTTTCGATAATTTATCTGATAATTAAGGAAGTTTGCCTTCGTTTAGTTGATTTTATGATTAATTCTTTTATTCTAGTTATAGTAATTGATGGATATCTGATTTAATTGAATAACGATTCCTGTTGATGGATCTTGTTTGTACCCTTCTTTTGTGTCAGAATTCATATCAAATTATTAGAAACATATACAAAATTGAATTAAGATCATAAATAATTTTTTTTTAATTGTAACTGTGTTTATAAGTACCATGGTAATATTATCTTATTTAGTGTTGAATTCGTGTTTATCTTTAAGACTGAGTTTCTGGTCTTGTATCTTAGGAATTACCAGTGTTATTTTTAGTTGTTATTTAGTTCTTGATGAGGTTTGTATAAATTATCTGTTGTTTCCTTAAATCATGGTTATAGTCTATTAACAAGTGTTTGCTTATGCATATTAAAGAAGTAGTAAGATAACTTGACAGGTTTAAAAAAAAAAAAGAAAGAAGAAAAAAAGGAAAGACCTAATAAAAAATACACTTTTTTTAATTTTTTTTAAAATTGTTTATGAAGAAATAAATATGATTAAAAATAGTTGGTTATTCTTATTAAAATCAAATAGATTAAATATAAATAAAATATAGATATAAATCGGACATATTTACATATTATTTCGATACAGATACAAAGAAAAAACATACCGTCTCAGACCCTAAAAGTTTACAACATTTAGAGTAAGTTGATTTGAGGCTTTTAGAAAAGTGGGTCAATTAAGATTAATGTTAACACATATCAATAAGTAAAAAATTTTAATTAAAAGTTAGAAGATCAGCTCCGTTATTATATGTGTTAATGGTGATCTTAGTTGGCTACTTGTTGTTATGGTATCAAATGAACTTACTTTCAAATGTTAATCTTAAATGAAGAATTTAAATGAATTTATTTTCAAATGTCAATACATTTTCGTAGAATTTATCAAATAAAAATAAGAACATCGCTCAGATATTTGGATTAGCGTTGAAAAGAAAATAGATGTAATGGATGTTTCAATGAATCTGGGATGTTCTAACTGTGACATTAAATACCACTGGCACTGCACCACTCACCTTTCTGGAGCAGTACCGTTTATCTTTTATTTTCATTTTTTTTTTCTCTTCCAAAATTGAGTCCTATATTTAGTTTATAGAAATAATCGCATCTATTATCTAATTTCTATCTATTAGACTATTAAAATAATACTAAGATGGCTCTTGGGCATTGAGATTACTATTAAAGGGTTAAATATAAAACTTTTAATGTTTTACAATATTAATTGTACAAATTAGAAATTGTAAAGGTAGGGACATGCAAAATCTATAATATTCATGGGAAATTGTTCCAATTCGAAGTAGACAACTTTTAAAAATAAGCATGTAGATGGATGAGGTGGTGGAAATGATTCCTATAAAATCCATTAGGTTATTGTAATTTTTCAATTACTACTGGAAATTGTTAAATATTTGTCTAAATTTTAATTTAGGTGTGAATATATGTTATGAACTTCGAATCAAATAATCTTTCAAGTTTTAATAAATTGGCAAAACAGGAAATATTTGCCCTATTTGCCCTTTTAATTAACAAAAAGAAAAAAAAAAGTAGGCAAGTGTTAAAGCATATTTTAATAAGTTTGAAAAGATTTTTTTTTTTTTTGCACTAATGTCAAAATATTTTAATAAGTGAGATGCATTTTTAAATTTCAAGAATGTTTCTTTTTTCTTTGTTCATCATCAATATCAAGAGGTAATTTTCAAATTTCTAGAATTATTTAGCAATTTCGATCCCATAAATTTTAATACCTATTTGAGTTGTATTAAACTTTGCAGATACCCAACAATCCCCATTTTATGCATATTCATAAAATAAATGTAAAGTATGTAAAATGGCGATAACTTTGATTGTAGTGAGAATGATTATTGAAGATGTCTTATGCAGTATTTACATTGGAATAGCTTTAGATGATTGTATTGAGTGGAGTAGTATCGTGATGAGCGCAGAGGATCTTGGAGGTCATTGACGGAGTGGGAGCGTAGCCACCAAACCATGTTATGTGTTTTCGACAGTGGAGTTGATTAAGGTCTCAACTGGTGGCCCAGCTGAGCGATTAATGTAGTGAGTAAACTGAGGAAATTTGGGCTGAGTGTTCAATGTAGTGAGTTTGGTCTAATGGTTGGATTTGCACTCTGCAGCCCAAAGAGACCAGCCTTCATTCGATTAGGTCTGTCGATATCTTAAATAGGTCGCATTGGGCTACAGAGGCCCACGGACAACTTTGCCCATAAACGATGCTATTCTCATAATAATATGGATATTCAATTATAATATTAATGTAATTTATATTAATATTTAGCTTATCCACACAATTGTTAAAATTTCAATTATATTTAATTTGATATATAAAATTGAGTTTTAATAATTTGATCACAAACTTTTTAGTTTAGTGGAAAAATTTATAAAGTTTGAGCTTCTAATATTTAGTAGAGGTGATTTGGTTTCAATGGTGTTACGTGTAGATAACATGCATCTTGCATTAAATGTGATCTGATTTGAGGTGAATAATACAAAAGTACATGTAAAGGATAAGTAAGAATAGGATTAAGGGAGGAGTAGCAAAGGGTTATAGGGAGTTTAAAATACTATACTAGTAATAAGCAAAGAGTTATGAAGTATAAATCCTAACAAAAGTAATGTGTTCTTGGTTTTAATCTTTGTTTGTTCCTTTATAGTATCAATTTGATAGCACAAATTTTATAGATTTATGAATATGTTAATTAATGGGAAGTCTAAGTATTTATGGAGTTTTACAATCGGTAATACTCTTTGAATTGTGCTAACAATCAACAACCTAGATGACTTCTCTTGTTGATGAATCCTTCTATGGTATGTCTTTGTTTAAGCTCATGGAGTACTTATCTTGAGTGTATAAGTTTCCTTGATAAAGGAGGAAAGCGGATAGCCCAACTAAAATAGTCTAACAATATGTATTTCAAACTTATCATATGAAATGTTCCTTAAGTCATTTCAAGATTATTGGGTCATATCACTATTTCAAAAAGTCAAACTCATCTTATCATTGGGTGTAAAGCTAAAAGTCCTTTCAAGCCTCACATATACCCAAATTTTCACTATTTGCCAATTTGCATATTGATAGTATGGATTTTATTCCAATCAATCAAATTTAATTTTAACCATATAAGACCTACGATTAATCTTAGGCAAGCATACGTGTACCTATCGTTCCACCAGGATCTATAACTATTAATACTTATCCTAATCTACTATTCAACTGGTCTAATTTGAATGATAGTAAGGATAATTGGTTTCTACTTAATTAATTAACCTTAGGCAAAGAAATTCACGCCCTAAAATACAAATATATATATATAATATATCAATCATAAAACAATACCCCCAATCTTGAATTACCACTAGCCTTAGTTCTGATTTTTTATAAAACATTCATTAATATATTGTTAAGTTCTTGAATTGTAAGAATCTTTAATCTCATCAATTTCTCTTTCGAGATAATTGAGTTATAACCCTATATGTTTAATGGAAATGTTTTTCATCATTAGATACATATAGAATTGCATTAGATTTCATGATTCCTTAAAAAGAATAAATCTTTATGCAGATAATTCATACAATCTATGTTTAAAATAACATTCAAATTTCTCTATTCATGCTAGATCTATCTCATCAATCAATTTGCCAATTAAATCAAAGAATCATATAATGATCTAATATTACGCACAGATTAATTGAAGAAACAATTGTAAACACATGAATAGATTAAAAAAACATGAACTTCCATTACAATAAGTATTCAATCTATATATTAAGGTTAAAGTTCCTTAAGACCTAGGGTATAATGATCTATTTTTCCATATGAAAAAAATCACAATAAAAAAAGGAAAAACAGATAGAAAATATGATTATAACCCTTAAGAATGATGTCTTGTGATCTTGTATAAGCTATAGCGTATCTCTACTCAAAAGTAGCTATGTTTCTCTCTAAAGTTTGGAAAATAGATCACGTGTGTATAAATGATGAGATAAGGGTGCTATTTATAGGAGAGGAGTCATTTAACTCCTACACGACCTTCCTACATTACCATGTATGACATGAAATGAAGCCCGCTTGACCATGAGCAAGACTTGTGTAGATAAGTCATATACTTCAATAATTACTTTTGTCTTTTTTCAATCCTCTATGCAAGCATGTTATACAGCTATGTAGCTTTCTTATGTACTTTAAAAGTGCTCGCTGATTACTTTTCATCCTCTACACTAGTGTCCTGCACAGCTTGTGTAGAAATGGTCATACATGTTGTAATATATCCCCTTGTTTAGTTCTTTATGAAAAGTCTTCCCTAGCTCATCCAAAAGCTTGCATTAAGCTTTATGTCTTCTTTATTCCTGAAATTGATATTTTACTCCAAATAAGTACCGCTTTCATTAATAATTCACATAGCATCTATATAATATTATATCGAAATAATGTGAATAATAAGAGTCTTTAGACACTTATCACATATCTAGTCGTTGTTGTTACAATAATATTTTACTCTATCCAACCACTATTTGTTACTAAACACTTATCAACCTTTCATTGGTTGTTAATAATTAATTAAATAAAATTATATAAATAATCTAGAGTGTTTATTATATTATTTAATTGAATATTTATAAAATTTATTTATTAAACTAATTATTGTTAACTAATAATAAGTTAGAACATGTTTGGGAGTAATAGTGATACCATGAGCTAAACACATGTGTGCAAAGTTTGAAAAAATAAAACATAGTATAACAAGTGCTAAAGGGTTTGTCAACAAAATTTACACTACATTTATATATTGCCAAGGTCTACTATTTTATTCTAGTTTATGGTATGTTACCCAAAAGGTATCAACATTTAGGCATAAGTTCATTTAAGGTATCAAAGTTTCACGTGGTTAAAGAAAGAGATCAATATTTTGTAAAGTTAGTCAAATAAGATAGCCATTGTGAATTTGCTATCCCCCAAGGGGGAAAAAAAAAAGGTGTTCATTAAGAAAAGTTCAAGGAGAGTCAATAAGAAACTTTCCAATAATTCCAAATTTAGTGTAATGCCCATTGTATCCTCTTCTACTAATACATTTGCCATTACTTCATCAAGAATATGAATAGGAGTAATGTCGTTGTCTACTTGAAGTATAGTAGTAGTATTTACAATCTTTACATCTCTATTATATTGTTCAATATATTCGTAGATGATAATACTGATTTTGTTGGTTCTAGTAGTTGTTATGAGTATTTCTTAATTCTTTTTTTGAGAAATTACATCGAAATGTATTAACGATTGAGGATAAATTCATTTAAGACATCATCATTTTGAGTAGTTAAAAAGAGATATTAATGTTTGTGGATATTAATACATCAAAATTTCAAGTGATTAAAAAGAAGTATCAATATTTTGAAAAGTGGGTCAAAGAAGGTATAAATAAATGACCATTGATGAAAACTAAGGAAACTTAATTTAAAACTAATCAAAATATTGATATCTTAAATGAAATCTATAAAACATTGATACCTCATTTGATTCACTTTATGAAACATTGATACATTTTTTTAACCACTCGAAACGTTGATACCTTAAATGAACTTACCTCTAACGTTGATTATTTTTAGTGAATTTATCCATTCTTTTTTGTAAGTAAAAAAAAAAAAAATAATGCCTGCAATTAAAAGATTAATTGATTATTTCTTTCATTATTCTAAACATGCCAATATTAGTGCTCATAGTATGTAATTGTAACTTGTTGTTTAAACAACTTTTCAGAGTTTTTAAAGCTTTTTGTAAAGCTTGTTGGAAAACCCATTATTAGACTTGATTAATCATTGTTTGTTGTTAAATATGAATGGTCTCATTTTTGTAATTTTCTAATTGTTCCAAGGTTTTACAAGTTGAATTAGTCACATTAAACTTTTCTTGTCCTATCTTAATTATTTATTGACTTGAAACTTCTTTGCTTACATTTCCTTCTATGTAAATGGGCTTAGGCCTTTTCAAGTTGTTTAATGGCTGCTACTTAATTCTTCTAAATTTTGAATAGTATTTAAGATCCTTTATTTATGATTATCTAGTAACTGACTTAATGAAAGCAAAATTATCTTTCAAATAATTCAAAAACTTCCATAATCCTTTCTTGAGCTAAACATGAATCTTTTGATTCATTTGGCTCTCATGTTCAATTATTTCCATTATTTAAGTCAAATTCCCATATCGTTTGTTTTCTTTTGGATCATGTTCAATTATTTCCATTATTTAAGTCAAGTTCCCATATCGTTTGTTTTCTTTTGGATGTGATGAGCCTATCTTCTCTTCTTAAGTCATATTATGTTTAAAAAAAATTATAACTGATTAATAATCTAGGACCTTGACAATATAGGATTTGGATACTATTCTAGACAAACAAAAAATATGGAACTATTAACAACATTGTTCTTTTTTATTTTTTAATTTCTTCCAAAGCAAAGAGTTATTCTAAATCTAATGACTATAATGTTTCTCCATGGAAGGTGAGTGCAGACCTAAGATGACAAATAGGTATAATCAATGGACAACAAGTGAATATTTCTATACTACTCATTCTTGGTCCCAAAGGATGGAGGAGGCTACGTTGGTTAAAAGATGGTGATTAGTTTAGGGACGCTAGGCATCCTTGCATTTTTCAAGGTAATAGGGGAAAAAGAAAATACATTGAGCCAATGCTTAAGTATTTAGGGCAATAATGCTAAAGTAACCCATGCCGCTAGATTCAAATTACCATTAGTATCTAGGGCATTCACTTCTTTAATCATAGCATCAAACCAATCAGGATGAGAGAGAGTACGATGAATTGTCTTGGGAAGTGTCACAAAATCAAGTGAGGCAATAAATGAAGAAGATGATGATGATAAGTGATCATATGAAATGAAAGAAGAAATAGAATAGGTACAGCGACATTTACCTTTTTGAAGAGTAATAGGAAGATCAAGGTTACTTGGTTATGAATGGTCACATACATTAACAAAAATAATAGCACACTACTCTCTTGGATCTTGACCTTGAGAGCTATCTCTGTCATGCCTCAAAGGGCACCCTAGACATAATAGTTCGCCAAACTCAATATTAAAGCTTAAGTATAACAACCTTAGTTATTCCCAGAAGCTTCGGTATTAAGTGTAAGGCATGCTCTCACAAATTTAATGGACCATATTTTGAAATATGAAGCTTAAGAATATACAATAATAATTTAAGAAAAGGAAATCATAATATTGATTCATTCATAATAATTGTCTCACAAGTCTTAGGGGCATTCCCTACAAAAATAACTATAATCTATTACAAGAAATTTTCTATGAAGTCTACATCTAAGCTAATGTAAACTTCATCTAAAAGCTCCTTAACCAAAAAGGGGAAAATACCTGGTTGTAGGGTCTACATGGCCCCAACCACAAATAGTTAAACTGCAAAAGATATCTATAATGATATAAGCTAATAGGCTTAGTGAGACTTATTTCCATAAGCAAATTCTTGTGTAGTAAAAATTCAAACAAGTTATTTAAGCATTCAAGTGAAATGCAACATACACGTGAACAAACAAGGCATCTGGTTTTTCGGGAACTATATGTTGAATGAATTTATGCCCTCCATTCGGGGTTTGGTGACAAGTAATCTCAAAACGAGTAGTTTTAGTTAAGTTATGCTTTCGATCATTACTGCCAAGCATATTAAGTTTACTCGGGTTGAGCCATGCCTTTGGTTTACTGCCAAGCATTGGTTTAATTCCATGTCGCCAAGCAATCGCTTTCAATCATAGCCGCCAAGTGTTGCTTTTGATCGTGCTACTATGCTTTTCACCCAAGGATAATAACCCTATGTAATGTGACTTACTTCGTTGTATGCATGAATCAATTTATTTAAGATATTATAACATCATTATTATCAACTTTAAAGCGATCATAGAAATGCATACATATCAAGTTATATACTAAAACAAAAATTACTTACAATCAATTCTCGCCTCGATATTCTTAGAATTCCTTCAACAACTTTTACATAAATATCAATTTGTCTTTCTTCAATTCTAGTGCGACTAAACTATAAGCACAATCAAGTATCGTATTAAGGAAATAAACTCACGTTGCCATGGTGATAATTCTTCTAAATGAATGAGTCGAACAAACAATCCACTTAGTTGAAATAATCCTCGGGATACGGTATTCCTCATCGGGATCACCTAGTCAAGAAAAATATCTAAAATGAGTATTCTTGATAACTTTCTTGAAATTTGACAAAACTATGTCATAATAACTTCAAAGTTTGCATAGAAGATAATTCCAATTTAAAATGGCCATAACTTGGTCATTTTAACTTGGAATTGAACATATAATATATCGAATTCTATCTATTTGAAAAGATCTATCTAGTTCTAAAACTATTTTTATCAAACAAGGTCATTTAGGCTCCGAAACAGTGGAGATCACATTCACCGCGAATTTTCTCATCCCAAAGCATTTGTTTCAAACATTAAATCACCAAAAAATTGCTTTGATAAATACTTACTTATCTATATAGTTAAGAAATTCATTTTTTATCAATATATAGCTCATATTGCATCCATGCTCAAGTGTTTTTGTCCAACCAAAATTCTTTAGTAAAACAATGCTAGTTAGAAGTTTAGAATACCATAGGAAATCTATTTTGTAAATCCTTTAAAATGAATATTTTGATTCTTTTTTTTTCAAAGAATTATTTTATGTTTATCTTACTATTTTTCTTAAAGACTTTTTAATACTAATAAATTTCTCTATTTTCCTTTTAGAAATTTTCAATATCGGTGTCACTTTTCCTATTAGTTTTTCTATACAACTTTTTATTGATCATTACTCAAAAAATCTTGGTTTGAAAACTCTCATTCCTTTTTTTATGGGGTTTCCTTATATGATGTTTTTATGGAAAACATTTTAGTACTAAAAGTAATCTTCTTTTGGAAAACAATGTAATATAGAAATGATTAAAAAGCTTTTCAAACAAAGGTATCTTTGTAGTGAGTTCTTTTAAAGTTTTGAAAAGAATAGATTTACTTTTATTAAATCATAGATTCTAAATTTCACATAAAACCATTCTTAGACGATAAAATTTCCTTTTTGAAAAAAATATAATTGAAGCTTTAAGGTTTAGACAATAGTTTTTATGTGCATGATCATGAGAATAATAACAAGCAAAAATAGCATAATGAATAATAAAGTCAAGTATTGAGAGTCTTAGCTTTCTCAAGGCACCTGGGATAAGAAATAGACTATTCTCTAATAGAAAAGAAAATAAAAGAGAGAAAATTGTTTTGACTTGATGAGGACAAGTGTAAGACTAGAGATTAGTCTTAAAATAACATGAAATAAATAAATTGCAAGAAAGAAAATAAATAAATTTCTTTGCATGAAAATAAATAAATTGCAAGTGAGCTTATATGCTCTAAAGAATATATATATATATATATATAGATACATAATTATATTTAGTTAGATATAATAACAACAATAGCATGAGCAAAATAAAATAACAACATAAATATATAAATAGATATTCATGAACAAGAATAATACATGAACATAGTGTAGCTTCCATAACATTAAGTTTAGGAAACTCACACTATGGTTATGTGAAGTTACATGACATGGTAGAAAGAAATATGAAAGAAGATTTTTACTTAAAGAGAATTTTGGAGTAATAAGTGTGTATGGGTTTTGTGTATGTAGAAGGGGATTTGAGAGTATGTTGAGAGGGTTTTGAGAGAGTATTTGGAGAGAGTTTTGAGAGGAGAATTTTGAAGAGTTTTGATAGTAAATTTGTGAGTAGTAAATATGCGAATGAAGTGAAAGAGGAGAAGGGTATTTATAGAAAAATGAGGAGTGAATTTTGTGTGATTTAGATAAAGAAAAATTTTAAAAATTTTGAGAGAAAGACGAGAGGGTTTTGTTTGGGGGGGGGGGGGGGGGGGGGGGGGGGGGGGGGGGGGGGGGGGGGGGGGGGGGGTTGTGTGTTAGGTAAGGGGACGCCGGCCATCATAGAGAGAGGGAGGGAGAGATAAATATTTTTTTGTATTTTTGTTAATTAAATGTAATAATAAGTAAAGTAAATATGATATAAAGTTATGAAAAAGGTAAAAAGTAAAGGTAATAGATGTATAGAGTGTAAGAGTAGGTGTTAGAAAAAGTATAGATAAATGAATAGTGTAGAATAGTAATGAATAGTGTAATGTAAAGTTTATATGACTAATGAAGTACCGGTAGTAGGAAAATGCGTATACAAATGCGATATCTGATATTTTATTTACCAAAATATTAGAAAATTAATATTTTTGAAAACCTTATAATTTCACCGAGTCTAACGGTATATCCATAACATTTTTACTATTTTGGGCCTTTGGACACGTTTTTCAAGAACTGTATTCGTTCGGGTCCAAAACGGATTGCGGTTTTGCTAATATGATATTTTTAAGCTTTCTTATATTGTTACAAACTATTCTATATACTAATCTCTTACTTACTTTCTTAGTGTTATAAATACGGGATTGCCGAACCTAAACTGTTACGTCTAACTAAGATTTTGTTGACTTTAGGGTTTCCGATTGACCTTCCGATTAGGGTTTAATCTTAACCAATCGTAAAACTTTGGGGGTTTACAATCTCTCTTTTTCTTGCCAATGGAGAGAAGTGGCTAGCACTATGATTAATAATGGCACTAGTAGGATGAGATGGAGTAATTGCATATGATTTTATATGCGAAGTATTTTAGTAAAGGTCTCTTGTAGAGATAAAATATAAAGACAAGACATAATCTAAGATTTGACAGCATGATATCATGGATGAAGATTAGCTGAGAAATTCATTATTGCCATATGTTCTCATTGTGTTTGTTGAACCTTCACATTGAAGCTAAATGGTAGTAATATATTCAATCCTTCATATATCTTCCTAAAGTTCATAACATTAGTGGTAAGAGATTGTTCTTGCTACTTAGCATGATTAAAACCTTTACATACATCATAAATACTAGAGATATTCCCTTTTCTAGAATACATAAGTTCGAAATAATTCATTAAGTCTTCAACATGCTCACAGTGATTAGCTAAATTAATGATATCACTCTTAATAGAATTTCTAAGCTACAAAAATATCCTGGCATCATCATGTAACCATGTTTGTCTAGTAGTATCTTTTGGTGGATCATTCGTAAAGTGATTTTTTTTTTTCTTTCAATACATTGCAAGTCTACTCACATAGTTTTGCACCAAGTAATAAAACTATTCCTATTTTAGTTTGTAGTCTATGATCTAGGTTGCCATAGGAATCATATCAATTACTAGGGATTTACTATTTGTCTTGCTATCCATCTCATGAAAGCATTAAACGACCACAAAATCATAACTCCCACATAGTTGACACACTCTAAAGTACCATTTCCAACCAAGAGAAATAAAAGAAAGCAAAAAAATAAAAAATAAGAAAAATCGAAGAACCAAAAACTTCTACAAGAAACCACTAGATGTTAAATACCAAAAGCCACCAAAATTTCAAACACCTAATGCAAAATACAAACCCGGTACTCCAAATAGAAAGCCAACATACCACACCAACACAACGTCAACATCAGAGAAGTAGCCATAATGTCAAAGAATCAAAATACACCCAACACAAAACATGCTTCGCACTATGATTTATAGCACCAACATAATGCTAGAGAAGCGGGAGCAAGCCTTACCCAATACGAATTGGAGCCTCATATGTCGAAAAATCCAAAACATGCATTATTGTCGAAGATGGAAGCAAGACAATTGAAGTGGCATGTGAGCCTAAAGCATGCTACCATTAATTGTCAAATTTTAAGGGACGACTGATTGAATGGTGGCACTCCTCTTACATGTCACAATAATTAGATAGATTTGTGGTAGAAAATTGATTTAGTCTTTATATATACGTTCTTTCTTTCCCTTCTTTATATTAGGTTGTATTTTTTGTTTTCATATTTTAATTTTGATATATTTTCCTTTGTATGTGATATAATCATAATTTATTGCTTAAGTATATAATATAATGTTTTCTAGATGAGCAATGACTTTACTATGAATATCCACATTCAATGTGTATGTGAAGAAGATGGGCATGGATGAGTTAAATTTATGATGATAAATGTTTTGGTTATTTGAAATTCCTATGCAAAGTTTTGTTTCTTAACACCAATGTAAATGATAGTGAGAAGAATTATAAATAAAGATTTTGTTTTTTAATCACGATTCATTGCTTGGGTGTGAAAAATAAAGTTCTCTAGAGTGGCAACGACTTTACAATGAATATCTAATCTAGAAGACATCTACCACAAAGTTTGCTTAGCATGATCGATTCAAAGTTATAATGATAAATGTTTTGCCTATTTGAAGTTATTTTGTAAGTTTTTGTCTTTGTCTTCTGTTTTTTGTTTTTTAACACCACTATAAATGATAATGAGAAGAATTATAAATATTACCATTTATAAGAGGTACATTCTCTTTTTTTTTTTTTCCTTCCCATTTAAGTTTAATCTAAATTAAAATTGATTATTTTTGGTGAAGTGACTTCTCACTCTTATTAATGGTATTTATACTTATTTTTTGACTAATTGGTATTGATATTACTATAAATTTGTTTGAGAGGGGTGAAATTGTGTAAAGAAAAAAAAAAATAATGGCAAAAATTGAAAACTAGTTATGATTTTCGTAATATACAAAATTAAGGTCAATTGTCCCACTTTGAAACCAACCAATTTGAAGACAAGGAAAAGGATAAATTTGAAGTGATGGAGAATCAAGAATATTTGATACTTCAAAATACCAATATTATTATAAATTGTGATAGAGGGTGAAATTTGTAAAGACAAAAATTTAATGGCAAAAATTAAAAAAATGTTGTGATTACGGTTACATACAAAAGTAAGCTCAATGGTGTCCCTTTGAAACCAATCCATTTGAAAACGAGGAAATAGAGATATTCAAAGTAAGGCACTTTACATCTAACTATTAAAAGAAATATATAGTTAGAATATTAACTATTTGAGTGGTTAGATTACGGTTGGTATGGTGTAAGTCGTTGGATAGTCACGAAACGGTTCCATTAAAATTAACAATGAGATTATAGAATTTCCCTTAAAATAATGAAGTTTCAACAAGATTTGATACCTCAAAATATAGTTTTGCTCAAGAAATTTCCAAATATGTTTGCAGTCTTTAACATGTTTCTTTATTTATTTATCTTTATTTTTTTATCCTTTGTAGTTTTGATAGCCTTGTGAAAAATTGATTGATATTATAATTTTGTTATATATTTATCTATACGGTAAAAAGTTATAATGTATTTTGCAAAAATAAATTTTGTAAAGTAATTTATAATAATTATATCATTCTAAATAATTTTACTAATAAATATTTTCTCTTCAACATTTTGAGAACATTAGAGTAAATACAATGAAGTAGTAATTAAAATTCCCATTATAACCTAATTATATAAATACTCCAATGACAAGATTTCAGTCATCTTTATCAATTAGCTATTTTTTTTTTTGTTTTCCCTCATGTTTTTAGAATTTTTGAAATAAGTGACTTGTAATTTATTATTACTTGCTAATTTTAATCAAGGGTGTATTATGTTTTGATTGGTTAATAATAAATAATTTAGTAAAATAATATAATTAGATATACCTAATTTATTAATTTAATAATAAAATTGCAGAAAATTACATAAAAAACTAACTGATAATCAAACATATCAATCACATGAAATCTTAGGAAAAAGAAAAGAAATAAAAACAAAATAAAGAGAAAACTGTTTTCTAATTCTAGCCGGCCAATTAACCAACCTTCATTCTCGGCCATAGACGCACCGTTCGGTACGCTTCATGCATGATTTCGCCACACCAGCATTCTCCTTACGATGTCTGCTCTTTCACCTCCATTTTCACTCTCTCTCTCTTCCCTTTCTGTCCTTTCCATATCAAAGCAAACAAAGAAAAAAGAAAGACGAAACTGAAATCTCAGCGAAAATGAGCGTCATCGACATTCTCTTTCGTGTCGACGAGATATGCAAGAAATACGATAAATACGATGTCGAAAAGCAGCGTGATCAGAATGCTTATGGAGATGATGCCTTCGCTCGGCTCTATGCCACCGCCGAAGCCGAACTTGTTTCTGTCATGGAGGTACTATCAACTTTGGACCATGTTTATTGGGAAAAAAAAAAAAAAAGAAAAAGAAAAACTTTACTGCATGTTCCTTTGTTTATATCTTCCTTATCCATGTGTATGAAAGTTTTCAGAAATACGAGAGGGCATCCATGGAGCAAAATAGGGCTATATCTGTTGCATTAAATGCAGAAATTCGAAGAACAAAGGCACGGTTAATGGAGGAACTTCCAAGCTGCAAAGACTAGCTCAGAAAAGGTAAGTTCAACTGGCATGCTTAGTCTTTCGCGTTTCTTTTCTAAAATATGGATTGGGTTTGGTGATATTTGTTTTTTCATAGCTAATCATTCCTGAAAACAGGTCAAAGGCCTTTCAAAGGAAGATTTACTCGCCAGGAACGATCTTGTTCTTGCTCTGCAAGAAAGGGTTCAAGCAATACCCGATGGAACCTCAGGTGGGACCAATCAGGCTGGAGGATGGGCAACTTCTACATCTCATATTAAATTTGATTCAACAGGTGATGGAATAGCAGTCTTCCTTTTATTAGTAATATGATGCCATGGGGATATTGTATGTCTATTAATTCTTGTGATTTTCATAATTAACTCAGATGCACATTTGAATGATGGCTTTTTCCAAAAGAGCGAAGAAGGCAGCCGATTCAGGCAGGAATATGAGATGCGGAAAATGAAACAGGCATGTGAGACTTCCCTTTCGAGGAAGAGGAATGGATTTTGTCCTTTTACACTTAAATGAGTCTTTGATTAATTCATCTTATGATTGAGCTTGATTACACAGGATGAAGGCCTCGACATTATTTCAGAAGGATTGGATACATTGAAAGATCTGGCTCACAATATGAACGAGGTTGGTTTCAGGTTTGCAATTTAACACGGTTTCATAAGGTAGAGACTAATTGCATCTTATGTCTGCAGGAATTGGATAGACAAGTTCCACTAATGGATGAGATGGATGCAAAGGTACGATATTATCGCTTTGACTCCACCCTTACTCTAGGATTTGAAGATTTCTGCTATGTCATTACTGAATGCTATGAAATTTTTATATTTGACCTTATGATTACCTTCCTCTCTCTGTTTTCCTTTGCTTGGTGCATGTCTGTTGTAGGTGGATAAAGCAACCTCTGAACTCAAAAACACTAATGTCAGGCTCAAGCAGACACTCTTCCAGGTAGTTCATGAAATGATTTTTCTGGTTTCACCCGATTTACCTGGGTCTTCTGCTCCCAAAAGAATCATCAATATCATTACCTATGAATTATTTCAGATAAGGTCGAGCCGGAACTTCTGCATCGACATTATCCTTCTCTGCGTGATTCTTGGAATTGTATCTTATTTATATAAGTAAGTTATACTTGCCCTCTCTTCTTTTCCCCCTCCTATGGGTAGAATTTGATCAACTTCTAATATGCAATTTTCAAGCAAGGAATCTGTTGAGCATGGCCCGTGGTTGTTATATCACGAGCTAACTTGTATAATTTTATGAGTTTATGATTGAGGTTTTTCCTAGTTAAAATAGATACAAACTTTTTATGTGTTAACTTTTGGAAGGGAGTGAGTTTAAGATATGATTCTACAAAACTTATGATTCTATCTAATTCTTATATTTATTATTTTGTAGTGCAATTCACCAATGACTTGATAACACGTTCAAGACAGGTTCTCCAAAAATAGTATTCTGGTAATTTTCTTTAGCTATTTTGAAGGCATTCCCTTTTATCTTCCTCTTTTCTCATCTACTTTGAAAGTTCTGCCGTCTCAAAAAATTGAGTTGTGGCTGGCATTATTTTACACCTTCAGAATTCAGGATGGGTTAGTCCAGTTTTTGAATGTTAGACTAACAAGAAACTGGAATCAATATGGTACATATATTCCTTGACATGGGATTTCTATCCTTTGAATAGTTTTGGTTTAGATGTAGATAAATCCTGTTGATAACTAGAATGAGTTTGTTTCATTGTTCAACAATAATATTGTTGGGTAATAGTGTGCATAAGTTACATGATAAATGACAAAGATGCTTTCTGAGCGTCTTTTAACAGGCCAGAATAAGAAACTTGTCACATTTTTATGCATTTACTCTTTATTAAATACCAATGAGATACTCATTAACGGGACCCAACTTATAGCCGCACAATTCTTCACCCTATTTTGTCCTCTGAGAAGTGCTTTATGCTATGTCACTAGAGGTAACTTTGTGGTCTTGTCCTACATTTATGTATGTATGTATGTTTTCCTATTTATATGTTTCATTATGTCATGCAGGTATGCCTCTTTCCGTATTTGCATTCTTCTCAGAACTTTAGAATCCAGTCTCTTTGATCCCAGGACCGTGAACTTGATCATAGTACACTCTCAACTGTACCAAGGATGTTAACCAGCCTATTTGACAAGAAGAAAATGTAACATTTGTAATATTTACCTTTACATGATTCTTTTATAACATGTGTTCTCTGTTAGTCGATTAGTAATTTGTAATGAAGTGCCTAAGGAAAAAAAATGAGGGGGGAAAAAATGGAAAAATGTAACTACCTGAAGGAATATTTGTTCATAAGGATGTTGTAGAAAAGCTAATTGTAAAATCTATGATGGTCATGTCTTATATTACTTTAGACGTAACTGGAGATAGCAGAGCAGGGGTCTAAAGTAGCAGTTAGGGATCTAAACTAGCCAAATTAATTGCAAGTTATTTAGATTTAGTCTTTCTTTTGTTTTGAGTTTGAATTTCATGATGTTAGGATTTAATTGTGCTGTGAGCCTAATCAAACACAATTAAATTGAAGCTGTCAAGCACCGTTTTGAATGGAACTAGAACTTAATACTTTGGGATCTCAACTTGGCTCGTTTAGACCCTTCTTGCTAATAGCACTGTTGTTGGAATGTTTCATATCACAAAATGGCTAAATCTCTAAAACCTATTGTTCCAAATTTGCAAATTGATCACAGTTGATTCCATTATCAATCAAAATCCAAAACTACAATGGTACAAAAGGATCAAATCCATGAACACAACAATTCAATTTACAATTCAACAACACTGTGGAAGCAAAATGAATAAAACAAACTGGAAAACCAAAAATTAAAGAACATCTCTTGAAATCAATCTCAATAGTATTTGCTGTTCTTCAGTTGGAAGAAACAGCAATTTATTGGGACCTTTTCACTATCAAAACCAGCACTCTATTTCCATCAAAGAGAAGCAGAAGCAACCAGAACCGAAATTCCAACCGTGATGATGCTGCGAACTGCCATCTCATTTCTCAGGGTATCCGCATTGCTTGTTGATTCTTTGGTTGTTGGAGTAGTACTGTCGCTGTCGCCGGGTTCCTTGTTGTCGGCCTTCGGCTTTTCTGGTGCGAGCGCTGCAGCTGATTTCGGGGAAAAGATTTTCATAGGTTGGAGGACTTTGTCCACCTCGTACACAGCGAGTTCTTTGTCTGCATGTATTGTCTTTACAATCTTGGCAGTGTTAACGCCAGTGGAGATGCTCACATCGTCACCCGATGTCGTCACGTTTAGGGGGAAGTCGCCGTAGTCGGAGCCACCAGCATTAGTCATCAATGGGTTGCTCACTGTCTGGAATTGTGTCATGGAAAGATATGTAGGAACTGCATGGAATTGCATGAGCTCAACCTGCCATTAGAAAAGTGCATATTATTTTCAATTTCGAATGCAAAAACACTTAAATTCAATGTGAAGACACTTATTCAATGCAGATGCAAATATGTTGTCCCAGCAAAGCGATCTTGGGACAAAATCAGAGACAATATTTAGAAGTGTTATATAAAATTTAATTTGTGCCATGCCTGTTTTTCAGTAGGGAGCGTGTTAAGAGTGCCGGTCTTCAAACGTGCAAAAGCGCCATCAGGTGGAGCAAAAAATGTGATAGCACCATTCCTATCACCAAGTTGAGAATTAATCTCATCAGCAACATGGGTGTTTTTCAAGAGCCGTACTAAAACCGTGAAGTCACCAGCCTTCTCCAAGAGTTTAAGGAGATCAGCATGGGGCCTTGGAGGTGGTGGTGGTGGAGGTGGTGGAGTTGGTGGTAAAGCCGGTTCCGGTGCCAAAGAAGGTGGTAGAACCACGGGGGTTAGTGGGGCCACCACCACGGGGGCTGCCGCAGGGGCTGCAATCGCTGTGGTGCTTATGCTAATAAGGAGTAGTAGGATGGATGATAAATAATGCTTCATTGCCAATTTTCTTAAGTATATATATAGGGAAATGGAAGTTATTGAAGAGATGTTGCGTTCTTTTATTAGATGTTGTGTTGATGTGTGAGGAAATGGATGCAAAGATTGATGAATTTATAGTTTTGAAAATTGAAAGCTAAGAGGGGATTTGGGATGGGATAAAGTGATGGCTTCATGGTATGAGTTGGAGAAAATGAAATCAAGGTGCCAAGTTGCAATATTAGTTGGGATTTCGGTACTTTAAAAGGTTTATCTTATCTTAGATTATTGGTGATGTGAAAATGAAATATTGGTTGGTTGATTGATATGATTTTCATTATTGTGGCAAGTTAAATTTTATGTTCTATAGCAAAATATATCATCTAATACTTCTGAAATTTAGGCTATTGATGTCTCAGAACAATAATATTCTTTTTCTTCATCCTTTTCCTTTTTATGAACCTTCCTTAAGGCTATTAAAGAAGCTATATTAAAAGATATAGATGTTAATGAATGCCAGAATGATACTTATCAAGGATATAAAAAATGGTAGGACTTCTTATATGTAGAATTAGGTTTATTTTCTATCCATTTATTTTTCAAAACACAAAAGAACACGAAACCTAACTATGTGCATCCAAATATGAACATCTTGTTGCAACTAACTTATAATTTTACTGGAATACCAACCATAGAATCTTTTTATATTTAAATACACTCATTTTTCGAGAAAAATAAATAAACAGTAGTGAATGTTTTGTGTTTCTTTCTTATTTTTATTTTTATTGAAATGTGTAGTTAATCTTGAAAAATATATCTTTATTTTGGGTTTCTATTTCGTCCTTGGGAGCACCAGTTATCATAGCCTGGTGTGTATATAATATATACATATAGGAAAAAGTATACACATATCGTGATTAATTTATATATCAAAATAAATATCTTCCATTTGTTCTCTTTCTTCATTTTATGAAACTATAACTTTCATTTTCATACCCAACGAATATATACATATATATATATATATTTACTTTCTTTTTTTGGATAATTACACTAACATGGTCATAGGGCTATTATAACACAGGAAATCAATCCCGGTACTTTAAGAATGAGTATCAAGATCAGATACTATTAGACTATAAGGCCATTGATATATTTTTACTTTCTTTAAACCTTATTGATATTAAATAATCTATTCATCTATGAGTTTTTGTGACATTAACTTTGACAATTTTTTAAAAATTAATTGCCACGTTTGATATTTAAATTTTATTTATTTTTGTAATTAATTATCTTGAGTTTAAAAATATTGATTTGGTACTTAAACTTTTTCATTTTTTGCAATTAATTGCTTCACTAGATAAATGCTTTGAAAAGTTTGTCCAGCCTTTTCTAAATTGATGTCTTGTAAAATTATTTGACACCACAACAATGCTAAAACATTATAATATATGCAGATGTTTCATTTTCATACATAGCTCAATAGATTAGCATCGTTTTATCAATTAATCGTGAGTTAACGCATAATGTTTTTTCCTCGACTAATGGATAACGATGAAGTCATTCTTATTTCTCATTCCGCAACTCCACTTCTGTTGATTCAATTGTTTTTTTATTTTTTTAAGCTACTAACGCGAATATATGTATATATAAAAATATATTCTGTGCATTTACTTTCGAACAATATGAAGATAGAGTATCTAAATTTTAGTCAAATGGATAATTAGATGCCTGAACTTTTACGAAGAACAATTTTATACCTAACAAAGTTTTTATGCCCTTTTTCACTATCTCATTCTTTTATTGTCTCTTAAAATAATGAACACGTATCAAGCAATGATTAGGTGAGATAATGAAAAAAAGATATAAAAAGTTTGACTAGATATGAAATCGATCTTTTTGAAAGCTCAGTTACTTAATTGTGTATTTAGCTAAAGTTTAAATACCAAAAGGACTTTATCCCTTTATATTTTCCTATTGTTTTTTCATAGTTGTATCTTCAAACCTACTAAGGAGATGGACCTAATTTCCACTTGAAGTTAAGATAAGTGTCTCTTCATCGTGAGCTTAGAAGTAATTATTTAATTATTTTTTGTTTGTTTTCATAGTTTACGACCATTTTTTCTCTTTTTTGTGGCTGACAGCCCATCTTCTCCATCATTTTTAGGTGCATCCTAGAAAGGAACTCCAACCCTGATTAGCTGGGATATTGCCAATCATAACATGAAGCAAGTGATATGGTGGTTAATCGCACGACATGATTAGAACGGCTTAACTTATTTATGAGACGATAGCGTAAGGCACATGATTGGCGGATGAACTAGAACTAGGGATGTGATAGAACAAACTGGAGGACATCTACTTTTTTCATAAAATGACACCAGGTAGCTCGGACACTTACTAAAATACCAAATAAAAATATTAAATATATGCCTACTTTATTGTGAAGTTTGCAATCAATGGTGAAAATTGTAAGATTTTCCCTGTTAAGCGAACCATATATGCTAATGATTTTACAATCTAATGGTATAATCGCTAATCTTTCAATAAGATAAACGAAATTCTAATCCCACATCCTCACTGTAATGATAAAAAAAAAAAAAAACTAATAATACACATCTATATGTATATATTGTACATGGAAATTTATTTTTATAATAAATGGGTAAATATCGTGAATGGTACCTAAATTTTGATAAAATATATAATTAGTTACATGAACTTTGAAATTGATTAATTTAGTACTTGAACTTTGAAACCAATCAATTTCATGCATGGTAATGGTACTTTCCTCATATTGGTTAATATTAGATGATGGTATTAGCCAAATTGATAGATGTGCTATTAGTGTATAAAAAGAAGTATTTTTAAATACTAAATTAATGGATTTTAAAGTCTAGGTACGTTACTAGATATTTTGCCGTAGTTGAGGTACTATTGATAGTATTAACCCTTATCATCATCATCATAACATGGGACCCACAAAACACTTTTAAGAAAACATTTATAACCTCTTTTAAGGACTTAATAGATAGGAATAGGATAGAGGTAAGCAAACGAGCCTGGCCGGTTGGGCCGAGCCAGCCCATGGGTTAAATAGGTAGGGCCATTTTGCCTTGCTTCTAAATGGGCCAAATTTTTAGGTTCGAGCCCAACCCACTTTGGCTAGAGAGCTAAACGGGCCAGCCCGAGGGTCGAACGAAATTTTTTTTATTTTTTTTTATTTTTGTTATTTTTTATGTTAGTTTACGTGAAAATTAGAATATTTATATATTTTAGGGTTTTATATATATTAAAGATTAATTTTGTTACTATTTTGATTACTTATATATAAAAACAAGTTTTTTAAATGATTTATTACATATCACATTACGTTTAAATCAATCGATATATACTTTAAAAAATGTTATGATGCTTGTGATGCATGTACCAATATATATAATATATCATAAATAATTACTAATATGTTATTATATTATTCTTATTTTTAAACTTTTCCTATTTTGTTCTTTTTAACTCTTAGCCTGCGAGCCGACCTGGCTCATCATAGGCTAGCTCGCTTTATCCCGCGAGCTAAACGAGCTGGGCTAATTTGGCCTACATTTAAAAAAGCTGAAAAAAATTGGTCATGGCCCGTTCTTTTAAGTGAGTAAATAGACTGGCCCGTGAGCCACAACCTATATGCCTAGCTTTAGATACAAGGCTCTATGATCTTATTATGCAAGTGATCTCTAAATGGATTTTCAGTTTATTTGTATTGTGTCATGTCACTTTTTGTGCAAAGAGCACACTTATGGGGAGCTGCTAGCTTTTCTTGATTATAGGAGTATATACCAATTCCAATATTAACCAAAATTCTTATTATGGCACCAATTATAGAAATTTCTTATGCTGTCACCTAACTCTAAAGCTTCCATATTCTTGGATCTAGACTAGTTTATTGCATGTTCCTCTAATTAGAAGCTAGTTAATAGTTATCAATAGATAGGTCTATTTGTTTAATTATATTTTGATCATTTTGATATCATATTTTTATCATTTTCTAATAGATGTTTGTTAAGAAACATATACAAATGAAAAACTGATAATTTTACTCATAAACCAATCAAACAGAAACGATACAGATCAGGTGCAGATACGGTATAGCTAAAAATTCGAAAATTCAAATAGACCTATAATTTTGAACCTTAATTCATCATGGACTGGCCATTTTGATTCAATTTCTTAATCTATTGATATTCACATTGGTGCTTAGCTTGTTGTACTATTATGGCTATATTCAAGTCAAGTCAAGAACATTTCTTTATAAATTGAAAGGAATTTCAATTAGACCATGGCATTTGATTTGTCTACTATATCAATCAAACTATACAAGGACTTAATGAATCCCCCTCTTTATTGCCCGATTTTCTAATCAAATGCACTATCCATTTATTTTGGTTTCCCAAGATATTAGCTAGAATTAAAAGAAAGATAAAAGGTTGAAACTTTGAAATGGGGGCTAGGCTTTTAAGAACTATAATCTTCATTGAAAGATGACCAAGAGATTGCATAGGCAAGAAGTTATTAGTAAAATATTATAGTTTGCATAAAGCAATCGATAAAGTGGGTTTATCTTTTATATCTTATCTTTGCTTGAGGGGTCTTCCATTTATCTCACATTTTAGGGTAAATGCACATTTCGCACTTGAACTCTGTTAATTTATAGTTTTATACAATTAACTATTTAAAATTTAAAAGTGTAATTTACTACCAATAACCTTTTTGAGTTCATCTATAGTATCTAGATGAGGTGGTCAATTGTATTTCATATTAATTACAAATTTGGCACAGCTTAGTTAGTTAGTCAATTTGTGTAGTTAACTACCTAAAGTTAAATTTGAAAAATAGGCAAAATTTAGGTATCATATTAATATTTTTAAACTTTAGATCGTTAATTGCATAAATTATCAAAGTTAAAGTACCAAATAACATTTACCCTACTTTATCTGTCTTCTATCATGTCTACATCCATCTAGTGACTACTTGAAGAAACCTTCTTGTTGACAATGAACTCACTCTTCTCAAGCTATACGTTATTCTGAAGCACAAGACTGTAAAGAGAGGAAATGTTATTGGTATAAGAGTCTTACTCCATTAATAGGAGTTAGTAAAACTTGTTAGTATTTTTTTGGACCCATATATGCGTTTTCTTATCTTTCCCTAATGGTCAAGGGTTTCTAATAGAGGGTAATGTTACAAGTAAGAAAGCAATTCTACAAACATTTAACCAGTAAAGGAAGAGAAAGAAGAAGAAGAAGAAGATTATTATAATTATGATGATGATAGTTATTGCATTGTTTTGTTGATAAAAATAAAAGGATAAATGAAGTTATTTCGAACAATCAATATGTTTAGAGAAAGTAACAAGCTTTTGCATTGTGTGGCAAGGGAACTAAGGATGGTGTGATATTTTCTATAAATTTCTTTTTATTTGAATTATTAGGTGATGTCATTTGGAAGTAGGGCTGAGGATGACTATCAATTACATTTGTACATTGTTGAGCTAGGATTTATGATTAAGCTGAGCTTAGTAGGTTGTGATAATAAAATGTGATCTAAACATATTGTAACCTATTACTTTTAGCATTAATTCTAATAGCTATAGATGAGACAAAAATAGTTAATATAAATATTAGTATCATAATAGAACATGATTAAAAAAAAAAAAAGATTAAGAAAAAATCATAGGTGCACATGGTACTCATCACATGTAAATATTCTCATATAGTTTTATAATTAAGCTTTAGGAAATTAATATATGTATAATACTCGTAATTCTAGAAAGGATGACTTAACCGAAAGAAATCAATATTTGGGAGTAAATTTAAATAGGGAATCAACATTGCAAATGATTAAAAAAGGGGATTAACATTATATAAAGTTTTTTAGAGAAAGAACCAACATTTTTGGTTAATATAATAAAAGGATGATGACATGGCTTTACAAAATGTGCCTCGCAGCATACTTTATAATGGCATAGTAATGGATTCCTTATCTTCCTCACTTTATATAAGGTTGATTCCCCCTTTTTAAACTATGTAGACCTTTCATCCTTATTTGAACTTATTTTTAAATGTTAATTCTTGTTAGTGTAATTTTTCCTATTGTAAAAAAAAAAATAAAATATTGAAAAAGACTTTGATAGTCCATATCTTAGCTACTTTAGTTTAGAACTTTGTTTGTAGAAATTCATTATACTTAAACCTTTAGTGTATGAACCTAGGTTGAGAACCTACCTAAAGAGGTCTTTCCAAGAGAAAGTTGGGTGTTAAAATAAATAGTAGTTCTCCTTTTTTTTTTTTTTATGGAAAAGAAAAACAAAACAAACAAATATTACATGGGGCGCATCCTAGCTATGGACACTCCAATAATATGCTCATACAAAAGCTTATGAAGCTCCCTAAGAATCACTGGCAAAGAATGCACACCAAGAGAAAGAGTAATGACATTAGCAAGCCATTCGCCAGCTCTATTACCTTGTGAAATATGTTGGATATAGACTTCCTAGCTTCTATCAAGGAGCTTCCAAATGAAGCTAACAGTAGGCCAATAATGGTTTATAATTTGAATTCTCACAATTAAGGTCTTTACTAAAATCTGATTGTCAAGCTCTAAAATTACCTTTCGATAACTAGTATCCTAAGCTCATTGCAGACCTATATAGGCTCCCCAAAATTCCACCATAGCCACAAAGGACAGACCAAGACTTGCCATAAAACCATCCACATAGGCACCATTAAGCTTGTGAAGAATTCCTCATGCACTCGCCATGTGAGTAGAACCTTTAAAGGTCCCAAACAGTAGTTCTCCTTTGGGGATAGATTTTATACTTTTATTTTTAATTTACATTTGATCAAACTTTAGCCAAATCACTAATCCTCTTACATCTTTTACTTGTAGTATTAAACATAGATGTTTAATGTAGGATCTTTTAATTATAGAAAAATATTAAATCAATATTTTTCTTTTCTTATAAAAAGGGAATTTTCTCTAGAAGAACATTATTGTTGTCATTGTTATTATAGGGAACCCACAAATAAATATGTAACTCGACAAAGACATTAACAAACTTGTACATTTTTCTGTGAAGGGATCTAGTGTCTGATTGCCTAGAAGCAAATAGTAGTTACTAAATGGAATGTGAATCATAGTTCATCGTTAACCAATCATTTTGATTCAATTTCTTTATCTACTAATATTTAAATTAATGCACTGCATGTTGCATTATTACTACTCTAGTTAAGTCAAGAGAAGAACATTTCTTTGTAAACTAAAAAAATTTTAATTAGAACATGGTACTTGATGGGTCATGTAATATAAAGATAAATAAATTATAAAGAAGGGAAAATATGTCATTTGATATAAAATAAGAGGGTTTTATGGTCAACCGTAAAGTTTAATTAATTTTTGTCGGTTATCAGATGCAAGAATAAAGATCAAGAGACGCCATTAAGGATAAAAAACACGTTATTAAAAATGAAGAGACATCATTAAGGATGAAGAAACATTATTAAAGATAAAGAGATGTAATTAAAGATAAAGAGATGTTATTAAAGATGAAGAGACATCGTTATTAAAGATGAAGAGACATCGTTATTAAAGATGAAGAGACATCGTTATTAAAGATGAAGAGACATCGTTATTAAAGATGAAGAGACGTTGCTAAAGATGAAGAGACATTATTAAAGATGAATAGTTATTACTTGTCTTCTATATAAACCAAGCTTCCCCCTTCTCCAAAACAAATCCTAAACCTAAAAGTTCTCTTTGTGAGTGCTCTTAGCCGCTAAGAGGATTTAGTAGTTAGATCAAGCAATCAGATTACTATTTCTTTTATAGATTTTCATAGATCTATTAGTTTCTTAGGGTTTTTCTATATTTGTTTTGAAGGAGAAGTTAGAGAAGATTTAAATCGTTGTTGGAGATCTATATCTTGTTGTTTAAGAAGCAATTTAGATCAACTTAAGTAAGCATTTTAATGTTTTTTATCTTTATGAAATCATAAATAGAATTTTTGTTGATTCTTATTATATTTGGTTTGAATAGAGTTCTAGGGTTTTAGAGAATTTGTTGAAGAGATTGATGCTGTTGAAGATTTCTGTATTTCAATCAAGGAATAAGGTGTAAACTTATGTTTATTTTGAGATTGGGGTTTTAGGTAATATATGGAATTAGGTTTATTCAATGGTGTATGTTATTAAAATGGTTTCTATTCATATTATCCAGTTTTGGTGGTTTGGGATTATGATTCTAAAGGAGATTTGGTGATTTGGCGATTTTTAACTCTGTTCCTTGAAATTTGATTCAGGTACGTCCTTACTTTGCTTGTTGTATGTATTTGTAGGATTAGACATTATAAATTGAATTAATATTATTTGATTATAATAAGAAATTATGTTTGCTGTTTATGATTGGCTTTGGTTAGTAAAGGCCATACAGAGTGTGATACTAACGAGGAACCTTGATGATCCTTGTGTGGCGTTGTCTTGAGTGGAGTTGCACTTGGAGATGATTCTGGTAGTTTAGGAGTAGTATGAGTATGGCACCCGGAGTGTGTGGGAGGTTCTCAACACCATATATGTATGTATATATATATATATATATTACTTATTTTCTATATTTTATGTTTTAAGGAGTCATGAGATACTCTAGGTTTGAGACTGGTCATGAATGGTTCTAAAATGTGTTGCATGCCTAGCTAAATTGAAGATAATAAATTGTGCTTGCTACATTAGCTTTTAAGTCGTATGTGTTATTATTTATTTCATGTTCATGTGCATGTGTTTTCGGTATGGTGTACTAGGCATTTTTCGCTCATTCCTCCATTTTTTCAATAACAAGGGTAGATAAGGTGATCTATGATCCTTTTGGATATCATAATTTATTTATTTATTTATTTTTTTTTTATGATGGGAAGGATACTAGTGGTATTGATTATCTTGCTGACTCCTAGATAAGCTGTGGATGGAAGACATTTGAAGGAAGTCTATATCAAGTTTTAAAATTTTTATGAACTTTGAAAACTGTTAAACTATTATTTCAGATGTTTTAAATCTATAAGTTATGTTGGCTTGGTTTATGCCATCAGGATTTTCTTTCTAAGGAATTGATTTTCATGAGATATCTTAAATATATACCCCTTTTTGAGAATTATGGAGATTTATATTTTGTTTAATTGTGGATTAGAGTTTCATAGTCTTAGCGTATTCTTATAAAGAGAAGGACAAGTGGCAGGTTGTAATACCTACAAGTTGAGGCGTTACAGCTTAAATAGTATTAAAGCAATAGGTTTTGATCTTATTAGATATAAGTTATGAAATCCTTAGAATGGTGAGCAATGATGAGATGGGTAGTACATAGTTGGGTTTTGATCATATCTAGATTAGTATTGCTTTTATCTAGTAGTTATATAAGGTTTTGATCTTTAAGTAGGATTTACCTTTATCTCTCATGATGTGTGTTGACCTTTGTTAGAATGCCTTCAAGAAGAAGAGTACCTGAAGATGGTTCCTCTAAAGCTAGTGAGGAGGAAGAGAATAGAGGGTAGCCACAGGTTAATCAGTTGCCCCAAAATCAGAATTTACCACCACCACCACCTCCACCTCCACCCCACCAGTAGGTCAATAAGTATCAATGGATCTTGTACAGCTCATGCAGGCTATGAATACTCTTTTGGGCGTAGTTACCCAACAGTAATAGAATATGAGACAGAAGAGTCAAAGAAATAATGGGAATGGTGGAAATGGAGCCAGATAAGCTGATGCACTGAGTTTAAACAAATTTGTGACTTTAGTGTATAAGTTTGAATAAATGCTTGGGAGGCCACTTGAGGCACAGCTATGGATGGAAGAGGTAGAGAAGATCTTTGCTGCCCTAGACATTCCTAAAAATAAGTAGGTGGAGTATATCGTCTATTTTCTCTTTGAGAGAGCAAATAATTGGTGGTCAAACAACAAGAAGCATATAGCTGGAATGATCATATGAGATAATTCCATTAATGGAGATGAAATTTTAGAGATTTAATTTTCAAATATAGTAATAAGTGTGGTATACATGATACTGAGACAATGAAGTAAAATGAAGTTCGTATAGATTTTGAATAGAAAATTTGGTTTTTGATGTAAAAAAAGGATATCTGGAGTGGAATAGAAGGATTTAGTGACATAATTAAGATGCTCGAGAATTTGGATATAGGATGGTAGTGAAAAATGTGATTGGTGGCTTAATGGACATAAATTTGTAGATAGTAAAATGAGAAGAATCATTATTGAAGAATAGATGAAAAGAATTTGAGAATGACTAATATAGATAAGAGAATCATTAAATCTTATGAAAGGTATGAAGGTTCATATGGAATAATAATTATAAGAAAGTGATGTGAATTTGGTAAGCAGATTTATTATAGGGATAGAACACGAGATTCATCATCATGTGAATTTGATGGATTTGACCAATTATTCAGCTATGGTCAATAAAGCAAAGACAGTTGAGCAAGGTTTGAGCCAGATAAAAGGTTGTGAGACATAGAAAAGTCAAGTCTTTTGGTAAGTACCAATATCAAAGTGAGACACAGATAACCGATGGATTAATATAATCAAGTGTTGGTGCAATTTTTTCATGAATCTTTGGATCATTGCATTTGTATGTTGTAAGTATGTTGAATCTATGCTGGAATAGTTGTTTATAAACAAACTTTTAGGAATTGGAGTTCAAAATACCAGATGGGGATTAGTTTGTATATAAACTTGAAGTGCATCATACTATTTGTAAAGAAAGTGGAGAAGAGTCAAATTGCTAAATTGAATTTGAGTAAGAGTGGAGAAAATTATCATATTGTGGTTGAAAGCATATATATAAGGTGAAAATCAGTAAAATTGAAGATAACATATATATATATATATATATATCAGTATGAGGATGAAGGGTTAGAAAATATGGCCAATGAAATAAGTGAAAGATAAATAATGCAGTGGACAAAACTTTAAGAGTAAAAAGTTGAATGACTGGAGTTGATCAGAAGGAACTAATGGTGTAATTAAGAGGCATGAAATCCTCATAGATGATTGGTAAATGGGTTGTTAGTCTGGTAGATATAGTATTGTAGACATGAAGCTAAATGAGAAAGATCATGTTGAAGAATAGATGAAAAGTATTAAGATGACTAGTATAAATTAGAGAACAGTTAAATCCAATGAGGATATGAATATGCACGTGGAGTAGCCATTGCAAGAAGGAAATATGATCTTAGTGAATTGTAAGATATGAGAAATCTATGAATGATGAACAATGATGACATCTACACTAATCTATGATGATGATGAATTTTGGGATGATTCTTAAGAAAATCTATATGAAGATATGAATCGTTATATAAAGAGGCAATACAAGTTTTGGAAGATAGTAAGAATAGCATAATGGATAAATGAAAGTTGTGGATTATCTATGGTATTTAAAAATGGTGATAAAACTAGATTAATCCAGCAGAAATGTAGATGTTAACATCACATGAAATAACAGACTAATGTGAGGTTTGATCTTTAGAGTTAGGAATGAAAAATGTTACGTCCCATGATTTGAGCTTTCTAGTTGTTAATTGAAGAATTATAAAGTAAATATGTCTTAGGTAAGTTTTTTAATGGAAGTAGCGATAATTAGAGATAAGGTATGGCGATTAAATAGTGGCAATGAGTTGGATTAAATTTTCTACTGTACAATATACAGTTGTTTTGGAAGAAAGTGATGGTTAGCTTTTGAAGTTAAAAAGATATAAGTATTCAAACAAAGAAAAATCTTTCGTTGAGAAATGGAATGAACAGGAGTGGAAGAATATAAAACCAGGTGAAGAATAATCATCTATTATTGACGAATTAGATGAATTTGTAAGAATGATAATTATAGAGCCAAAGTGCATTAGGAAATCTAAATATCGAAGAATTGAATTAAAGATTTTGTTTAAAGAAGGTTTTCAACAGACAAGGTGATAAATGGGTGCAAAGTTTATAACAGACATTACCAAAATGTTTAAATAATAATCTTAAGGCGTATCATATAAATGTGGGTGAGTGTACCAAATTTATACAATGAAAGTGTGAGTTATGGATACATTGATTGAATTGTGGTATAGTTGATAGAGATAATCAATTAAGAAAACAAGAAAAAGGAGTTTTGGAAATAGGAAAATATCGTATGAGAAATCAGTGGTTGAACAGAAAGCAACTAAATGTCGAAAAGCAGATGGAAGCATAAATTATGGAGTTGGAACAAAGAATTTAAGGAGTTATAGAAATCCAAATAACTTTCGAGGACGAAAATTTCTCTTAGGAGGGGAGAAATGCAACATAAAGATAAATAAATTATAAAGAAGGGAAAATATGTCATTTGATATAAAATAAGAGAGTTTTATGGTCAACCCTAAAGTTTAATTAATTTTTGTCGGTTATCAGATGCGAGAATGAAGATGAAGAGATGTCATTAAAGATAAAGAGACGTTATTAAAAATAAAGAGATATCATTAAGGATGGAGAAATATTATTAAAGTTGAAGAGACGTCATTATTAAAGATAAAGAGACATCGTTATTAAAGATAAAGAGACGTTACTAAAGATGAAAGACATTATAAAATATAAACAATTATTCATTCTCTTCTATATAACAGGCTTCCTTTTCTCTAAAACAAACCTAAACCTAAAAGTTCTCTCTGTGAGTGCTCTTAGATGCCAAGAGGGTTCGGTAGTCAGATAAGGTAATTAGATTACTGTTTCTTTTATAGATTTTCATAAATCTATTAGTTTCTTAGGGTTTTCTATATTAGTTTTAAAGGAGAAGTTGGAGAAGATTTAAATCCTTGTTAGAGATCTTGTTGTTTAAGAAGCAATTCAGATCAAGTTGAGTAAGTATTTTAATGTTTTTTATCTTTATGAAATCATAACGGAGTTTTTTATTTATTCTTATTATATTTGGTTTGAATGGAGTTTTAAGGTTTTGGAGAGTTTGTTGAGAAGATTGATGATGTTGGAGATTTTTGTATTTCAATGAAGGAATAAGGTGTAAACTTATGTTTATTTTGAGATTAGGGTTTTAGTAATATATGGAATTAGGTTTATTCGACGGTGAATGTTATTAAAATGGTTTTGTTCATATTATCAGGTCTTGGTGATTTAGATTTTGACTCTAAAGGAGATTTGGTGATTTTTAATTTTGTCCTTGAAATTTGATTCAAGTACATCCTTACCTTACTTTTTGTTTGTGCTTGTAGGATTAGACATCATAAATTGACCTAATATTATTTGATTGTAATAAGAAATTGTGTTTGTTGTTTGTGATTGGTTTTAGTTAGTAAAGACTATACAAAGTGTGATACTAACGAGGCACCTTGATGATCCTTATATGGAGTTGTCTCGAGTGGAGTTGCACTTGAGATAATTCCGGTAGTTTAGGAGTAGTGCGAGTATGGTACACTGGGTGTGTGGGAGATTCCCAACATCACATACGTATATATGTTACTTATTTTCTATATTGTATGTTTTTAAGTAACTATGAGATACTCCAGATTTGGGACTAGTCATGAATGGTTCTAAACTGTGTTGCATGCTTGGCTAAATTGAAGATGATAAATTGTGCTTGCTACGTTAACTTTTAAGTCGTATGTGTTATTGTTTATTTCATGGTCATGTGCGTGTGTTTTCGATTTAGCATACTGGGCGTTTTTCTCACATTCCTTCATTTTTAGGAACATAAGAAGATTAGGTGATCTATTATCTTTTTGGTTATGATATATTTATTGATGATGGGGAGGGTGCTAATGGTATTGATTATCTTACTAATTTCATAGATAAGTTGTGGATGGAAGACATTTGAAGGAAGTCTATATTAAGTTTTAAAATTTTTATGAACCTTGAAATCTGTTAAACTATTATTTTAGATGTTTTAAATCTATAAGTTATGTTGGCTTTGGTTTAGCCAATAAGATTTTCTTTTTAAGGAGTTTGATTTTCATGAGACATCTTAAATAGATACCATTTTTTGAGAATTATAGAGATATATATTTTGTTTAATTATGGATTAGAGTTTCATAGCCCTACCATGTTCTTATAAAGAGAATGACACATAGCGAATTGTAATGTCTACGAGTTAAAGTGTTACAGGTCAAATACATATTTCAAACTAAATGTGGAGCTAATGGATACCTGCTTTGCTATCCAATTTTCCTATCAAATCCACAATCCATTTATCTTGATTCCTAGGATTTTAGTTAGAACTAAAAAATATTTTTGTTGCAGCATAAGGGCTTCCAACCCTTCTTGTCTCACTAAGCAATGATGGATATATTACTACTCTAATCTAAAAAAGTGAAATCTACTTTTGCCCGTTATTATTTTCTGTGCTCTATCTCATACTTAATAATCATATATATATAATATATATATATATGCGGTGATAATAAAAAGGAAGCAACTCCAATCTGATTGATGCTATTAAAAAATCAGTATTAATGCTTCCCATCTGTACAAATCTTATAATCATATTATTTGCAACCTTTGAGAATCAATTTCCATGGCATAAAAGTGTCTAATTACACGTATATATACCTCGTCAAGCGAAGAGATCTATTATACTTGTTCACCATTAATGCTTGAAATATGGCATCTTATATTAGGGGCCATGTCCAGGTCATCTACTGATTCTAAGCTCACTCACAGACACACATATACATCGTTTCACTCTCATCATCAAGTCCTTTGTCTAGTGAAATGGCTTAGATTATATTATGTATTTGATCTAATCTTCTCGTTCTTTGCTCTAGATAATAGCCTCACTGATGACGGTATTGTTTTATATCATCAGGTCGTGAACTTCTCACAACGACAATGAATTTCCTTATTTAATTACAAAAATTTTAGTATGTTTTTGTCTATTTGCAAACATACAACCACTATTAATTCTTTCAATAAGTTCCATGTAAAAATATTAATATTAGTAAATACAATTTGAGAACTACATGTTAGTGACTTATTGGTCCAAAAAAATTAATTTAATAAATAAAATATTAAAAATTATTTTAAAAAACCAAAAAATTGAAAGAAAATTTAAAATTAAATTTGAAGACCGTAAGATTTTGATATGTATTCTTATAAAATCATTAAATAATATTGATACTTTTGAATTAAATTCATATAATCTATTTGTCAAAAAATTAATACATGTCATGTATTTGCGAATGCGTCAAAACACAAGTAGGGTTTTTGTAATTAATCTTATTATTAATTATCCTCATTTTAACAAGCAACAAAAGCCTTAGCCTAAATTAGATGTGACTAAAATACCCCCCCCCCAAAAAAAAAAAAAAAAGAAGATAAATTCCTGCTATTCATGTGTAACATATCATGCAAAATATGCAAGTTAATCATATAACTTATGGACCCAGACTAACTCTTTGCTTCTCAACCGCAGATAATAATTAATTAAAAAAACACACTTGAATACTTTCCAAGATATTTTAAATTCAAACTCATAAATTAAATTGAATATTTTTTAATTACTATTAGATTTAGTAGTAAAGTCATAAACTCCATAAAACTTTAAGAAGGTGAGTAGTTCTCTAAAAAAATATATGAAGTGCATCCCCAATAAGGTTAACTGTGCATTTTAAAAACATGCAAACAAATTTCAGTAATGTTTGTATTTGAGTGATATTTGAGACGTCGACAAAACTGTCACCATAATTTATTCACTATATTCTTTTCCTTCCTTTTTTTTAATTTTTTTTAATAATCTAATCATCAATTTGTGCTAATTTACGTGGGAAAAAAAAGAAAAGAAAAACCAGTTTTAGGATATTGATTAATTAAGCATTCGTTAATTAACATGTTTTAAATGTTCTCTACTTTCAAACCGTGGAGCTTAACATGTGTCCATAGATTTATACAACATATTATAGAATATTATCCATGCCTTAACAATCATTACATGTAATAAAAATATTCGATCGATGCTAATAGTTTTGTAGCCTGGTGTCATCCAATCTAGGTCCTCATCTTTGAAGTATCGAGTTCGATTCTTCACATTAGCATATTGTAATAACCCTCATAGTCCACCGAAAAAAAAAAAAAATTCCATCGATACTTAATGGAAAATTGTTTCATTAACAAAAAAATTCATATGAAAACATGACATTTGCAATTGATACATTAAATTAAATAAAAAAAAAAAAACAAAAAACACAAAACACATCCGAAAGACAATTATTATTATGATCTCTTAGCAATATAGTACATTACTTTCATTAATATAATCACACAATCACACAGCATGTTCTTGCCATCACAGAGTAACTGAAGCAACAAGAGCCAAGAAACCAATTTTGACAATGCCATAAACCATAATGTTGCTTATTGTGTCCGCATTACTGGTTGTTGATGCGGTGGTGGTGGTGGTGGCTGTGGGGGTGTCAGTGGAGGTTGCGGGGGTGGTGGTTGGTGCTTTTTCATCAGCCGGAGCACTACCACTAGTGGCAGTGTCTTCGGGCTCCTTCGAAGGAGCCTTACGAGGCTTTTCCGGTGCCGGTGCTGGTGCCTTGGCAGCCTTGCCAGAAGCAAAGATGTTCATAGGAAGGAGGACCCTGTCTACCTCGTACACAACCAGATCCTTGTCGGAATATAATGTCCTACCCACAGTGGCTTTGTTAACACCAGTTGAGACGCTTACTCCATCGCCAGAAGTTGTTACATTGAGTGGAAACTCTCCAAAATCGGAGCTACCAGCATTGGTTCTTAATGGGTTGCTCACCGTCTGGAATTGACTCGTGGATAGATAAGTAGGGATCGCATGGAATTGCAAGAGTTGAACCTGCCATTAGGAAACATGTTAATATTAAAGCCCCATTTAAGTTCAACTAACATGTTGGATGAGTGATTGAGTAATTGTTAATATTATTTTGATAAATAATAATAATAGTAAATGTCAAAATTTTAATGATACTTATATACTAATCAAGTGACACATTATTATTGCGAAAATTGTTTCTCTTAATAAAGCCCAACTCAAAAGAAAATAAATAAATAAAAATATCGTTTTTATGAATATATCGTGTTGCCTAGCAAATGGTAGATAGTTACCAATATTTTTTAAACAAATGATAACAATAATACATAATTTTTTTTAAACTATTCAAATATTAAAATTTTACTACTTCTTATACACGATTAATTAATTTACATAGAGTGTTATTGTGATTGAAATCTTTCTGGCCGAGCTCAAGAATGTTGCTTCAATTTTCAACACCAATTACACACCATACCAGTGAATAGGTGCATCGCAAAACATATTAACGTTTTATATATATAAAGTGTGTCAAAGAATAGATCATCGTACCTGTTTTTCATTGGGGAGAGTATTAAGAGTTCCGGGCTTAAGGCGGGCGAAGGCACCATCCGGTGGAGCAAAGAATGTGATTGCACCATTGGCATCACCAAGTTGCGAATTAATCTCATCAGCAACATGGGTGCTTTTCAAAAGTCGTACCAAAACAGTATAGTCACCAGCCCCGCCCAAAACTGTAACGATGTCCGCATGGGGTTTAGGGGGTGGAGGTGGTGGTGTTGGTGGCAAAGCTGGTGTCGGAGGCAGAGCTGCCGATGGGGAATCTGCGGCCGGCGCTGCTGCAGATTGAGCAAAGCTTGTATTACTAACGCCAAGAAGGACTATAGCTAGCAACATAATGGATGATGAATATTGCTTCATTGCCATTTCTTCCTTTTTTTTTTTTTTATGAAAAATATATGTATCTTCGTGTGGTATGTCAGAGAATGTTTCTTGTTTTGATTTATGTTGTTTTGATTTGTGAAGGAGAGCATGTCGGGATAGGCAATATATAGTGTTTGAGGGATGTTGGTTGGTTCTTATCCTTGAGAGAAAGGGGAAAATGAAATGAAGGTTTAAAGTTGCAATTTAGATGGACGTTTGGCACCTGGGAATTAATCATATTAAACTGATTGGTGACAAGAAAGGGATTGATCGTGTCCAATTGATATCATCTTTCATCATTGTAGCAAGTTAATTGTTATTTTTTTAGCAAAAAAATAAATAAATTCAATGTGCATGAATAACCTATCAAAATGCTGATAAATTTTTTGTGATAATTAAATTGGAAACCCTTATATGATCTTATGTGTATTATTTTCCTGTAAATTGTGTAATGGTTGTTAAACGATAAGAATCCCTTTTTTAACTTATTATCAAACAGGTTACAGCAGTTGTTAATAATTCGGGTAAATCTCTATATATATATATAATTCTAAGTTCCCTATATCATTTCTACTAAAAAGCTCAAAACATTTTAATAATTAATTGTTAAAGAAGCGATAATAATCTCAAGTGAAATTAATATTTTAATGCATATGAAAGAATTTTACCCACGTCCCATTAGCAAAGACTGAAGACATGATTCAATATTATTCAACTATGATATTTTAATATGGTGCTAAGAACGATGAGAAATGCCTTTTTTTTCTCCTTCTTTATTTTTCCTTTTTGTTTATTTTATTTTAATTTTAATTTTTTTTTCTCGTCGCGTAATTAGAAAATTACTCTTTTTTCCAATTCCTCATGAAAATATAAGAAAACTATTCAGCACGTTATAGTATTGTGAGATGACAACAGACGTGTTTTAAGAGAGAAATGGAAAGAATTTTTATGCTCATAAAAATTTGATAAGATCAAAGTTTACAAAAGAATGTGCCGAGGTAGTTTAAAGTCATCTCACAAGTTTGAGATAAATAATTATCAAACAAGTATTATTGCCCAAGTCATGTTGGTTACCACATCCACAATGCAACAATAGACCTTAATTATTTTAAAAGATTCGAGATAATAAGCAAGAATACATTTTACAAACGCTCCTTAACTATGAATTTGTAATTGAAATTGTTGGTACATTTTCTCTATTCATAAATCAATCATCACTAATAGAAAAGTGGGTAAAAGAGGCGAAATGTAAGAGGCAAAATTCGTCTCTTAAGGAATCTGAGGCGAATTTCGCCTCTTCCTGAAAATTGAGGCCAATTTTACCTCAGTTTTATAAGGTGAACTTCCCCTCATAATTGCCTTATATAAACCTTGCCTCTCCCTCTCTTTCATTCAACCGTCTCACATTCTCACGCACACACATCCTCACATTCTCGAGCACACTCCAACTCACGCACACACACTCATGCACACACATTCTCACTCTCGCACACACTCACTCGTACGTCACTTCACACACACACACACACACACACACACACACACACACACACACATATAAATCCTCTCTCACTCTCAACTTCACGTACACACACTTCCATCTATATTCGCACACACATCAGAAAAAAAAAAAAAAAACATATTTTGAATTTAGTAAATTCAATTATACGGTAAATTTATATTTTTTATTTAATTCTTATAGTATTTTATTTTATAGAAAAAATAACTTTTTATAGTAAAATATATCTTTGATTTATATTTTAATTTTTATGCAGGTATCTGATAAATTGGGTAGATTTGATTGGATATTTATTGTACTACAATTACTATAAGGTTAGTTCAATGTGTTATGAAATTTTTAATTCATTTATTTAAATAGTAGTAGTAATATATTTATTTAGTAATATGTATTTAATTTATAGTTGTGTGTATTTGTGTGTACTTAAAAAAATTATAGATTTTTAGGATATGTGATTACATGTTATTATTCAATCTATGGTTATTATGTTTAATATCATGTCACATAGATTAAATATAAATATTGAGATGTTAATATTTTCATGTATAATGATTAATGAATGTTCAATTTATAGTTATGTATTTGTTGTTAGTAATTAAAAAAACTATGTATATACTTAGGATCAAGTATTTATATATTATTCAAAGCTTGTTTTATGTGTTTAGATTAATAACACATAAAATAAGTGTAAGTATTGAAATGATACTACTTGTATATGTAGTATTTAATGTATATTTTATGTATATATATATTTATTATAAGTAAGCTAAAAATATTATATGTATTTACGATCTAGTGATGGCATATTATTGTCTAATATATGTGTATTGTGTTTACTTTTATGACACGTAATGTAAATACAATTATTTAAATACTATTATTTGTATGTTAAAAAAAATTATATATAGTTACAATGTAACAATTATATATTAATAGTTAATACATGCGTAATATGTATAACTTCATAACATGTATGTCTGTGTATAGTAGTAAATGCTCCTATTTATATGTTTATCAATTAATTTATGTTAAATTTGTAGTAATGTATTTCTTCTTAGAGATTCAATAAAACTATAGATATTATCTATAATTACATGACACATATAGGGTTAAATAATAAGTAAAATGAACACATGGTGTTCCAATATTAGATGCTTGCATAGTTATAGGAGAGTTATCCAATGTGACTAAGATGTGGTAATTAATTAAATGCCAATTTAGGATGTCTGAATGAACTTGGCATATGATACGTGATTTGACAACAACGCAATATAGAAACAGGGTTAGAGAATTTTTCGAAGCTACTGTAAACCATAAGCGAGCAGATGGACTGATTAGATGCCCTTATAGAGATTGTCTTAATGGTTCATGGTAATCTATTCAGATTATTGAGTATCACCTCCTCAGGAGGGGAATGGCTTGGACCTACTCCCCTTAGATTTATCATGGTGAGGATGTAGATGAATACGAGGTACATGATAATGTTGTTATGGATGAATGGAGTAATCTACTTGAATACACGCACTTTGAAGATGAGGCAGATAAAAAACTTTTAGAAGATATTGTTGCTAATGTGAGTGATGGTGATGAAGATGATGTTGACAGCGAAGATGAAAGTAGTGGGTTTAATGAAGAGAGGTGGACTGGAATGTTTGAAAAAGCAAAGAGTCCAGTGTATCCGGGATGTACAAAGTTTTCATTATTATTAGCAGTACTGCAAATGATAAATCTAAAGGTTGACGGTAAGCAGTCAATGAAGTCATTTAACAATTGGCTTGACTTAATAAAAAGTTTGTTACCTGCCAGCAATTTGTTACCTACATCATATTACGAACCACGGAAGGTTTTGAAGCAGTTAGGCATGGATGCAAACATGATTCATGCTTGTAAAAATGATTGTGTGTTGTTTCGAAAAGAATTCGAAAATCTTGATACATGCCCAATGTGTGGGAAAGGAAGGTGGAAGCTTCATTCAAGAAAACAAAAAACAGTACCGGTTAAGGTGTTGCGACATTTCCTATTAATTCCAAGATTACAACGGCTATTTATGTGCCGGAAGACAGCTCCAGAGATGAGATGACACAAGGAAAAGTATATATCAATAGATGGTGTGTTGAGGCATCCGGTGGATTCCGAACAGTGGAAGGGATTGGATAACAAATATCCTTTGTTCGCGTCGGACCCTCGAAGTGTACGATTAGGACTTGCCACTGATGGGTTTAATCCATATGCAAACATGAGCACAACGTACAATGTGTGGCCAGTTATTATGTTTGTATACAATGTTCCACCATGGAGATGTATGAAGGAGCCATATATGATGAGGTCTCTTCTAATACCAGGGCCGAAATCACCAGGTAAAGATATTGATGTGCACTTACAACCATTGATAGATGAGCTACAAGAACTTTGGACAAGTGGGGTCAAAACACTAGATGTAGTCGAATGACGGATATTTTGAATGTATGCTACATTATTATGGATTATTAACGATTTCCCTGCTTACGGTGACATTTTAGGCTAGACGATGAAGGGTTATAAAGCATGTCCAGTATGTAACGTTGACTGCACAAGTGGCCATTCAAACAGTAAGTTTCACTATATGAGCCATAGACGGTTCTTGCCTTTGAGACATAGGTGGTGCCACGATAGGGTAAGTCTTGACGGCACCATGGAAACACGAGCACGACCAAGGAATTTCTCTGGTTTAGACATTGTCGATCAATTGAGTCGATATGAGCATGTCAATTTGAGAAAATTGCAAGAGCGCCTATGCCGTCGGAGGAATGAAGACGGCACAAACTAGTGTAAGAAGAGTTTGCTATTCCGATTGCCATATTGGAGTGAACTGCACATACGACATAATCTTGATGTGATGCATATTGAAAAGAATATATGCGATAACCTAGTGGGAACTATTTTCGGTCTTAAGGCCAAGTCAAAAGACACAAAGAAGGTGAGACTCACCCTCCAAGAAATGGGTATTCGTTCCGAGCTACACCTGCAGCAACATAGTGGGCGCATTTTCAAGCCACCAGCTGCATATACAATATCCACTCGGCAAATGAGAGAGGTATGTAATTCAATTAGGGATGTGAAGATGCCTAATGGATATGCTTCAAATATATCATCTTGCTTAGGTGCTGATGAAGTTAGTTTGAGAGGTTTGAAGAATCACGATTGTCATGTCTTGCTGCAACATATTCTCCCGGTTGTCATTCATGGGGTCTTGGATAATTGCATTCACGATGTTGTATGTGATGTATCTTGTTTTTTCAGGGAATTGACTGCTAAAGAACTCCGTGTAAATCTATTGGAGTCTTTGGAAAAAACAATAATCCTAACTTTATGTAAGTTAGAGATGATATTTCCTCCTGCTTTTTTTGATATTATGATACATTTAGCCGTGCATCTTCCAAAGGAAGCATGCATATGTGGTCCGGTCCAGTACCGGTGGATGTATCCTGTTGAAAGATACATGGGAGTTCAAAAGTAGATTTGCGGAATAGGGCAAGACCGAAAGGTTCAATTACCGAGTCATATGTTGTGCGGGAGAGCATTCAATTTTGCTCACCATATTTTGATAACATGAACTCAAGAATAAATAGACCCCACCGACAGTAGGACGAACTGCTGGATGAATGTCCATCGTCATCATTTCGAGTATTCCCACAGCTCATACGTTCAATAGGTGCATGTACTATAACAGGCTCGGATGTAGAACTCAACAGGATGCATTGGACAGTATTGAATAATTGCGAGGAGGTGCAACCGTTTATAAGGTATGTCATGTCTTTTCATTCATTTATGACCTGATAACAAGAGATGTTCACCAAGATTGAAGATTGACTTCGAATGAAATATCTTACAGGGAGTTCGAGAACAAACTAACTGCACGTGGAGCACACAATGTGGGAGGAATAGTATGTAAACATTTTGCCGAGGGGTTTAAAAATAAGGTTACAACTTGTTGAAGACTTCAATACCATTAATTCATCGATATCTTCACATGTAACTTTAATCGTTGACATGCTATGTAGATTATGGAGCAAACGTCTGTCCATGGACATTAGATGCCAGAAGATCTTGAAGCGTTGGCGTGGGGCCCTGAAATTCATCGATATAGCATCAATGCTTGTATATGGTATCCGATACAACACAGAAGCCAAGGAGACTAGATTAAGATCATAGAATAGCGGTGTATACATCATCGGTGCAGATGGAGGACAACAACTTACATTTTATGGCGTTCTCATAGAAGTTATACAACTAAATTATGTGGGATTAAAGAAAGTGTTTTTATTCAAATGCAGGTGGTTCGATACGAACAAGGATAAACCGGAAATTATCGACGAAGACCTCATCTCCATCAACATTGCAAGGTCATGGTACGATAACGACCCGTACATCCTTGCCGACCAAGCACAACAAGTGTTTTACCTGAAGGACCTAAGCAAGCGACATGACAACTAGATGATTGTACATAAAGTTGTACATCGTCATATGTTCACACGTGCTCTCTTCCAAACTGAGAGCATGGAAGATGTTGAATCGATTGAGCCACCTCCAATTGAGGAGCCAATGCAATAGACAGTGCAAAGGCCATGGGCAATTCCAATCGATCGCATATTTGTTGATCTAGGAAACCTTACACGCCTACCCGACCCAAGTGTGGGATGCAGTGGCATAGGCGATGACGATTTGGACGAATAGATTGTATGGATACCTTTATTTATTTATTATCTGTTACATGCACTTTGTGTAAGGACCCGAAATTTTACCCCTATATTTGATATAGGAGATAACGGATCCCCAACCACATATAACCCCTAAGATTATATGTAAGGTTGCCTAAAGGGATAGTTTGAGTAATTGTTTATTTAATTTTATAAGATATTGTACAACAAAAGACATAGATATTAGCAGCGAAAATAACTCTACTTCTAAATAGCTACATACATACATATATACATATTACATCCAAAGGCTTTTTATAAGCCTTAACCAAAATTCTCAAAACACAACTCTACCATCACAATATTTACACCATCAACCAAAATGAATCTTATCCAATCTATTACATTTATAGGGTCCATTGAGTTCATGGTCATCTCTAATCCTCCAACATATCAAGAAAATCTTCGAAGTCAGTTCCGTACCCCATACTCGTATAGAACTCATCGGAATCATCACCTGAAATAGATAAAATATGAGCCAAAGGCCCAGTACAAGTAACGAATACAAATGCGAAGTGAGTCACACATTCTTAGGCTAGATGCATTATGCAACAATCGCTTATTCATTAATAAGTCTTTAATTAATAAGACAACACAGGAGTATTCAAACTCCGGACAACAAGGTTATAGTATTACGTCCGCCTCCCTGAGTGGTCCCTACTGTTCATATAGACTAGGCAGCCCTACCTTCCGACGTAGCCCGTAATACTAGGGGTTCCTGAGTAACGCATCACGACGCTCAGGGGTTGATATGAGTAGCTCGGATACTCATATCTCCTAAACATTCTAACGTTAAGAGAAAGAGCCCTGCCCCCAATCTGAGCAGGGTGCCACTCTCGAACCAGATCAACGGCAAACATCGACAATCAACACATAAATAAATTAGTATTCTCTTATTTTTAGGTAGTTTATCTTGATGTACCTAGCAAAGAGTCAAGCAAGTACTGTGTACCTGATATAGCTCGGAATTAACGGAGTTGATTGGGCGAGGATCTATCACTTTTAAATCAATAATAAATTCACACTTAGCTTAAGTACTAGTTAACTAATATAAAAGATAAACATATCAAGAATTCCAAATAAATTATAAAGATCACAAGAAAACATTTAAACATCATAATTATACTAGATCGCTTAACCAATGCTTAATTACTCAAATAACAAACTTTGGAAAATTTTAGAAAAAGTTCTTAAGATTCAAAAACTCAGGGGATACCGGCACTCAACGAGGCGGGCGTTGGAGCCGGTGTTCACTGTTCGGAAAATTCACACTGCCAACGTGGCAGTGTTCAAGGGTACGCCGTCCGCTTTGCTTCCTACGCCGGCGGCCTTTAGCCGGCGTTGAATCCAAAACCCAAAGTTTCAAAAATATCCAGAGAAGTCTAAGCCGTCCGCTTACTTATGTACGCGGCAGCTTTGAAACATATGCCGGCGGCGTTGATTTCAAACAGCCAGGTACAATATGGATGAAAGAACGGCTCACTGTCTAGCGAAAGCCGGCGATGTTCGGTCGGCCTTAAGAAATTTGGTTCTGTGGCCTTTCAACGCTGCCTCTACGCCGGCGGCGTAGAAGACTCGAATTGCCGGCGTACGTTCTAAAGAACAGACGCTGGCAAATCTTAGGTAAAAGGGCGGCGTAACAGACGGCGTTAGGAAAATTGGTTCTGTGGGCTTTCTACACTCCTCTACGCCGGCGGCGTAGAATCCCCAGATGCCGGTACGTTCAAATTTTAACATATACGAAAAATTGTTTTGAAATCCCTGTTTTTCCACACTTTGATCATTTCTTAAAAATTTTCCAAACTTAGTCAAACTTTCTAAAGCTTGTTATATGCTCCTCAAATACTATCCCAACAACATGAATTCTACTTCTAATCATCAAATCATTAATCATACTTCAATTCACATATAACTACTCATTCTTCAATTTCCTAAACACTCATCCACATCCACATCCTATAAATGCAATTACCACTTCATTAAGCACATAATCCCATTCAAACTATCATTCATGCACCAACTCAATCTCATAAATCATCATCTCAAAATCCTATCTACCCTAACATTTACAAACAACAATTATAAGACATAAAATAAAAGATAAAGTTGCATTAAACTATGAGTGAATCTTGGCTTAGAATGTTATTCAACTCCTTAAGCTTGTAGTAACCTTGGCTTAGGGTTTAAGATTTTGGATTAAGAAAAGGAAAGAAGGAAGAAGAAAGAAAGAAGAAAATTCGTATGGAAATTGAGGCTGCCAAAAGGGAGGTTAATTGTCCAAATTAAAGTCAAATGTCATCCAAATCTCCATTAGGGGTATATTTGTCCTAGGTTTAATTTAGGAAAATTTCAAATGCATTTGAGTTAAATTTGAGCTCAAAAAGTGGGTCTAACTTTAGCCAAAATTCTGTCATGTTTAAACAAATTCAAAAGCAATTTAATTAAATTCTAAACATAACATATGCATATTAATTTGAAAAACACACACATTCATTAAGCTATTCACACATTTATGATATCAAACAATAATATTAATTTCATAATACTAATCATATATAAAATAACACATTCCTTAATTATATTACTAACATACACACATATATATATATATATATATCACCAATATCATATTAGCATGCAATATAAGGAAGTCATGGCTATTTCATTCTCTCCTCCTTCAAAAAGTTTTCCTCGAAACTTAGCTTACCTTAACGCTATTCAAATAACTCGGGGTATTTCTGCTTCATTTCGTTCTCGGGCTCCCATGTCGCTTCCCTCTCGGTTTGTCCCGTCCACAAAACCTTCACATAAGGGATTACTTTTCTCCTCAACACTTTATCAATCCTATCCAAGACTTTGATCGGTTTTCCACCGTGTTCAAATTTGGTTGAATCTCGGTTGATGTGTAGAAAGAATAGTTTCGGGATCCGATACACTTTCGAAGTTGTGACACATGGAATACATCATGCACTTCCGACAAATTGGTGGTAGAGCTAATCGATAAGCAATGGTCCAATTCTTTCTAAGATTTCATACGGACCAAATACCGGATTCAATTTACCTCTTGCCCAAATCTAATTCCTTTTGTTGGTGAAATTCTAAGAAACACATGATCACCCACTTCAAACTCCAATGGTCTTCTCCTCATGTCGGCATAGCTTTTATACCGATCTTGAGCCGTTTTCATCCTTTGCTTAACCACTGAATTTTATCTATGCTGTTGCACTAATTCTGGAAAATAACTCTTTCTCCAACTTCATCCCAATGTATTGGAGATCTGCATTTTCTACCATAGAGCGCTTCATAGGGTGCCATTTGAATTGTTACTTGAAAACTGTTGTTGTAGGCAAATTCAACAAGTGGCAAGTAAGTATCCCACTTATTGCCAAAATCTAGAGCACATGCTCTAAGCATATCTTCTAGGATTTGAATTGTTCTTTCGATTGCCCGTCTGTCTGTGGATGAAATGCGGTACTAAACTGAAGTTGAGTACCTAAAGCAACATGTAGACTTTTCCAGAATCGGCTAACAAAGCGGGAATCTCGATCAGAAGTAATTGTCTTCGGAATCCCATGTAATCTCACTATTTCTTTGATATAGGTATGTGCCATCCTTTCCAAAGAATCTCCAACCCTCAAAGGTATGAAATGAGCCGATTTCGTTAATCTATCCACGATTACCCAAATAACTTCATGTTTCGCAATAGTCTTGGGTAAAGCTGATATGAAGTCCATGGTAATATCATCCCATTTCCATTCAGGTATGGATAAAGGTCGAAGCTCTCCTCCGGGTCGTTGATGCTCGATTTTTATTTGTTGACAAGTCAAACACTTGGATACATAATGAGCAATATCTCTCTTTAAACCTTCCCACCATAAATTTTTCTTCAAATCTCTATACATTTTGGTGGTTCCCGGGTGGATCGAATATGAAGACGAATGAGCTTCCTTCAAGATTTCTTCTCTCAACTCATATGGCACAAAAAGTCGATTCCCATATCTAATAACTTCATCTTCACCAATTCTCAACTCTTTTCTCTTCCCTTCTCAATGGCTAACTTTATTCTTTTAACTTCATCATCTTGCTTTTGGACTTGTTTAATCCTTTCCAAAATTGTCGGTTGCAAGGATAATTGAGCCAATATCACATCAACTTGCTCTAATGTAACCTCAAGTTCTAATTTCATGAAATCCATCTGAATTCCTTTTTGGCTAGAGATCATAATCACATCATCCATTTGCTTCTTCCTACTGAGTGCATCTGCTACTACATTAGCTTTCCCGGTGATAAAGTATTTCCACATCATAATCTTAATCAACTCAAGCCATCTTCTTTGCCTCATATTAAGTTCTTTCTGGGTGAATATGTATTTCAAACTCTTGTGATCCGTATAGATCTTACATTTCTCTCCAAACAAATAATGTCTCCAAAGCTTCAATGCGAGAACCACTGCTGCCAATTCAAGATCATGCACCGGATAATTCTTCTCATGAGGTTTTAGTTGCCTTGATGCATAAGCTATAACTTTTCCATCTTGCATGAGAACACAACCGAGTCCTTGGATAGATGCATCACTGAAACTTCAAATTCCTTTCCACTAACAGGCAATGCAAAATAGGAGCCGATATCAATCTTTCTTTCAACTCTTTAAAACTCCTCTCACAATTGTCATCCCACACATACTTGGTATTCTTCCGTGTTAACTTGGTTATTGGAGACGCAGTTTAGAAAATCCTTCAACAAATCTTCGGTAGTATCCAGCTAATCCAAGGAAAACTTCTAATTTCACTCACATTAGTAGGCCTTGCCCATTTCAAAATGGATTCAATCTTCATTGGATCAACCGAAATACCTTCCTTTGAGATAATATGTAAGAAAGATATTTCTTCCAACCAAAACTGACACTTGTTAAATTTCGCATAAAGTTTTTTCTCGGAGTTTTCGTAACACAAGTCTCAAATGCTCGATGTTCCTCCTTGTTCCGAGAATATATCAGAATATCATCAATGAATACTATGACAAATGAATCCAGATAATCCTTAAAGACTCTATTCATCAAATCCATGAATGCGGCTGGAGCATTGGTTAACCCAAAAGGCATTACCAAAAACTCGAAGTGTCCATACCGAGTCGGAAAGCCGTCTTCTGAATATCTTGCGATTTGATCTTGAGTTGATAATATCCTGATCTCAGGTCAATCTTAGAGAACACTGTAGCTCCCTTTAACTGATCAAACAAATCATCGATCCTAGGTAAAGGGTATTTGTTCTTGATAGTAACTCGGTTCAATTCCGGTAATCGATACACATGCGTAAACTTTCATCTTTCTTCTTGACAAACAGTACAGGAGCAAGGCGATATACTCGGTTGATAAAGCCCAAGTCTTGTAACTCTTGTAATTGTAACTTTTCTCTTCAATTCAGCTGGAGCCATTCTATATGGAGCTTTAGAGATAGGTACCGTTCCAGGCAAAACCTCAATCCCAAACTCTATCTCCCGATCCGGTGGTAATCCAGGTAACTTCTCAGGAAATACATCCATAAACTCATTCACAATGGGTGTCATTTTGATATCCACTTCTTCAATATTCATTGCTGCTACAACTGGTTTTTCCCACAGTTCCATAAACTTCATACTCTTAGGTCTCAACCTTTCCAATTTATGTGTGAAACTCCCAATCAATCAAAACTTAACTCCGCCTTACTACAATCAATCGTGACCTTATATTGATTTAGCCAATTCATTCCCAAAATCACATCAAAATCAGATAAAGGCAACACTATCATATCAATAGGCATGCTCACATTTGAAATCACAACATTTATACTTTTACACACACAAGGATGTCTATTTTCAATCACCAACGGAGTAGTCACACACATAACACGATCAATCAACAATTCAGAGGCAAGCTCACAATCATTCATAAAATTTTCAGAAATACAAGCATGAGTCGCTCCAGTATCAATTAGCACATATGCATCCTATTAGCAACACTCAGTATACCTGCCAAAGTGTCTACTAAGGGTGTGTCCTCAATCTGTTGTAAGGCAAAAACCCTCGGATTTGTTTCCTTTCTCATCATTAACTCCACTCTTCACATTAGGTCGGTCCTTGCAATTAGAAATGTGATGCCCTCTTTGCTTGCAATATGCACAAAAGACCGGTGGTAGTTTCGGATTCTTGCACTCTCTAGACTTATGCCCAACTTGACCACATGAGAAACATGCATTGGGAATCCACTTGCAATCGGACAACTCATGAGGACCATAGCACCTAAAACATTTCTTTTCAAATGCAAGTGTAGGAGCTTTATATATCGGCTTTTGATCTCCTTGTCGTCCATAAATGGCTTCTTTCCTTTACCAACACCCGATAACTATCATAGGATGAAGTAGGAGCGGGTCTCTTCCCTAGAAATGCAGCTCTCTTTGCTCTCCTAATTCTACTATCGTTCTGAATTTGCTCATTAGCAAAGCTTTGGCACCATATCTGATAAGGTATGCAACTCAAATTTCTTCACTTCACTTTGGATTTCTTCATTCAGTCCATTCTGAAATTTCTGAACTTTCATCCTCTCATCTCGGTAATCACCTCCCGCAAAACGCAACAGTCTACAAATTCACCATGATATTCATCTACAGTCTTACTCCCTTGTCTCAAGTTTAACCAATCGGCTATCATCCTCTCTCTCACTGAATTCGGAAAGTACTTGATGAAAAATATATCCTTGAATGCATTCCATGATATGGGTATTGTAAATTTCCACTTGTTAATCTCCACCAATTATAAGCTTCTTTCTTCATCATGTAGACCGCAAATCCACTTTATTATCTTCCGGGGTTCTACTGGCTGCAAATGTTTTTCAAGTTCTTCTATCCACCCTTCAGCTACTGTAGGTCATTACTATACCATCAAACTCGGAACCATCTTGCTGAAATCATGTAATTTGATTTGTTGGATTGATCAATCACAAAGTAGCCTCATTTGATCTCATCCCTTGCTGATTACCTTGCTGCATGAGATGTTGAGTTTGTTGATACATCATCTGATACTGCTGCATCATGGCCATCATATCATCATAGTACATCGAGTTCGGGTCACTAGTTGGTATTTGTGACATAGGAGGAATGGGTGGCATAGATGGAGGTGGAGGAATTTGAGTCTGTGGAGGAACTTGTGAAGCTGAAGCGATGCAGGCGATGGAGTAGTCTCACTGCTCGGTGTAGAAGATGAAGTAGGAGCAAATGTAGACGATGACTGTGGTGGTGGTGGCATACTTTCTCTATCAGAATGTTGCCTAGTAGACCTCCTCAATGTCCATCTTTACAATTGCATAGTATATTCAACACAATCATACATGTATCTAAATTCCTAATCACATACAAACTTATCAAATTGACATTTACATTCAGGCATAGATAAGCAAACAATTCAATAAGACATCAACAAACAATAAGCAATTGGTAGACAAGAATCAAATAACAATATAAAACAAGCAAGAAGAAGATTACACAACTATTTGGATAGCTTAATTCTTTTCTATACTATTAATTGTGTCTAGGTCAAGTCTTAAATAATCATGACAATTAAATAAGCAATTAATCAAACTCCGCTCTGATACCAACTGTAAGGACCTGAAATTTTACCCTTATATTTGATAGGAGATAACGGATCCCCAAATATATAACCCCTAAGATTATATGTAAGGTTGCCTAAAGGGATAGTTTGAGTAATTGTTTATTAATTCTATAAGATATTATACAACAAAAGACATAGATATTAGCAGCGGAAATAACTCTACTTCTAATAGCTACATACATACATATATACATATTACATCCAAAGGCTTTTTAGAAGCCTTAAAAATTCTCAAAAACTCATCACAATATTTACAATCAACCAAAATGAATCTTAATCTATTACATTTATAGGGTCCATTGAGTCCATGGTCATCTCTAATCCTCCAACCATTAGAAAATCTTCGAAGTCAGTTCCGTACCCCATACTCGTATAGAACTCATCGGAATCATCACCTGAAATAGATAAAATATGAGCCAAAGGCCCAGTACACAAGTAACGAATACAAATGCGAAGTGAGTCACACATTCTTAGGCTAGATGCATTATGCAACAATCGCTTATTCATTAATAAGTCTTTAATTAATAAGACAACACGGGAGTATTCAAACTCGGACAGCAAGGTTCTAGTATTACGTCCGCCTCCCTGAGTGGTCCCTAGTTCATACAGACTAGGCAGCCCACCTTCCGGCGTAGCCCGTAATACTAGGGGTTCCTGAGTAACTCATCACGATGCTCAGGGGGTTGATATGAGTAGCTCGGATACTCATATCTCTAAACCATTCTAACCGTTAACGAGAAAGAACCTGCCCCCAATCTGAGCAGGGTGCCGCTCTCCGAACCAGATTCAACGGCAAACATCGACAATAAACATAAATAACAATAGTATTCTCTTATTTTTAGGTAGTTTAATCTTGATGCCTACCCTAGCAAAGAGTGAAGCAAGTCACTGTGTACTGATATAGCTCGAGAATTAACGGAGTCGACTGGGCGAGGATCTATCACTGTTTAAATCAATAATAAATTCACACTTAGCTTAAGTACTAGTTAACTAATATAAAAGATAAACATATCAAAGAATTCCAAATAAATTAATAAAGATCACAAGAAAACATTTAAACATCATAATATACCCTAGATCGCTTAACCAATACTTAATTACTCAAATAAAAACTTTGGAAAATTTTAGAAAAAGTTCTTAAGATTCAAAAAACTCAGGGGATACGCCGGCACTCAACGCGGCGGCGTTGAAGGTGTTCATGTTCTGAAAATTGACATGCCAACGTGGCAGTGTTAGGGTACGTCGTCCGCCTTTGCCTACGTTGGCGGCTTTTAGCTAGCGTTGAGTCCAAAACAAAGTTTCAAAAATATCCAGAGAAGTCTAAGCCGTCCGCTTACTTATGTACGCGGGCAGCTTTGAAACATACGCCGGCGGCGTTGATTTCAAACAGCCAGCGTACAATATGGATGAAAGAACGTCGGCTCACCTGTCTAGTGAAAGCCGGCAGCATTCGGTCGGCCTTAAGAAATTTGGTTCTATGGCCTTTCAACGCCGCCGGCGTAGAGACTCGAATTGCCGGCGTACGTTCTAAAGAACAGACGCTGGCAAATCTTTAGCGTAAAAGCCGGCGGCGTAACAGACGGCGTTAGGAAAATTAGTTTTGTGGGCTTTCTACACCGCCTCTACGCTGGCGGCGTAGAATCCCCAGATGCCGGCGTACGTTCAAATTTTAACATATACGAAAATTGTTTTTGAAATCCCCTGTTTTTCCACACTTTGATCATTTCTTAAAAATTTTCCAAACTTAGTCCAAACCTTCTAAAGCTTGTTATATGCTCCAAATACTATCCCAACAACATGAATTCTACTTCTAATCATCAAATCATTAATCATACTTCAAATTCACATATCAATTACTCATTCTTCAATTTCCTAAAACACTCATCTCCACACATCCACACTCCTATAAAATGCCAATTACCACTTCATTAAGCACATAATCCCATTCAAACTATCATTCATGCACCAACTCAATCTCATACCAATCATCATCTCAAAATCCTATCTACCCTAACATTTACAAACAACACATTATAAGACATAAAATAAAAGATAAATGTTGCATTAAACTTACGTGAGTGAATCTTGGCTTAGAATGTTATTCAACTCCTTAAACATGTAGTGAATCTTGGCTTAGGGTTTAAGATTTTGGATTAAGAAAAGGAAGAAAGGAAGAAGAAAGAAAAGAAGTAAAATTCGTATGGAAATTGGAGGCTGCCAAAAGGGAGGGTTAAGTTGTCCAAATTAAAGTCAAATGTCATCCAAATCTCACCATTAGGGGTATATTTGTCCTAGGTTTAATTTAGGAAAATTTCAAATGCATTTGAGTTAAATTTGAGCTCAAAAAGTGGGTCTAACTTTAGCCAAAATTCTGTCATGTCTTAAACAAATTCAAAAGCAATTTAATTAAATTCTAAACATAACATATGCATATTAATTTGCAAAAGGACACACACATTCATTAAGCTATTCACACATTTATGGATATCAAACAATAATATTAATTTCATAATACTAATCATATATAAAATAACACATTCCTTAATTATATTACTAAACATACACACACATATATATATATATATATATATCATCCAAATATCATACTAGCATGCAATATAAGGAAGTCATGGCTATTTCACTTTGTTTTCGTAATGATCTCAACAAAATGATTAAGTAACCGATGTTATTTTTAAAACTTATAGGATTAGTAGCTCCGATTTCATAGATCAGCTTCTAGATGACTCTCTGGCACATCCGGAGCAGTACACTGGTGGGATTTCAACCTTCATTTGTAGATGTTTTATCTGTCATAGCAATATTATATCCATTTTGGACTTATGCATTTTTTTCTTATTTCATTATACAGGAGGATCGTTCACTGTTTTCCTTACTGATCACCAGGTCCGACACCTCGATGACCAATCGGGTCAGGCGGCTGAGCCACAGCCGAGTTGGGTAAATGAGTTGGGGATCGGGGAAGAGGTTTGTATGACCTTTCGGATGATATGCTTGCTCAGGTTAACCCGAATGACCCACAGGTCACAGCAGTAGAGCAGGAGGAGGTCGTTGTAGCCGCTTAGCATGAGGAGGCAAACATCATGGTGTCGGATAAGCGTAGGGGTATGTATAGAGGTTATCGGGCAGAGGAGGAGTATAGGAGGACAGGCCGTAGACCGACTATCACTATGCCTGATGGGTTTATGGGTCTCATATGCTCATCTCCGGGGATGGTTAGGTTGGAGTTCTTACTCCATCATAGAGCATCGACGAAGTTGTTTGTGCTTGGAGGTCAAGGAAAGGCATAGTCAGCGTTTCCTGAGGCATATCGACATGGCATCATCTATCGTGTAATGGTAAGTTAATTTTCAATGCAAACATATACAAAAAACCAATTTTTTGCTCCGTCTACCTTCCTCTAACACATTATTTTTTTTTTTAAATTTGCAGAACAAGTTTGAACTACTCGAAAATTGGCGGACAATTCACAAATGGTGGGTGACACTGAACTATCTGGCAAGCAAGTCATACAGTCAACTTCGATACAGGCTTAAACGTTACGTCATAGCCAAAGGTGGAGGCGATGCAGCTGCTAGTAAGCCACCACCAGGTTTCGAGCACAGTTAGATGAATGGAGGGCATTCGTCCACTTCCTTGAGACAGATCCAGATTATAAGGTACGATTCTCCATGTGGTAATTTACATATGCATAATATATAGTTCACTTGCTCACTTATTCTCGAAACGTGTAGTTGCGATCCATGGTGAATGCGGAGAACAGGAAGAAGCAACTTTCAGTTCATACAGGTGGTACGAAGTCCATGTTCCAGCATGCACTCACAAATGTAGGTATTGCAATTACAATGAATGTGGGTTTATATGCTATGTTCTTCTACTGATTTTCGTTAATCATATATCACGGGATCTCACGCCAATACAAAACTACTGGCACACTCACTTAAGGAGACAGAAAGGGCAGTTAACAGATTGATGGGAGTAAGAGGTCTCCATGCAGAATTATGTTAGTATTTTCGATTATCATGTTTTTTTATAATACATCATATCCATCTGTTTGTATGATTATATTTACTTTGTGCTCACGTTGTTTCAACTAGGAACGAATGGTGGAAAAAAGAAAGCAAGAGGATGATATTGTTGCTGTGTCAAGTCAGCGACCTAAGGAGGATAAGGTCATTATGGAGGAGGTTTTGGGCCATCGATTTGCCTACCGTCGTGGCTTTGGTTATGGCATGCCGATAGATCAACATAGCGTTGATTACTACGAGCAACCACGTGAGGAGAATTTGGTCCACTCCGATTATGATAGGACTAGCCAGAGGCCAAAATTGAGAAGATGCAAGAGAAGATTGATTTGCTGATGAACTATGTCCGTTCTCTTACTACGTCTTCTTCCGGGCAGTACTCTCCATACCATCATGCTGCACCACAGATGGGGACTTCTACTTATGGCCATGATCCTAGTCAGCCTGGCTTTACGCCATTCACACCAGTGCCACCTCCTCCATATCCTTACCATGGGTTTTACGGGATGCCGAGCCATCCATCCATGTTCACGCATCCTCCAGACATTCTAGCACATGAGTCACCAGGCAGCTTCGCACAGCAGAGAGGACAACATCCTCCGGGGTTCATCCCATGGGTAGGGGGTCCCGGTTTTTCACAGTTTGCATCACAGCCGTCCGCATTTGGATCGAACGCTTTTCCTAGGGCCCCTTCATCTTCACATCCTTCAGCCTCTCAGCAGCCTCCACATACTCCGACTCAGTCGTCAGCTGTTCAGTCGACACCGGCTTCGACTTCCCCATCTACAGTATCACAGAGGACATCCGTGAGTGGATCTGGTCGTGCTCGACTGCGACAGGAGCAACGAGAGTAGCTGCTACCGTGTTTTTTTTTTCCTCATCGCTTTTTATTATTCCGGACATGATGTTTATGTTTTGTTGCATAACTTTTTTCGCACTTTGTACGTCATGCTACTAATTATGATTACCGTCATATTTTGTCCCTTAGTACGGTAATTGCTTATGATGAGTACCATGCACGTCTAATTTAATTATAGAAGCATTCAACCCAACCACGATATATTTCTATTCACCATAATTGAACATATATAAGATAAATTGGAAAGTACAAATTAATTATTTCGTTTGTTTAACATGGAAAAAATTTGCAAAAATTTTATAGAAAAATAAGCACGAATTACTAAATAGGGCAATGATAATAATAATAGCCTTTTGTTTGAAATGTTCTATATAGATTTCAATTTCAATAAAACATATTTTATGTAGAGGATGATTTCGTCTATTTGGTTACGTAACTATAAATTACAATTTAATGTTTTCAGATTGTAAAAATGAAGGAATGGTTATTTTTGTGAAAAACTTTGGGATTTGTTTAAATTTTATGGAGGGAGTAGTTTTGAAATGACCTAGATTTCAATTTTATTCAAATTCCATGTGTTTAAGTATTTATTTCAAAACGTTGAATTGAATGAGCATGGTTATGTTGTTAATAGTTTAAGATATATGATTATGCATATGTATATGTTGACATTAATATTTTGTTCTATATGCATTAAAGTGTGTGTAATGAAATTATTAATGTTGTCTTTTGCACATTAAGATGTTAAGTTAAGTTAGATTAATGAATCAACTATAATTTCACTTAAGTTAGTTGATTGAGTTTCTAGTAATTAAGTAGCATTTATGCCCTAAATGTAAGCCAAATGAGATCCAAATTAAAGCCAAATGCAACCTAAGTTAATATAGGCATTAAGGGGTAAATTTGGAATGTGTTAAAGTCAAAATTAAGTTAATTTGACTACTTTTTGGGACAGCTCAAATTTTATCCGAATTTTCCTTTTCTTTCTTCTTTTTCTCTTCTTCTTCTTCTCCTCCTCCATTTCCATCTCCATTTCCAAGCTTAAGACAAGGTTTATATCAAGTTTGAAAATCAAAGTTATTCTCAAGACAAGGTATATATATATGTATTTGAATTGATTTAGTTATGATTGCTGTTTTGATTTGTTTTCTTTCTTGAAGTAGTTGTAGGGTTATTGGATGAATTGAGTTTAATGTTGATCAAATGGTTTGTTCATGCTTGGGACGAGTTGAGAAAGTGTTATATGCGTGTGTGAGGTTGTGCATGCATTGTTGTGAGTTTATGAAGTGTGGGGAGTAAGTGAAGAGGATTTGTATAGAGAAATTTAGAATGGATTGTAGTGGAATTTGAAATGTTTAATTGCGTTGAATTCATGCTTGGAGTTGCTAGAATTGAGTAGTATATGTAGGAGTGAGTATATGAAGTTGGAAGTGTAGTTGAGGAAAGTTTTGAAGTGTTTTAGCATAGAATTTTACAAAGTGGAAAAACAGGGGATTTGAATTTTCGTTTAAGCCTGTTTTTAGAACATACGCCGGCACCTGGGAATTCAACGCCGCCGGCTTAGAGGCAGCGTTGGATTCAGAATTTTTAAGGCTGGCTGAAAGCTGCCGGCTTTCGCTGGGAAAGTCAGCCGGCGTTCATTCTGTCATGTCGAACGCTGGCAGTGGGAATTAAGGCCGCCGGCGTATATGTCAAAGCCGCGAGCTTATCTGGGTAAGCGGATGGCTTAGACCTCTCTGGACGTTTTTGAAAATTTTGGTTTTGGATTCTACGCCAGCTCAAGGCCGCTGGCGTATGATATATAGGCTAACGGCGTACCCTTGTACACTGCCAGCGCTGGCAGTGTGATTTTCAGAACATTGAGCACCGGCCTAAAGCCGAATGCTTTGGCTGCCGGCTTATCCCCTGTGCTTTTGAAATTCAAAAACTTTTTCCAAAATTTTTCGAAGTTTGTTATTTGAGCAATTGAGTTTTTATTAAGAGATTTAAGATATAATAGGATGTTTAAATGCTTATTTGTGACCTTGTATTCGATTATTTGGATTTCATTGATTAATTGTGATATGGATTTAATATGTGTATAATTGTGATAATGAAATCCATACTTGTTGATTTATTGATTATTGTGACATTCTATTACAGTTAAGGATTCTTCGGTTAGTTCATCACCGAGAGATCCTAGTTCTATACTAACGGGTTCAGGTACGCAATAACTTGTTTGATGTTTGCTAGGACCAGACATTATAATTTGACCTAAATTGATTCGGCTTAACAATTGAATGAATTGGATGTCTATTACGCTGTTTAATCTGGTCCGATGAGCAGCAAACCTGTCATGATGCAATGACATGTTAGCTAGGCGCTTAACCAAGTCATGATGCAATGACTTTACCATGATGCAATGGTACGCTATGATGCAATAGCAATTCTTTTTGGTTAAGTGGGTAGCCGATAGGGGGAATAGTATCTGAGTAACGTTTACTTAAACTTAGGGGGAAATACCATGGTTTAGTTCAAAGTTTATGGGAACTTGTGAACTAGGTTCATGTTATGGACTGAGTTTAAGTAGAGTCGGGCAACGGCTTTTAAACCCTAGATGAAGCTATTATCTTCATGAAATAGATATAGGAGATATAAGTATTCGGACTGCTTATATCAACCCCTGAGCAGCTGCTGTTACTTAGGATCCCTGGATTCCCGAAGTGTGACCGAGGTTTGAATACCCTCTTGTTGATTTGTGAATCAAAATGTAATAAAGATAACCACTTGTTCTATGGTGTATTACATCAATTGGATGACTTGTTTTGCATTGGTTATTGTGTACTGGGCCTCTGGCTCACTTTTACTGCTTTGCAGGTAATGGAGACGAGTATTACGATGACTTGGGCTATGGGTCCGATTTCGAAAGATTTCTGGACGAGTGGGATGAATAGGATCCGATGACCCGGGACTTTTAGAAGACTTTTTGCTAAGGACAAGCTATGTATAGAAGGCTTGTTAGTTAAGCCAATTTCTTTTGTAATGACCTTAAGATCCTTTAGGGTCCTCATGTTTTGAGAAAACATGTAATTTGTTTTTGTAGTGTCTTGTATTGACACAAAGCAATGTTTATTTGATGTAAATATATGTATAGATTGCTTTTGTTAGCAATCTTGTTTTATTTAAAAAGTTCTTAACAAAGTATAGTGATTTGATCAAACAATTTTCATAAACTGTTAGTTTTAGGACAACCTTACATATAATGTGAAAACGTTATATGTGGTTGGGGATCCGATACTCTAAATCTCGGGATTTAGAGGAGCGGGTCTTTACAGATGGTATCAGAGTCTTGTTTATGAAGTTGTTTGATTAAATAGTGGTGACTTGACCTTAGATGCGGTGAGTTAGTTAGACATATATAGGACTCGTTTATATTAAGTTTTATGTTTAATTGTCTAATTGGTTTATTAATTGTTTTGATATTGATTTAACCTTGTAAAATTATTGTATGTCATACATGTTGCATGTTTGTTTAAAAGATGGATAGGTCACGAAGAGTAACCCGACAATCTTCGGAAAGAGAAAGTATGCCACCTCCTTCTCAGTCTACTATTTCAGCTTCTGCATCAGCTAGTATTCCAGCTTCTACTTCGACTCCATCACCGGCTTCGGCTTCTACTGCACCGAATCCACAGCCTCCTCAAATGCCAGCATATCCAGCTATGCCTCAGATGCCTACGGGAGATCCGAATAATGTGCTCACTATGTTTCGGGATATGTTTGCTATAGTTCAGCAGTACCAACAAATGATGTATCAACAACAACAACAATTTATGCAGCAATATCATCCACCAACTGTGAGAGAAGAGCCACAAGTACCAATGGGAGACCGGAACGAACAAGTCAAGTTGCATGATTTTGTTAGACTGGTACCTGATTTTGATGGAACTGTTTTGGATCCGACTCGAACGGAAGGTTGGATAGTGGAGCTAGAGAAAGCGTTTGCAGCTTGTGAAGTGCCTGAGCATAGAAAGTTGATTTGGCTATATATATGTTGAAGGGAGATGCATATAATTGGTGGAGATTGAATAGTGAAGGATATGTGAGACCGATACCATGGAAGATTTAAGGAAGCCTTTTTCTTGCAATACATTCCATCCACAGTGCGGGAACAAATGATATCGAGTTGGTTGAGTCTAAGGCAGGGAAATAAAACTGTTGAAGAATATCATGCAGAATATTGCAGATTGCTTCGATTTGCGGGTACAAGTTACAATGATGAGAGCATGAAGGTTCAAAAGTTCCAAGATGGCTTGAACATGGAGATTAAGAGTGAGGTTAAGAAGTTTCAATTATCAACACTGTCCGAAACAGTAATCAAGGCAAAGTAGTGGAACAAATTAATAATGAAAATAAAGCTCAGAGGGATAGACGTGCGCATTTATGGGCAAGAGATCGGTGACATCCTACACTCCTTATTCAAGGTTTGGTAATGTTAACAAAGGCAAGCGACCATATTTGGGTAAGAAACCAAGCTCGGGACAAGTGGTGAAGACTCCTATGCCATCCATTCCATTTGATAGGCGATGCCCTATATGTTTTGGGCCTCATGAATCGTTTCAATGTAAATGGACTCCTGGAGCTTGTTTGCATGTGGGAAAGTTGGTCATAAAGCTTCTGATTGTCCTGATCCTAAATTGAAGCCCATCTTTTGTGCTCATTGTCAACAAAGGTCATCATGTGGCAAATTGTAAAGAAAAGCCGAGGAATGAAGGACCGAACTTTGGAAAGGGAATGACAGCTGCGAGTGTTTGCTTTGCAACAATGTGAGAAAGCTCCTTCGGTTGATACACTGGCAGGTATAATACAGATTGCAAGACATCCTGCATATACTTTAATTGATACTGGTGCTACTCATGCATGTATTGCTGAAAGCTTTGTGAATGAGTGTGGTTTGTCTTCTGAAGTGTTGTATGATAGAGTGATGAGTGTGAATACTCCTTTTGGTGTGCAATCCAAAGAGCCATGTGTATGTAGAATGTTGATGTTGTGATTTCTGATGAAAGCATGCCAATAGATATGTTAGTTCTACCTTTAATTGATTTTGATGTTATTCTTGGAATGAATTGGTTGAATCTTTACAAAGCTACAATAGATTGTAGTAAAGCGGAAGTGAGTTTTGAGTTGGAAGGTAGAAGACTATTCATGTGTTGGAAAGAAGGAGACCGGAAGTATGTATTCTATGGAATTGTGGGAGAAGGATATGGGAACTACAATGGGTAGTGAAGAACTCCGAGTTGATATGGTGCCAGTAGTAAGGGAATTTGTTGATGTTTTTCCTGATGAATTACCCGGTTTGCCACCGGATAGGGAGATTGATTTTGGGATTGATTTGATACCCGGAACTACACCTATTTCTAAAGCTCCGTATCGTATGGCTCCGGCTGAGTTGAAAGAATTGAAAAGTCAGTTGGAAGAATTGCAACACCTCGGGTTTATTCGTCCAAGTATTTCTCCTTGGGGTGCTCCGGTATTATTTGTTAAGAAGAAAGATGGAAGTCTAAGGATGTGTATAGACTATAGAGAATTGAATCAAGTGACAATCAAGAACAAGTATCCACTTCCTCGAATTGATGATTTATTTGATCAATGAGAGATGCGGCATTGTTTTCCAAGATAGATTTGAGATCCGGATATCATCAACTCAAGATTAAGCAACAAGATATATCCAAGACGGCTTTCAGAACAAGATATGGACATTTTGAGTTTATGGTTATGCCTTTCGGTTTAACAAATGCCCCTGCTGCTTTTATGGATTTGATGAATAGGGTATTTAAGGATTATTTGGATCAATTTGTATAGTCTTCATTGATGATATATTGGTGTATTCAAAGAATGTGGAAGACCATGAGAAACATTTGAGACTTGTATTGCAAAGATTGAGAGAGAGGAAGCTTTATGCTAAATTTAGCAAGTGCAAGTTTTGGTTGAGAGAAGTTGCATTTTGGGACATATCATTACAAAGGAAGGATATCTGTTGATCCGGAGAAGATTAGAGCGGTATTGACTGGCCACCACCGACAAGTGTCACGGAAGTACGAAGTTTTCTGGGGTTAGCAAGCTATTATAGAAGATTTGTACAAGGTTTCCAAAATCGCTTCACCATTAACAAAGTTGACGAGAAAATATGTGAAGTTTGATGGGATGAAGATTGTATCGGAGTTTTCTTGAGCTGAAGGAACGATTGATTCTGCACCGATTTTGGCATTACCAGTTAGTGGAGAAGAGTTGTGATTTATAGTGATGCTTCACTTCAAGGACTCGGATGTGTTTGATGCAAGATAATCGAGTCATAGCTTATGCCTCAAGACAATTGAAGTCCCATGAGAGGAATTACCCAATTCATGATCTCGAGTTAGCCGCAGTGGTATTAGCATTGAAGCTTTGGAGACATTATTGTTTGGTGAAAAGTGTAAGATATTCACGGATCATAAGAGTTTGAAATACATTTTCACTCAAAAGGAATTGAACATGCGACAACGAAGGTGGTTGGAATTAATTAAAGATTACGATGTTGAAATTTTGTATCACCCGGGAAAAGCTAATGTGGTAGCCGATGCGCTCAGTAGAAAGAAATCGATGAATGTGGAATCTTTGGTTACTAATCAAGGGAGTTACAAGAAGATCTTCAAAGGATGAATATTGAGATAGCTATGGAAAATGTTGACATTATGCTAGCAGTTTATCATTGCAACCAACGATTCTGGATCAAATCAAGCAAGGACAACTTGAAGAACCCGTAAGCCAGAAGTTGAAAAATAAGATAGGTGAAAGAGGAGAAAAGAGATGAATTGATGATAAGGATTATCAGGTTTAAGATAGAATTTATGTACCCGAGATCTATGATTTGAGACACCAAATTATGAAGGAAGCACATTCCTCCTCATATTCAATTCATCCGGGAAACACGAAGATGTATCGAGACTTGAAGCGACATTTTTGGTGGGAAGGAATGAAGAAGGACATTGCAAGATTTGTTTCTAAGTGTTTGGTATGTCAACAAGTGAAGATCGAGCATCAACGGCCTGGAGGAGAATTGCAACCATTGAAGATTCCGGAATGGAAATGGGATGAGATAACTATGGATTTTGTGACGCTTTACCAAAGACAGTAGCCAAGAATGAATGATTTGGATCATTGTGGATCGACTCACGAAATCGTCACATTTCATTCCACTGAGAGTCGGGTATTCACTTGAAAAATTGGCTCAGATTTACATCCGAGAGATAGTGAGATTACATGGTATACCAATGACCATTACTTCGGATAGAGATACGATTTGTCAGTCGATTCTGGAAAAGTCTTCATGAAGCTCTTGGAACAAAGTTACAATTTAGTACAGCTTTTCATCCACAAACTGACGGGCAATCAGAAAGGACAATTCAAATTCTTGAAGATATGCTTAGAGCTTGTGCATTGGATTTTGGAAAGAATTGGGATGAACACTTACCTTTAGTTGAATTCGCTTACAATAATAGTTATCAAGCATCGATTCAGATGGCTCCGTATGAAGCGTTATATGGAAGAAAATGTAGATCTCCTTTGCATTGGGATGAAGTGGGCGAGAGAGTATTGATTGGACCCGATTTGGTACAACAAGCTGTTGATAAGATTCAAATGATCAAACAGAGATTGAAAGCTGCTCAAGACCGATATAAAAGTTATGCCGATTTGAGAAGAAGACCTTTGGAGTTTGAACTTGGAGATCATGTGTTTCTCAAGATATCCCCGACTAAAGGAGTTTTCAGATTTGGTGTGAGGAGTAAATTGAATCCAAGATACATTGGGCCATATGAAATATTGGAAAGGATCGGACCATTGGCTTATAGATTGGCGTTACCACCAAGTTTGTCAGGCGTTCATAACGTTTTTCATGTATCTCAGCTTAGAAAGTGTATATCCGATTCCGATGCAATATTGGATACCAATCAACCAGAGATACTACCAGACTTGACTACTGAAGAAAAGCCAATTAGAATTTTGGGAAAAATGGACAAAGAATTGAGGAATAAAGTCATACCAATGGTAAAGGTCCAATGGAGTAACCAATCTGAGAGAGAAGCGGTTTGGGAAGTAGCGAGTGCAATGAGACAGAAATATCCGGAACTTTTTGAGTAAGAAGGTGAGTTAAGTTTCGGGGACGAAACTTCTTGAAGAAGGGAAGAATGAAATGACCTAGATTTCAATTTTATTCAAATTCCATGTGTTTATTAATATTTATTTTAAAGTTGAATTGAATGAGCATGGTTATGTTGTTAGTAGTTAAGATATATGATTTTGCATATGTATATGTTGACATTAATATTTTGTTATATGCATTAATGTGTGTAATGAAATTATTAATGTTGTCTTTTGCACATTAAGATGTTAAGTTAAGTTAGATTAATAAATCAACTATAATTTCACTTAAGTTAGTTGATTGAGTTTCTTGTAATTAAGTAGCATTTATGCCCTAAATGTAAGCCAAATGAGTCAAATTAAAGCAAATGCAACCTAAGTTAATATAGCATTAAGGGGTAAATTTGGAATGTGTAAAGTCAAAATTAAGCTAATTTGACTACTTTTTGGGGCAGCTCAAATTTTATCCGAATTTTCCTTTTCTTTCTTCTTTTTCTCTTCTTCTTCTTTCTTCCTCCATTTCCATCTCCATTTCCAAGCTTAAGACAAGGTTTATATCAAGTTTGAAAATCAAAGTTATTCTCAAGACAAGGTATATATATATATTTGAATTGATTTAGTTATGATTGTGTTTTGATTTGTTTTCTTTCTTGAAGTAGTTGTAGGGTTATTGGATGAATTGAGTTTAATGTTGATCAAATGGTTTGTTCATGCTTGGGAAGTTGAGAAAGTGTTATATGGTGTGTGAGGTTGTGCATGCATTGTTGTGAGTTATGAAGTGTGGGGAGTAAGTGAAGAGGATTTGTATAGAGAAATTTAGAATGGATTTAGTGAATTTGAAGTGTTTAATTGTGTTGAATTCATGCTTGGAGTTGCTAGAATTGAGTAGTATATGTAGGAGTGAGTATATGAAGTTGGAAGTGTAGTTGAGGAAAGTTTTGAAGTGTTTTACATAGAATTTTACAAAGTGGAAAAACAGGGGATTTGAATTTTCGTTTAAGCCTGTTTTTAGAACGTACGCCGGCACCTGGGAATTCAACGCCGCCGGCTTAGAGGCAGCGTTGGATTCAGAATTTTTAAGGCTGGCTGAAAGCCGCCGGCTTTCGCTGGGAAAGTCAGCCGGCGTTCATTCTGTCATGTTGAACGCTGGCAGTGGAAATTAAGGCCGCCGGCGTATATGTCAAAGCCGCCAGCTTATCTGGGTAAGCGGACGGCTTAGACCTCTCTGGACGTTTTTGAAAATTTTGGTTTTGGATTCTACGCCCTCAAGGCCGCCGGCGTAGGATACAAAGGTGACGGCGTACCCTGTACACTGCCAGCGCTGGCAGTGTGATTTTCAGAACATTGAGCACCGGCCTAAAGCCGCCGGCTTTGGCTGCCGGCCTATCCCCTGTGCTTTTGAAATTCAAAAACTTTTTCCAAAATTTTCCGAAGTTTGTTATTTGAGCAATTGAGTTTTTATTAAGAGATTTAAGATATAATAGGATGTTTAAATGCTTATTTTGACCTTGTATTCGATTATTTGGATTTCCTTGATTAATTGTGATATGGATTTAATATGTGTATAATTGTGATAATGAAATCCATACTTTTGATTTATTGATTATTGTGACATTCTATTACAGTTAAGGATTCTTCGGTTAGTTCATCACCGAGAGATCCTAGTTCTATACTAACGGGTTCAGGTACGCAATAACTTGTTGATGTTTGCTAGGACCAGACATTCTAATTTGACCTAAATTGATTCGGCTTAACAATTGAATGAATTGGATGTCTATTACGCTGTTTAATCTGGTCCGAGGAGCAGCAAACCTGTCATGATGCAATGACATGTTAGCTAGGCGCTTAACCAAGTCATGATGCAATGACTTTACCATGATGCAATGGTACGCTATGATGCAATAGCGATTCTTTTGGTTAAGTGGGTAGCCGATAGGGGGAATTGTATCTGTGTAACGTTTGCTTAAACTTAGGGGAAATACCATGATTTAGTTCAAAGTTTATGGGAACTTGTGAACTAGGTTCATGTTATGGACTGAGTTTAAGTAGAGTCGGGCAACGGCTTTTAAACCCTAGATGAAGCTATTATCTTCATGAAATAGATATAGGAGATATAAGTATTCGGACTGCTTATATCAACCCCCTGAGCAGCTGCTGTTACTCAGGATCCCTGGATTCCCGAAGTGTGACCGGGTTTGAATACCCTCTTGTTGATTTGTGAATCAAAATGTAATAAAGATAACCACTTGTTCTATGGTGCATTACATCAATTGGATGACTTGTTTTGCATTGGTTATTGTGTACTGGGCCTCTGGCTCACTTTTGCTGCTTTGCAGGTAATGGAGACGAGTATTACGATGACTTGGGCTATGGGTCCGATTTCGAAAGATTTCTGGACGAGTGGGATGAATAGGATCCGGTGACCCGGGACTTTTAGAAGACTTTTTGCTAAGGACAAGCTATGTATAGAAGGCTTGTTAGTTAAGCCAATTTCTTTTGTAATGACCTTAAGATCCTTTAGGGTCCTCATGTTTTGAGAAAACATGTAATTTGTTTTGTAGTGTCATGTATTGACACAAAGCAATGTTTATTTGATGTAAATATATGTATAGATTGCTTTTGTTAGCAATCTTGTTTTATTTAAAAAGTTCTTAACAAAGTATAGTGATTTGATCAAACAATTTTCATAAACCGTTAGTTTTAGGACAACCTTACATATAATGTGAAAACATTATATGTGGTTAGGGATCCGATACTCTAAGTCTCGGGATTTAGAGGAGCGGGTCTTTACAAGTTTCAATTTGACCAATGAAATATATTTAAGTTCAAAAGCATAAGAACACCAACGTAGGTAATTTCCCTTTTAATGATATAGATTATTTACAGAAATCGAGCAAAATTTAAGTCCAAAAGCGTAACAACACCAACGTAGGTAATTTCTTCAGCAAACTATTTTATTATCATCTACTTTTATCTAGATCTTATTTACATATTAATATCAAGTAATCTATAAGCTTATAAATCACATATTTTAATTATAAATATTTATATTCGTACATATAATTTCGTAACGAATACGATAAATATATAATTATCACATTCCATATGAAATAATTTATGGTATTGTAATTAATATATTTTAATTTTATATTTTCGTAGAAAGTCCAAATGTTCTTTTATATGTTTAATATTATTAAAATATCTTCTCAAAATACAAAATGTCGAACGAAACTATATATTAATACAAAAACTTTCATGTTACCATCATTTCTTTTAAATCCTCCATAAACCTAAATAATTCATTTTATGAATTTTTTATTGAGATATTTAAATATAACTCTTCTATCTCATCTACAAGTAAAACAATTGATTATTAAATAAATATTTTCATAATTAATATTTAATCTATATAATTTTTTTTGTAATAACTTTTTGATAAATAAAAGTATATTACTCAACTGAATAAGATTAATTTTTAATCTCATCTACTAGTAAATCAATTGATTAATAAATAAATATTTTTATAATTATTATTAAATCTATGAAAATATTTCTTTATAATTATAACTCTCTAATCTTATCTACTAGTAAATAAATTGATTAATATATATATTTTATAACAAATATTTAATCTATATAAATATTTTTGTAATTAATTTTTAATGAATAAAAGTACATTACCCAATTGAATAAGATTTACTTTTAATCTTATCAACTATTAAATAAATGGATTAATAAATATATATATATATTATTATTAAATATTTAATTATATAAATATTTTTTGTAATTAATTTTTAATAAATAAAAGTACATCACCCAATTGAATAAGATTTACTTTTAATCTTATCTACTAGTGAATAAATTGATTAATAAATATATAATTTTAATATTAAATATTTAATCTATATAAATATTTTTATAATTAATTTTTAATAAAAAAAGTACTTTACCCAATTGAATAAGATTTACTTTAATTCATATCTACTAGTGAATAAATTGATTAATAAATATATATTTTTTATAATAAATATTTATCTATATAAATATTTTTTGTATTTAATTTTTAATAAATAAAAGTACATTACTCAATTGAATAAGGTTTACTTTTAATCTTATCTACTAGTAAATAAATTCATTAATAAATATATATTTTTAAAATATTAAATATTTAATCTATATAAATATTTTTTATAATTCATTTTTAATAAATATAAGTACATCACCAAATTGAATAAGATTAATTTTTAATCTTATCTACTAGTAAATAAATTGGTTAAAATATGTCATTTTTATAATAAATATTTAATCTATATAAATTTTTAATAAATTAAAGTACATTACCCAATTGAATAAGATTTTATTTTAATCTTATCTACTAGTAAATAAATTGATTAATAAATATATAATTTTAATAATTAATATTTAATATATAATTTTTTATAATTAATTTTTAATAAATAAAAGCACATCACCCAATTAAATAAGATTAATTTTTAATCTTGTCTAATAGTAAATAAATTGATTAATAAATAATATTTTTAATAATTAATATTTAATACATTAAAAGAATTTTACTTAAAGAAAGTTTAATTTTTTCATGGTGAGGCGAAATTCCCTCATTTGGTCATATGAGGCGAAATTGGCCTCATTATCCAACTCATGAGGCCAATTTCTCCTCAGATTTCAACATATGAGGCAAATTTCGCCTCATCAGCCCAGTCACTCCCATATATACCCTCATATTTCTCTCTTCATGCTCGTTCCAATTTTTCTTCCCATATGCGCTCACTGCTTCATTTCGATCGGCCGAATTCTTTTGCAAAATCTTTATCATACAAGGTAAATCATTTTATATTTTTATTTAACTTATTTTAATTTTATATTTAGTTTTTATTTGTAATTATTTATTTGTATTTATTTTTGCAGGTTTTTACCATTTCTTATTACAAGTTCAACAACATTAAAATCAAATATAATATAAGGTATAATATTTTCATTTTAATTTACAAAGTTTTTGTATTTTTATTTCAAATTAGTTATATTCTGATTTCCATTTTATAACATTTATATCAATATAAAATATATTTAATATCAATATATATTTATTTTTATTTTTATTTCAAATGTTTAGATAAGAAACTTACCACTAAATTATAAGTAAAAATATTAATATTAATAAATTCGTAATATTAATTATATAATTTTTTAAAAATTATTACAATACGTGTTTTATTTATTTTTTATAAATTCTGAAAAAATATATTAAATATACAATTTTAAGTAAATATAAATAAATTCTTAATATTAATTATACAATTTTTTAAAAATTATTGCAATAGTGTTGTATTTATTATTTATAAATTCTGAAAAATATATTAATTATAAAATTTTAAGTAAATATTAATATTAAATTCGTAATATTAATATATAATTTTTATAATATTATTGTAATATGCGTTGTATTTTTTTAAAATTCTAGAAAAATATATTAATTAAAATTTTAATTAAAATATAATATTAATAAATGTGAATTATAAATTATAAATTTTTTTAAAAATTATTACAATACGTTGTTTTTTATTTTTATATTTTTTGAAAATTATTTTGATATATGAGGCGAGTTTCCCTCATTCTTATTATTTGAGGCGAAAATTCGCCTCACTAGCCGACATGGCACTCCCTCCTGGCATGAGACTAATTTCGCCTCATGTTTTAAAACGTGAGGCGAATCTGGCCTTATATGTTGAATGAGGCGAATTTCCCCTCATTTGAACAACATTATGGCGATACTTGCCTCCTTTTCCCTAAGACGGCCGACCTACATAGGTGAATTTTTGAGGTGAATTTTTCGCCTCAGTAGCACTACTGAGTCGAAATTGAAACCTGAGGCAAAAAATTTCGCCTCTTAAACTAACTTTTTACTACATTAGGAAAACAGTTACATGAAGTTCTTGCTAGCCCTCAGGGAGATGGAATGGGAATATGAAGAATATAATATTCTAGTAAAATATTATATAAAAGTCAAGTCCATATCACCAGAACAGTTGAAATTTGATAATCCAGACAACATTAACTTGGTCTTTGGATTAAACCATTACAAGAAGACTATTCATTGACACAAAGAATCTACTAACTTAAATCAAGAAATAATTGGGAAGAATATATAATTAGAATTGTATACCGTAGATATGATGAAGTATAGCAACCTAGAAGATTTACATCATTTTAATTACATAACATCCGAATATTTACTATTAGAGCACACTTGCTGTTAGTTCCTTTCTCAAAAATACAAGAGATGAACGAACAAAAAGATTCAGCCAATGCTATCCTTAAGTGCCATCCTTTTATATTTTAGTACTATACGAAAACTTGTTAAAGCTGATGGGGGTTTTTTATTTACTAGTTTAATGTTTCGCTTTTATTCACACACACATATAACCGACTAGGGCCTTTAGGTTAGATATCTATACGATAATGGTAATTTTGCCTTATTCGTTTTTACATCTATATGGAATAATATTATTATATCATAATTCTCACATAATAAGAAACCATGCACTAACCACCACCAAAATTGGAGGAAAAATATAGCACCACCACCCACACTAACGCACACTAAACTTTTTTTCTTTTTTAGTTTTAATTGTCTTGTTCATCTATTTTTCTTGAAAAGCTTATTCCACTCTCCAATTTTTTTTAACCCACTACTTACTATAACTTTCATATTTCCAAAATTTTAAAAATTAGATCATGAAAATAACCATTTCCCATTACATTTGGTTTATGTGCACCCATTTTATTAAAGTTTTATCAAATAAAATTATTGGGTTTGTCATTTTGACATACATCGTGAAAGTGTGATCTATTGGTATTCTGTTTGACAACCAGACCACAAATTTCATTTATTGAAATACTTTAATTTATATTATTTAAGCTGAAGCATTACATTGTAGAATAAATTCATCACACCCATATATATACATATATATCATAATTGTGTATTGAATTGATGGAATTATATTGATTCTTCTTCTCAAATAAATATGCTACTTGATCACGATTCCATCAAGCAATAATTTTTTGTGTGACATGTCAACATCCGTTAATCTAGGTATATCCTAAAAAAGGACCTCCGGTTGTTGGGTTTTCTCAATCCGGCTATGCACATGCACCTGAGTGGACACTAGTTAATTATTGCAACATTATGAATTGGTTGTCCCCACTTCTTTTTGAGATGAGTAAGTATGTGGTTGGCGGATCAAGTGTGGCTGTTATGGATGGATAGCTGACCTTAAACCTTAAATCCAACAAAGTCAGTTAATTTAATTTTCTAGTACTACTACAAGTATTATTATGATTATTTGATTGGTTAAAGGATTTGATGGCTGAAAAATATGGAGGGGTTAGAAAGAAAAGGAATACATTCAATTTTTACCTAGAGAGTTTATGGCATCCCATGTTAAGTTAATTCACTATAATATAAATACACACACATATATATGTTATGTAATAATTTTAGAAGAAGATTTTATAATTTGTAGGTTTTCTTTTATAAGTAATTAATATAGAGAATACGGAAAGGACAAAATAAATGTTATATATGGTAGACCTAGTACGAAAATGTGTGGTTAGTGAAGATAAATATTTTAAAGAATATTGTTAGCTTAGTTTGACGAAATTGAAAATCAATCATAGATTTAAAAGCATTAACGAAATCACTTTTCTTTAGAGAATTTATGTCCCCACACTAAGTTTGCTATGGGATTTGAATGTGGAATTCTCTTAAGATACAACTAAGTCATGATACTTGAATAATAGTTGAATAGCAAAAATTCAAGTATCAAACCACACATTTGAATTCATATGAAATGTTTGTATTTTGTTGTTGTTTTTAGAAGGAGAGAACGTAGATAATACTAACAAATTTGTGCCAAAAAATCTATGTCAAATTTGAAGAAGCAACACATTTATATCTTTGAATGAAGTTCAAGGGATTATAACCTTCACAAGAGTCATAAACTTGAAGTTTTGAATTATATCCATTAGATTTTATTTAGATCAGTTTATAACCTACTTAAAACCATAATCATGAATGGAAGTGACCTAGTTGCAGCTTTTAAAATTTAAATGTTAAAATAAATATTAGATTTGTTGAAAGTTAAAAACGACTAGGCTTTTACATGCATGTGCGGAAACGAAAGCTACAAGGCAGGTTTTTGAAACAATTTTAGGCTCACTTAACTAAACATTATCTTGTTTATCAATTTTGCTCAATTCATGTAATTACAACAGTAATGATAAACAATAATGAAGGAGAAGATTACACCGTGATATAACGTGAATTTCGACCCACTTCCTAGTCCCCATAGTCCATAATTGCCTCACTCAAGAAGGATTTCACATATTTCATTCAAATAATGCCTCACAACCATGGACTCCACATTTGCCTCATAAAGAGGACTTCACAAATGTCCAAACACACGTAAGACTTCATTTAAATGCCTCAACACATGAAGATTTTACTAAAATACTCAAACAAAATATGTGAATAGTGTCTTATAATATAGCATACTAATCTCATTATGGTACTATTCACTTAACAAAAACAAATACAGTTTAAGAGAGTATTTTTTCATAATATCATCCTATTAAGCTCTACTCTCCTACATGAAAACACCAAAAGCACTATATTTATAATCTCTCAAAGCAAGCTAGTTGTTGCCCCTCCAAACAGCCACTAAAGGTTGGATTATAAAGTCTATAACGGCTACTTTTTGGCATTAACAAAGTATATTGGTGAGCTGGTCCATTTTCCACCAGCTCACTGGTAGGGGTATATAAAAAAACCGATCGATAAAACTGAAAAACTGAATTGAAACCGTAAAAGCAATCTAAAAATTATGGTTAATAAGTCCATTAGTTATGGTTTAGGATTACCATTTTTATTTTTTTCGGTTTTCGGTTTCAGTTTCAATTTATAGTTACAAAAACCGATGGTTAACAATTAACTATTTTAATATTTATAACTATATATATAATCTACATATACATATAATTATTTTTTAAAAATATATACATATAATTTATATATGTTAATGTTCCTTGGACTTGACTAAAGTACTATATTCTATTTTATGTTTGATGGGAGTTAATATGGCAATTGATTTGGTTTAATTTTATTGATCATAATACATCTGAAGGCTTGTTTTTCTTCTTTTTTTAATTGGATTTTCCCTTTTTTTAGCTATTGATATATATATATATATAATATAATATAATCTAAAGAAAAACTCTATAATAAAGGTTAAAAAATAAGATTTTTTGAAATTATCAATTCGATTTTTTTTAAATCATTACGTTAAATGGTTAAAAACCAAAAACTGAAAAAATTAACCTAAAAAAACGGTTAATCGTTAAAGCGGTTAACCGTATATAATAGGTCGATTAAGAATTGGCATATTAAAAAACCAATTATTACGGTTCGTTTCAAAAAATAGGGTCACGGATTGGTTAACCGAACTATGAACACATCTACTCGCCAGTTGAATTGAGCCCAAAGTCGAGGGCTTAGTTTGACTTGCTAATGTCTCTGGCCAGTTCAACACTGTTTCGTATTTTGGCAATAACTTTCTTATCCAGACTTCAATTGAGGCAATTTAAGATGCTACTAAAGGCTTAGAGAAGTTCTACAATTTTGATTTTAGAGCTTTGAGAGATTCCAAATGAATCAGGTACTAAAACATGCTTGAAGCCAACTAAAACAACAAGTAGAAAACAAAAAAACAAAAACATAGCAAAGCCTAAACATATCACACACAATTTTTTGCTTATTAGATATAACTTAACAAAGTTGTAGAGCATTTGTGTAATACATTCTCTCATCAAAACAATATTGTAACCTCTACATGGTTCAACAATCTCCTCCTTTTTTATGAGAACAATTATTGCACAATATTGATCCCTCTCAACTTAACACTCCCCCTTAATTAAGTATTTAGGTAAAAGCTCTCTTGTAAAAGATGTAACGCTTAATTAAAGGTTCCCAAACGACATGTAATAAACAACTTATTAAATATAACTTAACTCACTCAGTTAAGCATTTTGAGTAAAGGCTTATTTGTAAAGATATGATGCTTAACTAAAAGACTTAAATTATATTTAATGAATAACTCATTTTTAAGCATACAAAAACACATAAGCCTAGTGTTTTTTAAAAACCACATAAAATTTTCTCTAATATGTGGTTAAGCATTAACCTTAGAAACCCATGCTAATACCAATTGTTGAAAGTTAAAAATGACTAGGCTTTTATACACATGTGAGGAAGCAAAAGCTACAAGACGGGTTATTAAATTAATTTTAAGCTCACTTATCTAATCATTATTTCTTTTGCCAATTTTTCTAAATTGATGCAATTACAACAATAATAATAAAGAGATAAGGAATGAAAAGATTATACCGTGATATGATGTGGAGTTCGACCTACCTCCTAGTCTCCACTTTGTTCACAATTACTTTACTCATGGAGGACTTCACAATTCAACAAATAATGCCTCATAAAGAGAACTTCACATTTGCCTTAAGAAGACTTTACAAATTCCTCAACACATGAGGACTTCACTAAAACACTCAAACAAGACATGTGAATTGTGCATTATAATATTAACTCACTAATCTCACTATAGTATTGCTCACTTAACAAAAATAAATACAATTTGAAGAGTATTTTCACATAATATTATCCTATTAAGCTCTACGCTCTTACATAAAAACACCCTTAGTACTATATTTATAATCTCTCAAAGCAAGCTAGTCGTTGCCCCTTAAAATAACTATCAACGGTTGGATTACAAAGTCTATAGTGGCTATTTTTTGGCTTAGATAGAGTATACCAACAAGCTGGTCCATTTTCCAATAGTTCACTGGTCTAATTAAGCCTAAAGTTAAGGGCTCGATTTGGCCTGTAGTTGCTTCTGGCCAGTTCGACATTATTTCGTATTTTATCCATAACTTTCTCATATGAATTCCAATTGGGGTGATTCAAGATGCTATGGAAATCTTAGAGAGAGCTATAAAAATTTTATGTTTTAAGCTTTGAGAGATTCGAAATCAATCAAGGCATGCTTAAAGCCATCTGCAACAACAAGCGAAAACAAAAATGCAAATATAACAAAGCCTAAGCATACCACAAATAAGTTTTGCTTATTGGATATAACTTAATGAAGTTGTGGAGCATTTGTGCAATACATTTTGTCATCAAAACAAGATTGTAATCTCCACAGTTTTGCAAGATCTAATAGTTTCAAATCATATTTCAATTGGTCCGGATCACTTGGTACTATCATACTTTGTTTAGATTATGTGCTTCAATTGATATGGACCTATTTATAAGGAGTCTAGACCTTTCATATAAATTTCATAATTCTCCTTATTTTGCTCATTTTTTTAGATGAGTACCATCACAGTTAATTATTTAGCCTTTAAACACAAAGTCTATATCATAAATCACATAATTGATAATCTATTTCTATAAGACCTATATTTATGTGGTTTCTTTGGATTTTTTTTCTTCTTTTTCTTAATTCAAATTTAAACCTATCTAGACTTTTTTTCCATGACAATGATAAGCTTAAGGGAATTTCCAACATCAGCCATGAAAATCAAATACATTAGGCTAATGATGTTCAAGAAGCCAAATAAAGCCCAATCAATTAGCCAAAACATTGAAAAGAATCATAATAGTAGGAGCATGCAAGAATACAAAGGTAAATTATCCTAACAAAGATAGATTATAAACCTGGTTGCATAAAAAATTGAATTAAATCATAAAATTGTGGGTTTTTTTTTTTTTATATTTTGGTTCAGTCAGAGAGTACCAATTAACATTTTGCGATTCAATTTGAGAGGTTAAATTAGATCGACCCCCTTTAATTGGAACTAAGTCATTTTCACTTTAAAAATGGAATATATAGATTTCTAATTCCCAACAAACAAACCTAAGAACTCCTATAGTTGAAGAAAAAACCTATCCCCATGTTCATTTTATGCCTTTAATGAGTTCATTTTCCTCTTTTATCTCAAATTCAATCTATGACATTGTTGTAGTCTCACTCCCTCCCCAACCCCCATAATGGTAAATTAGACCAACTGTAGGTCAATATCTCTTTTCAAAATTTTTATTATATAAAGTAGGTGATTTCGCAAGGATTTACATGAAAATTTTGAGTAGTAAGTAATCTTTTTTTTTTGGGCAATGCTATACATAATTTTTTGTTGTTGATATGCATACTTATGGCTAAAATCCATTAGATAATACTTTTTATTTGAAAGCTTACATCAAATTATACAAGTACTGTGTATTATGAATAGTGAAATGTGATCATAACAATTGGTTACTTTTAAGAGTAGTTGAAACCAAACCATATTTAGAGTGATTTGATAGATAACTTTGAATGGTTAAAGTTCTTTAGATTCATCAGGGGTTTGAATTGAACCATTTTAAATAAGGTCTAGTTTGATATGATTTTGCCCTTGATTCAACTCTATTTAAATGATAAACATCTTCATTGTATTTTAAATTTGGGTTGATCCAATGTATAAAAATATCTAGAAAGAAGGGCTAGTGCTTTTAGTGATTCAAGTGAGAAATTATTTACATGCAAAATGAAATATACATATATATATGTATATGTCTTCATGCATCGTAAGACTACATATTTCATTATTGAAGAACTCAAGTCATGAGATATTTGGAATAATCTATTTAACTTGAAATTAGACCATTTATATAAATATATTATTTTTGAGATATACTTCTGTTTATAATAGATCCCATTCTTCATTATCTTATAATTTTTTAATGACAATACAAGATATAAATAAATTTACTAAAAAGCAAAACTATGAGACCCATAACAAATTCATAAAATTTAAAGTTCATTCATAATAAAAATCATAAACCTATAAAATTAAGGACAATTATATTGCATAAAAAATGACAAAATTTAAGAGGTTTATAAGTCCTATATGGACCATTTAGAAAAATAATAGATGTTGGAAAAAATAGGAGGATCATAAAAAGTAAAAGGACTATTAGAAGAAAATTTTGGAGGAATATTACAAAAAAAAAAAAGAAACAAAAAAATATCTTTATCTAATTTGTTAGTTTCCTTTTTTGACAACCATATTTTTTTAATATAATACATAAAAAAGTTAGGCTAACCTATATAGAAAATGAACAATTGTTTAATTTTTATATTAAATATGATAGCTTTTAGATTGCTTGTAAAAGAGGAAAAAAAATGCTTTCTAATGACTAAGAGTTTGAGGTGTATAATGATGGGTTTGCAAGTTATGTAACTATAAAGTTTTAAAATTTGTAGCCTATTTACTTGAGAAATTTGTATTATCTCCCCTTTTTATGTCACTTTTGGTATGCGATAATGAACCTAGAATAGAATGACAATTTCAAGTTTCATTCTCATTCCTAAATTTAGATGTACTTTTAAAAATCGGAATCATGATTCTCAAGAATCAATGATTCCAATTTTTCATGCACATCAGTAGTACCTTTATTAAGTTAAATTAGGTATTAAATTAATCAATTTCAAAGTTCATGTACTAAATTAATCATTTCAAAGTTTAGGTCCTATTTTGCCAACGTTTAAGCACCTTTTATGATATTATCTCTTTTTAAATTTATGAATAACAATTTTCAAAGAAGGTCATGAATAGGAATTGATTGATGGTATTGTTCTTATTTCCCAAGTACTCTGCTCAATTAATCTATCAAAATCATCTTATAGCAAAACATAATTCTGCTTTGTATATGTGAATATATAATGTTTATGTGTGTTTAATGTTATATTGTAATGTGTAATTATATACTACACATTTTGATGTATTATGGGGTTTAACCGGATAAGCTAACAAGTCAATGGTCAAGAGGTTGAACCGGGTTTAATCAAGGTCGAACTAGGGTCACAAAAAAGTAAAAAATAAGGGATAATGATAAACTCATAATTTATACACTTTTCATCTCTTATTGATAGATAATTGTGTTTATGCTTATGGAAATGTGAAAAATTGGTACTTTGATTTGGCAATTTTGCTAATTCAGGTCATAAAGGATTTGGAGAAGCAATCATTGGTGGGAATAAACTTTGAGCTTGGAATAGGCTTTAAAACAAAGCAAAAAGAGCATAAATACTCAAACGATGGCAAATTCAGGAGCAATGCCGCCGGCGTTGCAATGCCAAATCAAGGAGTGCGAAAATCATTCAACGCCGGCTAATTCTCATTTAACGCCGCCGACGTTACGCAACTCCGGATAATCATTATTCAACGCCACCAGCTTTTACATTGGCATTTGAATCCACAGTTCAAAAATGTTTAATGCCTGCTTCTACACTGCCAGTGTAGAATTTGAAATTGCAGGCGTTGGATGTAGAAGTTACCAGAGGTCGTATATGTTATTTTGTTTTTAAAAGGAAAAAGGAGAGGGGGTGCAGACAGTTTTTTATGTTCTTAGAATAGAGAGAAATATAGAATTTTCAGCCAAAAAACTCGAGATCTAAACTCAAACGAAGTTGTTAATTTCTTTTGAATTTCAAGTACTATGGTGTGGATCATTCATTATGAAGTAAATTGCATGGTTAGATTGTCTTCTTCATTCAAGTTTATTTGTTTACATTATCTGATAATCTTGTACTGTGTCATAATGAGTCTAGTTCATATAATTAATTTGTTCTTTGTTCATAATTCCATGATTTGTTAAATTTTAATTGTGGGAATGTGATTAAATCTGTTATATGACTATTAGAACTTTGTAAAATTCATGTTGTTTTCCTATAATTATCCTTGTATTGGGAAAAATCTTGGTTAATTAGAATTAGAGATTACTCGGAAGAGAAATCTAATTTTATTGGAATGCATTAATTATGATATAATAACAAAATGCGGAAGCTGAGATATTATATCAGATTTAGGAACTATCTTAGTGAAAAATGCAATGTAGTTAAGTTGGATTCTTGCTAAGGAATTAGGATAAATACAATTTAAGGCATTAGGCAATTAATGAATCGGGAGGTTCTTAGTTGTAAATATGATTCCTTTGATAATTCAAGTAATAGAAGTTACGGGATTATCCTAAGGTTAATTTTGATAGTTCCACTTGAATTTGCAAGAGATCTAATAGTCAGTATAACTTATATTCAACTTGTTTAGTAAAAACCAGGATTTGACCTTTGTTCCCACTCTATTGTCATATAAGTTTATGAGATTAAGAGTATTCGAGTAGATTAAGTAAATTTTATTAGTAGATAAAGCAGTGTTCTTAAACAATTTATCTGAATTTTTTAATCTAAATATTAAATTGAACCAACAACAGTTTAGTACTTAAACTTTCCTCGTGGGAACGATACTCACTCATCCTTCTTCTACTTGATTCGATCTAGTACACTTGCTAGAGAATTCGCTTTTATAAATATAAGATCATATTTAGCGGATCAGATAATTTACTTATGAATGACTAATATATATGACATCATTCAATTAAATTTATATTTAGATCAAATTCATCAATTAATTATTAAATAAATATAATATAATGATTATATTTTATAAATTCATAATACATTATGAATAAATATTTAAATTTCTATTTTTTTATTTTTATTTTTAATTTTTGGTCTGGGTCAACCAGTCTAGGTTTCCTAGTTCAACCTGGTTCGACTGCCTTGGTCGACTAAGTTAATCTAGGTCTTGCCGGTTCGATGCAAAAATGAGTCAAACATGAGACCTATTTCGACATTAGTGCCAATTCCGATCAAACCTGGTTGAATAGGTCATTTCAGGCTGGTTTTGACAACAATAGTATTACGTATATGTTATCATGTAAGTTAGTTATGTGTTTATTTGTGTAAATAGATAATATCACTTATATATTGTTCCATATATTTTGTTATATTATAAAATATATTGCTATATTATATATCTAATTATATATAACTAATAATAAATACGTGGATACATAATATATATCACAATACGTAATAAATATGTAATTTTTCATTAAATATAATGTGTACATACATGTGTGGATATGTATATATAATATATGTGCTAGACATGTGTGCATGTGTGTGTTTGTTATATTGTAATATAATACAGAATTATGTATGTACTATTATATATGTTTTGTTTTACTATAATATAATGTATATAAATGTATATATTATCAAGGTATTTGCATGTATTAAATAAATATAATATTTTTAATCTTATCTAGTTGTAAAATGCATTAAATATATATTATGCTACAATAGTATATAGAATAAGACAATACATATGTGTTGATATTGATATATATATATACATACACACAAACACATATGTATGTTATACTGTAATTTGATATGACAATGCATTACATATTGTTATGTATGTTCTGTTTTATTATATTACAATACATAATATATATGTTATATATTATATAACATTAAGTATGTATTATATATTCTATATGTTTTGTGGTATTATAGTATTATATGTTGAAATTTTTATAGAATACATTATTTAGTTTATTACTTGTGATATATAGCATGATTATTTCATATGTATTCAAATATATATAATTTTATTAGAATATATAATGTACAACCTTATATGTTGATATATATATATATATATATATCATACACATTAATGATAATGTCTATGCATACTATATATTTATACTATATAGTATATAACATTATGTCATATTAATATATATGTTTTATTGTATTGGAATGTAATATATTGTTATGCACATGTAATATAATACTAGGCTAATGTCGCATAGATCCCAAAACTTCTCCTAAATGTACAATCAACTACTTAAACTTTAAAGTACTCAAATTCAATATCTAATCAAAATTTTCATGTTAATTAATATTACCTCATCTATTAAAGTTAACCTTAGTAGTTGGGTTATTACTCCTAGTGAACAAGGAAGTAACATGCCATTAAATATTCAAAAAAAAAAAAAAACTGAAAAATTAGATAGTAAAGCAAGTAGATTAATACACATACTATCTAATTGACCAATTAAGTAAGCAAATTAACTCCACATAATATTTGTGTGTGTGTTAATTTGCTTGCATAATTTTTTTATTTTATGGCTTTTTTAATTAGTTACCTAACATGTGTCATTTTCTTGTTTGTTGTGAGTGTTAGCTCAGTAAGCAAAATAAAATCTCTTAGCTGAGCTAGTATTAATGGACACAAAAATTTTGATTAGGTGTTAAATTGATAACTTTAAAGTTCAAGTAGTTATTTCAACCAAGAAAAAAAAAGGTCAAGTAGTTAAATGAGATTTGGGAAAAATTTAAGTACTAAGCCTGACATTAACCCGAACATATATTTACTTACAATATGTAATTATGATATATATTATTACATATGTTTAACTTTTGTCTTTTTCTTCTTCTTCCTTTTTAATATGACTTTAAAGTTATGTATAGGGGTAGTATAATGCTTTCTAAACTATTTCGGTCTTATTTTTAACTACATTTATTTAACCGAGCATGATGTTATTAAGCTATTTCATTATAGCTTTATTTTAATAGTTGATATAACAAGTAATCAGTATTGACTACTAGTGATGTTATAACAAAATATTGTTATATGGTAGTGCATTTATTAGTCGACCTAAAAATTTGTACCTTCATGGTAAGTGCCTCTTAATTATATTGTCTCTTATATAGCTAGGTAATCAAAAGCCATAGGGATAAATGTGATAGGGTGGTAAATGGAACATATGTTAGGGATTGATAATTAAGGTGCAAGAGAAATTATGTGGGGTAGCTAAGATAAAGTAACAAGTACATGGTGCTTATTTATTGTATCAAGGAAAGCATGTGAATGTAGTTATAAGATGTAAGGTGCAAAGGGTAAGTACAAAGGATTAATCTTATTAGTATTTTTATTCTTATTAATTAGATGGAAAAGCGAGACCACATGGAAGACCATCCAAGAATAGCATACTAAAGGGAAAAATGAATGAGAAAATGTTAACTATAATGTAGACTTGAGCTATTGCAATAGCTACTATACCTAATGGAGATAAGCTAAACCAAATGCCTGGATTGTAAAACCATTCAATAGATCTAGCTTAAACTCTATTGTAGCCATGATAATGATAATGTCATTAGAGTGAGCCTTTACAAGTGTATGATGCACCTGTTGACAAGAAAGTGGATCATGCTTCTATCTAGTTAGAACATGTAACTTATGAACGGTTGTTGTCTTAACGAACGCTAGCAAATGAACACATGATATAAGAAGATTTTAAAGAGGTGTTTGCAGACTAACACTTTCCAACATGCATTAAGACTAAGAATGCAGAAGAGTTTTATGTTTTCAAAATAATGAAGAATTTAAATTGGTGAAATTTAAGATGAGATTAGATATTTGTTGTCTTTGCTATATTAAAAAGAGAATGACTTACTTGATATGTTGATGATGTAAATGAAGCTTGTATGCTTGAGATTGTGAGGGAATTGCAATGTACAAAATTCTCTTCCCATGAAAGGAAGGAAGGGTAGAATTTCTACACAATGTCAAAACACAAATACTAGAAAATGCAAGAGACTACAGTTCCACTTAATCAAAAGCCAATGTCCCTATATTCAACAAGTATATGTTGGAGTTGCAAAGGGTGTTATAAAGCATATGAATGCCTTCAATTGCAAGGAATATGTTATCATTGTATGTATTGGATGTGTGACCTGAATTTTTGTCAAAGCTACCATTTTTTGGATCAAGGCTGCCAGTTCTAGGATCTACACTACTGACCTTGAGGCTGGCTCTGAACTCTTTTTCATTTGGAAATTATTTCTGAGAGTAAGCATCTGTGAAGGTTGGCTCCAAGCCGCCGACCTCCATCATGTATGGTTGGTGTTGAAGCCCAAATACTTATTTTTCAGCTACCAGCCTACACACACACACACACACACACATACATGTTGTGTGTTTTTTAGGGTTTATGAGTTTTCGGATTGGTTTAGGTCTCTTGTATACACATTCTCTGTACTCCGTTTTTCAATACTAATGAATTCCTCTCTCTTGCCTATGGTTTTTCTTGTAAAGGTTTCCATGTAAATGTTGTATGTGTTTTACTTTATCGCTTCTGATTTTATGTTTACCATAGTTTGTTAGATCTGTTTATAACAAATTGGTATCAAAACCAAGGGTTTGGTTTTGTTTTCTCTACAATAGCCATAGTAAAGTATGATATCCTATTGTTAGATCATAACACAAGGGTTTTTCTATGGTAAGTTAATATGCAAGTAATTCTCGCATAAATAGATTTGGATGATGTATTATTAGGGTTTGATAAAATGCATTCGTCATGGTCCTCAGAAGAAAAAGCAATTTAAGGATTGAAAAGCCCTTTCTCAAATTCATCTTCATCTATCAAATCAGATTTTGCAAGATGTGTTGAAGGAGAAGACAACTGCTAAGTTATGGCTGAAATTGAAGTAATTGTGTATGACAAAGAGTTTGACTAGTAAATTGCATTTGAAGTAGTGACTATATTCACACCGTTTCACTGAAGGTGGGTCTTTAGAAGATCACTTAACCATCTTTAAAGAAATTGTTTCTAATTTGGAAACTTTAGAGGTTAAATATGATTAAGAGGATTTAGCTTTAATTTTATTGTGCTTGTTACCTCCCTCTTATTCAAATTTTAGAGACACAGTTTTGTATAGTCATGTTTCTCTTATCATGAAGGAAGTTTTTGATGCTTTGGCTTCTTTTGAGAAGATAAAACATTTGGTGATTGGATCTGAGCCTCAGGCAGAGGGGCTTGTTACTCATGGTAGGAGCCAGGATCGCAATTAAGGTAGAAATTCTAAAGGAAGATCGAAATCATCAAATAGAGATAAAGTCTGTAGGTATTGCAAGAAGAAAGGACACACCAAATTTGAATGTTAAAGTTGTAGAACAAAAATAAGAGAGCTACTAAAAATCGAAAGGGAAAACAACTAGAAAAATCCACTGAAGCTGATGTAGCTGAAGACCACAGTGGTATACATCTTCTTGTTGCTTCTGATGATGATTCTTAGACCAATTGAGGAGTGAATTCTGGATTTTGGTTGTAGTTTTCATATATATCCCAATCAGGTATGGTTTTCAATATATGAAAAGGTATCTAAGGGTGTTATCCTATTAGGTAATAATGCTTCTTGCTGGGTTACACGTATTGGTATAATCAAAATCAAAATATTTGATGGTGTTGTTATGACTCTTAGTGATGTGTGACATGTGCCAGACTTGAAGAGAAATTTAATTTCTTTGAGTACTATTGATACGAAAGGGTATAGATATAGTAGTGAAGGTAGATTTTTGAAGATCGGTAAAGGATCACTTGTGGTGATGAAGGGACAGAAATAGAATGCTAACCTATATGTTTTACAAGGTTATGTGATTGAAGGTGATGCAGCCGTCACTTCTTCTTCTCTGTCCGATGAAGATAGTACTGAACTTTGGCATATTCATTTAGGGCATATGAGTGAAGCCGGTATTGTTGAATTGAGTAGAAGAGGACTTCTAGATGAGTAAGACATCAACAAATTAAAGTTTTGTGAACACTACATCTCTGGGAAGCAAAAGAGAGTTAGATTCGCCACAAGTACTCATAATATAAAAGTACTCTTGATTATATCCATTATGATCTTTAGGGGCCATCTAGAGTGCCTTTAAGTGATGGTGTTGTTTACATGCTGACCATTATTGATAACTTCTTCATAAGAGTATAGGTATTTTTCTTGAAACAGAAGAATAATGTTCTACCCATATTTAAAGAGTGGAAGACGATGATTGAGAAACAGACTGGGAAACAAGTAAAGCGTCTTCACATTGATGATGGTTTAGAGTTCTGTTCTAATGAGTTTAATGTTTGGTGCAGTAAGAGGGAATTGTGAGGCATCTAACAATTCATGGTACACCTCAACAAAATGGGGTAGCAGAATGGATGAATAGGACTATTATGGAGAAAGTCAGATGTATGCTTTCTAATGCTTAGTTACTGAAGTCTTTTTGAGTTGAAACAGCTTCTACAACATGTTATTTGATTAACAGGTCTCCATCAACTGCATTCGAGAAGAAGACTCTAGAAGAGGTATGGTCTGGTACTCCTGCAAATTATTTTGAGTTGAAAATTTTTGGATGTCCTATATATGCTCATGTTGAAAATGGGAAACTTGAGCTTAGATTTTTGAAATGTATATTCGTTGATTTTAAACCTGGTGTCAAGGGGTATAAGTTGTGATGTCCTAAATTGAAGAAAGTCATTATTAGTAGAGATGTGATTTTTGATGAAACAACTATGTTACATGACTTGTCTTCTAATACTTCATTCGATAAAGCATGGTAGAAATCAAGCATGCAAGTGGAGTTTAAGATTGGTTCATGTTCTATACCAAAGCCTACTTCTTAGCATGTTTCTACACCATAGCCATAGTATTAAATTGCTAAAGATAGATTTAAGAGAGAAGTTAGGCCTCCTTAGAGATATGCAGAGGCTGGTTTGGTAGCTTATGCTCTGAATGTTGTAGAGGACATAGATTTTAATTTGAAGCCATCTACTTACTCAGATGCTGTTACTTGTGATACTTTTAGTAAGTGGATGATTGCTATGTAGCAGGAGATGGGATCCCTTCAAAAGAATAGTACATGGGATTTAGTGAAGCTTCATAAAGGGAAGAAGACTGTTTGGTGTAAATGGGTTTTCGAGAAGAGAGAAGGAACACTAGGAGTTAAAGAACATAGATATAAAGCAAGATTTGTTGCGAAGGGATACAGTTATATACCAAGCATTGATTTTACTGATTTGTTTTCTCTTGTTGTGAAACAAAGCTCGATTAGAGCATTGCTAGATATTGTAGCTTTACAAGATCTTGAGTTGGAATAGTTAGATGTGAAGACAACTTTCTTATATGGAGAATTTGATGAAGATATCTATATGCAACAGCCAGAGCTTTATGGTCTTAAGAAAGGAGGACCATGTTTGCATGTTAAAGAAGTCTCTTTATGGTCTAAAGCAGTCGCTAAGGCAATGGTACAAGAGGTTTGACTCATTTATGACTTCTCATGATTTTAGAATAAGTAATTTTGATAGCTATGTCTATTTCAAGAAATGTGATGATGGGTCTTTTATGTATCTACACTTGTATGTTGATGACATTTTGATAGCAACCAACGATAGATGAGAGATTAAAAAGGTTAAACTTCAATTGAGTAGAGACTTTAGGATGAAAGATTTAGGAGTAGCAAAGAAGATACTTGGAATGAAAATTATAAGAGATAGAAAAGTGGGTTTGTTGCAACTAAATCAGAAGGGGTATATTGAGAAAATACTTTGCAAGTTTAATATGAAGAATGATAATCTTGTCAATACTCCTTTAGTGGCTCGTTTCAGACTTTCAATTTCTTTGTCTCTATAGTCAGATGATGAGATTGACTATATGTCAAGGGTTCCATATTCTAGTGCTATAGGATCTCTTATGTATGCTCTGGTATGTATTGATTTGTCATATGTTGTGAGTGTTGTTAGCATGTATATTACAAATCCAAGTGAGAAACACTGGAGAGTTGTCTAGTGAATTTTCAGATACTTAAGAGATACTACTAATGTTTGTCTAAGTTTTATAGAATTAAAGATGGCATTTTTGGATTTATTGATTCTAATTTTACAAGAGATTTGGATAAGAGGAGATCTCTCACAGGATACATTTTTACTCTTGGTAGGTGTGCTATAAGTTGGAAAGCTACATTACAAGCTATAGTTGCTCTATCCATTACTAAAGTTGAATATATGGCTATTACAAAGGCTTTTAAGAAGCTATTTAGTGAAAGAGTTATTTAGTGAACTCAGTGATGACTTGAAGACCACTATAGTTTATGGTGACAGTCAAAGTGCAATTTACTTCACTAAGGATCAAATGTATTAAAAGAGGATGAAGCACATTGATGTTAAGTATCACTTTATTCGTGATATGATTTCTAACGGTGATATTGTCGCGAGCAAGGTCAGTACTCATGATAACCCTATTGATATGATGACAAAAACACTTCCTATAACCAAGTTTGAGCATTGTTTGGACTTAGTTAATGTTTGTTGCTGCTTGATTTCCCTTTAGGGTTTTTGGAAGAGGAGAAGAATGTTTTGTTCTTTGTGTTGAAGATTGGAATTTTTGTTGATTTTGCTCCTAAATTCATGTTAAGGTGGAGATTGTTTGATATGTGAGTCAAATTTTTGTTAAAGTTGCCATATTTGGGATCAAGGCTACCAACTCTAGGATCTACACCACCGGCCTTGAATTCTTTTTCATTTGGGAAATTATTTTTTAGAGCAACCATTTGTGAAGGTCTGCATTGAAGCCTAAATGGTAATTTTTCAACTGCCGATCTTAAGCTAGCCTATGCATACATATATATATATATATGTTGTGTGTTGTTTTAGGGTTCATGAGTTTTCAGATTGGTTTAGGTCTCTTGTATGCGCATCTTCTTTACTTTGTTCTTCAATACTAGTGAATTTCTCTCTCATTTGCCCATTGTTTTTCCCACATGGGTTTTCATGTAAATCTTGTGTGTGCTTTATTTTATCGCTTTTGGTTTTATTTTTTCTATTTTTTGTTGGATCCGTTTATAACAGTGTGGAAAGCGGAAACATAACTAAATAATGCCAACATATTAAAGATGTAAAGTGTGACAACTATAGCTAATTCCAACATAACCTATTTAACTAAGACTAACACCTTACTTGACACTAAGACCAAGCTTGGAAATGGTCATGCATATCCAATGCAAGGAAAGCAAGACTACAACCTCAAGATAGATTATGTACTATAGAGTATGTTAAAGCCATGAAGAATACAAAGTCAAGAGTGAGTAAATCAATTATATTAACAAATAGAAATTTATAAGCTCGCTTTATGCAAACATATACATATTTGTAGTTATGTTGTGTTGCTATGAATTAGGTAGCTAGGTTAAATATAGTATGTATAATTGTTATAGGCACTGTGCAAATACAAAACAACTTTGCCTGGTCACTACTTGATTTTAGTGCAATACATTTGTATATATTATAAGAGTGTGTAAGTAGTGATAAGGTGCTAGTATAGAATTTAGCATATGAATTAGTGTTATTTACTTTGAATGGAGGAGAAAAGTTGATGGTTATAAGTAATAAAAGGGGGCATAACACAAACACTAGGATCACATCAAGGGACATGATTGAGCTGGCAATGTTAGGGGTTTGACATAGTTCTTAACATAAATAAATTTAAAAGTATTGTGTACATCTAAGTTTCCAAAAGAAGATTATAGAAGTTTAGGACTTGGAAGAAAAGGTCTTGTGTTTCAAGCTTTGATGTGCAAATAAAGTACCAAAGATAATTGCTCTAATAAGGCATGGAAGTTACTAAAGGACTATTGCACTGGTTATTTAACCTTGGTGATGGATACTTAAGGAGACAAAATTGAAAGACATAGTTGTGGCATGTGCGTATCTTAAAGTAATTGCTAAGGAGCTACCTAAATTACTTCTAAATAAAGAGATTGAATTTAATATGTAGGTGATAATTAGTTATATCAACTACACATCTAGCAGCTATGATGAAATCACATGAGTTAAAGAAACAAATATAAGATTTATTGAACAACGACTTTAAGCCACTAGAGATACAATTGCTTTATTCACTAGGAAGAAGGAATGACATACGTAGGATTAAAAGGTTAAGAGGTCTAATTAACACATTACCAATTATTGTCTACGCGTCTCAGTTTGTAAATTATATATATAATATATTATATGCGATATGTACATAACTTCATCTATTTTTATAAAATAATTCACTGTAAAGATTTAATTATATAAAATAAGATTGATATTGTTATGGCATCATATATAATTTAGATGACATTTGATTTTATTAACTATAAAGTATTTTCATTTATAGTGCTTTTCATATCTTCTATGTGAAACAATAGTGATAACAATCATAAAAAAATTAAAAAAAATAAAATTTAAGGTACTAAAAATTAAAAGAAAAAAGAAACATATAATCTCATTTCTAAAATTTATTAACTGCTACTAATCTAATTTAGATTTTCAAATCTTAGAAAAATCATTCAAATTCCTACTCTTTGTTTTTTGAGGAATAAAAAAAGAGCAAAAGGAAAATGGAATGTAACATCTCCTCATGGAAGGTGTGAGTACAATTTTCTTTAATATGACATCTAATTGCATGCCAACATACATTATTTTGAACATACAAGTAGTAAGGGCCTTTGATAATTGACATAAAATGTTTTCCTTTTTTTTTTCTTTTTATTCATTAATGCAACGACTCTAGCTTTAACAATATAATCTTTTGGGCTAGATGGGCCAAGGGCCTTCCCTAAGCTTATCCCTAGGAAAAAGGAAGTTAGTATTCAATTGTGTATTAACTATTTAGAGCTAATATAGTCATGATATGATTAAGTATCTAATGTTTAAAATCGATGCCCTAACTAATTAATTAAAAGGAGTATGGTATTATCTAAGATAAATTTCTAGCTTGGTTATTATTACTTGGAGATTAAAGAAGGGCATTGTACATGAGACAGTGCTTTAGACAAAATATAAGCTTTATGAATTTTTAATAATGTCATTTATATGGGTTAATGCTCTAACATTATTTGTGAATAAGATTAATGGTATTTGAAAAACTTAACAATTTAGTTAATGCAATTGAAAGATAGGCAAATATATGCTAAACTAAAGAAATATGATTTTTTGCAAGAAGAAGTTGGGTTTCTAGGTTGCATCATATCTAGACCATAAATAGTGGTATATCATGCAAAAGAGTGGGAAAGACCAACATTTATAAGTGGAGTGAAAAGTTTTGTTGGTTTGATAGGTTGTGGGATATTTGCGAAAGATTTATTAATTTAGCCATGCTTTTGATACAACAAAGGCTATGAAACTCACAATTCTACTTAAATCACCAAATAGTCTAAAATTGGAACTTGGATTCAAAAGTTTTTTCTTTTAATTGAAACAAATAATCCTAAAAAACTTAAATTTAATGATGAAAAATAAAACAATTCAACATAATTGTTGTCATAATATAAGCTTAAGAATTAATAAGCAAGCATAAATAATTATACCTATACACAAACTAAAATATACATAGTAGTGTTAATATAAGTTGCATTACAACAAAAATCATTATGATAAAATAGAAATTCAAAGCATATGATTAATTATTAGATGCTTTGTCATCATCAAAGCTACTGCCAACTCTTCCTCATCACCATCATCATGTTCTTCTTTGTCATGATCATTACTACAAATGTTGTTATTGGTATTATTAATGATGACGGTCATAGATGTGTTATCTTTCTTCATGATATCACGTTCATTTATTTTTCATATTCCTTGTACTTAAATGGAAACTCAACAATTACTAATTTTATGATGTTGCTTCCAGTAAAACAATTAACAAAGGAGATTGAATTGATTGCTTCTTAAACTATAGAACTTTTTTAATTATATTATAATGGTAGCTGCTATACAATAATAGATAAAACTACAAGCAGATAAAAAGATAGGGTTAGAAAATCAGGCATAAAATATAAAGTGCTTCCTTTTGTGAGTTAATCCACCCTTTAGTGCTAGAGATGTGGTCACTTACACCAGCTGTTATACTCTTCTAGTAAATAGAAATATAATTATACAACATTCTCTTTTATAGTCACAACTCTATTATGTCTCACTCATTCCAACAAAAAAACAAGACAATTATAGAACTTCGTCATGTACAAATACTCTGTTAATCTACCTTTGACATGGTTAGATCAACTATTCCAATTATTTTGTTACCTAAAATACTCAAACCTCAATCCATTGAGTTAAGTTTAGCTAACTGATCAGCATATATTCTAGTCAATCTATCAAGAACATCAGGTTTGCTTATATGAAAAGTTTTTTCAAGTAACAAATTGATCTCTTTCAAAGTTTAGATATTAAATTAATTAATTTTAAAGTTTAGGTACCTAATTACATATTTTATCAAAATTTAGATATAATTCGTGACATTTAACCCTTTTTTTTATTAGACATTTATGAAATAAACCTACATTTATCAACTTCAAATATTCTAAGATCTTCAATCTACTCAAAACATTATTACTTCTTTGAAAAAAAAAAAAAAACCTACCATTCCTACTCCATACTAGATTAAGAATCAAGACTTTAAAAAAGAGCCAAATATCAATCAATCCATCATTTTAAATCAATAATCCATCTTAAAATTCTTCAAACTCAATTTCCATTTATTGATAAACTAGATCTTCAAATACATAATTGAATGAATTCATCAACACATCAAATCAAGGGTTTAAGTAGTTATTACTGCCTATTGCATTGTTAAAAATCACTCCTAATTTTTCACGAATTTCAAAACAACATTATATAATTATTATCAACGTCATCACTCCAAAATATAATAATTTAGTAGTTAGAACTTTAGAACAGCATAACCACCGCAAACGGTAACTATATATAATCTTCAGATGCCTAACTAAATAAATATAAACATTATTAATCGTGATATAGACAATTATTTGATGTGGTTGGTGGGATTTTAGAATACTAAATTTGTTTGTGGTATCTAATGGAATATTCAAATATGTAAGAAAATAATTATAAACTTTTTAAACAAAATTCTAAATACTCTAAAATAAGATTTTTATATTTCAACCTCCATTTATAAATATATAAATAGAATACTTTAATTATAAATATAAGATTTTAGATTTTTAGGAATTGAAAAAATATATATATATATATATATGTAAATATATCTAAAATAGAACACTTTAAATATAATAAAAGTAAATATAAATAGGAGAACTACATTTATAAATATATATATATATATAATTTTCTTATTTAAAACATGCAAGCAAAAACCCTAAGGAAATCGAATGTCTAGAACCTTAATTGCTTGAAAAAAATTAAAACTAATCAATAAATTTCTTTATTACTAAATGGAAAAGCAAAGATTTATTCGATATGTCTGCTAAACATCAATCCTGTAAAATGAAATCTTGCATAAATTTTGTACAAGAAACGATTTTGTATCAAGTAAAATTACCTCGTTTGGTTTCCAATTTATCAAGTTCAATCAAAGGAACAAAACAAAACACGTTTGGACACTTCAAAACCTAGAAGAATAACGGTAGTAGTCCATAACCTTATGAATCAATCCTGGAGCTTACCAAGCCATTTTCAAATCGTAAATCTCAAACAAGAGCTTGGTAAAATTAATAAAATTTCAAGCTTAATGAATATCTAAAGAATCAAAATATTGTCTATACCAATAATAATAGACCATAAGAGAAGAGAGGAAAAAAAAAAAAAAAAAGGTCGCTCAAACTTAAATTGCGTCGAATGAAACAAATTAAAATCAAGTCATACTCGAAGAACTGCACCATAAAATGAGATAAACTCGCTTGAACATCAACTCCTCTATTAAAAACCAAAACAAGCAAATCAAGTTGCATTAAAGTTCAAAATTCCTCGATTGACCCCTATAACCACTTTCTGGCATACATGCTTGGTATTATAAAGGTTACCAAATTTCTATTATTTGCTTTTACGGTCAAGAGAAATGTGAACCAATTGACCAAACTATTTCTTTATCCTTTTGCTTTCCAAGCAAGAAATTGACAACCCATTTCCATTAACCTCTCAAGGAAGGAATTTTAAGTGGACTTCCTAAATTTAAGGGATAAGAGTACACCTACACCTATCCGCTATTAATGAAAACTTGGGGTATGTTTTGTAAGAAACAAATTAGACACAGATTAGATATAGATGAATGTATGATAAACAGACAATTTTACCTATAAAAAGATCAAACATATCAAATGCAAATCAGATACAAATAACAAACATACCATTCAAATAGACCTAGTTGGCAAGACGTCACATTCCCCAATTTTTCTACCGTCGGAGCACATCCATTTTATTTTTATTTCATCTCCTTACTTTTCTGTCGATACAAAAACTAACCTAGCTCATTTTTTTCCTAATTACCTTCCCATATCCTTTTCTCTTTTAAATTAATCCTCTACTTGCTGCATTGGACAATATATATGTGTGTGTCTATATATATGTGTGTGTTGTGTTTGTAGTTTTCATTCTTCTATTGCTGCAACGCCATTAAGGAATGGGAGAAGAGAGTGGCTTCACTCGGATGCACCAACGTCTACACCGAGAGGAGGTGATGAAAAACAAGTGTTCTTCATGAAAATTAAAAGGAAAAAAGTTTGCTTTCCAATCTTACTGTTCTCATTGTGTCCCTGCAAATCAACATTTGAGACGTGTTAAGAAGTTGTTCCTATATTTTAGGAATTTTTAAATATATTTTTTAATTTACTTAACAAGTGTAAGATATTTATTAGCAGGAACATAGTGAGGAAATGATGTTGGCAACAACAAATACTTTTCCAAATTAAACACTTCCAAGTAAGTAGAAAAATGTCAAGTGTCTTTGAAATCCCATTATGGAAATGTATTTGTCATACCCCTATAGGGTACGCTAGTCGTAATAGTAAACCATGTAACTAACTAAGACCTCCAGAAAGTTACATAAAGACTATACTACTAATGTTTCCCAATTGAAGTGGATAATAAAAACAGGATCGAAAGTTATTTGAGTGAGAAAAATATTGCATACATACATATATATATATATATATAACCACAAAGGAACATATAACAAATCTAGAACTTCATAAAAGCTTTACAAACCAAGGTCTACAGGGCTTGAACCGATCCTCATAACCAAAAAGGCTGTAAAGATAAACAAACTTAACTTAAGCTATTACAACCATAACTAGTCTCTATTACATATATGGTCTTCTTCTTAACAAAATACATGGTCCAAAAGTCTAACTCCCGCACTTGAGCTTGGTTTAGTCTTCTTGCTTAAAACCCTGTAATTCAACAGTCTAAGAGAGTGTGAGCATATAAAACTCAGTGAATAACAAAATCTTAGCACAAACATTAAGATCAAATAAGTAGAATTAGCAATCATATGGATCAATCATATGCAACAAATGTGGTTTGAATAACCACAATTCAAACCTATGGGGATACGCCCTCCTTAGGGGTTGAAGGATAATTTCAATAATTCATGCCCATGAGAAACTCAATACCAAAGCAGAAGGATTTTCTCTTCACTTAACCCGCTTGGAGGAATAGTCTCTACCAGAGCCTTACAGGACACGAGTAGTCTTTCAGAGAATCATTTTCGTTTTCAAAATAGAACTTCCACTTGTCATAAAACTTGAGAAATCTCACTAAGTATTAATACTCTTAAGCTAACTCCGACACAGATGACCTTCTTCGAAGCCTGCTTAGTTTTTCCGAAGTTGACAACCCTGTGGTAACCTATAAGTAGACTCACTGGTCCCAACAAGCATTATTACAGAATCGAATTTGTTAATATGTGATAAGAATACCATGCTAATGCAATATAATGTTATGAAATGCATGTCATATTAATATTAGAAGTCTATTAAACTTAGTTCCATATTATCAAGTGATTATATCAACTTCAAACACTCAATGACACAACTATATAGTAATTTCAAACAAGTGGTTGTCACTTCAACTATTAAGAATTGCAATTCAAACATACATTGCATACCATGTAATAATTCCCATCCCCATGCAATTGATTCCTTATAGTTACAATTAAACTATATTTCACTACTTATAAGCCCAAAATAAAGTGCTAGAATTCAAGTTACTCACCCGTGCATGCTCCTTAATCGTCATAATAGTCCAACGAGAAATCTAACTCGTGATCTAGGGTTCCTATAAGATAGAAAAGTTTGTACTACTATTTACTTAACAAATACAAGAAGGATTAAACAAGATTCTAAAGCTAAAAGAGATAAAGAAACACTTCGGAGTTGCCACGCCTTCCTACCACGCCCCGTGCCAAGGGTCATGTTGGACAGAGCATTACATAAGCCTCACCATGCCCCGTACTAAGAAGCAAAATGATGACCAGTAGCCATTGCGTCCCTTGCCACCACTTCGTGGTGGTAGGGTGAACGGAAACAAAACTCACCACACCCCTCACCACGCCCCATGGTGGCCCCAATTTCACCATTTTGAAATCACCACACCCCCCACCACGGGCCGTGGTACTTCTATAGCGAATTTACACATACTTCATGCAATTTATACATACTTTAACTAATTCCAATTGTCTTGTTTTCATCCAAAACACTTGTATATCATGATACAAGACTCAAATTCATCATCCACTCCTTCAAATCCTCCAACTCATCACTAAAACCACATCAAACTCCAACTATCAATCCAACCATTTACTTTAACCATTGAAACTTCAACTCCACTTTTCTATCACCTTACTTCATATATCAACCTCTAAAACTCATAACCAAACTAATGAACTTCCAAAATCAGCCATAAACCAACAACAATACTTAACCTATAACTACTCAAACAAGCAAATGACAAGAATAAAATAAGAAATACTTACTTAAACTTGCTTAGTCTTGAAGATAGGAGCTAGTCTTGCTTTCCTTGACAATTTAGAGAAAAATATTAAAGTTGGTGTGGTGTGAGTGTGTGTATGTGACCATCGGTTTTTGCAAAGGAAGAGGAGCAAGAAAGAGAGTAAAATTCTGCCTCTTACAAGATAAATACATGCATATATATAAAGTTAATTTGACTTTTGAGACATTATTCAAACTTAATCAAGTGTGTGTGTGTATACGGGAGTTGTGGTGGTCTTCAAGCTAAATTGCAACCATTAAGAGATCAAATCAACTCATTTAACACTCACATATATTTCTATCAATAGAATTATTAATTAACCTAACTCAAACAAAGTTTAGTAACACAATAACTTATAAATTTCTATTCAACAAAATAATTGATAAGTGATATAACACCCTTATTTCTAAGATGCTTTTGAGCTCATTTAGTTGATATTCTAAGCAAAAATCATTTAGAAATGGCTCTTAGTTGTTTAATTTGTTAATCTCATGTAAATTTGATCTCCTCATGAAGAAACAAGACAAATGCGACAAGAATGAAGCCAAATAGTGTTGTTTTGAAGAAATTAGAAGGCACAACATCCCTCAATACACCTGTTTTGAAGGCTGTTTTGGACCAGGATGACTCATTCAACATCAGTATGCGCTACACAGCTCGTGCCACAGGGGTGTTTTGGAGGGTGTTTGCAACCAGGATTTATTTTAAAATGCGCAACAGCCTTCTCCACAGGCCGTTTGGGTCCCTGTTTCATTTTTGGCGTCATATAAATACCATTTTTAGAGAAGAAGTTAGTTACAAACGTGAGAGATATTTTGTTTTCTTGTCATTCTTTTTCTTTTTGGTAAATTTCTGGAGACTTTTGGAGAGCATTAGAGGAAAACAAGTATTGAAGAATTCAAGTGAAGGTTTATTCCAGATTTGAAGATCTAGATCCAATTCCATCAGCTGAGCTTCATTCTTAAGGGTTGTATTCATGAATTCATACTCTTCTATTGAATTTCAATTGTTTCTTTTATCTCGATGGAGGAGTAGTTCGTAGATCTAGGTCATGTTCGGATTTTAATTTCATCATGTGTTGAGGATTTGATCTAATAATCTATTGTTGATGTTCTTACAATCAAATTGCATGTTTTCATCGTTTTCTTGAATTTGTAAATCCGAATTACAAGTTTATTTCTGTTTTCATTTAAGTTGATTGAGAATTACTTTCATGAATAGATCTATGCAATTTGATGAGATTTGATTGTGATCCTAGAGATAGGTTTGCAAAAATCTTCCGTATGTTCTCTGTTTTCTTGAGTTCATAATTCTTCATCGATCTTAGTTTGTAATTAGTTAAGAGAGATCCTAATTAATCAATCTAAGATTAGAAAAATTGATAAATCAGAGAGGACTGTCAATTTGTATAAGGAACTCAATGGTATAAGAACTCAATTAGTTTAATCTTTAGTGTTCAATGATTCACATGATGAAATTAAATGAAGAACGAGATCTAGATCGGTTTAAGTAATTGATTTTGAAATCTTGCTTGAATTCTAAGTACTTGTGATTCTAAATTCGAATTAATTATTTTAGCTTCTTAGTGAGAGATTTTAATCAATCATTTGATCATTGTTCATCTGGCTAAATAGTAGAAATATAGTGATTACTAGTACTTATTCCTTCCTCGTGGACGACTCCGATCTAAACACTATACTACGAGTTGATAGGTTCACTGCCTATTGTCTTTCGTAGAAGTTCAAGAAAGGATTTTAAAAATTTAAACTAAGATTGGCTTGGAAAATCACCATCAAAGTTTTTGGCGCCGTTGCTATCGGGGAATAGGAATACTATTAAAAGCTCTAAATCTGCTAGTTTAGCTTTTTTTTTTTGTTTTTCTATTGTGATTTTGTTTTTGCTGCAAGATTGAACTTAAACATTGTTTTATCTTGTGTGCATGAAGTGTATGACCCGAAGTCAAGGGACACAACTTGTTGAATTTAATTCTGATCCGGAAAAGATTATTCTCAAATATCGGAAGAAGAACAAAGACATAGCTGAATCATCTTCTCTAACAGCAGATATGGCTGATCTACCGGAAAATCGAGGCCAAAGTACCAGCAAGATAACTTTGATTTTGCTGCTCCATGAACAAATTCTGATTTTGCAAGACCAACTTTAATTGGAGCCAATTCTAGTATTGTTCGTCCTCGGTTGAGGCGAATAATTTTGAGCTAAAGCCAGCTGTGATACAAATGGTGCAACAATATGCACAATTTGATGGCCTTCAAGACGAAGATCCTAATGCTCACATCCAATCATTTTTGGAAATATGTGACACATTTAAATTTAATGGAGTGAGTGATGATGCGGTTCGTCTTCGTCTCTTTCCATTTTCACTAAGAGGCAAGGCCAAGCAATGGCTCAATTCATTGCCAAGAAATTCAATTACTACATGGCAGGAGCTTATAAAGAAATTCTTGGATAAATTCTTTCCTCCTTCCAAGACAGCAAAATTTCGAGCTGAAATTCAATCTTATCATCAGATGGAAATGGAGACTTTATATGAAACATGGGAGAGATTCAAGGAATCTATGAGAAGATGTCCACATCACGGTATTCCGGAATGGTTGCAAGTCCAAATTTTTTATAATGGACTCAACTATCAAACAAGACAAATGATTGACGCGCTGGTGGTACTCTTAATCATAAGACTCCTGAGGAAAGTTTGAAGCTATTTGAAGATATGGCCACAAACAACTATGAATGGTCACACACTAGGAGTCGAGATAAAAGATCAGCTGGTATGTTGGATGTAGATGTGGCTACCTCAATTATGTCTAAGGTGGAAGCTCTATCAAGGAAAATTGATGGTTTGTCAATTTCACCTCAGCAGCAACTAGCTTTTGTTGAACCATCTGGTGGTGAAGAGTCTTTTTCTGAGCAAGTTGATTATTTGGGGAATCCTATCCGGGCTCAAATAATCCTTATAGCAATACTTATAACCCGGGATGGCGAAATCACCCAAATTTTTCTTGGAGCAACAATAATAATAGCATTCAGAGGAGCAATCAAAATTCCAATCCAAATCCTTCTCCTCCCGGTTTTCAAAGACCACAAGCTCAAGGCTCTAATTCTCAACTTGAGAATTTGATGATGAAATTTATCAAGGATTCTGATGAAAGGCAAAAATCTCTTGATTTACTCTTGAAGAACCAAGAGACTACTTTGAGGAATCATGGAGCATCAATTCATAATTTGGAAACTCAAGTAGGTCAGCTTGCTAAGATGTTGTCTGAAAGGCAACTCGGTTCTCTTCCAAGCAACACTGAAATTAATCCAAGGGAGCAAGCTAAGGCAATCACTTTGAGAAGTGGTAAAGAGTTGCATTTGGAGCATCAACATCAACAAGGAAATGAAGAAAATCAGAAGTGTAGAGACTAAAAAGACAGAATTTGAAAAGAATTCTTCTCCACCAGCTGTAAGGGAATATCAGCCCCGGATTCCTTATCCTTCTTGTTTAAATAAAACAAAAGAAAAGGAACAATTTGGTAAATTTCTTGATTTGTTTAAACAATTGCATATCAACATTCCTTTTGTTGAAGCTTTGTCTCAAATGCCCAAGTATGCTAAATTTTTGAAAGAAATATTGTCTAACAAGAGGAAATTGGAGGATATTTCTACTGTTGAAGTTGGAGTGAGCTGTTCATCTATTATTTTGAATAAATTACCTCCAAAATTGAAGGATCCGGGTAGTTTCACGATACCTTGTGTGGTAGGTGATGTCCTTGTGGAAAAAGCTTTGGCTGATTTAGGTGCAAGTATCAACTTGATGCCTTATTCCTTCTTTAAGAGATTGGGACTTGCTGACCCAAAGCCTACAAGGATGAGCCTCCAACTTGCTGATAGATCAGTGAAAATTCCTAAGGGAATAATTGAAGATGTGTTGGTGAAGGTAGGAAATTTTATCTATCCTGTTGATTTTGTCATTCTTGATATGGATGAGGATAGAAATGTTCCTTTAATTTTAGGGAGACCTTTTCTAGCAACAGCTAGAGCTTTGATTGATGTTGAAGGTGGAAGACTCACTTTAAGAGTTGGTGATGAAGAGTTTGTTGTTAAGCTTTCTTCAGTTTTAAAGCAACCAATGAATGGTGATGACTCTTGCTATGCCATTGATATTGTTGATTTTTCAGTCATTGATCATTTGGATGAAATTCTTTGTAAAGATGGTTTAGCATTGAGTCTAATTCATGGCAAAGAGAATAGTGAAATGAATTGTGAAGTTGTTGCTGTTTTAGAGAAACTTGATTCTGCTAAGGAGTTTACATGTAAGGCAGGATTTGAAGAATTGAAGAATGAGGGGGAGTTGAGATTGAAAAGTTCTATTGAAGAACCACCAGAGTTAGAGCTAAAACAACTTCCAGATTATCTTGAATATGCTTTTCTAGCTGAAAATTCAAGGCTTCCGGTTATCATTGCTTCAGATTTATCAAGTGAGCAAAAACAACAACTTTTGATTGTTCTTAAGAAGCACAAAAAGGCTTTAGCTTGGAAAATCTCTGATATAAAAGGTATCAATCCTTCATTTTGTACTCATAGAATTTTACTTGAAGAGGGTTTCAAACCTATTGTTCAACCTCAGCGAAGATTAAATCCAAATATGAAAGAGGTTGTGAAGAAAGAGGTGATTAAACTTTTGGATGCTGGTTTGATTTATCCAATTTCCGATAGTACTTGGGTTAGCCCAACTCAAGTAGTTCCTAAGAAAGGTGGTATGACGGTGGTCCCGAATGAGAAGAATGAATTGATTCCGATGAGAACAGTAACAGGATGGCGAGTTTGTATAGATTATAGACGATTGAATGAAGCCACTCGCAAGGATCACTTTCCGCTGCCCTTTATTGATCAAATGTTGGAAAGACTTGCAGGCCATTTATTTTATTGTTATTTGGATGGTATGTCGGGATATTTTCAGATACCAATTGCTCCGGAAGATCAAGAGAAAACAACATTCACTTGCCCCTATGGCACTTATGCTTATAGGAGGATGCCTTTTGGACTTTGTAACGCTCCAGCTACTTTCCAAAGGTGTATGTTGGCTATTTTTGATGATTTGGTAGAGAAAATAATGGAGGTTTTCATGGACGATTTTTCTGTTTATGGTGATTCATTCGATGATTGTCTTGAAAATTTGGACAAAGTTTTGATTCGTTGTGAGCAAACAAATTTGGTTCTTAATTGGGAAAAATGTCACTTTATGTGCAAGGAGGGTATAGTTCTCGGACACAAAGTTTCTCACAAGGGTATAGAAGTGGATCAAGCAAAGATTGAGGTCATTGCAAAACTTCCTCCTCCATCATCAGTTAAAGCAATCCGTAGTTTTCTTGGTCATGCGGGTTTTTATAGGAGGTTTATCAAGGATTTTTCTAAGATAACCCGACCTATGACAAGACTTCTAGAGAAAAATGTGCCATTTGATTTCAACCAAGAATGTCTTGATGCATTCAATGTTCTTAAAGAAAAGCTCATCAATGCACCGATCATGATAGCTCCGGATTGGAATTTACCATTCGAATTAATGTGCGATGCTAGTGATTTTGCTGTTGGAGCTGTTCTAGGTCAGCGGAAGGAGAAGCACTTTCATCCTATTTTCTATGCCAGCAGAACTTTGAATAGTGCTCAAGAGAATTATACTACTACTGAGAAGGAGTTACTAGCAGTGGTGTTTGCTTTTGATAAGTTTCGGTCATATTTGGTTTTATCCAAGGTAATTGTTTATACTGACCACTCTGCTCTTAAATTCCTTTTGACTAAAACAGATGCGAAGCCACGCCTTATCCGCTGGATCCTCCTTCTACAAGAGTTTGACCTGGAGATTCGAGACAAAAGGGGAATGGAGAACTTGGCAGCTGATCATTTGTCTCGAATGGAGAACTCCAATCTGAAGGAATTGAAAGAAGAAGATATTAATGATGAATTTCCCGAGGAGCGATTATATGCAGTGAATGAGGTATTTAATTCTGACATTCCTTGGTTTGCACATTTCGCCAACTATCTTGTTGCTAAAGTTCTTCCCCAAGAAATGACTTCTCAAGAAAAGAAGAAATTCTTTTCTGACTTGAAGTATTATTTTTGGGAGGATCCGTTTTTGTTTCGTGTTTGTGCAGATCAAATAATTCGGAGGTGCGTTTCTCATCAAGAAGGATGGAAAATTTTGCATGCTTGTCATTTTGGTCCTATAGGAGGTCACTATAATGCGAATAGGACAGCTCAAAAAGTTTTGGAATCCGGATTTTATTGGCCTTCTATCTTCAAGGATGCTCATCAGTTTGTTACTATGTGTGATAGATGTCAAAGAAGTGGGAACATTTCTCGACGTGATGAGATGCCTCAGAATTATATTCTTGAATGTGAGGTTTTTGATGTATGGGGTATCGATTTTATGGGACCATTCCCAACTTCTTTTGGGAATAAATATATTTTGGTGGCGGTAGATTATGTTTCAAAGTGGGTAGAAGCCCAAGCTTTACCTACCAATGATTCTCGGGTAGTCACCAAGTTCCTTAAAAAGCTCTTTTCAAGATTTGGAACCCCAAGAGCCATTATAAGTGATAGAGGAACACATTTTTGCAATTCTCAATTGGAGAAAGTACTAAAAAGGTATGGGGTGACTCATAGAATTGCAACACCATATCACCCCCAAACCAGCGGACAAGTTGAAGTATCAAATCGTGATTTGAAAAGGATTTTAGAGAAGTCGGTAGAGCACAATAGGAAGGATTGGGCAGAAAAACTTGATGATTCATTGTGGGCATATAGGACTGCTTATAAAACACCATTGGGTACTACACCATACCGGCTTGTCTATGGAAAAGCTTGTCATCTACCAGTAGAGTTAGAACACAAAGCTTATTGGGCTATTAAGCAAGTCAATTGTGACTTAGAATCTATTGGTATGAGAAGAAAACTTCAGATCAATGAATTAGATGAATGGCGAAGGCTTGCTTATGAAAACATGAAGATTTATAAAGAGAGAACCAAGTTTTACCATGACAAAAGAATTCGTCATCCAAAACAGTTCAAAGAGGGTGACCAAGTTCTTTTATATAATTCTCGGTTAAGGCTTTTTCCGGGAAAATTGAAATCAAGATGGTCTGGCCCTTTCTTAGTTAAACAAGTTTTTCCATATGGGGCTGTTGAATTGGAACATCCAGAGAAAGGAATTTTCAAAGTTAATGGTCAGCGGCTAAAACTTTACTTGGGAGCTGATCTAGACCAAATGGGGCGTGAAGAATTTCGTTTTCATTCACCAGATTTGTGATCAAGCAAAGGGAAGTTTGTCGAGCTAACGACATTAAACAAACGCGCTTCATGGGAGGCAACCCATGCCTAATTTTTTTTTTCTTTTGTTTCGTTATTGGTTTAATCAAGTTTAGATGTAAGAGTAATGCTCTTATTTGTTTTTGATTTGCAGGGAAATTTTCTGAATTACACAAATCAGAGAACATTTAGTGAAAGTTTTTGATGATTCTTTTCAAGCCGTTTTCCGTTGTCACTTTTGTCAAAGGCAAAGCATTTGAAAGTTTCATAAAATCACGTGGATTATAATCAAGCAAGGGGTGTTTTAATGTTTCATATAAGCAGTTGAATGTTTCATATAAGCATTTGCATTTGGATTTCACGCAGGAATTAATATAAATCATGCAATTTCCCGTACAATGTAAATCATGCAATTTCAAACCACATGCCGACCAAACAATGAAGGTTCCACCGAGATTCATGCAGGAGTTGCGCCATTTCGATTTCATAAATCACTGTCAATGTAATCCATGCGTCAATTAATTGATTTCAAGTGCAGAGCCATTTGGATTTCGCAATTCCATGCCAACGAAATTCATGCGTCGATCAATTGGCATTTACGTGGTTACGTAAAACAGGAGCACGGCCATTTAGATTTCACGTACAACAACATTTGGATTTAGAGCGAATTTTCTGTTTTTAAAAAAAAAAAATTTTTGTCCAGTGAGCGCAATAGGATGCACCATAGGGGCGTTTTACTGGCTGCAGTAATGAGACAATACCTACGGTGGTGTCCAGAGAGCACAACAGGATGTATAACTGGGGTGTTTTATCAGCTGTGTTAAACATTCCAGCTTTCACTAAAGCAGTTCCAGCAAGCACAACAGGGTGAGATACAGGGCTATTTTCCATCATGTTTACACCCAGGATTTTTTTCCAGCACATTTAATAAGAGTGTTTGTAAATATATAGGGGTACACGTAGGTAAGAGTTTTCTTTTTATACAGAATTTTCTTTATTTTTCTGTTCTGAAATCATTTGCTCCTCTCTTACTTTGGCCTTCTAAATAATTTTTTTTTCCTTTTTCAAAAAGGAAACTTATCATTTCTCTCATTCTTTTGCTTCAAGGATCCATTAAAGGTATGTTTTTTCTTCTCTTTTTCGTTTTCATTCCAAGGACTTATAAAGGTTGGTGATCTATCTCATGAATAACTCCTTTCTTGAGTTTTGTTTAGATTTTGGTGGTTAGATTTGTGATGCTTTGATCCTTGTATATTATTTGGTTTCTTCATATTTTGCTGTCATTGAGCAATTTTTTTTTGATTGAGTAATTTTGGGTTTGCTGTTAGATTCTATAATTTGTGGGTCTCTTGAAAATTCTTTTGTAAACCAAGATTTTGAGCTTTCATGTTTACTATTTTGTTTACCTTGCTTCACTATTGTGCTGTGGATTGTTCCATTTGGAACAAATGGGTTTCATGTTTAGATGATTTGTAAATGGGTTCCAAGTTACATGATGAGGGAGGGTTTTCAATTTAATTGGATTTTTACTTCTTATTAATGGAAACTTTCCTAGTTTTTTTCAAGGATTTCTTGAACCATGTTTGCTTGCCAAATTTTGTTTTCATACACGTTGGATGTGGTTTGATTTTTAGGAGTTCATTTCAATTTGTTTAGCTGTCATGGGAGATTATCGTGTTTTGAAAAGTTGCTATTCATGTTCTTCAGACCCTCATTTCCTGATTTTTGATTTTGAAATGAATCTCATGAATGTTTGTTGAGCTCCATTATGTTTTCATCATGAGCTTTGAAGTTCTCTTGAGCTGTTGAATCAATTTTATCATGATTGAATATCTTTAGGAGTTGTTTTGACCAAGGTTTTCTATGATGAACTCATCACTTATTTGTTTTAATTTCACAGATGGGTAAGAAAACAGTTGCTAACAAGAAACGGCCTAGGACTTTAAGTATCGGATCTAGCAGTACCCCAAGACCACCACCAAATTTAACCGAAGCACATAAGCATAAATTTAAAGAGATGGTTACCACAAAAATTTTCAAACCCAATGTTGTTTTTAGTTGGCCAGTCATGAGAATATTTGGATTAGCCCCAGATTTTCAAACATACTTTGCTGATCCAGCTTGGGAGCAATTGTTTAGTATCAACGAGAAAACTTATAGAGGAGTTACTTTGGAAGTTCTTTCATCTTTAAAATTGCTTTCCCTTATCCAATTAATGGGCTACATAATGAGGTTTCCTTTTCAGCTTTTGGACAATATTATCACCTTCCTATGCTTCAGTTTTGTGCTATCACTACAAGAAAATGAGTGTTTCACCACGTTTAATAAACGTGGCTAAACATGAATTAAACGTGACTAAAGGTTTCTGGTGACGTTTAATACACGTGGCCTATAGACGTCGCGATAGGTCCGTCGCAGATTAAATAAGTTACGTCAAAAGTTAAAACGTCGCCGAACAAATTTAGGCGCCAAATCTACTTTTTTTGGCAACGTTTAAACATGGCCCAATGCTATGTATTGGTCACACTTATGCGTGGTTAAATGTACTCAATTCTTATCCCGCCAAATATATAGGCAAGGAAATTTAAAATTAGCGACGTCTACACATGACTAAATATTTTTATTAGCGACGTCTACACGTAGGTAAATTACTGAATTGACAATGTTTAAACGTGGCCTTAGATAGGTTAAATAACCATTACATAGAATAAAGCCGCGATGGGTAAACGTGGCGATTCTTTTATTTCCCGTACTTTAAACGTGGCTATTCAATTATATTGGCAACGTCTACACAAATATTCAATTAAGCTAGCGACTTTTAAACGTAGCTATTTTTTTAAATCAACATTTTTTATATATAGCTATTCAATTGGAGAAGGGATAAGCATCAACTCAATTAATTTGCCAATATGTACCTATTTATTGCGCATTATATGCACAATGAATCATATATACCTGTTTATTGTGCATTAGTTATATCTACATCTAATAATATACCACCTGTTCGAACATAATATTATTCATAGCTGTTATAGCTTCTATACATGTAATCTATTTATGAATAGATACACTAATACATATTGGAGCACAATACGCTCGACATATAATAAGATTCAAATAAAACTTAAAGATCACCAAGACTGTCCTTATAATAAAGAAAGATGACAATATTGTTTAGTGTCCACAAAAGAAACATAAGCACAAGGCCCAAAATATATCAAAATGAGCATGAGTGTACACTTCACTACATTTGACTTCATTCATTTCAAAGGGTTCAACCCACAAAAAAAAAAAAAACGAAGTCTTTAGTTTCCTTCTTCACTATCACCACCATCATCACCGTTTGATGGATTTGGGAAAGGATCTCGTGCACTTGGAGAAGGATCTCCTTGATTTGGATTTGCTGTCACACAATATGTAGATATAATTATTGAATGATTAAAAAAAAATGTATAAAAATATTATAAGAAAAGATTCCTGACAACTAACCTGAACTACTAGGAAAACTTGAGACAAGTTGTTGTATAAGTTGAGTTAGTTGATCAAGCTGGAAACACCATTGAACAACAAATTCAGTTCAAGAAAATAGAAGTTCAAAAACATAACAATTACACTTTCAATTCGTGTGATTAGAATTCTCCATATATGTATTGAATGCCACAATTTTGCAAAGTTTTTGTCAAAGATACATGCAAGAGAATCTGAGAGACAAAAACCGGTTCCACCATCAACACAGCTCTACAGCTTGTAACCTTTGTGAATGTAATAACCTCAACTTTTGATACAAATGTTGTCAATTGTTACCACAAGTTTTGTTCAATGAAAACTCAATGAAACTAGAATGAATAGAGAAGCTTCATCAATCGAGAAAGAAAGAAAATAGAGAAGTGAACAATATTCTATTGATTGAGTTAATTATTACAAACATAAAAAATAGAAGTATTTATAGTTCATTCTAACAAACTATCCATGTGTACCTATAGAAAATAAATAAAATTAGTTAAACCTAAATCAGTATTGCTAAAACTGATATAACAAAACCTTTACAAATATATTACTCAATTCACAAAGCATATTTGCTTTTCCAAGCCTATGTCATAATAAAAAAGAGCCCCTAGAAGGACCATTTTGACATATAACCTCATAACAGCAACCTTTTTCAAACAAGCTATCATTAACCATTTCATGAAATCATATCTGACCAGTCTATGGAAAATCAAATTGCACAATGTAAAGGCAGTCTAATAACTCTAACTACATCAATATTAATGACAATTGGCAATGCATAAGAGTTAACATGAAATAGAGAACAAACACAACCTACCATGAACTTTGACCCTTATGTCATTAAACATGCCACATTTCGAAACTTTTTGTTAGATTACTATTTATGGGAAAGTCTCCCCCAACTAATTTTTATATATTCATACCTTGGTTCATGTTAGAGTTTTCTGGACTCATAAAACAAGATTACGTAAGCCTAAGCAATAAACTTCACAAGTGTAACACCATTTTCTATCTTTTTTTATTTAAATAATAATAACAAAGCAAAGATCATTCACATGGAAAAATAAGAAAAATTCCAAAAAGGCGAGAAGAATAGAACATGTTGAAGTTTGATCCTTTTCATACACTCTTAACATAGAATATATTCACAAAACACCGCATTATGCATGCTATGTGGGAGTATATGTATAAAGATGATGTTAAAGCAAGAAACTTTGTGAACAAATATCAACATTGCTTCAAGTGTAAGTACAAATCATGCATAACAAATTATTGGGTTTCATGAAAAATGAAAAAAAAAAAAAGGCTTACATGATTTGAATCCATAGTTGGTAATGAAGAAGAAAACCCAAAAGAAGTTTTGTGGATTTGGTTTAAGAGAATGACTCAATAACTACTCTTTATCTTGGAAGAACAACAAATAATTGTAATAAACAGAATTTAAGAAAGAAGAAAAAAAAAACGGGGGGGTGACATGATGAGATTCGAATATTATGAAGTTGTGTGTGGAAGGACAATAAACACAGCTACTGCTCATATGAGCATTAATTGGACCATAATAAATCACTAGCCATGCTAAGCTATCAATTAAGTCTACAACACGTACCAACGTGATGACAGTGATGACAGTGGACTATGTATCCTTAAATCAATAACAAGCTGTTTTGGTTTCTTAAAGAATATTTCAAGGTTACCAAGACATGAACCTTATGCATGTTATATCTCATATTCAAAGGTTTGTTAAAAAAATTCAAAGGTTGCCCAAAAAAGAAAGACATGGAAAGAGAGCAAACAGAGTAAGGAATCATGATAATTGATGATACAAGTGTCTTGATGATGTTCAGAGTGGAATTTAAACAAATATCCATAAGTTTCTTATGCAGCTATAGCTACCTAGAATTAGGTAAAAAAAAAACAAATATTCAATGCATGCAAACTTCTAGTATTCATTGAAAATTTAATAAATTACATCGTAAGAAAATGAAATGATTAACACATAATACTATACAAAGAATAGTAGCATATCTTTCCTTGTTAACAAATATCTAAACTGCACATTTTTCTATGGTAGCATAAATTAGCATAATACAGAAAAGCGCATTTACATACCAAAATAGTGTGAGAAATCATCTAATTCAAATTTGATCATAATAAGATTCAAAGCAAGTTTAAATTCACATAATAAATGCCCTATCATCAGCTCATATAAACCTTTCAGTCTATAAATCATTAAAAAAGGACTGGAGACATCAACAATTCTTCCATAAAAGGCACTAATGATTTTTGCTATTTTATGATGAAACAACTCCTCAATACATCTTAATAGCGCTTTCTCAAAAAAATAGTTTGTGTAGTATATGGCTACATGGTGGTAGACAAACCAAACAATATGGTGATTTCACTGTTTCACTTATTGGTTTTCTTCAAAAAAATTAAAGAAACTATTTCGTATCAGCAAACTTCCAAGATGACCTTACGAAATTCAGCAAAATTAATGATAATTCATGAGGGTTTTAAAAAGTGTAAATTCATATATGAATGCATGAAGCTTAAAAAATGGGGGGTTCACTTAAATCTTGTGATATTGGTCTTCGATTCTTTGAAACTAATAAACAACAAATAATGGTCAAACTTACAAAATCAAACGTTGAAATAAAAAATTAAAATTATGTAGAAATTAAATCCTTAGACAAACTAAATTTCTTGAAATAAACATTACACGAACCATAAAGTTCGATTACCTGTTGCGTTTGTTGCAAGCGTATGCTTCTTTCCTCTTGCAATGCAGCCTTCAACTCATCTATTTCACTTTGTCTCCGTGATGATTTTCCAACAGATGGTGGTCCATATCCTCTTCCAGGATGGTAATCAGATCTATTACCTGCATTCATAAATTTGTCAACAATCTCCTCCGGAGTCTTTGGCTTGTCAGAAGATTGGGAGTCCTCGTACATTTTTAACATCTTCTCCTGTATTATGAACAACCAAAAGATTACATTTGCATCATGTTGTTTATTTCATAACATGTTCAACATACAAGTTAAGCCTTAAACTTACATAATCTTCAGTAGCTTCTTGCGAAACCCAACCACCAGTACCATCGGGCCTTGGTTCACAATAACGAGTTAGCTTAAAAAACTCGATAGCATTGGGTGGTTGACGGTTTTGATTGATCTATGTACATAAATATTTATTGGAAAATGTTAAACACTTGAGAAATATTCCCATTACATGTTAGAAAATAATTAAGTAGGTACTTACATGCTCATTCCTTCTACTCTCAAATGATCGGGAGCCAGACCTATGCAAGTACTTCACACAGCTACGGGCATCTCTCCCAATCATCGATTTAGTCCTCTGTTCATTAAAAACAGTTACATATATAAAGAGTATGCTTGGAATACTAAATTTTTATCTTCTTGTGGAAGAACCGATTCATACGTGTTTTAATCTACTCAAGTAAATGGACTTGATATATATGAAATCGATATGAACAAGAGTCGGATCAATATCTTGCAAATATGGAACTACATTTTCTTTTAATAACATTAACTAGTCGTATTTATTTAATGAATTAAAAAGTTTAGAATATTATATGAAATCCACGTGAATGGAACATAGAATTATTATACTGTGTCACTTAGTCTCCGATAATACACAACACATAGCTAAATAATGAAATCAAATTTTAAAATTAAAACATTATTTAAAGCCTAATCAAATCATACATAAGATTCAAGCAAGAAAAACCATAAATAAGATTGGGCAGTAACCATTTCATGATGTAAGGCAAATAAAAGTTAACAACATAAGCTGCAAAGACACCCATTTTTACTTTCCAACTACATGTTCCGTCGACTTAGCATAGCATCCTCTAGAAATTTTAATAACATACACATAAGAGACCGAAGTACAGTCATTAAAAACACTCCTAGGGTTTGGTCTATGAAAGGTTACTGTTATTATTATTTACGGTGGCATCAATGGAAGCATGCATGAGAGGATCTAAGTTATTAACTAAAATCCCATGAAAAATTGGTGTGTAGAAATTACCTTCTTCGATGGTTCATTGGATTGTGAAATTACCCTCTCTTCTTCAATCTCTTTAGTCCATTCCTCTGTTATCTTCTTCCAATCATCATCATTCGATCCCTTAGGTCTTGCTGCATCACCAATCGACAACCATCTCTTCTTAGTTTTACTTCGATGATTTCTAAGCAAACCCCCCATCCATTTGTCAGCTGCAGCAAATTTGTCATCATTTTTCGTTACATCATCAATGTTCAACCGACTCTACATCAACCATGTAAGCCAAGATGAAAAAAAGAGTTAGTAACTTCACATATTGAGTAAGAAATATGAAATTAAAGTTCTAACCACATTTACCTTAACTTTCTCCCATGCCCGCTGCTTCTCTACCTTAGATAACTTTCTCCAATCTTCACCATAAAGAGGCAATAAGTCCCTGCAAGCCTTCCCTATCTCAGATGCTAATTTTGAGGATTGGTCTGGTGTTATTGGACGTCCTCCAAATGCAGTAAACTCAATTAGCATTTTTCCCTTTCGTTTCATATTCTCTCGCTCAAGTGCTTGACCACGGTATGCACCCCTTTTAGTATCAGATCTTGTTGACCTCTCAGTTGCTATAAATATATGAGAAGAAATTAGTTTTGACTTGCACTTTCAATAAATTTTATGGAAAAAAAGAAAAGAAGGAAATATGAGATAAGACAAAAAATAGGCAACCAAAATTGCAAACATTTCCTTTTACACCCAAAAGTACTTTAGCTTCTAAACATTCTCAACCATGAAATTATAGTCTCCTAACAACTCCAACCAAGGAGTTTAACACTCCAAACATTACCATGTTTGCAGCCTTTATACGTGGATGTTGGCTATATCCAAGGTTTGATCTCGAAGAAGTAGCCATAAAGAAAATGATGGAATTGCATCCTGATGAAGCTTGTTACTATGTACTCATTTCTAATCTTTAAAAAAATTAGATAGAAGGTGGAGTCGGGTCAATAAAGTGAAAGAACTTATGGAACAAATACCAGGGATGGGAACACGCAATTCCATCCACATTATCCCTAAAATGTTAAAAATGTCTCCATTTATATTAATTTTAACATCTTAATCATGATTTAAAACAATCAATGACTTTATACCTTAATAATATATACTGGTTCATGGTTGCATAAAGGAAAAAATATTAATAAAAGGTTTAAAATTATTTAGAATCGACTAATAATAATTTATAGTTGAGAATTAATATGAAAATGGTGCTGATTTCCGTGGAATTTAGTACACTATTATGTTACTTATCTTGCTAGAAGCTTTGTATTATTAAAGATGAGTGTTTGAAAGATTACCTAGAGATTCGGTAGGATTAGATAAATTATTGCCCTCTGAGGATGCATATGCTTGACCATTGTTGACGTCTTCACGCGTGGAATTAAACCAGATCAAATTTAACCGTACAAGAGTTGAGAAGATGGAAATGAATAGGATCCAAATGCTCGAAAATTTGTCCACCTAAGAGATAAGTAATTTAATGTGTATAGACAATAACAACCCTTGTGTCCACAAATGATCCAAACTCAATAAATGGAAAGACAAAGGAAGAATACCTTTCACTTAGCTATATACATCTATTTGAAAAAGTGATTTTTCCAGTTAAACAACCTTAGGATGTATAACAGGTTTTTTTTTTTTTTCTTTTAATAAGAAAAACATTTTTCTCCATAGAGCATAATACATAAGCCAATTGTGAATTCCCACATACAAGAAGAGCAAGAGAATTCACATAAATAATATACTTAGCAAGACTACATGCACTTATTGATTGGAAAATATTTAAAAACAAATGATCTAAGGCACACATACTACATTCGGGGCGGGGAGGGGGACCACAGATAATTTTGGCAAATTGTTAAAAGAAAATCATTATTGCACATTACTTTATTTGAGTAAATACAATTATATCTCATAGTTAGAGATTTAGCTATTGCCAATGCTAGTTCATTATCAATCTAACTCAATTGCATAGAAGACTTACCTAGGGTGTGGGAATGATTAGCTAAATTGTTGCCATCCAAGGAAGCATATGCTGGACTATTGTTGATACCTTGACCACATGGAGTATCATTTGCTATATAAAAAGGAAACAATTTCTGTTACAATTTAAAGTAACTTATTCCACTTTAATGATATGACTATATGGAATACCTGTGGAGTTAGAAGGATTACATGGATGGTTGTTTTGTGGTGACTTGCGCATATCATCCTCAGAATGATGAGAATCCGACTCATCATGAATGGGTAGACGAGCATCCCGTTTAGCCTCCCTCCCCTCCTTTGAATATTCCTTCGACCACCAGCCATTGTAATCCTATAATCAAACAAAATAGCATAAGTTAGTCATTGAAAAATAAACAACATAACAACTTTGGAACTCATCATTCAACATAGAAATGCTTAAACAAATAACATAGACTCAGAATAAAAAATTGACTTTATAAACGTAAGTAGCTAAAGTTTATAAAAAAGAAAAATAGAATTCAGTAACATAACCATACAATTTTCATCGCTGCTATCATAATCCACCAATGTCTCATCTAATTCCTCATTTTCATCCTCATCTTCACTACATTCAACAACAACATCATGCTCTACTTGTTCAGATGCTTCAACTGTTCTTTTGATAACCTCCCCATCAACAATCTCGTGACCTACATCAATTCTCAACAACACATCAACATCACAATCGATTACTGGATGTTGCTCATTTCCTCCGTCACCATTTGCTATGAAATGTTCATCTAAGGTCTCATCTGCTAAACGAGCCTCCACATCAGTTAACAAATTTGCATCACCTTCTAATGAGTCTACATTATATATGTGGCGATGCTCGAACTGTTGCACTACACGCCATTCAGATCCAAGCTTCATGTCCTCAACATAAAATATTTGCTTAGCTTGTGATGCTAGCACATATGGATCGTTTTCATACCAAGTACGAGTAATCTTAATGCTTATAAAGCTATCGTCAACTCGAACATTCCGCATGTTAGTGTCCCACACTTGCATTTAAATAAAATCACTCTTTTGTTTCTCACATAAGTAAACTCGTATATCTGACAAGACCCCATAAAATTCAACTTTCATATCTCCTTGATTTCCCTCTACAAGTACTCCACTATTCTGAGTCTTCTTCCTATCATCAAATTCTGATGTATGAAACCGCACACCATTATATATTAACTTGTTGTATCTTTTGAAACACGAATCGGGTCCTAGTGATAATGCATATAATGCACTGATGATCGGGTCACCACTTTCATATAACATACTCATCTGCAGTATTGACAAGTAAAATGAAGCATCAATTATATTTTGTTAAACTTCTTTTACTTATAGCATATGTAAGTATATGTTGAGTTCGTTTATTACATTTACCTTATGCATAAACCATCGACTAAATTCCCTTTTGTGGCGCTCCTCTATGTCATCACCATATTGTGAGCGTAAAATATTTATATGTTCACTACAACACAAATGTCACTTTGTTTAAGGAATGCACACATTTTTAATAATTTACTAACATAAAAAATTGTTTGGTGATTGCCACTTACGTTAAATAAGGTTGCATCTCCTGACAATTATTGATAATGTACCATTTAGCTATTTCAATCTCTTCATCTGATAATACCACATATGTGGGTGGAGAAATAAATCCAACTCTGTTTGTAAAGATATCCAAGCCACCATCTTCCAAAGAATCGTAGTTCCTATCTGGACGGTTAAATATGGTCTCCATGTCCTCCAAGTGAAGTGAGCACCAGGTCAAGCATTCATGTACAACATAAGCTTCGGCAATGGAACCTTCTGGATAAGCTCTATTTCGAACGAATTGCTTCAGGGAGCCTAAGTATATATAAGGTAAAATGTCAATCAGGGGAGAACATAATCAAAAAGTAACATAGAGATAGCATATATTGCGTCCACATTATACCTTTCGATAGGATACATCCAACGGTAAGCAACAGGTCCTCCCATTAGAGCCTCCTGAGGTAAGTGGATAGCTAGATGTACCATTATATCAAAAAGGCAGGTGGAAAGATTAGCTCCAGCTTGCACAATATCGTCACAATATCGGTTGCATCTTCTGCAACTCTTCAACATTCAACATACGTCGGCATAACCTCTCAAAAAAGGTCCCAAGCTCGGATATGGTTGTGGTGACTTCTTTAGGCAATAAGCCACGAATACCTATAGGTAATAGTCTTTGAAGCAACACATGGCAATCATGACTCTTCATACCCGAAAGCCTTGAGCATGAATTGTCCACACACCTACCTATGTGTGATGCATAACCGTCGGGTAATCTTACATTCCTCAAAAATTGACAAAATAATTTCCTTTCAGAATTACTCAATGCATAACTTGCACAAGGCATTGAATACTTGCCATCAGCCTGCTTTAGTAGATGTAGCTCCTTTCGAATACCAAGCTCCTCTAGATCAAGCTGGCTTTATAAGTGTCTTTTGTTTTTCCTTCAATCCTAAGCATTGTGTGAACTTATTCTCACAAATATTCTTCTCAATGTGCATAACATCAAGATTATGTCTAAGCTTTAATTTTGACCAATATGATAATTGAAAGAATATGGACTTTTAATCCAGTTGAACCCGCCAGCACGATGGACTCTTTTAGCATTCCTTGGATGCTTCCTATAGCCACATCTGTCACTGTGTGTAATTGGCGAAGAATGTCTTCACCAGAATATGGTTCAGGAGCTTCACGAGTATCACGCATTCCATCAAATTTCAAGCTACGTCTCCACCTATGTTCCATTGGCAACCACATCCTATGACCAACATATCCAATCTTGCTATTAAGTCTTATTGATGGTGTTTGGTCTTCGCATACGGGGCAAGCACTGTATCCTTTTGTGCTCCACCCAGACAAATTCCCATATGCTGGAAAGTCATTAATGGTCCACATCAATGCAGCATGCATTTTGAAGGAAGACTTCGAATACGCATCGTATGTCCATAGCCCGTTGACCCAAAGATCATTCAACTCATCAATTAAAGGTTGCATGTAGATGTCAATCTCCTTACCTGGTGCTTTAGGCCCTGGGATTAACAACGTCATCATGAAATACTCTTTCTTCATGCACATCCATGGCGGTAAGTTATAAGTAAGGAGCACCACAGGCCACATGCTATATGATTGGCTCATGGTACCAAATGGATTAAACCCATCACTGGCCAACCCTAACCGCACGTTACGACTATCTTTTGCAAACTCTGGAAATTCAGCATCAAAATTAATCCAAGACTGCCCATCTGCTGGATGACTCATAGTATTTTCTTGTCTCTTATGTTCATCTGTATGCCAACGCATTTTTTGAGCAATCTTAGGATTCATGAAAAGACGTTGTAACCTTGGTTTTACTGGAAAGTAACGCAGAACCTTATGAGGAATAGGCTTTTTAGACCCCATGGATATCTTATACCTGGAAGTACCGCAATTAGGGCAATTGGTAAGATGCTTGTTACTACCCCAGAATAGACAGCAATCATATTTACATGCATGAATACTATGATAACCCATACCGAGCCCCCTTAAGTACTTGTTTGCATGATAGTATGACTTGGGAAGAGACTCTCCATTCGGTATCACATCACGCAAAAGTTGTAGCAGCATGTCAAATGACTTGTTGGTCCACTTATTGTATACTTTCAAGTGGAGAAGCTTCACTATAAAGGAGAACTTTGAGAACTTACACCCGGGATAGAGCTCTTGTCGTGAGTCAGCTCTTAAACCATCTAAAAAATCCATCGGAATATCAAAGCCATCCCCAGGGTTTGAATCTTCCGCTTGATTGGCAACAAAAGCCTCTAAATCTTCAAGCATCTCATCAACTCCATCAATGTCATCATCATTTGCCACATTGCACTCCTCCACATTGGATCTCATTTCACTCTCCATATGACGAATTCTACCACGAGGTCTATTAGGTAATTCAATACTCGGCTTCTCACCATGATATATCCAACACTTGTAATTTATGTCTATCCCATCTACAAGCAAGTGTGCTCTAATCACATTCACACTGTAGAAATTGTTATTTAAACATCTCCTACATGGACAATTTAACTCCGTGTTTACTCCATATTTCAATCGCATGTATGCAATGAAAAATTCTACACCTCGTTGGTATTCTTCGCTGCCAATGTCACAATTCATCCAATTTTTATCCATATATTCTAAGAGAATCTACACAAAAAATATAATTATGAGATTGAAAATACTATTTGATAAAATGAATAAAATACACTATAATCGCTCATTTAACACTTTAGTACACTTACCTTAAACATGCATTCAATGGTGTAATTCGAATGATTATGCATCAACTTTAATATGCAGTTCCAAAGTTGGATAAGAAAATTAAGAGTTTTATTTGGATGAATTTAATTTGTACATATGAGATCAAAATTAAAAGAGAAAAATATTTTCTATCTTTTTGGAGCGACATGTATCTTGGGGATCTTCTATTCTTACATAAACTAATGGATGTCTATGTTATTTTCATACATAGATGGAACAACACTATCTCCATAACCAACTTCAGCATGTTTCTTTCTGTTGTTGCTCAAGATTAATCCACACAACAATTTGAAAAGTTAAGGTTGAGTTGAGTTTAAAATGAAATTTTAATAGATGAATGTAATTGTGAAATCATCTTACATGATATAAAATTATTATCAAAAACATGTCAAACAATTAACAACGATATCAAACAGTAGACATACAAAATAGGTAAAAAAAAAACCGAGTCTAATTATTTGAAATATAGGTTCCCCTCAAAATAGTACCAAGCAAACAAATAGTTATGATTATAAAAAACAAAAATTGGTAATTACTCTCTTATTATGTTGATTATAGAACAGTTTAAATAAAATTAATCAATAGTATAAGCCATTAAAAATGTTAATTGCAATTTCTGTTACATAAAAAAATAAAATTAAACAGACTTCAAAACATCGCATTTACATAATAAGATTTGCAATAAAATTAACGAATACGAATTTTTCAGCCATGCATTAGTGGTATTAATAATAATAATAACTCACCTTAATATAAACTTGACTGAGCTTTGCTATAAAATCTCCCAACTTGTTTGCTCACCTGTTCATTAGAATAAGTAAAAACAAATAAAGGAATATATGGATATATTATATAAGTAAAAACATAATTTGTGAATTCCAATCATTTTTTACTAGCAAAGACGTTAAATCAGCATCTATGATATGTCCCCATAAAGCATTTAGAATAGGCTTAGTCATACGTAGCACTAACTTCCTGACTAAGCGTCAAATGGTAATAATGAACTTAAATGGAAGTTTCAATAAGAACGCATATCTCTATTTGCAAACGAATTTCAGTTGTTATTCCATCTTTCATGTTGCACAACTTGGAAGAACTGTGTGTGTCCAAATGCAACACAGTAGAGGCTATATTCCAACTTCATGAGCATACCTTAAGAGGGAAGAAGCTAGCAAGAAGTACATTTTGTAAATTGAAATACTTAGAAGTTGAATATTGTAGTAGTTCGAGAAATATGTTTGCACTTTGCTCTGCTTTTATTCAATCACTTTGTCAACATAGTTCTATATCTTGTGCAGATTAGTAGGATGGGATGCGTTTACTAGAGGAAATAAACTAATAGGTGCAATTGCACATATTTTTGGCATATAGCAATTAACTAAGAAGCGTTTATTTCACATCTTAGATCAATCAACTTTAAATTTGTAATAGTAAGACACTAGAACTCCAGAACATGAAAACTCAGCTCTCCATTATCACAATTTTTAGCAAACAAAATACACAACTTATAGGTGCCCACAAGATAAAATCATGAGTTTGAAAATGTTATAAATTGCAGCCGACTTAACATCTTGTCATAACATTTATAAGAAAATTACTCATCATAAATTACAATTACAACTAGTTTGTCCAGTGAATGAAACCAGCTCTTAAGAGTATGTCTAATATAACTATAACTTGAATCTAAATTTGTTTTAGCTGAAAAAAAATAGGGGGAAAAAAGGACAGCTTACCATGACACAAGAGTCAAAATTAAAGGGGTACTATGGATGTAATTCAACCTAGAATATATATATGTATTGTCTTAATGATAATTAATAAGAATCAGGTTTAGTCCTTGGCACAAAAATATTTATTGTCCCAAAATCAACAATACTATCTCTAGTGGGCAATAAGAAATTTATTTATTAGAGTTTTCATTAATAGCTATATTCGGTATATAATAAGATTATGAAATATATTAATTATATAATTTATGATCATGCATACCATCCTGATTGGTTAATTAGCTGTATCTATTACTTCTTTGTTTTTTTTTTTTTAAACCACTAGAGGTTGATGTACCTATAACTGAAATTTGAACCAGATTTTTTAAAGTTCAGACTAAAAAGACCAAATAGGAGACCTTTGATCTTAACAATATATGACAATAATCCATTGCAATTGAAACTGGATTTTTGTCAATCAAATTGAAGCATCAACGGAAACATAAAGTCATGGCAACAAAAATTCAATACCAACAACCGAACAAACCCCCATTGGAACATATCATACAGCAAACAAAACATTAAAATCAAGAGAGAAAACCCATAATAGAACCAGCTTTTCGATACTAAACAAGAAACCCAAGATTGTTATAAGACCCCGAGAGAAACAGAGCAAAGTAAACAGATTTTTTCAATCCATACAGATTTTATAGAGAGAAAGAGAGATAGAGAGACAGTGGAGCCTCCATATACGGATGATAACCTGATGCGGGACAACAAATGGTAGAGACCGTAAGAAAGCATTTCAAGTTGTATGAATGAAAAAGTAGGGAAAACATAAACACATGGTACACAAATAGATTCAATAGTCATATCATAGTACAAAAAACGAAGCACAAGTCCTTATATTAAAGGACAAAATTACATTAATAAACCATTAGAGGATAAGTTGGAAAGGAAGAGAAAAATTAAGAATAACATAACTCATTTAATTAAAGCACATTAAATTAGCATACCAAGATCAACATTTGACAAGCAGGTTTTTAACTTTAATCTCAGTAGACCACATGTAATGTTCATTTTATTTTATTATATGTATATACATATATATGTAACCATGATTATCGCAGAAAAAAAAAAAAAGCTGTTCTTCTAGTTGTTTTGTAAATCGCATTTATTGTAATCTTAATGCACTTCTTTATATTCATGATAGTCATATAACTAGATAGGCAAATAATGTAAATTGATTTTATTTTTAGGATCACAATAAAGAACACATATGAAAGCATAAATTTTCATGAATTGAAAACTACTCTTTCACCATGGCCAAAAAACTATTAGACGATTCTCTTTGACCGTTTATTTGCTGCTGCATCACTCAAGGGGCACGAACCATTTTGATTATTCTCTAAAATCATTCTAAAACATATCCTACTGGTAGTATTGGTGCTCTATCTCCCCTACTGAGCTTGAAACATAATTAAGAATATGAAGACACCCTTCCATTAGAAATAAATAATGAGTTTTAATAGTTTATATTGATTGATATAAAGTACTCAAAATGGTATGAAAACCATGTACTCAAAATGATTGATATCATCCTCAATGTGCATCATTTTTTACTTCTCAGTTCATGAAGAACGGTTGTAAGGAAGTGGCAATATGTGCCATGACATCAAGGAAGAAGAGGTAGGTCCATGGCCATTAACAAGTGTCCATCCACGTTTCAATAATTCAATTGCCACTTTAATTCCTAAGTTTTTTTTCTTTCTCATTTTTGCTTTAATTTTTCCTTATAAAACATACAAACACTATCACGGATGGCATCGACTAATTTAGTTCAATCTTTTTTTCCATTCCCTTGTTATGATCATCGCTCATTTAGCTTCATAAATTCCAGCCTTGCCATCATTATCAGACTCACGTAAAATCACGGTAACAAAATAATCAAATCTAACAACCGAACAACCTCCCATTGCAACACATCATAGATCAAACAAAGCGTTAAAACCAAAACAAGAAGAAAAAAAAAAACATAACAGAACCAGCTTTTCAACATTACAAAAGAAACCCAACATTGTTACAAGCCCCTAAAAGAAACAAAGCAATAAAGCAAACACATTTTTTCCAACCCATACAAATTTATAGACAGAAACAGAGAGAGAGAGAGAGACAATGGAGCCTCCATATACGAATGAAAATGTGATGTAGGACAACAAATGGTAGAGACCACAACAAGGCATTTCAAGTTATATGAATGAAAAAGTAAGACAAGCATGAACACGTGATACACAAATCATTAGAGCTCAACAATCTTGCTTGATTTTTTATTTTCGCTTGATTTAGATTCAACAAAAAACATGTATGAGTTATGACTTCTTCCTTAAGTGGGACTGGAGGCGAATTCCTTTTCTCACCGAAGATTGAATTTGAACACTAAAACACCTTAAAGTAGAATTTAAGAAGCATTGTTCAGAAACAAGTTGAAGCGATGAAGGCAGAGCACCTTAAATTAGAACTTAAGAACACAGCATCATTAGTAACAGGAAAAAAAATCATTAAAAAAACGTTCTAGTAACCAGCAAATGCCAGAGGCAAAAAAAAAAAAGGAAAAAAATAGTAAAAGTCAAAAGATACGAATTTATTCTTATAGCACATGCAAGATATTAAATATTAGGAGTCCAAAATAGCTAGCTCTATTGCAATAGACCTCAATGATTAACCAAAAAAAAAAAAAAAGAAAACAATTAATGGTTTCTTCCTTTAACAGGAGCAGCAACAAGAAAGGCAAACTTAAATTCTAAAGAATCACAAATAAGATTCTTTATCACTTTTAACATAATTTCCATACCCAAAAAAGTAAAGAAGAATGAGAAGCAACCAGCAACAGCAAAAAGCAAAGCACCTAAAGAAACTCAAATGAAAAAAAAAAAAAAAGAGTAGAAAAAGATTTGAAGCTCTCTAAGTAAAGCAACGCAACTACCTAAAACATGAGCTGATTGTAATAGGACTCCCAACGGTCAGCATCCTTCATACCCCTACTCTCTCTATCTCTCTGTTTCCCTTCTCTCTCTTTCTAAATCAGAGAAGGTTTAGAGTTTATAATAGTTTGGTTGTAAAATGCTATACCCAACAAAGATAAACAGGAAAAAATAATAACTTTGCTGTCTTTGTTTTAATGAAAAAACTCCAAAAAATTTATGTATATATAATTACATAAAATTAATACTAAGTAAGAACAACAATAACAATCAGCATGGATTTGTATTAAATTAAATCAATTAGGCTCCACAAGCTAATGGTTTCTTTTTATCACAGCAGCGTATATATTAGAACATGATCCCTCCCTTCCATTAATCTCTTCGATCAATTTTAGGAACAATACTAATGTTCTTTTTTATAGTGTGGAAAATTTAAAACTTCCTTCTTCCATCTCTAGAGTTCCCTCTATGAACTCCATGCCATTGCTCCTTAATCCTTATCAAAATGGATAATGGGGTAAAGAAAAGACAAGTCATTCGTCAAATAGAGGTCTTGAAATCATAAAACAACCAGTGATGTGTTGTTAATTAAAAGGATTTCTTTAATTATTTATATATATGTATATGTATATATATATATATTAAGGTGTGATGGGTGTGGACAAAATAGCAGCAACTTCTTAAATACATCAATTTAACAAAACTTTTGCTAAGGCTGGTAGGACTACCACTTACGGATAGCTACATATGGTCAAGCTCTGCCTCAGCAAACTAGGAAGGGAAGGGTTGGGTCAGTTCAAGTCCCCTTCACTAATGCAAAATTGTGATGACATGCTTACATATGTGTGCTGAATATAGCTAGTTCTGTCAAAAGGTCCATTCACTATGGTTTTATTTTTTAAATAGAATTATCAACACATAAGTAATGTTTGACAAGGCTATCGTCCCATATGAACAGCAAGGAAAGATGCAAATAATCTAACAAGTTTAATGTAACTTGAGAAGAAACATAAAAGCAAGCTATCTTATTAAGATGGAGACCAAATTTATGTACCATAAATTTGATACTGGATGTCACAACATAGCATACGTTTTTAATGTTGCAGTAACCACTTCCCTCTAGATCAATCAGAACACAACAAAATAGAAATAATGATCCAAGAATTGAATAGTTATGTTCAAACTGCTCTACACAGGGGTTGAAAATTAGATCTCATGTGTTGGACCGAAAATGAAAAAACTATTAGAGAATCATGAGGAGATGGTTTTTAAGGAATTAAAGGAGATTAGCGTTCAACATAGCCCAGGAATCAATTATATTTTCCGCCCAAGGGATGGCTTTCCATCTTCCATAATGGAATCATTGGATCTCTATATGCTGAGCAATTTGGAGAAGATATACTAAGACAATCTTTCTAGGAATTCCTTGACTAATTTGAGGTTCTTGAGGATAAAAGCTTGCCATAAGTTACAGACTTGTTCTTTCTTCGATCCCCAAGCAAAAGGGCTATCACGAATAGAAGAGATTGAGGATAATATGCAACGTAAAAGAGGAAAGGGATGTGACAAATATGAGTTGTTGGAATTTAAAGGTCTATGCAAATTGATATTGTCGGATTTACTTGAAATTTCAAGTTTTTGTAGTAAAGAAATCAACGCAAGTGATAAGAAGGTTGGATTTTTCACTAAAATTTAGAGATTCTATAGAAAAGAAATCAAAGCAAGTCATTAGAGGGCTGACTTTTCCGATTTTGATTTCACAAGTCATGCATAAAACTTATCCACCTTGTCTTTTCAAATCAATTAAAAGATACATAATCAAGCTGAAGGGTGTTCCTAGTAGCTGAGACCTACGGTATAGGAGATATAATCCAAATCCTACCTACTAATGTTGCTTTTCATATTCATAGTGCAGATTGGATTCAATTAACACAAAGTAATGATGGGAAATATCAAGAGAATTCATCTTCTTTGCTTTTATTGATATATTCTAAATCAATAGTAAGGAGTCTTGCCTTTGAACAGATTGCTATTGCTACTTTTCCACTTTAACTAGATGGCTTGTCCATTATTTTTTAAGCCTTCACATCATCATCTTATGCATGCTGTATGTTCCATTGAAGTAGTCTATCGCATATTGTATTGCACTCAATCATCAAAACTTCGAATACGATTTTCATTATCCAATAGGAATATTCATGATTAATATTTAGTCAACATTCGGAATAGGGTTGTATCAAGTTGGTTCATCACGTAGCTTCATAAATAACATTAGCCAAATATCTGTGGTGAAAACAATGACAGTGCCCCTGCTTCGAAGCAAAATTACAGAGTGAAAAGGAGGGAGCTTTAGGCAAGTTTTTTCCCCAAGCCCATTTTATTGAAAAAATGATAGAAGCAATTTAACCCCAATGCAACCCAATACCTAGCCTCAAATCGTTCATCCTTCCCTGGCCAGCTCTAACAACTCTTTGTAACTTCATTAATAACATTCGCCAAATATCTAACATTGCCTATGGTCATAGTTGCCATACTAATACATCTGTTCGTAGTGATATATATAAGATATTCAACCATCAGGTGATCAACTTGTTCAACAATCAATCAAATGTAACACAACATGCGAAGTACCATCATAATAACAAACAAAATATTTATAAACTCACAACATCACAATCAACGGACAAAAAAATTTTAGAAACTTGGAAACCAACAAGAAAATCCTCATAACCCTTAAACACAAGCCCTAATCAGAGTGTGGTATTTGCAAAATATTAGTAAACAGATGCGTACGTGAAAAAAAAAAAAGTTAAAAAACATAAGAATGAACCTACATGTTGCGTCTTCACTAATGAAAGATCATGAAGGACTGTGTAGTTCAAGATTCGTGCAAGCTCTTCTCCACTCAACTGCTCGAGAAGGAATTTGTACGGTGGAGGCACCTACTACTCGGAGGTGGAATGGATATATTAGCTGGAGGTGGAACGGAGGCAATGGGAGGTAGTCGTGGTATGAGGGAGATCGGTCGGAGTGTAGCGCGCAGTACAATGGTGTTGCTCTGAAATATGAACAGTCACGTTTAGTACAAGGCTATTCTTTCTTTTCCTTTATACAGTATTTTTCAATTGGCGGGATTTTTTACGGAATTTCATTTTTCAATTTTTTTTTATGTAGGTAAATTGTTAAATGGAAAGTTAGTAACGGTTAATATGAAAAAAAGGGTTACAAATTAAATAGATAATCTATATATAAGTTAAGAATGTTTTGTAAACGTGACTAATAGCATACTGTTGTATTGGAGCTTAAATTATAAAAGATGGGCCACGTTTTTAATTTTTGCAAACGTCGCCCAATATCAAAATTGTTGTAGTGTATACAGGTCTTTATATTGATGAGCAGATGCAAGCTGATGATTTTCAACATCTTCAAAATACATGGGGTCAGCTAAATGCTATGAATGATTTCTGGCATTCCATTTCTACCAAGGGACCCTATAATTCTTCTGCATCACGAGGAACTCACCTCCAGAAGACTAGTGCCCGCATACTTCATTGGCTTCTTGTCCATTCCTTGAATGGTAGAATCAACAGCACTAGTGTGATGAGCCAACAAGATTTGTTTAACATGTATAGTATGATGACTGGTACTAGAGTTAATGTGGCAATTCAACTTGCTTTTGCTATTCGCCACCAAACTAAAGTATCTAATCATGGTGTCTTTTGTGGAGCTTTCATTACCAGAATACTAAAAAACATGGGTATTTTTCCATCTGAGGAACCAGGTGATGTTGCTTGTATTTCATTTGCCATGACTAGTCGTACTATGGTTCAATGGGGCATTCCCAAAGTTTCCACTTCTGAGGAGGATCCAATTCAATCTACTGGCCATGAAGACAATACTTCAGTTTCATCTCTTCATCAGTTAACTATGGAAATGAAGTCATTAAAGAAGCAACAGGATAAAATCTTAAGAAGGCAGAAAGGCCTCAAACAATTCATGGTTTCCAGTTTTCAGGCAATAGCTGAAAAGCTCAAAGTAAAATTGCATGATTGTATCAGCTCATCTAGTGGTGATGAATATGATGAGATAGAGAGATTTTCTCCTATCCATGATCTTGGGCATCTGGAGTTGATGCACCTGTTGATAAAGAGTTTGCTGATATCAATCAACAATTTGATGATTTAAAGCTCACAAGAAGGTGATGGAGCAGCAGAAGGAGGAATAGAAAGTTTGGAATATGGCTTTGAAACTGATGATGCATGCACAAGAGTCTCAAGAGTATACACCAGGAAGCCAAGATTTTAATAATTGACATTGTTCTTATTTTATCTTGTTTTGGTTTTCAAGTGAAAGAGAGATACTTTAGTTTGTAATATTTTTGGATTACTCTTATTTTGCTACTAACCTTTCTTTCTAACTTTTGTGGTTTCTGTTTGTTTTATCTTTTTGATTTGTTTTACCTGCAGGGTTTTATTTTTCTGGCTCTTTTGTTTTGATCGTGCTGTCATCTTAATCTCCAGGGCGGTATCAGTTTTCCTTCCTCATTGAACTTTAATTTGTTGCTTCTTTGCTTTCATTGAATTTTATTTTAGTCATTGAGGACAATGCCTCACTTAAGTGTGGGGGAGGAAAAAGCAAAGTTTTTAACAAACAAAGGAAGGAGAAAAAATAGAACTAAGGGTGTTTCAGATTTTCTGCTAACTCTTTGTTTACAAATGGACTTTGAAATCATGAAATTTTCCTATGGAATTATTTTTTTGAACTCTCTCTTGACTTGCTGTGAATCATTAATACTTGGTCAAAGTTCTAAGATAGAATCTTAGTGAAACAAGTTTACTTGCTTTTTAATAATGGATTTTAGAGTTGGATTTAGATTTGAGGTCCTTAGTAAAATGTTAAATGGTTTAATTTCTAAGTTCACTAGGATTATATCTTTTCATTAAGAATTTTGAAAGCATTTTAATCTCTAATGAAAGGGCAAATGAGATGTTTCTCTTGGAATTTTCTCTTAAGTATCTAATTGGAATATAAATAATATAAAAAAAAATTGCCTTTACTCCACTGACTCAGGTAAGTGGGTCAAGAGTATAAAAATCTGAATGTTAGAATGAGTGAGAGTCCGTTGGGGTCCTTTTAAAACCTGGTCACTTGGGTGATGAACCCGGGATGTGCTGACTTAATGATCTCACTATAACAAGAAGGTTAAAAGGGCATATAACGCTGAAAAGAAGCGGGCAAATACCCGTCCAGAGGAAATATACAAGATGGAGATAAAAACCTCCCCCTCTGAAGGCCAAATAGATAAATAACTAGTGCTTAGAATGATAAATTCAGTTGATATGGGCGGGTCTTGGTCCCTCAGAAGAACAAGATTTGACCCCGCTATTAACTTGAAATTAAAAAAAAAAATTACTAAATAAAATTTCAATAAAGATTACAAAAGGAGAGAAGCCTAGGGGAGATTTTGATGCAATATACTTTTATTATAGATTCTTGTGCTTAGAAAAATGATTAATGGAATTATATACTCCCAAGTGAACAAATGAAGTGGACCAATTCTCTTTTTGCTTTGTTTTTACCTCAGATTTACTTTTTACTTTGAAAGCTGTTCTTAAAAAGTGAGGGTAAAACTTGGTTTACTTTGATTAATTTTAGAAAATTGATTAAAGTATTTGGTTGATTCAATTTTCCATTGTAAAGTGAGGTTATCTTGTGAAAATGAAGAAATTGAAATGAATCTTGTTATATGAATCATGATTGATGATTAGTTCATTTGTTCCTTAGTTTTTAAATGAATCATCTTGCTTGAGGACAAGCAAGGAGTTAAGTGTAGAGGGAAATTTGATAAGTGATATAACACCCTTATTTCTAAGATGCTTTTGAGCTCATTTAGTTGATATTCTAAGCAAAAATCATTTAGAAATGGCTCTTAGTTTTTAATTTGTTAATCTCAGGTAAATTTGATCTCCTCGTGAAGAAACAAGACAAATGCGACAAGAATGAAGCCAAATAGTGTTATTTTGAAGAAATTAGAAGGCACAACATCCCTCAATACACCCTGTTTTGAAGGCTGTTTTGGACCAGGATGACTCGTTCAACATCAGTATGCGCTACAACTCGTGCCACAGGGGTGTTTTGGAGGGTGTTTGCAACCAGGATTCATTTTAAACGCGCAACAGCCTTCTCCACAGGCCGTTTGGGTCCCTGTTTCATTTTTGGCGTCATATAAATACCATTTTTAGAGAGAGAAGTTAGTTACAGACGTGAGAGATATTTTGTTTCTTGTCATTTCTTTTCTTTTTGGTAAATTTCTGGAGACTTTTGGAGAGCATTAGAGGAAAACAAGTATTGAAGAATTCAAGTGAAGGTTTATTCCAGATTTGAAGATCTAGATCCAATTCCATCAGCTGAGCTTCATTCTTAAGGGTTGTATTCATGAATTCATACTCTTCTATTGAATTTCAATTGTTTTCTTTTATCTCGATGGAGGAGTAGTTCGTAGATCTAGGTCATGTTTGGATTTTAATTTCATCATGTGTTGAGGATTTGATCTTAATAATCTGTTGTTGATGTTCTTATAATCAAATTGCATGTTCTTCATCGTTTTCTTGAATTTGTAAATCCGAATTACAAGTTTATTTCTGTTTTCATTTAAGTTGATTGAGAAATCACTTTCATGAATAGATCTATGCAATTTGATGAGATTTGATTGTGATCCTAGAGATAGGTTGCAAAAATCTTCCGTATGTTCTCTGTTTTTCTTGAGTTCATATTCTTCATGCGATCTTAGTTTGTAATTAGTTAAGGAGAGATCCTAATTAATCAATCTAAGATTAGAAAAATTGATAAATCTGAGAGGACTGTCAATTTGTATAAGGAACTCAATGGTATAAGAACTCAATTAGTTTAATCTTTAGTGTTCAATAATTCACATGATGAAATTAAATGAAGAACGAGATCTAGATCGGTTTAAGTAATTGATTTTTGAAATCTTGCTTGAATTCTAAGTACTTGTGATTCTAAATTCGAATTAATTCTTTTAGCTTCTTAGTGAGAGATTTTAATCAATCATTTGATCATTGTTCATCTGGCTAAATAGTAGAAATATAGTGATTACTAGTACTTATTCCTTCCTCGTGGACGACTCCGATCTAAACACTATACTACGAGTTGATAGGTTCACTGCCTATTGTCTTTCGTAGAAGTTCAAGAAAGGATTTTAAAAATTTAAACTACGATTGGCTTGGAAAATCACCATCAATAATCTCTTGTAAGAACTTATATCAATGCTATAGGTAATTTAGAATTTATTATTTTATTTTTATTTTTACAAAACTCAATACTCTAAAAGAATAAAAGATACATAACTAACAATTTTCTCAATCAAATCCATTGATAGATTTAAATTTCTATTATACTAAATTGATTTTATAAAACTATTACACTTGCATTCTACTTTAATAACAAATACTACCACATACATACTCAGATACAAAAATTCTTACTTTAATTCTATTTATGAAAAACTTAGGGATTACAGTATTAGCTAGTCTCATGTGGAATATTTGATGTCTAAAAAGGGTGTTTTTAAGTATACAAATCAAATATGGTGCTATATAAATTTGCTAAAAAAATAACATGTTCTAATTTTAGAAATGGCCTAGATATGTAAATATGCTAGATGACAGAGAACCATAAGCTTCGAACGGAGCTGTTTTCAAGTTTTTTTCCCTTCTCTTCTTCCTAGACCGAGATCCTCAACTATACATGGAAAACTTGATGGAAGTCGGGCGATTTTTTTCCCTTCTCAGATCCTTGCTGGCTAAGATCCATGAGCTTAAGGAGTCTTAATTGCTGTTATGATAGGAGCTAGATTGTCTAAAAATTTTCCCTTAACCATGCTACTCGAGAGTTATATTACCTCATCCGATTAATTTTGGTGAAATGAATACTTGGAATAGGAAATCATAACATATCAACTTCATGACTTTTATCATTTTGTTTAGTCGGAGATAATGACAAGAAAGCAAATAATAATAATAATAATAATAATAATAATCCCTTGAAGCTATTATGGCCGAGATGATTAAGTATATGCAATGGAGATTTACATGGTTAAATTATATTTCTCCGTATTTGTTTAGGGTCGAGAATCATAAAAGATTTGGTGGAATAAGTATAGTTGAAATTTTGATAGATTAGGTAATAAAAGTCTTAGATAGAGTATTACATTGAAGCACCAGATGGGTACTGGCACTGCTGTTTTATTCTTCTTGGTAAAAGTATAAGAAATTAATGAAGGAATAATGAAAAATCTAACTATGAAGATAGTGTTTTTAATGGAATGTTTACTCACTTTATAATATGAAATCGAATAAAACTTAGGTAAGATGAGACTTAAATTATAAGTAAAGTAACTATAATGAGCTTTGATAGAATTAGACTTAATTATAATGACATGCATTTAAAACATGAAGTAATTGACATAAATATAATGAGTGAATAACAATATGTAATAAAAATTGCTATTTACTGTGTTTCTAAAGACCTGTATGCAAATACTCTAAATAAAATAAATTAATCAAATAAAGAGAATAATAAGATTTCTCTTAAGATTAAACAAATAACTTATCGAGTTGTGATGAATTGTGATAGGAAATTACAAGAATCAATTAAGTGACCTAGAATAAAAAAGTATAAGTAGATACTTAAAACCATCAAGTTAAGGTTATAAATAAATATGCTTAAGAAGGCAACTTGATAAATTAACAATTATATAACAATATTATAGTAGAAACAAATCATAAAATTAGCTAAATATGAATACCTAAGGGTTGTATACTATTGATAATGAATGATTTGGCCTAGTGTAAGTAAAGACATCTACAACAATCGGTCACGACTAAATTATGAAGATAATGTAATTGAAAATCAATATAGATATAATGTAAATAAGTAGAATAGATTTTGACCATAAATCATTAGTGGGGTTGGTTGTTTCTAAGATGTCTTCATTAGAGATATTGTTTGTCGTACCAATAGTAAAAACTTTAAGTACATAGATTGGATGTTACTATTAAACAAATTAAACTACACAATATAAACAAAAAAAAGAAAAGATGATTTAATAACTAGATTATGACCTCCATAACATGCAATAAATGAAGTAATGCTCAATATACCCTTTTAGAATACGATTAAATTAACCGTCAAATTATGTAAGAATTGTATCATTTCTAATGTGCCCACCATATTATTGCTAATATATAACCTAGAAGTAGCATATGTGATAAATTGAATTATTAATGTGATCAATGAAAAGTATTTAAAAACATTTTAAATTGACTACACGTTAACTAAAAACGAATTTAAAATGATCAAGATGTCAAAAAATTAAGAAATTAACTTAACTTAGAAATTGTAATAACAAAAGGGTAGGATTTAGGATTAATCCTTAGTATAGTCTAAATAAAATACTTATCAATATTGATTATCTTGTTCAGGTGCCTAATGGTAAGAGTTCAACTGCCATTGGGGGTTACTTTGATAGCTAAGAGGATAATTGAGTGAGTTATTTCTATGATTGTTACATTGTTTGTGATTATAGTATAGCTCATCTAAATTAAATGATATATTAAAATGATATGCATGAATGGGTTATTGGGCTATTTGCATGTGATTGAATAGTGCTTGGTTTTACAATAAATATATGAATAAGATGATAACACATTGCTTATATTGATACCTAGTATGTAGCATGCGATTGTGTGTGAGTTTCATTGGTCACCTAAAATGAATCAATAATTAATTGACTTATAAAATTAAAATGATCATGCATGCACTTGCATTTCGAACAACTAGTGCTATGCGGGGAATTTGGGTGGGCTATAATCATGTCATTGAGCATAGGCTCTGCTGGGGAAGGTGACTTACCTTTATAGAGTCGTGTAGGGGACCCTGCTGTGGGCTTACTCTTAGATTAGTGATATCAGGCTTCCTTATTTTTGTGTGTGTGTGTGTATTTCATTTGAAGGAATTATTTCAAGTATATCAAAAATTCTTTTGAAAGGATTTTAAAATTAGCTATTGATCGCATCGTCTAGGCCTAGGGGCTTCGTGTTGACCTTCAGGGCCCTCACACTTTCCCTAACCCTAAGCTACATAGGGCGTAAATCCATACCATATAAGATCGATCCAAATGATTGTATATGTTTGTATCATGTGGTTTTTGGCATTGCATATGTTTGTATTAATTTGCTTGACTTGAAAATGCAATATGAGGATTAATTTCACTTAGTGGTTGTAGCTAGCTCCCCAACAATTTGATTTTGGCAAAACAAATGAAAATTAAGATTGGATAGGATCTGAGGGCAGGGCATGGCAATGATTAAGCCGAGTTAAGTAGAAGGTTAGGAAGATGATAGATTAAACTGAGTTGAGAGAAAATATTTAAAACTTGATTTCTCATTTTTGAAAGTTTCTTTTTCCCTTTAGCGATTTCAAATGATAATGATAGATAAATAGACCTAAGTTTACCTTGCCTTATTATTTGGTTAGGTATTCAATTCTCTATGGTCCTTATAGTTTATGGAAGTATTGGAATCTAAAACTACTTTCATAATAAATATAGATGTATAATACAAGGAGAGAATTATTAATTAAAATCTTATAAACTCTGACTTGTAAGGTGGTTTTTCTATCATGGGTCCACATATGTTATGATGGCTTTAGATCAATTCTATTAGGCCCCCATTAGGGTCATTACATTAAGTCAATTTTTAAAATTAATTGTTAATCTAATTGCTCAAACCTTAAGGGATTTTCAACTCACAACTTATTTAAGCTCTATTTGACTCATTGGCGTACTGATCGCATATTGTAATTTTGGTTTAGACTGTTTGTTTATAAATAGATATAGATGAAAAAATAGATTTTTTTTTTTTATCCATAAATTGGTCAAACATACTGGATACTGATCAAATATTGATAAGATACAGCTGTTGATATAGATACAAATGAAAATCAAACATTCTAAATAGATCCTTAAACATAATATATTATCTCATCAAAGATACCATATTGTTCCCTTCACCTTTCTTAGTTGACATAGTGGATAAATTAGGGATTTATCTTAAGATGTTGATTCATGCGCAAATACCTAGCTTGTGGTCTTCAACAACTATTGATTCTAAGAATTCTAAGATTGTTGTTATCGAAATTTGAAACTTATGCAAAGCAGTCAATAATGATTCAATCAATATTTTTTTAATATCTTTTAATAGGATTTAATTGGATATTTAATTACTTTGCATTTATGTCTTTTGATAACATTTTTTTTCATTTATCATTCAAAAGAATATCTTTTCAATGTCATTTAATTTCATTGAATAAGATAGCTTTTTTAGTCTTTCTTTTCCTTTATAGTAGGTTTTAGGCTTGCCTATAAATATATGCCTTAAGGCAATGAAAAAATTCCGATATCATACTTTTAGAGAAAAAGTTTCAGAGTTGTCATTTCTTTTTTCCCAAAATTACAAATTTTTATATAAGTTTTGAATTTTGATGCCAATAGGAATTCTCAGAATCAATAGATGTTGAAGATCATAAGCCGGGTATTCGTACATGAATCAATCTTGTGGTAAATTCCTAATTAATCTGTTGTGTCATTAGCTTAGGAGTTTTTCTAAATTAAATGTGACTAAGAAAAAAAAGGTAACTTCCTCCTTGCTTAACTATTCTCGGAAGACATAATTGGTAGAGGAGGAGGAGGAGGAGGAACCAGCCTTAAAGTCCTTCTTAGCCAATTACTAATATTTATCAGTTTTTTAATTATTTTTCATGATTATTGGGGTACCATTGCAAGCAATCATATGTATATAGTAATAAGATAATCTCCTCATATTTGATTACAGTCCGTCAAGTAGATATTTTGAACAAATCAAAAATCGAAACATGTTACAGATCTCAAGGAAAATGTGCATAACGTGTTCCCATCACATAATAATTAAGACAACAAAAGCCATGAAACCAATTTTGACAATGCCATAAGCCATGTTGCTTATTGTAACGGCATTATTGCTGGTTGATGATGGAGTGGTGGTGGCTGTTATTTCATCAGGAGTGCTACTGGAGGTAGTAGTGCCGGGTTCCTTGGAATTAGGAGTCTTACTAGGTTTTTCTGGTTCCGGTGCCGGTGCCTTGGCAGCCTTATTGGGAGCAAAGATGTTCATTGGAAGAAGGACCTTGTCCACCTCATACACAGCTAATTCACTGTCGGAGTAAATAGTCCTGCCCACATTGGCTGTGTTAACGCCTGTTGAGACGCTTACTGAGTCACCGGTTGTGGTAACATTGAGTGGAAACTCACCCAGACCGGAGCCGCCAGCATTGGTCCTTAATGGGTTGCTCACTGTCTGAAATTGACTCGTGGATAGATATGTAGGGATTGCATGAAATTGGATAAGCTCCACCTGCCACATTAGGAAATGTCTAAAGCCAATTTACACCAAACATCATTTCACTGTATATTTACACAACATTGATTTTTAACATGAGAATTAATTTGGAAAAATGCAAGTTAATCGTTGATCATTTTGGCAAGAATGTTTTTCTTTTTTTTTTTCAATTTATTAAATATGTCATCTATACCTGTTTTTCATTGGTAAGCGTATTCAGAGTTCCAGACTTAAGCCGTCCAAAGGCACTATCTGGTGGAGCAAAGAACGTGATGGCACCATTCTTATCACCAAGTTGGGAATTGATCTCATCAGCAACATGGGTGCTTCTCAAAAGCCTTAATAAAACCGTAAAGTCACCGGCCTTCTCCAAAACTTTGACAATGTCAGCATGGCGTCTTGGAGGTGGAGGTGGTGGTGTTGGTGGCAAAGCTGGTGCTGGTGGCAAAGAAGGCAGTAAAGGTGGTGGAACAACCGGGGAATTCGGTGCGGGGGCTGCTGCTGGTTGAGCAAAGCTAATGGTACTAATGCTAAGAAGGACTGCAGCTAGCACCATAACGGATGATGAATGTGATTGCTTCATTGTTTATTTGATTTTATCTTAGGATGGTGTGTTTGGAAAAATGTTTCTTGTTTTGTTATGCTGTGAGTGTGTTGAAGAGTGAAGAAGAGGATGTAGGGATTATATAGTATTTGAGAGATGTTGATTTGGTTCCTGGAAAATGAAATCAAGGTGTGAAGTTGCGATATTAGCTGGATAATTGGTAGTTGAGGATTTATCATGTCATTATTCAGACATATAAGTATAGGTGATAAGAAAGGGATTGATTATGTCTATTGATATGAATGATTCTTCATCAAATTTGCAAGTTAATTATTGAAGTTCTAGAAATAAACAATATAAAGAAGGAGCATTTGCTTTTCCATGAATTAATGTGTGGAGAAAAATATATTAGTTAATGTAATTTCTTTCTAAGAAGCGCAAAATGTTTTGACAAATGATTTATTGAGGGAGTCTTAATTTAAAGTAGCATAAACATTTCAGTGCAACTACAAGAATTTCTGGTATATTACATTATTAGAGAGATTAGGATCTATTTGTTTAATCCTATTCTAGTCATTTTGTATCATATTTTTTTCATTTTCAATTAGATGTTTGTCAAGAAAGAGATATTGGTAAAAAACTGATAGTTTTACTAACAAACTAATTAACCAATCAAATACAATATAGATGTGATACATAGATGATTTAGATAAGATACAAATCAGATACAGATATGATACAGATAAAAATCTAACAATCCAAAATATTATAAACAATAACTCAACCATATTTATATATTGGTATTCTAATATTGACGAGAATGGTTTTTGTGTCTTTTTCTTTTTCTTTCTTTTTTAACTCGTGATGTAAACAGAAAATCTATTTCTGTCTCTGTGTTTTTTTATTATAATTATTTGAATTGCTTGATAGGAAAAAAAAAAAGTTATACATCAAATATGTGGAGAGTTTCATGAGATGATTATTTATAGACCCATTTTACGAGAGGACTAGAATAACACTAATTTCTGAGGCTATTCAAAATCACAACAGGCTTCAAGTTTAATGAAATTTCGCCAAGGTAATCCAAAGTCATTCTTTTGCATTTTAATACTACAATAAAACTCGTCAATGCTGATCTGATTCTTTCATTTACTAATAAAATGTTTGGCATATATATATATATATAGATAATATACTGTACATATTCGCTTAGGCTTGTGAGTAGACCAAAAAAAAATTCATTATAAAAGAATTTTAATACATAATATGCTAACTTCCCACCAGATTATAATTAATAAGTTTGGTCACTTGATTATTTTTCGAGTATTATGATCTTATTTTTAAGAAATGAAGTTAGGTTATACTTGACTTCATCTGGGAAAAGTAATCTCACTAGTTACAATAACAGTAAGTTGATAACAAAAATTATTATTTCACATTTTGATAAACCACACAAGACATTATATTGAGTTATTTATCAAAATTATGCGTCAAGTTTCCCAATGGATAGTAATCAGCAAAATTCCAATGGCCAAATCGGGTTAAAATTTTTCATCTGTCACGTCACTGTCGGTGTTTTTTTAAGGTACATCCTAGGAAAGGAGCTCCAGTCGGTTGGGTTATGGCAATCATATGTACACATTGAGTTAACATTAGTTCATTATTGCAAGATATGATGGAGTTGTCCCAACTTCTTTTTGATATGACAGCGAAAGTTTATGATTGGCGGATCAAGTGTGGATGTTATAGATGGATAGCTTACCTCGAGCCATAAAAAAGTGCAATAGGTACAAAAGCTTCATTAGTTGGTCCTTGAAGAATATCTATTGAAGTAAGTAGGGGAAAAACAAACAACGCGGGGGAAAGGGTTGAAAAAATGGTGATATATAATTTAGGAATTTTGTGTAGATTCACCTTGGCAAACATAGATTTTCAACTAAAAGATCTCACAAGCTTCCTCGAGGACCTGAAAAAAAGACTCATTAGCTATTATACACTATATGTATAGATATGTATGTGTATATACGCGTAAGGTATAAATGCTAATAAAATTATGAGTGTGTGATAGAGAAAATTTTAGCTTTCAAAACAATTACCAACTTGATTAGTATATGTCATAGATATCAAATTTTTATGGTATCTACACGCAACACAAAGTAGATTATATCTTGTACAATAGCCGTTGAATCATTTCTCATAGAATGAGATGGTCCTTTCAAGATGATTAAACATATGTTGTACTAGATGGTCCTTTCAACGTCGTAGTCCTTTTTTAAATTTCATTTATTTTGTCAACTTTACATTCTTTCTATTACATATATGTTGTATACATGTAGTATTCGTCCTGTATATATTTTACAGGGATAAGATATTTTATTTTTTATTTTTACTTATATTATTAAATAAAGTTCTAATTTTCATTTATTTTATATTTAAGAAGGTACCTGGACTTTGCATAAAAATTTTATTTGACATCTGAATTTTGAAGTGGTCAATTAACTATACAATCAAACTTCTCATGACTATTTTTATTATATCATTAACATTTTTTGCCATATTTATTAATTTAGAAGGAGCACCTTATCAGTGTTAGGCTGTATTATGAAAAATAGTAAAAACTCAATTATATATTGTCTTTTCTAAGAAAACAAATAGATCAATAATGTGTTGGAAATGTAATATAAATATTCGTCAAAAGTTTAATTGCATATTAGATTGACTACATCAAAGTTTTGATATTAAGTTGAATTTTTGTACAAAGCTCTAGTATAAAATTTCACATTGACTCTTTTATTATTTTGTATCATATTCATACCCCTAGAGTTGTCAAGATTTTAGTAAAAAAGATATCATTACCTCTAAAGCTAGACAACTCCTCCTTCGCTTGTTTTTTGATATCAATGGCAGACATTTTTGGCATCATTTGGATATGAGACAAGAAGCACTTTGCTAGAATGTTGTATATCACATGACTATTCCTAAACGAGGGTCTACAAAACTCACTGTGCTTGTCCTTGAATGTTTCCACCACAAGCTCCTTGGTTCTTCACTCATATGAGGCATAGACAACAAATTCTCATTCTACATTCTTGCAATTTTATTGTATCCTTCTCTTGTTATTTAGAGTTAATTTCAATTCATGTTTATCATGGATCGAGTATTTGTTCATAAGCTCCTTGAATTGCTCTCTATTGAGAAATACCATGCCAACACATACATATGGATCATGTGTGTTGGGATCAAAGTGATCCTATGTTCTTACTCCTACTACGTCTTATTGGGGCATCCTTCTTTTCTTGTTCATTAGAATTTGTGTAGCACTGCCTTTGTCCTCATACAAAAGGATTTTCCTTCTCAATCGTAGAGTCACCCTAGCACTACTACTAGTAACACCTTCCTGCTATGACTTCCCTAAATCCTCTCTATAATCCTTAAATATAGTGTCGACATCAATAGTGAAACCCTTGATGTGATAAGAGTATTTATTCACTAGGAAGCTCTTTTTCTTCCTTCTAACAACCAACACCTCACCATTATCGTCATTAAACAAGCAATCGACCTCAATAACCTCCTCCTATACTTTATAATCTAAACTATGCTCTATAAGTTCATTAAGTTCAACTCCTTCTCTGCAAATTCGTCCTTAGGTATGCTTAACATAAACATGTCCACTACCACTCCCTTAAAAATAACAACACAGCATTGTAAGTGACATCAGCCCCTAAACCCAGGTATGGTGCCCATTTGCAATGCTCTTCTCTAGGACTAGAAAATACATCTTCTCTACATTTAAAAAGTCGAAATCTCAAGAAAATGTAGGAGGGCCTCCCCATTAATGTTGTTAGGTTCAATAGTTCAACATATTTGAAAACATGAAAATGCACTATAAAATGCTTAGGGGAAGATGGTGAATTGAGTATTTGCCTTAAAAATTCAAACAATTGATTTTAATAAGAAGATCAAATATAGCTTTAATGGCAGTGGATAAAATAACAGTAGATTACAATATGAAATATAAAAGAAATTGTGATAGAAAATATTAGTCCAGATTTAACGTGAAGTTGACCCACTTCCTACTCTTCACAGTCCACCAATACCTCTAATTGAGGACTTCACCACCATTTTATTTATCACCAAAAAATACACTCAAGATGAGCAATACACGATTTTACAACACATGGGAAATAAACTATTTCCTTTCTCTCTTTAAATTCTCTTAGATAGATAGCAAATACAATAATAGAGCACTGGAATATTTTTCTTTCTTTGTAGATTTTGCAAATTTAATGAATAAAAGAACAAAGAAATTAATAATTTATTAGTTCACAAATAAAAGCTCTTTCACACTAAACGTTAGCGCAAATAAAAGATCTTTCGCACTTCACTTTAGCACTTCTCTACTGTTTTAAATCTCCTAAGGACAAAGTGCGTATATATATAGCCTTCAAAAATTTAAATATCCATTAGAGACAACGTCTTTAAGTTGTCAAATATTAAATGCGCTTCAATGGCTCTTTACCACATTAGCTCCATATTTTTATATTGTCATGCCCTAGAGACTCGTTGCGCCTAAAGTATTGTACCTCAAATTTTTCTTTGAAAGTCTTTGCTCATATGCACTCTGTTGAGCCTTAAATTTAAACTTATCGAGCCTCAAGACTTATTGCACAAAGTGTCATACCTCACATCTGACCCTCGACAAGTCTTTTATCTTTATCTCATCGAATTTAGATTTTCAACTCGTCACTCATTGAACATTGGACTCGTCAAGCCCTGATGAACCCGTCGACTGAGGCTATACATTTTGAAGTTTTATCAAGTCTTGGGTTTGAACTCGTCGTACACTAACTAGTAGACCTATTGAGCCATCAACCACTAACTCTATATTTTTAAACTTATCGAGCTTTGGTCTTAACTTTGTCACATAGATGAATGAAGTCGTCTAGTTCTCGACTTGACCCTCGATTGATACTATTGATCATTAATCTTGTTCCTGCTAAAAACCTGCAAAACTCCACAAAGATGCATAACATGCACATATATATATTCTAGCATAGTATCTCATATGTTCGACTAATTAAGTAAATCTTTCCATAATTGAATGGTTAATTGTGTATCAAATTGTCTCATCAGAATCCTCATAAAAAATACAATTTTAGCAATATTTACTCACCACTAACATATTGCCTCCCTTCACCTTCAACTTTAAAACGCCCTCCCACGTGTATTAGAAGCTTTACCTTACATTACGAGAAACAAATTACAGAACTTTGCTAAAGAAAATAGAACAACAATTTGTTTTTAACTTTTGATACACATCACCAGCATCTTAGTAGTTTAGATTACCACAACATAACATATTTAACTAACATAACTATGGCCTATGCAAACTATACTTGATACATAAAAATGAAATTTTATTATGAAACAAGTCTAATTTAACTAATAGTACTCCTAACACATGCCACAGACTTCATAACAATGGATCAAACATAGATAAAAAAAAAATGTTGAAAAACTAACAAGTCAACATGATTCATAACATACAATCTATGAAAGGGAAGTAATACAATACAATAAAATGACAAAAAAGGCGTATCTCATCCTTTATGAATAGCATAAATAGACATAGTGAACAATGCAATTTTGTTAATGTGGCTCATGGAACACACACAGTAATTTGAACGAGTGAAAATTCCATTAACAATCATCACATTCGACATCATTCATCAAGGATCCTTCTTTGACTATTTGTTGAGTATGATAGTTGAGATAGTAATGACTCGTCCAGTTAAAATTTCACTTAAGGTTTGAAAAAAATAATATTATATTGTGCCTAAGAACAAGTAGATAGTGCGAAATCACTATCGCTTGGCCTACACTTTTGCACGATCAAAGAAGTTTGCTTGTTGTTTAGGGTTTAAAAGGAGCTTTACTTAGGTTTGATAGTGAATCATAGGTTAGGGTCTCACTGTATACACACTTTACCCTTCCTTTCTATTAGATTATCTTTAGGGTAAAACTCATCTCTATCAATTAAGGTTAAAGTTTGGCCTCTTTTTTCTTTAAGATAAAACTCACCCTCTGTCAATTGGCGTAATCTACACAGGTTAGTCTATGTCTTCCTAATTTACTTGCACATTTTATTTTTTGCCATGGTTAGGTTAGTTTGATTTATTTTTCTTTTCTCTGTAATAATTTGATATGTGTTAGTCAACAATAGGATTGCGGATCCATGTAGGATAATAAACATAATGGAGTTAAGTGGGCTAGTATTTATGCCCCTGAAAAGTTCAATAGGTATGAAAATTTGATATTTTGTGAAAGTTCAAGTACCAAATGCGGCATTTTCCCTAACTATAAATTTTTGACTTTTTAAATTCTACACTCATGAAACTCTTAGCAATTACACACAATATATCTTTCATAAATTTTGAAAATATTGTATATACCAAATTCATGATAATAATTATTTTCATATTTACTGTGCTCAAAATTTCAAATTTTAAGGTTATTACATAGAGCATTATTTAACTCACCTCTGATGCATGAATAAGTATCTTTACCTTACTAAAGAGTCAGTTTAGATCACTTGATGAAGCACAATTATTCTTAGAATCATGAAAAAGAACTAAAACAAAGGTTAAGATGAACTATTTTATTAGTTCTAATGATCATTCCTGCTTTACAAATTCTTTACCAATAATATTCCCAATTTAATAGATCTATCTTAGTTTGGCCAATCAAACTTTTCCATATATAAAACACTCCTCTTATATGGTTAGTTCAATTACTCCTATGATTTGGTTGACCAATATCTCTAACTTAAATTTTCTCCGGTTACATTTACTTGATTGGACACATAGTTTAGTTCTTCTTAAACTATTAAGAATTTTGAGTATAAAAGCCTAAACTAAATATAGCTTATTGATTCTCTTTCTAGTGGTTAAAATCTAATGGTTTTACAAATCAAAACCAAGATTTTTCAATTTCTAATCTAAGTTCTTCGAACATATTATACCTAAATAATTAAATCCTTCATTCCTACTCCTTTTTATTATGTTAAAAATCTAGACTTTTAACAGTCATTTGAAACATAAAAAGAAGAAAACATCCCTCATTTGAAATAAAAAAATCCAATTTAAACTCTCTCAACATTAAATTTCATTAATTGATGAACTAAATCCTCAATTACATGATTAAATCAATTCAGCAATCAAAGGTTTAAGTTCTTGCCATTGCTACTATACTGTTTTTTTTTTTTTTAATTCCGTTTTCTTAACCCCTTGAATCCATAATTTTAAACATAATATTTTATCTCATTAGATATTTTGAATTACTGTCAACTCTTCTCTTGAGGCCTCTTTACCTATTGTTCACCTTCCCTAGTTTAGGAATTTACTAAATTAGATCAAAGTGGAAGATTAGGTCTCCTTTCAAAAAAGTGGCAAAGATTTTCATTTACCCAAAAAGAATGATTATAATTACCCTTAAGAGTCCTTTTGAGCCATATGAACTTCTCTTTCATATATTTTTATGGTTATTTCAAGACATGCATTTAATCAAATGTATATAATAATAATAATAAAGTAATCTTTTTTTTTTTTTTTTTGGAATAAAAAGTTTATCACAATTGATTACAGCATGATAAGTAAATAATTTTGACCAAATAAAAAATTTGACACTTTTTACAGGTGTCGAGGAAAGTGAGCATGGGCATGCTTCCATCACATGGTAATCGAAGCAACAAGAGCCAAGAAACAATTTTAACGATTCCATAAACCATGTTGTTACTTATTGTGTCTGCATTGTTACTAGTTGATGTGGTGGTGGCGGTGGTATCTGTTTCATCATCTGGCGTACCACTGGCGGTACTGTTGCTTGGCTCTTTTGAAGGAGCCTTGTTAGGCTTTTCTGGTTCCGGTGCTGGTGCCTTAGCAGCCTTATTAGGGGCAAAGACGTTCATTGGAAGGAGAACTTTGTCCACCTCATACACAGCAAGTTCACTGTCTGAATATATTGTCCTACCCACGGTGGCAGTGTTAACACCAGTTGACACACTTACTGAGTCACCGGATGTCGTCACGTTAAGTGGAAATTCCCAAGATCGGAGCTGCCAGCATTAGTCCTTAATGGGTTGCTTACAGTTTGGAATTGACTTGTGGATAGATATGTAGGAATTGCATGGAATTGCATGAGCTGAACCTGTCATATTAACAAACAAATCAAATCAAATTTATATGGAACAATATTTTTACCATCATTTCTAGACATAGTAGGATTTTCATATGAAGATAAATTGGAAAAGTACAAATTAAAGCCTTATATGTTTAGGCATAATCGGCTTGTTTCTAAATTTAAAAAAAACAATAATAAAACCTTACTGTTGAGTTTATTTAAAATATGTGTAGTGTGATCTTGTTGGGAGTGGTAATTTTTGAACAAAAAGATTCGTTGTTATTATTATTGTGATGAGGTTAATTATACGCTTCACAAGAAAATAAATATCGTCAGAGAATAAAGTTTTATGGAGTTTGTGCAAGAAATTAAGTGGCTCATTATACCTGTTTTTCAGTCGTAAGAGTATTCAGAGTTCCAGATTTAAGCCGTGCAAAGGCGCCATCTGGTGGAGCAAAGAACGTGAGTGCACCATTCCTATCACCAAGGGGAATTCATCTCATCAGCAACATGGGTGCTTCTCAAAAGTCTTACTAAAACCGTGAAATCACCAGCCTTCTCCAAAACTTTGACGATGTCCGCATGGCGTCTGGGAGGTGGTGGTGGCGGTGTTGGTGGCAAAGCTGGTGGTGGTGTTGGTGGCAAAGCTGGTGCCAGTGGTAGAGAAGGCGGCAAAGGCGGTGGAACCACCGGGGATTCCGGAGCGGGGGCCGATGCTGGTTGAGCAAAGTTTGTGGTACTAATGCTTAGGAGGACTAGAGCTAGGAGAACAGTGGATGATAAATATTGCTTCATTGTTTATTTTCTTTTATTTTACCTTCCCTGGGATATGTACCTTAGGATGGTGTGTTTGTAAAAGTGTTTTTTTTTTTTTTGTTTAAATTCGATGTCTCTGCGTTGATGTGTGAAGAAAGAGGATGCAGGGATTATATAGTGTTTGAGAGATGTTGATTGGTTTTGGGAAAATGAAATCAAGGTGTGAAGTCGCAATTTTAGCTGGAGATTTGGTAGTTGGTACCCAGGGATTTATCCTATCGCAGTCATTAATGGTGAGAACTGGTCTGAATATGTCGATTGATATGATTGTTCATCATATATTTGCAAGTTCATTGTTACGTTCCTTGGAGGGGAAAAAAAAGAAAAAGAAAAAGGAAACAAAACACATAATAAAGAAAGATGATTTTCTTTTTCGGAGAGCATTGATGTGTAAAGAGAATACATTAATAATTCTTATTCCTATGCTGGGAAGTGCAAATAAAAAAAAAAATATTGTCGTATTAACTCAACTATATTAATACACATGCAATTGATTTTAACAAACGTGAGATATGATTTTTGCTTTTTCTTCTTCTTTGTTTTGTTTTTTTTTTTTTTTTCCTCATCATCATGTAGATAGGAAGTTTCTCTCTCTCTCTTTATATATATTATATATATATTTGTTTATTTTAATTCAATGAGAAACTGAAGCTTATAATATATACCTTGAACTTTGACAAATATGTAATTAGCTATCTGAATTTTAAATTTGATCAATTTAATACCTAAATTTTTAAATTAATAATTTATTACCGAAAAGAATTTTTGTGCATGCCAATGGATATTGATTAGCGTATAAAATGTAATTCCAGATACTAAATTTATTAATTTTAAATTCATTTATGTATTTACATATTTTACCGAAGTTGAGATAGCATTCATGATATTTATATATATATTTATTATATATATATATGGTAAATTACACGGAATGTTTAACGTTTTAGAATAAGTTCATTTAAGATCTCAACGTTTCGAAAAGATCAAATGAAGTCCCAACGTTAAAAGAAGTTGGACAATTGAGATCCTAATGTTTATTACTAGTTCATAAAGAGGTTACAACGTTTGGAGAAATTGGTCATTAAGGTTTCTATTGATACGTGTTATAAAGAAATATTTAATTAAAACTTAGAAAACCTTACTTATAAGGTCTTTGTTGACGTTTATCAATAAAAAAAATATTTAATTAAAACTCAAAAGACACTTTTCCAAATATTGACACCTCTTTTGAACTTTTTAAAATATTGGAACCTTAAATGAACTTGTTGAATCATTTTAGTGTAACTTACCCTATATATATATATGCGCTTAAGTTTAAGTAGATAAAAAACAAATAATATAATAGTATTTTAATACATATGAAGCTAACTCACATCATATTATATAATAAATTCGGTAACTCCGATATTTTGCGAGTGTTATGATTATATTTTTATGATATGAGTTATGCTGCATTTTGAGGTCATCAAGCAGATAATTTTACTGGTTACAATAACAGCACAGATATAAGCAAGATTATCAAAATTCCGATCGATAGCCAAATGGGCATATATAATTTTTCATCCATAATGTCAACATCGGTGTTTTTAAGATACATCCTAAGAAAATAAAGGAGCTCCATTCGGTTGGGTTATGTCAATCAAATAAACATTAGGTAATAATTGCAAGCTATGAAAGAGTTGCCAACTTTTCTTTTCAGATGATACTGCAAGCTTATGATTGGTGTGTATCCAGTGTTGATATCATGGACGGATATCTTACCTCAAGCCATATTCCTATAAATTCATTTATTTATTTATTTTCTTTACATTGGAAATGTTAAGAAATTAAAGGCTTTTAAGGCTAGAAAAATTAAATAACAATTATATAAGAAAAGAGTCGAGGTGAGCATCCCTTTGAGCACTATCGATTTTGGGCTTCTTCGTTTTCCTTCCATTTGCTTTCTTAAGCTAATACCATTTTCAATTTCCTTCCATTTACTTCCTTAAGCTACTACCTTAACCAAATAGCTCAATTGGATTTATTATCCAAGGATCCTACTCAAAATAATAGGAGAATGGCTTAGAGAAGGTGCAATAGGTACAAAGCTTTGTCAACTTGTCCATGAATATGATAAGTTAGAAGATCTCATAAGCTTGCCTCAAGAAGGAATGATTCTTTCAAGATGATGGTACATATGTGAGTAACAATTCCTACAAGATTGAATTTACCTGTTGGATCCAATATGCAGTCTCAACAACATTTAATGTTGTTGATTATGTTCGAGATGATTTAGAGGAGTCTAAAAATTTGGAGTGTGCGGTTTGATTCATTTCGTTTCCAAAGTTTTATGAAATATTTATGTTTGTGAAGAACAAATGTATTTAGGGAATTTCATACTTTACTAATATATCAAGCTTGGGATGTGATCTTTCAATAGTAAGATGCTTGAGGTAGCATTCAGAAGGTACATAAAAATTGGTTCCTAATAGATGTCACAAGGGAGGGTATTATGTCATAATTTTTTTTTAATGTTATTTATTTTGTCAACTTTTGCATGGATTTTACTGTTGTGTATGTTACTTTCATGGGACATGCAAAATGTCCATGTTGCATATTATTTTATAGGTCTAAGATATCCTTAGTTCTTACATTTACTTTATTATCAACTAGTATCCAATTTTTTATATTAAACTCGTAACTCAGAGTTGTTATTGCTTCGGTATGAATAGGCTTCTTTTCCTCAAAAGATGTTCTACAACCATTTTCATATCGAATAATATTGAGTCTTTCTTTTGCAAACCTTAACTTCTGATCAACTTTATAGTTGTGGTGATGAAACTTCAAAGACAAACACAAAAAGTTTGTATCAAGTCTCGACATAATGTCATAATTGGCTTATTGTGAAGAAGTTTGGGAATAGTGTGATTCTATTGGGGTTTACTTCAAGATAATTATAGGTATCTTTATTTTCTTTATCCATAACAAATAAGAAAACCCTAAAATGAACCAAAATTGTTAGATATCTTACAACTTTATTTTTTTTTCAATAACCTTCCATAGGCATTACAATATTCTAGATTTAATTAGATCAAAATTTGCAACATTGCATAAGAAAACAGTCAAGATCTGTATGTTATGTGCTTGGTAAAATTATTATGTATTTTTTTTTTTCGGTGAGTAAATTATTATGTATTTTCTTATTTAACAAAATATTTTTCAAATGGACACCTATGGTATTTATCTATTGCCAAATATAGCTGAGATGATGATGAATGATATTACAATTGCATGTTTTTACCCATATAAATAGGCATATATATGTATATTTATATCAATTCATTATGCTTGGTTAACATGCTTGCTAGTAATCTTACAAATCTTTAAACATTCAAATAGAAGCCAATAAAGTGAATTGGAAATAATGCAGCGCTCGACATATCATTTTCTTCACCTATATGACTATATATATATATATAATATTCTATTCTATTGAAATTTTTAGCAATCACATAAATTTTTATTTCTCAAATGGTGAAAATTTTGTCTAAACCAAAGTTGTGATACCAATTATTCTTCATATTTTTTGTACTCAATATTTCAAATTGTTTAATTTATTACATATAGGGAATTAACACACCTTAGATGCATAGTACTTTTACCTTATTACAAGCCTAGTTTTGATCATTTGATAAAGCAAAATTATTCTTAGAACTAAGAAAATAACTAAAACAAAGGTTTTGGGAACTATTATCATACTTTGTTTTAATCGTTCCTGCTTAGCAAATCTTTATCTATAGAAGCTCAAATTTAATAGATATATACTAAGTTTGATCAACAAAGTTCCTAATACCCAGGCACTCTAAGATCGTTCATATGTTTCTATCCAAACATTTTGTCATGACCTGGCGGAGTATGGTAGGATTTCCCTAAAATTTCCATATTATATATTTGTGCACCGGAAATATGAGGCCATCTTATAAATTAAACTTTGCAAGATTTTAATTAATCATTATCTTATTGAAATATACATGTAATTATTTATTATGAAATAGTTTTGGATATGATATTCTATGGTCTACCAAGACCAAAGAGAATCGAATACACCAACAAAAGACAAGACAAGGTAAACCTGAGTCTATTTATCAACTACAAACAAATGAAATCACTAAAGGGGGGAAATACAAAGAAGAAAAAAAAAATCAAATTTAAATTTTTTCTCTCAACTAAGTTTAGCCTATTAGATTCTTAATCATTTACCTAATGTAGGGCATGATCTTTAGCACGCTCCGTACTTGAATCCTATCCCATTCTCAGCTTTTGGCTTTCTTACAAGAACAAACTATCGTGGAGTCAGCGCACACAGGTGAGTGAAATTCCCTCATATTATATTTTTGCATTGTTATTAAATAAGCAGTGTAATGCAACAACCACATAAATCATAGATATATACAATCACTAGTCAGATTGCATATAATACTGATTTATACCCTTCGTGACTAAGGTTTGGGAAATTGATGCTATTGCCATGAACAACACGAAGCCCTAGCTCAATGTACCATGCATCTCGAGTTATATCATAAAATATCTTTCCAAAAAGGTTCTAATAGTTATGAAAACAATTTTCATAGAAAATTCATGAGATGCAGCAAATAAATCCTAAAGTTAAGCCTCTAGCACAACTCTACCCACAAAGTTTTTCTTCAAACTGCTTAGCTTCTCATTGGTAGTCCACCTAGTGTGACATTGACTATTCTCCAAAATGTAATATGTATGATAAGAATGATCACTCTAATGATTTGAGGTCAATAATTATAAGTTCGATTTTGGAGCAACTAATCAATTTTCAACTAAGATTCACGTAAATAAAATCCAATTCAATTAGACTATTGGTTATCAATTTCAAGCTTAAATTTTGGCACACTCAACCATGTAAAGCACATACAATGTTGGATACCCGTCAAACATACATTTTCATTATCGTCAATCAATGCACTATACAAAGCAATTCAATAATAATATGAACTTACTTTGTCATGCCATCTCATTAGTCAAAGTAATTGTTAGAATACTCTAAGTTGGACTTAGGCTATCCTAAAAGAAGGTATACTAATTATAATAAGTAACTTTGGTAGGATAAATTATATGATATCCTATTTACATTACCTATACAAATTTTTTTTGTTTGATATATTTTCCTATTTTATGATATATACATTATTTTAACTTTTTGTTTTCTACATATGAATAGTCCGTTTTATATGATTTTGGACGTTTTTTCATTAATTATGTTATTTTCGTCATTTAAGGTATGCTTGGTGACATACTCATGGGTTATATTCAACACATCACTAAAACTCAATGTTTCCAAGGATTTCTTACTTCATTGAATCCACATTTACACTTCAAGTGCTCTATTGTCTTCATTTATCAATGTCAACATGATTCTAACAATCGTAAACATGAATTTAAATGGAAATTCACTTTCATCAACCCTCCTCATATAAAGTGACTCCAATAAGTTAGCTAATCAATATATCACCAAACTTATGATTTATATTAATTTCAATTCATGTAGAATCATAACATTCTAAGAATGTCTCGGCTAGAGGTAAAAACGAGGGAGTCATGAAAGTTTTCTTGCAATTTCTACCTTTCTCCTTAAAAAAATAACCCCCATGGGTTCAATGCTTTTTATACATGCATGTATCTCTTGAATTGGCATTGGGTAAATTACACTAGAAAGTTACAATGTTTGGAGATAAGTTCATTTAAGGTCACAATGTTTTGAGTAGTTAAAAAGATGTCACAATGTTTATAGAGTAAGTTTATTTTATGTCATAACGTTTCAAGTGGCTAAAAAGAAATCACAACATTTAAAAAAATGGGTCAATTGAGTCACTATTAGCACATTTCATAATGTGCTAGATCTTTTTAGTTTCAATTTCAAATATTTATCTTGTTGACACATGCCAACAGTGATGTTAATTGACCCATTCCTCTAAACGTTGTAACCTCTTTTTAATCACTTGAAATATTGTGATATCAAATGAACTTACTCTCAAATATTGAGACATTTATGTTGTAATTAACATAATTCGCATTTTTATCAACTGTACTAACTTTTGATTGTGTGATTGAATGAAAATTTTCCTTAATTATCATAGTGATCTTAGTTTTGATAAGAATAGAGGGGAATATGTAAATTTTATCAAATTCTCCATAATATTCACAATTTTCTTTCTTCCAAGAATCACCTATTGAATTTTCCACATGCATTCTTCTAGATATAATTCATTATGTGTGCATATTTCCCAAAACAGTTATCACTAGTCCTTTCTCTATATTTATCATGTTCAAGGTATTTTTTTTCTCCTTTTTCTAACTAAGAAAGATAGGAATTAAAGCTCACCTATAGGGTCTTTAACACCAAATGTTCATATTGAAAATCTTGGTGTGCTTGGCATTCTTCCTCCTATAGGTAGCATGAGGTTAAGAGATCGAAAGAATAGAGTGTGAGTGAGTCCTTGGTAGTATGTAGGAGAAAGCGTGAAATATCATGAATTTTACCAAACTACTTTAGAAAAGTGTGAATTAAATAGTATAAAACATGGATAATTTTAAAAATTAAATTAAAATGGATTTAGTAATTGAACTAAGGTAACTTAGAAAATTAATTTAAGTGAACTATAGTATATAAGTGCTTTGAAATAGTTAAACTAGTAATTAAATGAAATTGAAATTAGGAATTTAACTAGTGAAATCCTTTTTCTAATTACAACTGTTTTCAAAACTTCAAAAACAATTCAAAATTATTAAAAAAATAAATTAGAAATTAAAAGTTCTTTTGGATGAACATTTTACAAGAAAACCAAAATAATGCAATCCAACCATTTTTGCAAAATTGTGATTTTGCCCCTAACTGGAAGCTTATATGAATTAAAATTAAATTTAGTTTAAATAAATATATTAGACTTATTTGAATTATTTAAATAATTATTATCTAATTATATTAATTAAAAGCCTTAGACTAGTTAAAACTAGTTAAGAGTTCTACGTATGTGAAAAAGTGGATACCTGGGATTGAGCCATGTGGCATAATATCCATCTAAAACACTAACTTTACCCATTTTTTTATATAAGATGCCTCCCCTCTCTCCATATTATTACAACACATTTCTCTTCTCTTCTAAAGAACTCTTCAGGTTCCCAAAAGAAGTAAATAGAAGTCTAAACCCTAACCTTACATTAGTACTAATTAAGCTAGATTAGTGAAAGATTACCACTAATTAGCTTCTAATATATATTTTACATTTGGAAATATGAAGAATGAAAAAATATTAGAAGAGGAGAAAGTCTAATAATTTCATATAATCTTGTGCTAAGGTAAAACCTTAAATTTAAATGATGTTTTTGAGAGTTTTCGAGCATTTATGTGCAAAAATTGACTTAAGGACTTGATATATGTTTGGAGTAGCTAAATTTTGCATTTGGAAGTTTTGAGAGTATTCATTTTGAGTTATAGTTGGAACAAAAAATATGATGCAAAATCAAGTGATGTAAGTTGCTAAACTTGTTAATAGTGTTGGAATTTTGTGCTAATTAATGTGGGCTTACCAAGATTGTTTATGAATACCTCGTGGATTGAGAAGTAGTGTTATGAGTTGCTAGAAATTTAAGTTCCCTTACTAAAATTGATATTTAGGTTGCCATATGTATGAATTCTTAAAGGATAGGATATGGGATGCATTATGTTGTTACTTGATGATTAGAAGTGGAAGATTAATGGAAATGATGTAATGTGTGTGTTTAAACATGTGGTGAGAATCTCTAAAGGATGGAAAAGAATGCTTAAAATATGAAAAATATGGTTTATGATAAAATTTAGAGCATATAGGTGATCAATTATAAGGATATGAATTAATAGGATTGGTGTCTAAGTGAATGGATAAGAAAGGATGGTTTTCCTTGACAAATTATATTAAACTTGGGGATTTTTAAGAAAAACCTTACTTGAATGGGATAATTTAAGACTCAGTTTTTGTAGATTATAATATAACAAGATGGGAAAAAAATCTACTTTTAGTCATATAATACGAAAAATTGTCCAATGGACTCATAATTAGCTTAATTGATGAATTTGGAAGCCTTGTATGAAATGAGATAATCATGGGTTGTTTTGGTAATATAAAATTGTAAATAGATGATTCGGTAATGATTCATGTTAAGGAGGAATTAGATGGGCATATGATCTAACATGTGGAATTTTAGACCTATACGATGTGATTAGTAAATTGATGGATTTAGATAATTTGTTTGGAAGAATTAAGCATAAATGTGGTGATTTGAGAATAATATGGAATACAATGGTCTAGACTAGATAATTTTATATTTGGAGAATCTAGATATTTTTTCTAAATTGTTGAGAATGCCTTGTTGGTGATTTGTTAGCTAGAAGAGGAGTATGTCAATAGTATAAATGTTGCTTAGATTTAAACATGTTACACTACAAGAAAATTGACCTTTTGATATAAAATTGTGACAAAAATTATTAAGATAGCTTTTGTCTATATAGATAAAATAAGTGACTATGATTTTTGCAAGAGGAAATTTACTTTCAGGGATAGAAATTCTATTTTTAAAACCTAATTTTCTAGTAGTGATATAAAAGTAGTGAATCACATAATATCTAATCTTGAATGTATTTACAAATTTGAATTTTGCTCTTGGCATAACATTGGATTGAAATATAGTATAAATATGTCTTCTTAATAGTACAAAACTGGTAAAGGATTTGATTTAGGTTATGAAATTCCTATAATGCTTATAAGTGTCAAATAGTTACGCATACTTGACAAACAATCCCACATCTTGTTAATTATGTATAAAAATGAGATTAGTGAGATAAATTATATGAATTTTCAGATTTAATGTACATTTAAAGACCTCCCAAATAAATATTTGCATATTAAATTAATAGCCTATAATATGATTTACTCAATATGCTTTTATACCATGAATTACTATAGGAATAATCTTTTGTATGAGAAATAAGGACTCATATAATTGAATTGTTAGTTGATGAGATTTTATAAATAAAATAGAAATATGAATAATAAATGTATCATAGAAACATGGTTATATGCCTAAATTAGTTGTTGCAAGTGCATATCCAGCAAATGTAATATGACTTGTGTGTCATGTTTGACCACATTAACGTGTAGATTCATGTCTACTTCATTAATCATGAATTAAAATGAGTTTTAACATAATAATTTTGGAATGTAGTTATTTGTAGTAAAATATGTGTTGGGAGGCCTAGAAAATATGATGAGGAATTATAGTGCAATCACTATTTATATGATGATTAGATTACATGAATATATAACTGAATAATTAGTACTTGCATGTGAATTATGAAAAATTATGAAGTTAAATTGTTGATTGGGTGTGGAATATGAATATTAGGAACATGCAAGAAATTTGGGAGCTTCATATGATATTAATGATACAATATGTGTGTAGAATGTACATTTAGGCTTGAATTATCAAGTTTCCTTGTATATAAATTCCTCGATGCCATAAATGTTGAGACAATTATAATATATGACATGTGACATGATTAATTAATATAGTTGATAACTTGGTTATATGAACAAAATTTAGATTTGGACCTATATAAATTGTTATAGACATTTAGTAACAAAATGGACTTTTATAAATGTTTTGGGCTTAGATATTAAACTATGATCAAAGACTAAATAACTTCAAATGGGCTTTATCAACTAAAATTTGTTTAGAAATATAAACTTAGGTCCAATAACATTAATTCTAGCTATCTAGGCTATTTACATTTAATGGGTTCATTCTAATTCCAATTAAGCTATCTTCAACTTATTAAGGCCTAAACACTCAAAATAAAGCCTTTAACTAAACTTTACGCTTTTTGAGTTTTCATTTCAAAATATGAGCCTAATACCCTTTACTTATTTCATTTGGGCCTAATAATAAATATTTAAATTCATTATCAATTCTAAGTATTAAATTTACCTGGTGGGCTCAAATTTATTTTATTGGGCCTAAAAGGCCTAAAATATAATTAACAAGCTAAAATAGGAAATTAAAAGGCCTAATAGCCTAATTTGGGTCTAAACTCAATCAATTAGGTTTAACTTAATTCTTAAGTCTAATAATCAATTTTATCCTAATTGGGCCTAATTTCAAAATCAAAGCTTAATTCCACCTAACTTATAACTTAAATTCTTTAATGAGCTCAATTACTAAATTCTTAAAATCAACTACCCTCAATAGTATCCACCTAGCTTATAACTTAAATTCTTTAATGAGCTTAATTACTAAATTCTTAAAACCAACTACCCTTAATAGTATAACACTTAAGATATTGTTCTTATTGGGCCTAATATAGATTCCTTGAAGGCCCAATACATCTAAGTAAGGAATTTAATCTCTTAATTTGATGGGCTTAGTCTAAATCACTTAAGCTCAATAGCCTAAATAAATTCAGTTCAAAACACAAGTTAAAATATTATATTATGTAAGACCTTATGTCAATTGACTAAACAATATGACTTTGATCATAAGTTTGTATAGTCAATTCTTATACAAATTAATCTTCTTTAAACAAATATTTGATTGACCATTTTTTCTATCTTGCATTCTCATGCTAAATACACATATGATATAAGTAGGTAGTAACTTATGTGTTGTTTACTTAGGGTAAAATCTTAAATGAACTAAAACTTAAAGATAGTCTCATAGTTGAACGTTCTAATCGTTTGTGTGTCATTCAACTCATGCCCAGGAATGACAGCCTAGTTGCACAATGTCAGCACAGTTTTTAGGCATTTAGACTATCGTTAGTGGTTCAATGGGTAGCTAATGGGGGGACGATATAAGGATAACATCTACTTAGACTGGTGAGAAGTAATATAGTATGGTTCATGTTAATGAGATTGGTTAAACGACACTATTATATGGATTAAAATGGGTAAAGACATGAATGAACCTTAAACGAGGCTATTACATAAAAAATTCTCTAGGAGATTAAGGTATTCAACCTGCTTTAATCAACCCCCTGAGCAGTTGTTGCTACTTAGGATACTTAGATTCCAAAGTTAGTTAGTTATAGTGTGAGTGCTCATTTGATGGATGCTTTAACTTTAATTAAGAATTATAAACTATTGGTTATTGCATTGCATATAAATTAAGCATGTATGACATCTTGTGTGTACTTGTATTACAATGAACTTGGCTTTGACTCACTTTTGTTGTTTTTTAAGTACTGATAGATCTAATAGCGATTATTATGATGATTTGGGCTAAGGGACTAACTTTGAGGAGCTACTTGACGAGCTTAGCGATTAGCATTGTAGCTTTTATCTTACCTTTAGGTAGACTTTTAGTTGATATTTTTCGACTTATCTTATGGGCCTCTTTGTGAGCTGGGGACTTGTATCTAGTTTTCTAGTACTTTTTATATACTTTTCGCAGTTGATATCTTCTATGGTTACTTTTAAAGATATTTGAGACTTTTTAGATGGTCGTTGTCAAATGATTATCTTTTATATTAGCTTACTCATGAGGTAGCCTTTTATCACTTATTTTTTAGAATTTACTTTTCCTTAGCATTACCAAAGAATTTCAAAAACTAAATAAAGGACTTCACAACCTAAAATTGGTTAGCAAACAAACACAATAAACTAGTTATATAGGATAGCCTTTACATATAATGCACTAGCGTTATATGTGGCAAAATGGAGTGTGTTTTTAACCTAATCATGGCATGACAAAGAATCCGAGAGAGTATGGGAAGGATTAATTTACAACAAAGAGAGAGAAAAAAAAAGAAGAGAATAAAAGGAAATGTGAGTATGTGTTAATTTTATGTGAGTTGTTACTGAAGGTGAAGAGTGAGAGAAGAAAATTGAGGTAGAAGTTTGGGCTTATAGGCTTAAACCAGGATAGTACCACAAATCTACTTATTTTACTCAAAAGAATACAATTTCCTTTCTTGTATTTAAAAAAAGTCAAAAAGTTTCAAGAGAGGGAAACTTGAGAAGGAACGAAAGTGAAAAGGAAGAAAATAAGAATGAAGTGTGTGTGTGCACATGTGTATGCAAACCAGTAGTGGAGTGAGAAGGAGAGAATAGGAGATTAAGTCTCAAGTGTAGGTTAACTCTAGAATGGCCTTGGTCAAGGTAGCACCCCTAAACTATGGGCATCCATGCATTTTAAAAACTTCTCATAGAAGTAACTTGCATGGGAAGTTTAAGGCATGGAGACCAGCGATTTTGAGTGGGAAAAAAGGAGGGAAAATTATTAAAAGCTAAGTCGATCTAATTACAATGTGATTATAATGATATTGATTTGCTAATTATGCTTATGGGGATACATAGACACCATTGTTGGATATAGTAGGGATATTGAAGTTCGAATGAATTGTTTCACTTAGTTCAAGATTGTTGCTTAGATAAGGTTCAAGTTTGGTTGATTTTGGTTTAAGCAATATAAATTTTTTATTAGACATTTCCTATTGTTGTTCTTTACTTATTTTCCATATTTGAGTAATATTTGATATTATCAAGCTTTCATCCAGGGCCTAGGAATTAAGGTTATTTTTCTAAATTTTAGCATGTCTAAACTATGTTGTCTTCAAGTTTATAAGCATTTCTTAGGATTTCGGGCTTCTTGATTGTGGTTTAAACTTCATTTGTTAATATAACCATCGATCCTTGCTTACTCCAACATATATCACCAAAATTTATAATTCTAATAACTTCAATTAACAACTACTTTGATCCGATCCCTAGCTAATTTAATTATTAATTGTTTGTTTCTGTTTTATGGTTGAATCGATAATCACAAACTTTAAAATTACTTTTCATATCAAATAGCTTTGATTCACTATGTAAATAATACTTCTATATTCATCAATTACTCAACAAGCATGATCAATTTCTTATTTTCTTGTACCTATCCAAAATCTTTGCACAATTATAATCATTAATTCTTAAATTTTTCCTTTTCTCATTACTTCAACATCAATTATAATGGTTATATTAACTATTTCACGAGAGTAAGTATAATACTTTCACAATCATCTCCTAGTATAAAACCTTATACTTAAGTGGGTTTAAATATCTTACCTCAAGATGGAAGAAATCTATACTTAATCTTCATTGATGTAATCCTTGTATCCTTGTAACTTCTAGCTTGTAGTCCCTATATTGTTCTTGAGATGGTAACATTGTTGAAGATTAATTGAGGAAGATAGAAGGAGAAAGTGGAAAATGGAAAGGCAAGTAATTAGAGAGAGAAATATGTGAAGGAAATGTGTAGAGGAATGAGTATATTGTAGATTGGCTAGGTTCCAAGGGAAATTGTTTATTTAGGATTAACTTCTTGAAGAAGATAAGATGTTACTTCTTGAAGGGTTTGCTTCTTTGAGGGGTTATCTCATTTCTCAAGTATAAGGTAATGATGAAATATTTATTTTTCAATTCCTACAGACAAGTTTAAGATTTAGAGTTTAACTTTGGGTTGTTATTATTATTATTATTAAAGAGTTTTCAAGCACATTTTAGTATTGTCTAATTATTTGATTTCGAAATCGGTAATCAATTGCTATTCGAACCCTTTTAGTCTCTTTTCAATCACATTACCAATTACTGCCCATAATTAATTATCTATTACAGAATTGAAAATCTTGAAAGATTATAGCTAAATATTCTTAGGTCAAGTTCGATAGATTGATATGTATGAATATCGAGTATGAAGACTTCAGCTAGTATGGTGACTAATTCTACAGGATGTGATCAAAGTCTATGTTTTAACCAATCGATACCTAGTTTTTTCAGTTTCAAATCCAAAAGTTCATCATTTGACTCATACATTGTTAGTCATAAGTAATCAAATCTTTCATTCCTACTCCATTTTATGCTAGAAATTTAGATTTTAACATGCATTTCAATCCTAAACCGAAGATCCATCAATCTAAACACTTAAATAAAAAATCCATTTCAAGCTTTCTTAACATTGAATTTCATTAATTAATAAACTAGATTCCAAATACAAAGTTACTTAAATTTAACAATCAAAGAAGCGGAAGATCCCACTCTTGTTTTCTTTTCTTTTCTTTTATTTTTTTTATTTCTTTTCCTACGTAGTGACCAGCGACACTTGCCACGTGGCTCAAACTGAAATTGTTCTTATCCCAAAAGTCCTAATAATGTCACATTGTTTTCTAATAATGTGTTCTTATGTTTTTTTGTAGGGTCTATTTTGCTTTCTGGTAAGTTTCTAGTGTTCTTTCAGAGAGTACGAAATTAATTCGTTTGAAAAGGTAATTAGTACTTATTATAGTATTTAGTTATTGATTTTAATCTTGTTTAGGTCTTGTTATTTTCTTTTATTTTATTTTTTCTTAAACATTCATGTTGTATTCTTGTATGAATTTGACTTCTTTTTTTTTTTTTTTTTAATCTACAGAAGATATGTTATGTTGTTCTATGAGTTTGCCTACTTATTTAGGATCTTGTTGTTTTGTTTTTCTTTTTCTTTGTTCCGAATTTAGATTTTATGTTTATTTTTATTGTTCTTGACAGATGACTACTTGTGTTAGTGTTGGATTATGTTAAAAATCAAATTTAGTGACAATAATGTACTTAGATTGTTTTTTTTTTTTTTTTTTTGCTTTGTAGGAAAAATAGGATATTTTAAAATTTGAATCTTTTGAAAATATTAATTCATTTTTAACTAAATTTAATTTATTAGGAATGCACAGAAATGTTAAAAATTAGTTCAACTCACAAAACATGCAGAATACAAGTCTTAAGAAAATTAAATATTTTAGTTATCATAAAAATTTTTTTTTCGCCCCTACCCCCACCCCCTCCCCTCTCTTTTTCCTTTGATTCTAAAATTACATATTGTGATATGGAGTTTTTGGTTGTTTATGATTCTATGTTTTAATTTCTCTTGGTGGTCAAATTTTGTTGCAAAAGGTAGTAGTTATATATACATATATATATTATTTATTTATTATTGTAGTGGAGAATCATGTTAAAAATGAATTTTTGTGTTAATGACGCATTTAAGTCTTTTTTTTTCCCTTTTAGTATTTCAAAACAGAAAAGGAATTTTCTGAAAATTGTAATTTTTTAAACTTAATTTAATTTATTATAACTGGTTAGTAATGTTCAAAATTAGTATAACTCACAAAACATGGAGAACACAATTCTTAGCAAAATTAAAATTTTAGTTTTTGTAAAGATTTGTTTTTGAAAGAAAATTACAAAATATGATTTTCGACGAATTTTTCATTTTATTTTTTAATTGAATTAATAAACTAAATACTGACCATTGCGGCTTATGTGGCAATAATAAGCAGAGAAAATTATCAGATAAGCCTTGAGTGGTAGCCCTCCTCACCACCCAAAGCCTTGAGTGGCGATCTTCGGCCCTTTATTGATGACTTCGACCGTCCGCCAGATATTTTCATGGTTATTTTAATACAATGTATATATATATAGTAAAATAATCACATATATTTAAAAAATTTTATTGTTGATTATAGCATGATAGGTAGACATCAATGACCAAAAAAATAAAAATAAAAATTGACACTTCTCACAATGTGAAGGAAAATGTGCATAGGCATGTTCCCATCACATAGCAACTGAGACAACAAAAGCCAAGAAACCAATTTTGACAATTCTGTAAGCCATGCTATTCTTCATTGTGTTTGCGTTGCTGGTTGATGTGGTAGTGGTGGCGGTAGTAGCGGCTGTTTCATCGTCCGGAGAACCACTAGTGGTAGTGGTGCCAGGCTCCATTGAAGGAGTTTTATTAGGCTTTTCTGGTTCTGGTGCTGGTGCCTTGGCAGCCTTATTAGGGGCAAATATGTTCATTGGAAGGAGGACTTTGACCACCTCATACACAGCAAGTTCACTGTCTGAATATATTGTCCTACCCACGGTGGCAGTGTTAATACCAGTTGACACACTTACTGAGTCGCCAGATGTCGTCACGTTAAGTGGAAATTCCCCAAGATCCGAGCTGCCAGCATTAGTCCTTAATGGGTTGCTTACAGTTTGGAATTGACTTGTGGATAGATATGTAGGAATTGCATGGAATTGCATGAGCTGAACCTGTCATATCAACAAATAAATCAAATTCAAATTTTTGTGATCAATACTATCATTTTATTATCAAAACAGAATATTAACACGAAAATAAATTCCTAAAATTAAATTAAGACCCTAATCATTTTTTGCTATAATCAATTTGTGTCCAAAAGTTTGTCTAAATTGAATTACTACTATCTCATTAAAAATGAATGTTAAAGTTTTAATATATGCAACCCTTTTTTTACATTTAAGAAGAATCTAACAATGCTTAGAGAAGTGCTCTGTTCTTTCTCGATAGTGAAGTTAGACTAAGCTAATGAGGTTATCATCCTAGGTCAGGATACGTTGACAGAATTATGACTCATGTTTTTAATTATTTTATTAAGTCATTGCCATGGTATTGAAACCTTACAATTTAGTATAATTAAAAGGTTAATTGCCAAATTTGGTACCTGAATTTTGCTCAAAAATTCAATTTAGTACATATACTTTAAAAGCTAAATTGTTTGAAGCATAATATTTCACTTATTTTTATTGTAAATGTATGAGTTCAGTCAGAAGGATCCTGTTAAATTGATTATAATTAATATTGTATATAAATTTCAGAAAGTAAGTGTTTAGACAGAATTAAGTTTTAGTGAGTTTGTGAAAGAGAATAATCAAGGGTATTATACCTGTTTTTCAGTGGTAAAAGTATTCAGGTTCCAGGCTTAAGCCGTGCAAAGGCACTATCTGGTGGAGCAAAGAACGTGAGTGCACCATTCGTATCACCAAGTTGGGAATTCATCTCATCAGCAACATGGGTGCTTCTCAAAAGTCTTACTAAAACCGTGAAATCACCAGCCTTCTCTAAAACTTTGACGATGTCTGCATGGCGTCTCGGAGGTGGTGGTGGTGGTGTTGGTGGCAAAGCTGGTGCCGGCGGTAAAGAAGGCAGCAGGGGTGGTAGAGCTGCTGGGGAATCCGGTGCAGGGGCTGATGCTGTTTGAGCAAAGTTTGTGGTACTAATGCTAAGAAGGACTAGAGCTTGGAACATAAGAAATGATAAGTACTGCTTCATTGTTTATGTTTATTTTTTTTCCCGAACAATGTTTCTGGGATGGTGTGTTTGGAAAAGTGTTTCTTGTTTAAATTTAATGTTAACGTTGTGTTGATGTGTGAATAAGAGGATTCAGGGATTATATAATATTTGAGAGATGTTGATTGGTTCCAGGAAAATGAAATTAAGGTGTGAGGTTGCACTTTTAGTTGGAGATTTGGTACCTAGGGATTTATCATGTCACATCGATTAGTGATGAGAAAGGGATTAATTATGTCGATTGATATGATTCTTCATCATATTTGCAAATTAATTGTCATGTTTTCTTAGGAAAAACAATATAAAAAAAGAGGATTTTCTTTTCCAAGCACTAATGAATTTTAATTATATATCTGTTACTTCTAATTCTTATGCTGAAGCATTTCTTCAAATTAAAATTAACATTTTGATGCAAATTGCGACAATTTCTGCCACATTACATTAGCGAGATCGAAGAGATCATATAATAACTCGACAGCATTAATACATGGGTGATTCCAAGATTAGAAATGTTTTTCGTTGTTCCTCGTCATACAATTAGAAAAGTTCTCTCTATTTCCCATTAAGAAAAATTTGTTAAAAAAAATTAAAAAGAATTAATCATGCAATGCATGAGAGAGTTTTCGTGAGGTGATAATAGACACATTTTGCGGAGGAACAGGGATAATACTCTCAGATGGTCATTAAAAATACAATAGATTCCAAGTTTAGAGGAAATCATCTTTTTTAGTGATTATACTATAAAAAACTAGACAAAGTGATTTAAAAATTTTTATTTTGAATAATTACATCATGTTGGCATCAATATTTGCAGTAAATTAAAATAGTGCATCAATGTTGTTGTCGTTGTTTTTTTTTTTTTTAAACCTCTTCTAATATTTTTACCTTGTTTGAATATACTTCAACATCTCGATATAATTTACCCCTATTTATTTACAAATAAATTATTTGGTTGTCATATCCTCTAATTGGCGGAAAAAGGAAAATCATTATAAAAATATTTAAACACATAAGAAGCTATATTCCCATTACTCCAGTATTTTTCGAGTATTATGATTTTATTTTTAAGATATGAGTTACGTTGTATTTTGAGGTCACGAGGGAAGTAATTTTACTAGTTATAATAATAGTATAACGAATAACCAAGATCATCGTTTCACGTCACAAAAATCTCAAAGGACAGGAAATAAAGTAGTGTGTATACATATATTTTATCAAAATTATGTGTTGGATTCATGCATATGCTCTAGTTCTTCATCTTAAACTAATGGACAGTTAGTTAATCAGCACAATTCCGATGGCCAATTTGGCTAATAATTGTTCGTCCATCATGTCAAAATCAATGTTTATTAGGTACATCCTAAGAAAGGAGCTCCTGTCGGATGGTTTTGGCTATCATATGTATATGAGTTAACATTAATTAATTATTGCATGATATATAAAGGAGTTGCCCCAACTTCTTTTTTAAGATGATGCTGGAAAGTTTATGATTGGCGGATCAATGTGGATGTTATGGATTGATACCTTACCTAAAGCCATAATCAAATAAGTTCTTTTGTTTATTTTTTTTATTATTATTATTATTATTATATATTATTATTTATTAAATGATTCAAAGTCTAGAAGATAAAGGAACAATTAAATAAGAAAAGAATCAAGTTGGGCGTTTTCTTTAGAGAGCTAGAAAGCTTAAGAAAAATGAAATTTCATCATTTATTTTTCTGTTTTGTGTAATCCAACAACTGCATTGTATTTATTAACAAAGCATCCTATTTCAGACAACAGCAAGAGTGGTTTATAAAAGGTGCAACAGATATAGAAGCTTAATTAGCCTGTGCATTAACATCTACTGAAAAAAGCAGAGAAAAATAAAGAATATGAGCAAAGATGTGGAAGATAAGTGATTTATTATCCAAGTAATTTAGTGTAGTTTCATATCAGAGAAAGGCATTTTTCTAATAAGAAGATCTCCTAAGCTTGCTCCAAGAGCAGATGATCCTTTCAAAATATTGGAACGTGTCAATAAAAATACCAACAAGACTGAATTAGCTTTTGTATTGGATGTGGTATCTCGGTGGTATTCAATATGGTAGATCTTTCTCCCTAACTTCAAGATAATTTAGAGTCCAAGCGTTTGAGGGTAAATATTCACTAGTCCCGAAAGATGATGGGAAAGCATGGTTCTATTACCTTTCAATGCTATGCATGCTAGTAATCTTGCAAATATATTTAAACATTTAAATAAAAAGAGAATAAATAGAATTTGATACATACAAGAGCTTGAGATCTATGCTTTTCTTTTCCTCCAATTATGGATAATTTTATTTTCCAAAATCTATTCTCTTGAAATTCTTTAGCAATCAAATATATTTTTCTTTCTCAAATAGTGATAAGATTTTCTAAGCCAAATTCGTGATTCTAATTGTTTTCAATTTATTGTATCAAAATATCAAATTTGTGAGTTTTTTTTTTTTTTTTTTTGGGCCGCTAAATTTGTGAGGTTATTACACATAATGTTGTTAACTCAACTTTTGTAGCCCAAGAAGCATGCATCTTTCACTTACTCAAAAAAGTCGGTCTTTTGATCATCCAGTAAAGCAAAATTATTGTTAGAACAAAGAATAACTAAAATAGCAAATTCTTTATGTATAGTAGCGACGACTCAATCGGCCTATCTTAGGTTTAATCAATTGAACTTTTTCACATTCAAACACTCCTGACGCAGTGGAGGTACGATAGGGTTTATCACAAGACGTTGATTCGTGCACGAATACCTAGCTTGTGATCTTCAAATATCAATTAATTCTAAGAATACCTAGATATTTGGCATCAAAAATCGAAATCTACACAAAGATGACGAAATTTGGAATAGAGAGAACACTCTCAAAGAAATTTCATTCAAAAACAATCTTCTGTCTTTCATATGTCATAGGACTTACATATATATGGGCAAGCGTGAAAGTTGCCATAACTGAAAAAGGACTAAAACCTATTAAATAATATTAAATAGCATTTAAAAGGAAAAACTAAAACTGACATCCTATTAAAAGACATTAAATAAAACTGATATCCTATTAAAAGACATTAAATCCTATTAAAAATCATACTAAATGATACTAAAAATTATTCTTTAAAAATATTAAATGATATTCTAAAGGCATTGACCACATTATTAATTACGAATTTGAAAAAACCAAAAGACATGTAAAGTAGGCCGCTCTAACACCGGCAATATAGAACTAAAGGCCAACGGCATAGGTTGTTGGCATAGGATTTTTCATCTCTTCATCGTATGCTGCATCAACTCCTCAATGTAGTTTGTTCGACTCTTCCTATTCTTTGGCGGACTACTTAGAATATCAAGTTTGAATACCTAAACTAGTTTAATTGATTGGCACTTTCAGGCGATTAAAAGCTATGCTTTTACTAATCAACACCTAGTTTTTTCAACTTGATATACAAGTTTATCAATCTACTCAAATGTTCTTAGTTCTAAATAACTAAATCCTTCGTTATTCTGACTCTATTTTATGTTAGAAGTCTAGACTTTGACATTTAATTAAATCAAAAAAGAATAAAACATCTGCCATCTTTTTAAATAAAAATTTCATTTCAAATTTTTTTTACCATTAAAATTTATTAATAGACAAACTATCTCTTTAAATACATAATTAAATGAAATATTAATGTCACAAATGATACCAAAACTTTAACAAAATATGCAATTAGGTACTTGAAATTTGAAATTGATTAATTTAGTATTTAAACTTTGAAGTTAATTAATTTAGTACATAAAAGAACTTTTCGTGTACGTCAATAGCGCATTCGTCAAGTTTTTTTAAACACTAAATTAATTAGATTCAAAATGTTTAGTTACTAAATTGATCAATTTTAAAGTTCAGGTACTTAACTGCATATTTTGACAAATTTCAAGTATGATTTGTGACATTATTGTAGAAAAAATCATCAGACACTTCAATCCATCAAGAAAAAGAAAGACTTGTACAGCTCGTATTTGAGAAGAGAGAAAGCAGAGAGTTCGTAAACAAGAAGAAGAGAAACAAAGTAGAATGAATGAGCTATATTCACAAACTTTCTGTTTACTTACAAGTATTTATATCTGATGTAAGACACACGTAAATCAAGACACGTGTAAAAATGCAAAGCTATTTATCAGCAAGCTGAGATTTAGAAGGAACATACAAAGTCTGAAGAAAACCAGATGAAATTTGATCCTGGATGAAGTGAAGATCAATTTCAATATGTTTTGTGCGACTATGAACACATGGGTGATAAGCCAACAATTGAGTAGATTTGTTGTCAACACAAGCAACAATAGGCAGTAGAAAATCAATTCCAAGATCCTTGAGAACATAAGATATCTAAAGAAGTTCTTTGGTAAGTGAAGCCTTTCCTGATACTCAACTTTAGCATATGATGTAGCTACTTTACGTTGCTTCTTAGACTTCCACGAAACAAGAGAAGATCTAAGAAAGACATAAAAACTACTAATAGATTTCCAATAAAGAGGGCAAGAGCCTCGGTCAGAATCAGAGTAACCCAATAAAGAAAATGAAGACTGAGTAGAATAGAAAAAAGACCAAGATGAATGATAGCTTTAAGATATCTCAACACATGAAAATGTGATGTATGATGCTAAGAGAGAAATTGAATTAATTTGTGACCAGCAAAACAAATGTCTAGACATGTCAGAGTATAAGAGGCGTCCCACCAATCTTTGATAGGAACTTGGATTAAGAAGAACATCAGTAGAATCTTTTGTTAATTTCAAACCAATTGGCAAAGGAGACTTAGCAGGTTGACAACCAAACAAACTAGCATAAAAAAGGATATCCAAAATGAATTTACATTGGCTAACATGAATACCATTAAGTGATTGAAGTATCTCAAGAACCAAATAAAACCGAGCCTCTCTTAAATCTTTAATCGTGTAAGCCCTATGTAACTGAGCTTTTGAAGTAGAAATAGCATCAAAATTAGTCCCGATCAAGAGTAAATCATCAACATATAGTAAAGCAACTACAAAACCATTAGAATCCAAGTCAATAAATAAAGAACAGTCATTTTTGGACTAACGAAAACCTTAGGTAATAAAAAAAGTAGTTATTTCAACATTCCGCCGACGTGAAGCTTGTTTAAGTCCATATAAAGACTTCAATAAATGACATACTTGACCTGGTTTGGCTTTGGAATAACCCTTGGGTATGATAGTCTTTACTCTCAATATAAGTATATCCTTTAGCTACTAATCTAGCTTTAAAACGTTCAACGCTTCCATCAGTAATGTATTTAATTTTATATACCCATTTTGATCAAATAGCTTTTTTATCCTTTGGTAAATTAGCTAACTCCCATGTATTATTTCTTTCTAAAGCTTCCATTTCATTTTTCATAGCTTGAACCCATTGTTCATTTTGAGATGCTTAGGAATAATAATAAGGTTCCTTAGTCATTCATATGTTAGCAAAAGCAACCATAGAAGCAGAAGAAAGAGAAGAAAAATGAAACAAAGGATACTTGGAATAAGATGTAGCAAAACAAACAGAGGAATCAGGTAAGGAATGAAAAACAGCATGAGCAGAATGAATAGTTATCTAACCATTTAGGAGAATGATTTACCCACATGGAATGCCTTAAAGGAACAGATTCATTGTCTACTATCATGGGGTCAGTATGTGTTAGATAGAAAGAAGGAGATGAAGAACCAGGTTGTGTATAGGATGAAGATGTAATATCATCAAAGGAAATGTTAGATAATGGCAAAGTATGTGAGAAAGGTTGAAAAGAAACATCAATGATTGTATCATCATTTTGTTTCAATGGAAGAACTTCTCAAAAAAATGCACATCACGACTATGCATAATGGATTGTCCAACCAAATCTTAAACCCTATAACCATTTTTATTTTATGCATATCCTAAAAACACACATTTCAGACCTCTAGCATCAAATTTGTCTTTCTTTCATCCAAGGATTGGTATATAGCAAAGACACCCCATAACTCAAAGATGATCATAAGATGGTGAAGCAAGAAAAAGCTTTTCATATGGTGTTTAGCATCGCAATTTTGACATGGGCATCCAATTGATAAAATACATGGTAGTCAAAATACATTCCCTCCAAAAACGATTTTGGTAAACTAGCATATAATCTTATAGCTCCAGAAGTATTAAGAAGATGGCGATTGGAATAGTTCATTGATGAACAATCCCAACATGGTGAAAAAGAGCTTGACATTCTTTAGAAATGAATTCATATCCATTATCTATCACACATACTTTGGAACAATTTCAAAATGATTCTTTACATAAACCAAAAACTGCTTCAACTATGCAATCACTTCTGCTTTGAATTCATTAAAATAGTCCATGTGCAACATGTAAAATCATCAACTATAGTGAGAAATTATCTTGTACCGGAGATGGAAATTTCATGATAGGGACACCATATATTCACGTGAACCAATTCAAAAGAAAAATATGATATATGCTCATTAGAGTAAAAATGTATGCGATGTGTTTTGGCAATTTCACAAGTATATATTACAAAGAAAATTTGTCTTAGAAAGATTTTACAACAATTAAGATGTATAATTTCGACATAGAGGTATGTCTAAGTCTAGCATAGAACTAATCTAGACTTTTAATAGAAAAATTACAATTAGTAGGTTTGGAAACAAAAGAACGTGGCTGGGAATCATTAACAAGACTAGACAAACTCCTTTGCTCTTTGGTATGCAACACGTAGAGCCCTCCTATCACGAAAGCTTTAGCTAGAACCATATTAGTTTTATGACCCTGTATCATACATGAAGTACTATTAATATGGACAGATACAAAGGCTATTTTTAAGAATTGGCTAATGGAGAACAAATTGTGGTGAAAATCAGGTACAAAAAGAACATTGATAAGGGTGATATGTGGATTGACGCAAATTGATTCAGTCTTGGTGACATGCTTTTGTTGTCCATCTGGTAAGTGTATAGGAAAAGGTGTTTTAAGAATTTGTTTATCAAACAAAAGTGTTTCAAAAAGAGTCATATGGTCAGTTGCTCCCATATCAACAATCCAAGCAAACTTATTATTTTCCAAAGTACTCAAAGAACTACGAGTAGGAAGCATACCTAAAAAATGAGAGGTAGAAGCAAAATTCACTACTCCTTTTGCCTTGTCTGCAGTAATATTACCTTCCATCAACTTCATTACTTCCTCATAAACCGCATGAACCATGTGAGGATCCACATTACTACATAAAGAACCAGCATAATTCTATTTTCCAAGGAGTTTAATTGCTGCCACTTCATCAAAATGATCAAAAGGAGTGGAAAATTTATATAGAAAATCATAATTAACTTGTGCAGCTGATTTCCTAACAACCTTTTTGTTCTTTTTGCCTTTATACCATTCTAGGTAACCAATAATCTCAAAGTAATTATCAATTGGATGTTCATCTAAGTTACAATGCTTACAATGCAATTTTGGTTTCCTAAAATCCTTCTTCCATGCATTTCCATACTTGAAACACATCTTTGTTGCATTAAAAGCTGTCAAATCTGTTTCGCTATGCAAAGATAATGTAATTTGTTTTTGTCTCTCAACTTGCAACATAAGATAAAATACTCTCCTTACATTAGGCATAGGATCAGAAGATAAAATTTGATTCCGAATAGATTCATATGTCTTTAATAAACGTATAAAAAATTAAATAAATTTTCCTTGAGGTTCATACTCTTGCAATCATTCTTTCAAAGCACAATTACAATAGGTTAATATGCCACAATCACATATTGGATGATGAGTTAAAGCATGAATTTCATCCCATAAGGATTTCATCTTATTATAATAACCAATAACGGACATATTTCCTTGATGCAAATTAGTTATCTCATGCTGAATTTGAAAAAACTATAGGATCATTGGTTTGACCATATTGTTCACAAACCGCCTTCCATAATTCTTGTTGATTCAGCATAAAGAGACCTTGAGAAAGTTCACTTGTCATAGAATTAAGAATCCAACAGCATATCATCTAGTCACAATTTGTCCAATGAATGAAATCATTAGTGTTTTCTTCTAGTCTAGTTATTTTTCCACCTATGAACCTTAACTTCATTTTTAAAGCCATACGCACGGATCAATTCCACGACAAAAAATTTAATCCATTGAAAACAATGTTTCCAAGAATTATTTCCCAGTGTATCAGATCTAGACAAATAAAGTGGATTTAAGATTCCTAATTGTGTATTCAAATCCCTAACTTGATTAGCCATCTTCATAGTCGAATAACAAACGAATCAATCAAAAAAAGAAAGCAAACAAAAAGGATTGTACCAGATGTAGCTGCTTTGATACCATGTAGAAAAAATCATCATACACTTCAATCCATCATGAAAACGAAAGACTCATATGGCTCACATTTGAGAAGAGAGAAAGCTAAGAGTTCGTAAACAAGAACAAGAGAAATAGAGTAAAATGAATGAGTTGTATTCACAAACTTTCTGTTTACTTACAAGTATTTATATATGGTGAAAGACACGTGTAAATCAAGACACGTGTAAAAATCTAAAGCTATTTAGTTACAAAACTCAAATATATTCCTATATAACTTAATAGTTATTTGTTAAATAAATTCAACAATCAAATTTCAATGTCACAGCTTTTTTTACCTTAAACATTAAGTATAGATGTTGTAAACATAATATTTTACTTTGAGATGTTACCATTCTCTTTCAACTTCTTGTTAAAAAAAAAGGGGTAAATTGCACGGACATCTCTTAAAAACTTTTGAAATTACACAGAGCCCCTATTTTTTTAAAAGTGAGCATTTTCACCTCCTCAAATTGATGTGGGGTCCACGTATTTGATGAATTAACTATTTATATGTATATATTTTTCTCATTTCTACAATAAAATATAAAAAGTGATTGTCATGTTATAATTCTTTTATACCATATGAAAAAAATTAATAAAATGAAAAAGTTAACTTGCCCATATATGTAAAACATAATCTTCTAAAAAACATGAAAAAATCCAAAACCTATAAAAATTCATCCTTCATTAATTATTGAAATAGTATAGCCGTACTTGTTAAAATCCTCCTCTTTTGTTGTTGTTGTTGTTTTTTTTTTTTTTTTTTTTATTCCAACTTTAACAACTCTATTTTGTTTATCTCCTTTTAGTTTAATAAATGGTTGTTTTGTCCTCTGCTAATATCTATGAGCATGCAAGCAAAGCCATTTCTGCATAACAAATATTCAGTACTAAGACATGGCAAGAGTATTCTCAATGAGAAGTCATCATCATTGCAACAATGGTTTGTTTTTTTTTTTTTTTTTTTCTGGTTCTTTATGATATTTCACCAAATACATTAATTATGATTATACTATTTTAATAATTGATAAAAGATGAATGTTTGTAAGTTTTCAATTTTTCTATCACTAAATGTTTTTTAGAAGATTATGTTTTACATATTTGGGCAAGTTAAAATTTTCATTTTATTTATTTTTTCACTTGGTATAAAAATAAAATTATGACATGACAATCACTTTTTATATTTTATTATACAAATGAAAAATATATATACATATAAGTAGTCAACTCATAAAATGCGTGAGCCCCACATTTATTTTAGGGGATGTAGGTGCTCACTTTTTAGAAAATAGGGGATCTAAACAATTTCAAAAGTATTTAAAGGGTGTTCGTACAATTTACCCAAAAAAATGAAAAAGAAAGAAAAAAGTATTCTCATCTTCCTTAGCTTGGTACTTTTCTAAATTAGACGGAAAGTGGATGTTAGGTTTTCTGCTAAAAAGTGGCCAAAGTATTTATTGCTTAGCTATTTATTATAGACATAGATCCTTTGGGCTATCTCATTCTATTTTCTTTTTCAATTTATATTCTTAAAATAGTGGTTGAAATTAAAAATAAGAAAGTCAAGCTACAATGACACAATACGATATTTAAAACTTTTAGACAATTTTCTTATTGGTGAATATAAACGATATCAACTATTAATTTATGAATTAAGGAAAATTAGAGGGGAAAAAATGACATGAGATGGTTTTCAATTACCCAATACAAAAGAAAAAAAAAAACCATAATGCATGATCTCTCCAAGGCTAGACGTTAGCCAATTAAGCACTCTATAGGGATAATGGATACAATACAACCCATTTGTTGTTGGTGGTTTGTGTGAGCCACCGTGGGATGACATATCACTTAGGTCATAGTGGTTGTGGATAGCCATTCTAAGAATAAAGATGTTATCCTATGAAACTCTATATTGTAATACCTTATTTAATTGGGCTCATGTCACATAGTTTTAATATGAATTCTCTACTTCTACTAGTTGATTTATGGTTACCATGTCTATATATATATACCTGTGTTGGCCTTAAAATTTAATTCTAAAGTATATAAGGTTGAGATTCCATTATAATTGTATTCATCTTATAAGAATGGCTATTATATAATAATGAATAAAACATAAAATAAAATTGCTAAACATTTAAAATTCTATTATTAATTTTTTTAGCATGTAGTGTAGATAGCGACTAGGTAGTTAATGGATAAATCCATCAGTTTTCTATAGCTTCTATTAATTTTTTCATTTGAGTTTTTTTTTTTACCGAAATTCAGAATTTGAACACAAATAAATTTAACGATTTTTCTAAAATTGCCCCTAAAAACGACAAAAATGCACAAATTATGTGTAACTGTAACATCTCTTAAACTTTGTCATTTTGAACTTCGTAAAGGATAAATTATAGTTTTCTTTCTATCACGACCTGCCACCCTAGGCTCCACTACAGCAAAGGAGGTGCCCCTAGGCCCTCAGGCCACCTTAGGCAGGGATCGTGATGCTAAGTATACTGGCCCTCCTAACGCACCATCAGGCACAACCAGGATACCAGAAGCATTATGTAACGACTCGAAACTCTATCCACCGAGGTATTTTTCGCTTTGGCCACACAATGCACGATTTTATCCTTTTGGTACCAGCGCTTCCCAGGAGGTCACCCATCCCGGGATCTCTCTACCCAGAGCATGCTTAACTTTGAAGTTCTAATAAACTCTAAGCCATTACACCGAAAAGGCGCCACTGTTATTAGAGTTCCACCATCTATATTTGAGGGATATTACATATTCCCCCACTTATAGAAATGACATCCCTGTCAGTTTCGTTACATAGGTTTAGAAACACTACTCTGATACATTTGTCACGACCTGCCACCCTAGGCTCACCATAGTGGGGGGGCGCCCCTAGGCCCTTAGGCCACTTTGGGTAGGGATCATGATGCTAGGTACACTGGCCCTTCCAGTGCACCCTCAGACACAATCAGGACACCAGAAGCACTGTGTAACGACTCGAAACTCTACCAATTGAGGTATTGTTCGCTTTGGCCACACGTTATATGGTTTTTTCCTTTTAGTGCCAGCGCTTTATAGGGGTTCACCCATCCTGGGATTGTTCTACCCAGAGCACGCTTAACTTTGGAGTTCTAACAAACTCCAAGCCATTACACCAGAAAAGCACCTCTGTTATGAGAGTTCCACCATCTATATTTGAGAGGTATTATACTTTCTCAAATAGTGGTGAAAATTTCGCAACCAAATTCACGATTCTAATTGTTCTTCATATTTATTGAATTCAAAATTTTGAGGTTATTACAAATAATGTGGTTAACTCACCTTTAATGACCCAACAAGTATCTTTCACTTACTAATGAGTCGGCTCAGGATCATTCGGCAAAGTAAACTTATATTTAGAATAAAAATAATAACTAAAATAGAGTTCTTTGTGAATAACTATTTTAATTTAATTAATCAGCATTATTCACAAATTCTTTATGTATAGCAGCGCCAATTCAATCGAGCTATCTTAAGTTTAATCGATCAAACTTCTTCATACCCAAACACTCTTCAATGTAATTTGTTCGATTGTTCCTATTCTTTTGCGGACTACTTAGAAAACCATGTTTGAATACCTAAACTGGTTTAGCTGGTATGTTCCATTTAAGGTGATTTTGTTTTAAATTGCAATGGAATGGCAATTCAAATATGATATATTTCACTTAGGAGACCAGGAGTAATATCACTAAGTCCCACTTCAGGTGATCAAAAACTATGCTTTTACGAATCAAAATCTAGATTTTTGGACTTAAAATTCATGCTTATCAATTTAGTCAAACATTAGAAGTCCTAGATAATTAATTTCTTCATTCTTATTGCATTTTATGTTATAAGTCTAGATTTTGACATTTATTTATATCATAAATAGAATTAAAACATCGGTCATCCATTTTTTAAATAAAAAATTCATTTCAAGCTTTTTTATCATTGAAATTTATTAATTGATGAATTGAAGGGCAATCTGAATATGATACCTCTCACTTTTTTTTTCCATAAAAGGAAATAGTATATTAATGAAAATCAACCATAGTCCAAGGATTTACAAGAAGAACAACCAGCATAAAAAAAGGGAAAAGAAACTAAGTCCTCATTTAAGAGCTTTAAGGAGAGAATGGGGCGTTTATATACCAATCGAATAGACACATTCTCTTCCTATAACAAGAAGCAACCCAATCTGCAGCTTTATTAGCTGATCTATTAATAAAGTCAAATTCATAAGATAAATGAGATAAATTCTTCAAGAGATGTTGGATCTCTATAAAAGAATGGCTCCGAGCTCTAATGCAAAAAACTTTCAATCCTACAAACTGCATGGTATAAAGCAAGACAATCTATATAGAAATCAACGTGAGAATTTTGCACATACTTTACCAAAGAGATAGCCTTTATCAAAGCTAGGCACTTTGTGGCCTCTAGGCTTGGAGAGAACAGTGTTGCCACATTGTAAGGACCCGATATCACCTTATATTTGAAATAGGAGATAACGGTTCCCCAACCACATATAACCTATAAGATTATATGTAAGGTTGCCTGAAAGAATTATTTGAGTAATTGTTTATCTAATTCTATAAAGATAATATACAATAGGATACATAGATTTTTTTTTTTCTCTAACCTTAAACAAAACTATACTACTACACTACCAACACATTTTGCAAAGGAGTACAACTTAACTTCTAAATAGCCAAACACATACATATATATATATATATATATTACATCCAAATGCTTCTTATAAGCCTTAACAAAAATCCTCAAAACACAACTCAACTAACACTATAATTACATTATCAATCAAAAGGAATCTCATCTAATCTATTACATTCATAGGGTTCCATTGAGTCCATGATTATCTCTAATCTCCAACCCATCAAGAAAATCTTCAAAGTCGGTTCCGTACCCCATACTCGTATAGAACTCATCGGAGTCATCACCTGAAATGGATAAAATATGAGCCAAAGGCCCAGTACACAAGTAACGAATACAAAATGCGAAGTGGATCACACATTCTTAGGCTAAATGCATTATGCAATAATCACTTGTTTATTATTAAGTCTTTAGTTAGTAAAACAACACGGGAGTATTCAAACTCCGGACAACAAGGATCTAGTATTACGTCCGCCTCCCTAAGTGGTCCCTACTGTTCATACAGACTAGGCAGCCCCACCTTTCGGCGTAGCCCGTAATACTAGGGGATCCTGAGTAACGTATCATGATGCTCAGGGGGTTGATATGAGCAGCTCAGATACTCACATCTCCTAAACAATTCTATCCATTAACGAGAAAGTACCCTGCCTCCAATCTGAGCAGGGTGCCACTCTCCGAACCAGATTCAACGGCAAACAAAGATAATCAACACTCATATATCAATAGGATTTTCTTAATTTAAAGTAGTTTGATTTTGATGCCTATCTTAGCAAAGAGATAAGCAAGTTACTGTATACCTAAGATAGCTCCGGAATTAACGGGGTTGATTGGGTGGGGATCTATCACTGTTTAAATCAATATTGAATTTCACACTTAGCTTAAGCACTAATTAACTAGTTGAAAATATAAATTAATCAAAGAAATCCAAATAAATTAATACAAAGTCATAATAAAGCATTTAAACATCCTATTATATCCTAGATTGCTTAACAAATACTTAATTGATCATATATCAAACTTCGAAAAATTTTAAAGAAAGTTTTTAAAATTCAAAAGCATAGGAGATACGCCGGCACTCAAAGCCGGCGGCTTTAAACCGGTGTTCGATACTCTGAAAATCAATACTACCAACGCTGACAGCGTTCAAGGGTACGCCGGCTGCCTTCATTCTACGCTGGTGGCTTTGAGCCGGTGTAGAATGAAAAATCCAAATTTCCAAAAGTTTGTCGAGAGGTACATACCGGCAGCGTATCCATGTACGTTGGCAGCTTTTCACTATACGCTGGCGGCTTTGGAATCCCTGTAGCCGGCATACAATGTAAAAAAATGAACGCCGGCTGACTTTTCCAGTGAAAGCCAGCGGCATTCGAACGACTTTAAGCAATTTGCTTCTGTTCGCTTCTAACACCGCTTGTAAGCCGGCGGCGTAGAAGCCCTAAATGCCCGCGTATGTTCAAATTTTAGCCTATACGAAAATGTTTTTGATTTCCTCTATTTTATTACAACTTTGTTCACTTTCAAATATTCCCCAAACTTAATCTAAACTTTCCAAAGCTTGTTATATGATCCAAATACTATCCTAACAACATGAATTCTACTTCTAATCATCAAAACACTAATCACACTTCAAATTCACATCTCAACTACTCAATTCTTCATATCACTTCCACAACACTCCTCTCCACACATCAACACTCATATAAGATATAAACTACCACTCCATTAGCCACATAATCTTGTTTAAATTACCATCAAAGCACCAAATCAATCCCACATCAATTAGGACATAAAATTCATTTCTATCTAACATTTACAAACAACACAATATAGAACATAAGGTAAAAAGATAAAGTTTACATTTAACTTACATGACTAAATCTTGGCTTGGAATGTGGTTTAAATCCAAAAGCTTGTATTTGGTCTTGGCCTAGGGTTTAAGATTTTGGGATGAGAAAGGAAGAAAGAAAGAAAGAAAGAAAAGAAATGAAAATTCGTATGGGGAAATAGAGCTGCCAAAAAGAGATCTTAACTTGTTCAATTAAAGTCAATTGTCATCCAAAATTGGCCATTAGGGGTATATTTGTCCTGGGATTAATTTGGGTAAATTTCAAATGCATTTGAGTTGTATTTAGGCTTAAAAGTAGGTTTAAAGTTTGCCAAATTTCTATCACAAATCCTAAGCTATTCAAAAGTAATTTGATTAAATTCTAAACATAACACATGCATATTAATTTGAAAAAACACACCTATTCATTACACTATACACACATTTATACATACCAAACAATAATATTAATTTCATAATACTATACACATACAAAATAACACATGTCTAACACATTCACTAATTATATTAACCAAACACACACACACACACACACACATATATATATATATCATTTCAATAACACATTAATATGTAATTTAAGGAATTCATGGCTATTTCACACATCCATTCAACAAAAGCCCATTGTCATTTCTCATAATAACTCTAAGGCCGGCCAATTGCTTAAAACTGGACCAAGAAGCATCACTGGAAATGTGAATAGAAAAAACAAGCCTAGAATCCTTGCTATCACTATAGGAACTTGATTTAGATGTATTGACTGGAGCTGGCTGTTGAGAAAAGACAATACCTTTTCCAATTGTAGATCGTGATTCATTCTCCGCCATACCTTCCCCACAACTTAGAACTTCAACAGAGTGCAACATAACTTTACCTTGAAACCAACATCTAGCTTTCTTAATGGTTGATAATGGATATGGACAACAAACTCTAAAAAGCGCCTCACTCCTATCTTTCCAGATTAGCCAGGCCACCTCAACCACCTTGGTTTGCATCTCCTTCTTCATTGATTTCGACCATCCAAATAAGCTGAGACTACTCTACCATTCATAAAAAGTAGTAACCAGGGTTCGTTCAACACGAATGCCCAACACAACAAACCAGACACCAACTGTCCAGCTACAACAAAGGATGCTTTGTTCTACTAACTCCTCTTCTTGACAGAAAAGGCAAAAGGGAACGCCAAAGGCCCTATGGTTGAACATATTCAAATTAGTAGGATGAGAATTATAAAGGATACGCCAGCCAAAATGTCGAATTTTCGAAGTTATGGTTAAGTTCCAAACGTCATTCCAAACCTTACTTTGAATAAACAAAGAGGAGGAAGCTTTCTGAGCCCTTTGATCTTTTTTTGTTGATTGGATGTAGAAGCATGCTGATCTTGCTGAACAATGTCCTAATCTCTCAAAAGGAGACACCATCCGATTTGACTCCCTTGAAGGTAACACTGCTAAATGTCCAATACATTATATTTCCTCATATGTTAACAGATGCCTTACACTTTGTAGATTCCAACCATTACTCTCTACATCCATAATATCACAAACTCTAAGCTTAGGATCTATCTCCTCCCCTTAACAGACTTCCATCGCAACAATCTGGTAACCACTTGTCTCTACTAACAAAAACTTGAGGACCATCTCTAACCTGCCAAACAACTCTAGACAATAGAATCCTTCTACTCTCTAATATACTACTCCAAAACCATGAAGCTCTTATACCTTTACCAGCAAAACGAAAATCACAACTAGGAAAGTAAAGCCCTTTAAGCACTCTAACCCATAGAGCTTGATGATTTTCTTGCATTCTCCAAGCTAATTTAGCTAGAAGACTTAGATTGAATTCATGAAGGTCCTTGAACCCCATTACTCCTAGTGCTTTAGGCTTTGTTAGACTTTCCTAACCAATCCAATGAAGCTTCCTCTCCTCACCATGTTGACCCCACCAGGAACTAGCAACAAAAGAATTCACTTGCTTACACCACTTAATTAGGAACTTGAAAACCCCAATGGAATAAGTAGGAATGGCACGAGCCACTACTTTGATAAGCACTTCTCTACCAGCCTCTATGAGAAGACTTTGTTTCTAACCTTGTAGTTTCTGAACTATCTTTTCCTTAACAAAACTTAAGGCATCAAATTTGGAGTGCCCCCACAATGTAGGTAAACCTAAATACTTCCTTGGATTTGTTGTACTAGGAATATGTAAAGTATTCCCAATAACTTGTCTCTAGTAATCAGGAGTCTTGCTACTGTAGAAAATTTCATATTTTTCAAAGTTGATCTCTTGTCTAGTAGCCTCACAATACTCCACTAGCAAAGCCATCAACCTTGCTGCATTTGATTTTTGTGCTTCAATAAAAAATAAGGAGTCATTTGCAAACAACAAATGTGTTAAGATTGGACAGTTCATGTTAAATCTAATTCCCTTAATCTTGCTTAACTCCACAGCTTTGGTAAGACCTTTAGAAAGGCTTTAGCAACTATAATAAAGCGATAAGGAGAAAGGGGATCTCCTTGTCTTATGCCCCTAGAAGGATTGATACTGCCCACACTTTACCATGATAACAACATTAAAAGAAACACTAGATACATAAGCCATAATTCTCTCAACCCACTTTAAAGGAAAACCCATCCACATCGTAATAGCTCTTAAAAAGTCCTATTTAACCCTATCATAAGCCTTACTTATGTCCAATTTAACAGCACACAAATATTTGCTTCATCTCTTTCTATTCTTCAAATAGTGAAAAGTTTCATGTACAACTATTATGTTATCTTGAATCAAGCATTCTGACACAAAGGCGCTTTGATTCTTGAACACAATAGAGTTTTAAAAGAAGCTTTGGACGATTAACAAGGACCTTAGACACAATTTTATACATATTATTACAAAGGCTAATTGGTCTAAAATGAGAAACTATCATGGGATTTTGAATTTTTAGAATAAGAACAAGGTCGGTAAGGTTGAGAGTAGAGGGAAATGTACCTGACTCAAAGAACTCCGGAACATCTTTAGTCACTGAGGCACCTACTGTGCTCCAATAAATTTGATAAAACACCCCAAGAAAACTATCAGGACCTAGAGCTTTAAGGGTTTCTAGCTGAAAAACATTATCCATAGAGGAGACAATATGATCTATTCAATTGGCTGCCCTAATTTCTACCCCTTCATGCTTCAAACAACTTGCTAAAATGCCGTAGAAAACAGCTACCTATTCTGTTTCAGACTCCATCAACCTGCCACTTCCATCCTCAAGGCAAAACACTTTATTACGTTGTCTTCTTGCAATGGTAGAATGGTGAAAGAAAGAAGTATTCTTATCACCATACATAAGCTAATTAACTCGGGAACAGTGATGCCGATAAATCTCTTCTCTTGCCTATAAATCCTCAATTTGACTTTGTATCACTTCGTCTTCTTCAGCTGGGTAAACCTCATTAGAAGCTTGAATTTCAACAAGTTTAGCCTTTAATTTCTCAATGAGAGCCTTATTATTCAGAAAAGCCATCTTGCTCCACTCCAACAAACATTTGCTACAAATATACAACTTGATAATTTGTACTAAATCTCCACTTTCCAAATTGTCCCAGGCTTGTTGTATAATCTTCCATAGTCATCTGAAGCTCTCCATAGATTTCCAAAATGGAACTTTTTCTTTCCTTTGTTACCATTGAGTTCCAAAACCAACAACAAAGTTGCATGATCAAACCCAAAAATTGCCTCGTGGCATAAACTAGCCTTAGGAAAATTCCTCTCCAATCAATTGAGACAAAACATCTATCACTTCGCTCCTTCACAAGCACACCATCTCTTCTTCTACCAACCCATATATAAGGAGAGCCTAAAAAACCTAAATCTTGGAGACATGCATTAGAAACCATATTTCTAAAAGCTGCCGTTTGTCTTTGATCTTTTAATCTACTACCCCACTTCTTTGAATCTTCCAAAATCTCATTGAAATCACTAATACAACACCAAGGACCTTCCGTAGTCATAGGAATGTCTTCAATAGTCCTCCATAACTTCAACTTGTCTCTAAAATCTCATGGTGCATAAACCTAAATAAAAAATCTAGGTAAAGAACCATCTGCCCAATACACCTTAGTATGAATATACCACTTACAACAATCAAGAACAATTAAGGTAACATCAATAGTCCACCAATATGATACCTCTCACTTAAGAGACTAAAAATAATGTCACTAAGCCACAAGATCATTAATCCACTTTAGGTGATTAAAAGTACGGTTTTACAAATAAAAATCTAAATTTTTCAACTTCAAATCCAAGTTCATCGAGACATTAATAGTGCTGGGTAATTAATTCCTTCATTCGTACTCTATTTTATGTTAGAAGTCTAGGTATTGGCATTTATTTATATCACAAATAGAATAAAACATCTATCATCCATCCATTCAAATAAAAAATTCATTTCAAGCTTTTTTACCATTAAAATTTATTAAATGATAAACTAACTCTTCAAATACATAATTAAATACTCTTGGCATGCAATTATACCCTTACTAATGATTTCTTGCAGCTCTTTTTTCCTTAACCATTAAGTATAGATATCTTAAACACAATATTATACCTCGAGATGTCAAAATACTATCTACCATTCTCATTTACCGTCTTGGTTTTGCAAAAAAAAAAAAAAAGAAGGGAGGGAAAAAAGGTCTTCTCACCTTCCTTAGCTTATTAATTTTTCAAATTAGATCCATCTGAAAATTAGGTCTTCTCCAAACAGTGGCCAAGGTTTTTATTGCTTAGCTATTTATTACGGAAATGGACCCTCTTGGGTTATCTTATTCTATTTTTCTTTTTTTTTTTTCCTATCTATCTTTTAAAGTAGCGCTTTAAATTAAAAATAAGAAAATGAAGTTATAATGGCATAATAACATAATTAAAAATTTTAGACAATTTTCTCATAGGTGAATATAGATGATTTTAACTATTAATTTACAAATTAAGGAAAACTGGAGTGGAAGAAATGACGCGTGATACCGTTTTCATTTTCCCAATACGAAAAATAATAAATAAAATCTTATTGTCCTTTTTAGCCCATGATTGATATGCCCCTCTCTTTTAATATTTTAATCGTAATTTTACTCAGTTGAATTTAATCAAAGACATATAATAATAAAGTAAACCAAATTCTTTTTTTTTTTTTTTTTTGGGCAACAAAAATTATCATAGTTGATTATGGCAAGATAAGAAGGTTTTGTGACCAAATAAAAAATGTGCCACCTTGTTACAAATGTTAAGGAAAATGTGCAACGAAATGTTCGCATCACATAGTGACTGAAGCAGCGAGAGCCAAGATACCAAATTTAACAATTCCATAAACCATGCCGTCGCTTATTGCATTTGCATTATTGGTTGTTGATGTGGTGGTAGTGGCTGTAGTGTCTGTTTCATCATCTGACGTACCACTGGTGGTACTGTTGCCGGGCTCCTTTGAAGGAGCCTTGTTGGGCTTTTCTGGTTCTGGTGCTGGGGCCTTGGCAGCCTTATTAGGAGCAAAAATGTTCATAGGAAGGAGGACTTTGTCCACCTCATACACAGCTAGTTCACCATCTGAATATATTGTCCTACCCACATTGGCAGTGTTAACTCCAGTTGAGACACCTACTGAGTCTCCAGATGTCGTCACATTGAGTGGAAATTCCCCAAGACCGGAGCCACCGGCATTGGTCCTTAATGGGTTGCTTATGGTCTGGAATTGACTCGTGGATAGATATGTAGGGATTGCATGGAATTGCATGAGCTCAACCTGTCATATTTGGTGACAAATCAAATCCAAATTATGATGAACAATATTCTAACAGTCATTTTTAAACATTACAAGATTTTGAAATGAAAATCTATTGGAAAAATTCAAAATAGAATCTTATTATTTTTTGTCATAATTGATTTGTTTCCAAATTTTAATATATTTTATTAAGTCATATATAATTCTAAAAATAAGAAAGGTTTTAATAAATACCTATGTCAATTGATGGGTGACATATAATTATCTGCAATGTGATGCCATGTAAAACCACCATTTATTCAAAAACAAAAAACACTGGCACTTGCTCGTTACTTATCACAACATGTAACGTGTTAATAGGATTGGTTTTTCTTTTTAATTCTTATATTCAGATTATGTGAAGTGTGATCATATTGCGAGTGATAATTTTCCGTGCCAAAATAGATTGAAATACGGTGTTTTAAAATGATTTAAAATTAAATTGGTTGAAGCTTAATATTGCCCATATTGTAAATAAATGAGCTAAGTTAAATTGTTCCGGATGAGATGATTGTAAAAGTCTCAAAAAAAGATTATTATTTATTATTATTATTATTAGGTAGATAATACAAGAAAACAAGTGTTGTCATATGATCAAGTTTTATGAAGTTTGTCAAAGAAATTAAAGTGAATCACTGTACCTTTTTCATTGGAAAGAGTATTCATAGTTCCAGGCTTAAGCCGTGCAAAGGCATTATCAGGTGGGGCAAAGAACGTGATTGCGCCATTGGCATCACCAAGTTGGGAATTGATCTCATCAGCAGCATGGGTGCTTTTCAAAAGCCGTACTAAAACCGTAAAGTCACCGGCCTTCTCCAAAACTTTGACAATGTCGGCATGGCGTCTTGGAGGTGGAGGTGGTGGTGTTGGTGGCAAAGCTGGAACTGGTGGTAATGATGGAAGCGATGGTGGAAGAACTGCCGGAGAATCCGCCGCAGGGGCTGCCTGCTGGTGAGCAAAGCTTATGGTACTAATGCTAAGAAGGACAACAGCTAGGAGCATAGCGGATGATAAATATTGCTTCATTGGTTTTATGTATTTTTTCCGGAGAAAGGTACCTAGGATGATGTGTTTGGAAAAGCGTGTTTCTTGTTTTGGTTAATTTAATGTTTTGTTGATGTGTGAAGAAGAGAATCCAAGGGTTTATATATATAGCATATTGAGAGATGTTGATTGGTTCCGGGAAAATGATTTCAAGTTATGAAGTTGCAAATTAGCTGGATGTTTGGTACTAGGGGATTATCATATTACTATTCAGACAGATAATTATAGGTGATAAGAAAGGATTGATTATGTCGATTGATATGATTCTTCATCAAATTGGCAAGTTAATTTTTTTGTTGTTGAAAAAGAACAAACATAAAGAAGGTACATTTTCTTTTTTCAGAATTAATGTGAAAAAAATATATATGTTAGCAATTCTAGTTCTTATTTCGAAAAGCAATAAAAATTCTGATGATTGAGCGATATACTTATTTATTTTTTCTAGTAAAGTTAGTTGATTCATAAAAAGGAGCAACAGTGTAAAGTAACATAAAAAATTTTAAACTACAATGAATTTTTGGCACATTATAAACGGATATTACTCATCATCATCATACCAATACAATGGGGATAAGAAAGCAAATTAACCCGGTTAAGAGATTGGTACCTGGATGCCAAAAAAAAAAAAAAAGAGATTGATACCTGTTTCACCGATTATAAAAGTCTAAAGAGACAATAACACAATAACTCTGCTATATTTACATATGTGATTTTAATAATGATAACTTTTAAATGAGAAATAATTATTTTTGCCTCTCTCTTTCTCTTTCCGAAAATTATAAAAATACAATAGGCTTCAGTTTAAGGAAAATGTGCCATGGTAATTCAAATTCGAAGTCATCTTTTTGTAGTTTGATACTACAAGAAAATTCGTCAAAGCCATTGGCAAAACAATAAATAAATTAATAAAAAATAAAAAAAAACTCGTCATATCGGATTGAACTTTTTATTTACTAATAAAACAGTGGCTGTTACATTTATATATTTACTTAGGTTTCATGGGTAGACAAGAAAAAAAAAAAAATCACTAGAAGAATTTTACTACACGAAAAGCTAACTTTCCATCATATTACAATTTTATTTTGAAGACATGAGGTTAGTTTGCACTTTGACACGTCTTCTGGGAAGTAATTTTACTAGTTATAATGAAATACCACGAATAAATAAATTATCCAAGGGCATGGAAATAATTTTATATGTTTAAGTGAGGGTGTTTTGTAATTCAACTAAATTTTAAAATGGCTTTGGTTAAAAACCAACCTATAAAGGTCTCATAGTATAACCATTCCTGATTCCCTTCCTTTCCTTTACGTACTCTATAGAAACTTCCCTTTCCTCAAGCATTTCCTAAAATTCTTGAAGAGACCTCCCCCGATTCCTCATGATTTGAGTAGAATATACCTGTAAGTACTTGTCTTCACTCTCTTTTACTATCTCTATAAGATAAACGCGTAGGTAATGTTTTTGAATACAATAATTTTGACAATGATATCCTGAATGAGAATTTGGGAGATTGAAGGATTTTTGAGAAATCCAAAGGCAAAAACCGAAAGACATTATGTTTAATATAGTTTTGAAAAGGTATTATGCTTTCGCACATGAACCTTCTAATCTTTAAGTGTTAAAAATGTTGAACATTGGTGTATGATGATTTGTTACGGTGAAGGGATGTTTCTTGGTGATATTAAACATGAAAACGTGTTTTGAAATGAAAACAAGAGGAAAACTAATGAAAGGATGATTTTCAAAAGCACATGACTAAAACACAAGACTGTGTTTGAGCCGTCCACCTCTCAAGTGGAGAAAAACAATGTTTTCTAGAAGTACACACCTGGAATACATCCCTGTGTTTTAAGTCATGTACCTCTCTATTTGAGATTTGAGAATTGAAATTTCCAAAAAACACGGCATATACACGACTAAGTGTTTTTCCCCATGCTCTTCTCTATGAATCTTTGAAACTCTGCTTGGAAAAATACATAGAGAAACACAAGATCATTTTCCTCTCTTGTTTTACTTGTATACCTCCCTGTGGACCTTTTAATAACCTATTTTCTCAACCTAAGTAATACCTAACGGTATACCCACTTGTGCACTAATTTTTGCATGCTATAATACTTCAAAAATCATATTTTTCTTACCTCAAAGTGACTAGGGACTGCTTAACTCTTCCTTTTAAGAATTAATGAATACTTTGAGAACTTAGATGGTAGCAAGGTAATAATGAGTATAATAGGAATGTAGAAAGAGTTGACTTAGAGGTATAGAAGACTTTAAATGGTTTATTGTGTAACTCAAGTGGTTGATACTGTTCTTCGTAATAGAATGAATTTAAGGTATGTGTATCCTATTTGTGTTCTTGTACATGTCTAGGATAGAAACTAAAACTAATTTAATAATTATTCAACATTAATGACGTATGTATTGCTTGAGCAGACTATTGGTAATAGGTAGAGAGTGCCAACACTATTATTACGGCAACCCAATGATCCATGTGTGGTATTGTCCTTAAGTGAAGTTGAACATGTAAATGATTTAGCCAGATTTAGGATTTGTCAGTGTCAGTAACTAATATATATAAATATTTATGTGCACTTTGGAATATTGAATTATGTTTTTGTTAAATGTTGGACTTAAAAAATAGATAAGTAAATAGTTGCTTATTTCATTTATGTGATGATAATGCATGTGAGTTATCATTGCTTTGGATATGCGCATGTGTTTATTAGTATACAGTACTAGGCTCTTACTCACACTTCTTCTTTTTTTATATATAGATGAAAATCCTATACTTTTGACTTAATCAGATATGGCATTATCATGGACTATGGGGAGAATGTTAGTGGCTAGGATTATCCAGTAGAATATTAGTAATGGCTTAATAGGCAATAAGAGATGGATACTTCTATTGTGTTATATTATGTATAGTTGTTCCAGTGTTAAGATAGTGTAATAAGGCATAGACTCACTTATTGGTTTATACTAGTGTGTGTTTATATGACTTTATGAGCCATCTTATTAAGGTTGTGTAGGATTTTAAGAGTTTTGGTGTGGTTGTATGAAATAATTATGTCGTTGGATTTGGAGTATTTAATATATGTGTGTTGGTGGTGTTAAATGAATTTTATTTTGGTTATTAGTTTGGAACCTTTCTATGTATCTATGTTTATGGACATATGACAGGTTATAAGTATCCTTAATTTTAGGGCGTTACATATAATAATAGTTTATTTATAAGCAAAATTATTATGCCACATTAAGATAAATGAGGTAGGAAATGAAGTAGAAGTTTTTTTTAAAATTCAAAATTAAGCACTAAGTCTTTTTAAATGAAGCAAAAGTTTTTACTATCTCAATGATACCAAATTAATTAACTACATACAGTTAATAAGTATCAAACTACAATCAAGTTGAAATTTTTGCAAACCCCTATCATTTTTATTTTTTCATTATTAATTTAATATTGTAAGTCATTATGATTATAATTATTATCGTTTATAACTTTTTTTTTTCTCTTAAAAGTATAAGAGATTTAAAGCCCATAATCCAACAATCAAACCCAATCTATCTCATAGTTTCTACACCCCCTCCAAATGAATGATTCATTACACCATTATATACTTCAGTTACATTTATATATGAGCCGAACAATTGCTTTTACATGCTTTCATTATCCTCTTGGCACCAGAAAAACGATAATGAATTTATCTTCTCACCTAGTCTCTCTATAGTATTGCCATCACGTCGCTCTTTGATTGAAGTGTTTATATCCTTATCAAAATATTGCATATAGCAAGTATATATCAACTTTAAAAAGCAAGTTTCATTAAAATTTTGAGACGCCTAATATTGAAGGTTGAGGCTAAAAGCACATGGCATGGGGGTGAATTTATATTTTGTCGAAATAATTAAAGGAGAAAAAGAACTACGATGATAATTCAAATACAAAAACAAGAGAGATTTCAAAACAATATTGCACCGCGTCTAACGAAGCGTGCAGCTAATTTGCCAAATTTGAAGTTGGTTGGGAGTTAAACGTGGAATGGTGGATATAACGAAGAGTTTTGGGGTGTTTAATTTTATGCAAGGACCAAGGAAGCTTTGGTAAGATTTTTCTCCTTTTTCACTTAGTACGATCAAATATTAATCATGATAAGATGTTTTTGCACTTTTCCTATAATTTTCAATATATTGTTGTAGAATCATTTTTATGGGTTTTTTTTTTCTTTCTTGATTTGGTGATATTTAAATTGTTATTAAGCTTGTTAGTGATCGGGATATGATTAATTAATGTAATCTGATCATTTTTTTGGTCTAATAATTATGGGAGATTTCATTTTCATTTCAGATATATAAAATATTAGAATGCAAATTTGAAAAATAATATTCATGAAATAAACAGACACCTTGAAATATTGCGATTTTCCCTCTATAAAATTAAAAAAATTTGGTGGATGTTATTTAAATTAATGAATTCTGAACCATCAAATGGTACTATTATTATTTTTTATTTTTTGGGTTACGTCGTTCATATGAAAAATACTTGTATGTTTTGGGTTTGTGAACATCTATCAAGAAAGTATTCAACAAAATCTCTTATTAACTGTTAACAGAATAATTAAAAACTAGGCATGATTATTAGGGGAGTCGGTTTTCCATGAACGATGGAATTTGAAAAACTTAATATATAAATGGTGATAAAACTTCAGCACCGGCTCATGAAATTCCTCAACTTGGAAATTTCATTCAGACTAATGTAATTTTCGGAAGAAACAATGCACATAAGAAGACAAGTCCTAGACTGAAAACTAGTAAATGCCGTACACAAGTACCGGATGAAAATTGCAGGCCCAAGGATGTCATCTTCATCCTCTTCTAGTGAATACATGATTCCCACTTATATGTAAAGTAATAGCAATTGTTTTTTTTTCTATGGATGTTTTATTTTTAAAATTTATTAACATGTATCATGTTTCCATTAGCTGAGATAAGATGAAGACAACATCCATAAGACAATAAATATTTTTCCCATAATTACCAACTAACTAGTAACTGGATTCATTAAAAAGCTTTTCATTTCTTCCTAAATATATGAAATAGAACTTTCTAGGATTACAATTATGTGACAAGTCCTACAACTTCTTGTATAATACACATATTCCAACAAAGTACCAAATATCTAATGATATTGTATCCGAATGATATCTTTCTTAGTTTCTCAAACGACAAATGCTGAGTTCAAATCCCCCCTCTCTGTTGTAGTAGGAAAAAAAAAAAAAAAAAACCAAATAATTAATCACTCGAGCGGATGACATATTGACTCCTTAACAACCTTTCCGTTCCAGCATATGATGTCAAGATGCTACAATTACCTTACATGCTGGCTTAAATTAACAGGTCTCTGGCCCCGTGGTGAGGCCTGTTCGTTAGCTTCAGCATCGGTTTGGCAAAGAAAAAACAAAGGGCAGTCAGCATCTTGCTCCAAAGAATTTTGTCCCTCACCAATACTCTTCCGTATCTTCCGTATCTTATAGAAATGGTACATGGAAGGCGTATCCTTTCACCTAGATATCAAACAAGAGTAATGATGCAATTGGGGTGGGTAATATAAAGCCCAAACCCATCCCGGTTCTCTATAGGATCATTTAAACTCGATCCGTGATCCTATTGAAATTATTTTCTTTTTCGCAGTACCCAAAACCATCCTCAGAGGGTTTGGATCTGGACACATCCCACCATGTTAACCCAACAACTCTAAGCAATGCTTCTTCCATTATACAACATAGGGAAAATATGTATTATCAAATAAATAACAATCTTTTAACGTATTATTATGTTTTTTTTTTTTTTTTCATCCTTGTATATATAAAAAAGATAAGCAACGCCTCTTTCATTATAGGGAAAAATATACACTTTCTATCGTTAAATTTTCCATAAATTGCCCAAATGTTTGGAAAAATCCAATGTCCTATAATAATTAAGTAAATTTTCTTTTTGTCTATAGCAATAACAAAATAATAATTGAAAAATAAAACAATAAAAAGAAACATCAAGATTTAACGTGGAAAATACTAATTGGGGTAAAACCATGGGACTTCCGAACAAATTCTTCCTCCAACAATAATAATAAGATTATAAGGTTTTTCTTCACTAGATATATTAGTGGATCACAAATCTTAACCACAACAGTAGATACCAAACAATTACAGAAATAAGCCTCTCTCTAAAACTCTCTAGGTTTTCAGAATAGTCAAGGTGATGATTTAAAAAACAAAAAAAGGAGTATTTATATATAAAAAAAAAAAAAAAACCAAAGAAAGACTTGCATGCAACAGAAGCTGGCCCTACGTCGACGACCTTTATGGTCGATGTATGTTGAAGGCCGACACAACGCTGGTGGCTTTTGGATGGCGTTGAAACATAAATTTGATTTGACAAATACTGAATGTTAGCTCTACGCTGGTAGCATACATCCTCAATGCTGGCGACGTTCCAGGTAGAGTACGTTGTATTATTGAAGTTCGACATTGATGTTGTTGAAGGTCACAAAATAAAGAGCACCTCCTACTAACTTGTTTTTCATAAAACACATCTGTGTGAACTAAATTCAATATATGAGATTTCCTAGTAAATGGATTTCGCTGAAATACAATCCAATGTTGTTTACCAACAAGACAATCTGTGCAAGATTTCAAAGGAATACCTTTTACATCAGATAGACGTTGTTTGTTGACAAGCATTTGGAGTCCTTTCTCACTCATATGACCAAGCTACTTATGCCAAAGCTCCATAGAAGTGTCATTAATCATATTCACATCCCTTTTACCTAGTTTTGCTAACATTAAGCAAAGGGTATTACTCTTCTTTCCTTTTGCCACTATGGGAGAACCATTGGTGAGCTTCCATTTACCTTCACTAAAGTGACTATTATAATTTTTATCATCAAGTTTTCCTATAGATATAATGTTTAGGCAGATATTTGAAACGTGTTTGACATCTTTGAGAATGAGCCTGCAACTAGTCTTAGTTTTTAAAATAACATTTCTAATGCCAACAATTTTAGATGTGTCATTTTTTCCCATCCTAACATTGTCATAATCACTAGTAGTATAGGTTGAGAAGAATTCACTATGTGATGTCACACGAAAAGAGGCACCGGAATCAATAACCCAGTCACTATCATGACATACAATGCTAACACAATCCTCATTCCAGGCAATAATAATCTCACCACCTACTGTAGCAATAGTTGTGTCTTCAACTTTTTCATCACTTTTACCTTTATCTTGCTCTCTCTTCCACAATCTACATTCTCTCTTGAAATTTCTTGGCTTGTCATAATAATAGCATTTAATATTTTTCCTTCTTGATTTAGATCTTTCCTTGGATTTATTAGATCTATCAGATTTATTAGATGAGCCTCTACTCCTGCTTCTACCATGTCTTTTTGGGTTATTAGTAACAAATGCTTGAGTCTCATAATTCATACCAAGATCTTTCATTATGGCTTCTTCATTCATCAAGCTATCTTTCATTATTGCAATGGTGAGCTTTCCTTTTAGAGCAGAATTGCTAACAGATACCACAATTGTCCCTCAACTATCATGTGGTGAACTCAATAATAAAAGTGCCTATATCTCATCATCAAGCACAAGCTTCATAGCAAATAACTGATTCATCAGACCTTAAAAATCATTCAAGTACTTAGCCATATTGTATCCATCCTTATACTTTAAATTCACCACTCTCCTAATCGAGGTGGTTTTATTTAAGGTAGTTTGCCTCTCATGCATGGATTCCAATTTCTTCCATAGAACATCAGCTTTGGTTTCTTGAGCAACATGATGATATACACTGTGATCAACCTATTATTGGATATGTCCAACAATTTTTCTATGCATGATTACCCAATCTTCATCAGACTTATTTGTTGGCTTTGCATTATCACCGACCAAAGGCATATATAGATCTTTACAATATAACAGATTTTCCATCATCAACTTCCAAATAGAATAATTTGATGAATTCAATTATATCATCATACCTGATGATTTCGCTATGCTCGCAAAACCCTAAAATAAAAAACCTTTTTTTTTCAACCTGAGCTATGATACTACTTATTAGGAAAAATCTAAGTCCTGTAATAACAAGGTAATTTTCTTTGTGCCTATGGTGATAACAAAATAATAATTGAAAAATAAAACTATCAAAATAAAAACCAGGATTTAATGTGGAAAACTCCAATTGGGAAAAAACCACGAGACCACCGCATAAATTCTTTCACTATCAACAATAATGAAATTACAAGGTTTTTTTTTTTTCATTAGATATACTAGTGGATCACAAATCTTCACGACAATGGTGGATCTCAAACAATTGCAAAAACAAGCCTCTCTCTAGAACTCTCTAGGTCTTTATGATAACCTAGGTGATGATCTAAAAGACAAAACAAGAAGAATTTATATGAAAAACAAAAGGAAGACTCATAGGCAACATAAGCTAGCCTTACATTGACAACCTTTTATGGATAACGTATGTTGAAGGCCGGCACAATGTTGGACGACATTGAAACACAACTTCAATTTGGTAAATATTGAACATTGCTCTACGCCATCGGCGTACATCCCCAATGTCGATGGCTTACACATGAACGCTGGCGGCATTCTAGGCGGTGTACGTTGTATTGTTGAATGATGGCATTGATGTTGTTGAAGGCCGACAGCCTTGAACTCAATTGGTTAGTGTACATGTTTTAAGCTTCCTTTGTTACACAAATCTCCTTATTTTCTAAGTCTTCTTCTAAATATATAAAATATTTAAGATTTCCTTTGTTATATGTTACGAGCCCATATGGGTTAGATCCATAACCCAATACCAAATTATTCAAATAACTATTGTAAATAAAAAAAAATATGATCAAATAGATATAAATCTATTAAAATACTGAAGATATTATGAATTTGGGGAAAATTAAAGTATAAGGAATAAACTTATGAATATTTTCTTATAAGTTACAATTGATATTATGAAAATGATTTTGAAATATTGTTGCTTCTTGCTCTACTTGTAATTTTTCATTTAAATGTTTTATCTTTTTAGTTTTGTTTATAATAGAGCTTACATATTACATTACAATATTTTGTGTTTTTAATATTGCTTATATCAAAGCTAATACAAATTTTAAATATTAATCTTTTTTATTTATTAATTGATAGTTAAATTTCATTAAATACATATATATCATAATAAAATTTGATTTTTGCATCGTATGTAGTAAATCGACTCATCATTCACTATTACATAAGAGAGAGACAAGGCACAACAATATAACAAAGGGAAAAAAATTGAGAACATCAATATAATGAAATAATAAAAGAATATATAATTTATAACCTATGGTAAAGAAAACTAAAAAATCATGAGTAGAGACTTTGGCTTAGCTTTCTTACTTCTTGCGGTGTGTAAGGATAAAGGGAAGAAGAAGAAGTTTGTTGATGAGAGATGGTATGAAGGGGATGGAAATAAAAAAGTAAAGTGATGGTAGGGAAGAAGAAGAAAAGTGAGAGTGATCTTAATGATTTTTGTATGTTTGATCATAATATCCAATTATTTTTCATTGCCCAAGGTCTTTACCTACAAGGTAGTATGATAGAACACTCAATTTAAGGATCAATGTCGTAGTCAAAGTGTTTTGTTGATGGCTTAGGAGAGGGTGGTCCAATGTCATTAAGTAGGTGGGGAGGGAGTTTTGTGTTTGATTTGACCCTGTTGGTTGAATTGGAATTAGTGCTTAAGGATTTAGTTGAATACTCTATGATTTTTTTAACATGTTGGGGTTTGGTTTACTTTTTACACTTGAATAATTAAATTTTTGTGGATATATGTTTTGTAAATTTTTTGTGTATCTTAATTCAGTTTATTAGTTTTAATGTTTAAAGTATAAGTGATATTGTTTTCTTATCCAAGCCTTTATTGATGAGGCATTTGGTTAAGGAGAAAATGCCACCCATCTCTATTGATTTTATTTAATTACAACATTATTAAGGTAATCGAACTCTTGTCGGTAAATTTAGGAAATTTAATTCTCAAATCAAAGTCTTAGGGTTCACCTAAGCTATTTTGGGGTTATTAAGGATTATCTTTGAAATTTTAGATTTCATTGATTAGGGTTTCAGCGTATCTACTAGTCATACTTTTACCAACACTTGAAATCTCTCAAAATTTTCAAAAGCTTACAGGAACTCTGACTCATCAAATAATCATTTTGTGTAATGACTTGTTGTTTATTAAAGCTCTAAAGTTAAGTGCGTTTAGTGCGGAGCTCTCTTATGATGGATGACCTACTTTAAAGTGGATATAGGTGGAATTAGAGTAATACACTAATTGGATTTGGAGGAACTAAATGAGAAATTTTATTACAATTAGCTACAAAAATGGGGATAGACTTCCAACATAATTTAATAATTAAAAGAGAGACATATTAGAGGCAAAAATTTTTCACAAGGAACTATAAAAAAATTCTATTAGTATTAATGACTAAAATTTCATTGTCAATTGCATTAGCAAAGGGGATTATTAAATAGATTTTCGTGATGAAAATTATCTCTAAAAGTTTTGGGCAACAAAATTCCTATATTCATATATAAGAATTTTCGTCTATGAAATCTAAATTTTTTTGGCATGAGTGAGCAAAGTTATTACTTACAATTGCATGTTTTTAGGATAAATTATACTTAAATGTAATAATATTTAGAGATAAATTCATTTAATGTATCAACGTTTTAAGTGATTGAAAAAAGGAATAAATGATTTGCAAAGTGAATAAAATTAGGCATCAACATTTTGTAAAGTTCATTTGAGATATCAATGTTTGGATTAATTTTCAATAGAGGACCTCTTTGTTTTGAAGAAAAATATTTGTTAATTAAAAACATTTTTTAAAGCTAATTTTATGAAAATAGGTTCTCTTTGTTTGTATAATTTCAATGTAATTCATATATTTTAAATATAAAAAAATAAAAAATACGTATATTATAATTTGAAATAAATCTACTTAAAGGAAAAATATTTTAAAAAGTTAACAATAAATGTTTTTGATAGCAAATGATTGGTGGATGAACTCATGAATCGATAGAAAAATTACTTGCCCTTTTATTCCATAAGTTGTATTTCTAAAAATAAGCCATAAATGCGCATATATTTTCTGAGACAAGAGAAAATGTTTTCTATTAGTTGTCCCATTTTTTCTTAAATAAAAATGAAAAAATGAAAAATCATTTTTCTTAAAAACATTTTCATTAAAACAAATGGGGCCTAAGTTTCCTTAGCTTTCATTAATGGTAAAATATATTAATACCTTATTTAATTCACTTTACAAAACGCTGATAGTTTTTTTTTTTATCGTTTAAAACGTTGATTCTTCTTTTTAACTATTTGAAATATTGATGCCTTAAATAAGCATTTTTCCAAATGTTGATACATTTCTATGTAATTTACCCAATATTTTTACTCTATACACACACACATATATAATAATATAATAATAATAATAATAATAATAATAATAATAATAAATAATAATAATAATAATAATAATAATTTGGTGATACTAATTCATTAGTCTTAGTTAACATGCTTGCTAGTACTTAATAGTCATATAGTTGTATTTTTTACACATGGAGTTAGTATCTCATCTTTGAATTCAACAACAAGTACCTTTACGTTACTGAAGAGTCTGGCTTTAATCACTTTGTAGAGAAAACTTATTCTTAGAACTAAAAAAAATAAAACAAAATTTTTCTGAACAATTTTTTAGTTCGATTAATATTTCATCTTTGCGAATTCCTTGTCCATAGCACCAATTCAATAATTTATCTTAGATTTGGTCCATTAAACTTCCTCATTTTTAATACTTCTTCTAATGTAGCTAGTTTAACTTTTCTTATGCTATGGTTAGCCAAACTACTCAAATCTAAATTATCTTAAGTTAGATTGGGTGGATTTGACTATATTTTGGTCGATTAAATTAGCTACAACATCGACTTTGAACAGTTGAACTAGTTTAATTGACTTAATCTACTTTAGATCATCAAAATTTGATTACAAGCCAAATTTTAACTTCAAATCCAAGTTCATTAATGTACTTAGACATTATTATGCATAAATAATTAAATCATTTATTCTTATCCATTATATGTTAGAAACCAAGACTTTAGAATTCATGAAATCACAAATAAAAATAAAACATCATTAAATTCCATCATTTGAAATAAAAACTTTTTTTTTTATTTCATTATTTGATAAACTAAATCTTCAAACGCATGATTAAAAATTGAACAATCAATGGATAAATTCATACCACTACTTTTATGTTGTTATTACTGATCTCTTAGAAATAATTCTCATAATCACTAAAGACAAATATTTTATTTTCACCATATTTTTAAATTACTATCTACCATTCACTTGATCTCTCTTCACCTTTCTTAGGTTACAATTTTTGGAATTAGATCAATGTGGGAGATGTCTTCTATGAAGAAAGTGACTAAGGTTTTTATTGCTTATTTGTAGGGACGGGAAGAAAATTAATCGAACTGAACTAAAAAATATGGTTTTATAAATAATTTGGTTAAAACAATTTCAATCCAAACCAATCCATAAATTTATGATTGGTTTGGAGGATAAACAAAACTATTTCGTAAAACCGAATCAAATTGGTCCAAAAACTAATAATATATTACTTGTAACTATGAAACTTTTTTTTTCTACTAAGGATTGATTAAAGATCATATTTTTGTGATTTCAGTATGATATTTATTATTTGATGAGTATTGTTTAATATTAGCATTATCTTGTTTTTATTGTTTTTTTCGGTTCAAATATATTTATTTTTCCATTTGTAACTTAATGTTGTTTTTTTTTTCTTAATCAATATAACTTTATGGAGTATGGATTTTGGTTATTTAGTTGTGAATCTTAATAAATATTAATTTGTTCATTGTATTTTGTTAGCTAATCAACTTCTATTTATGGTTTACTTTGGTTGGTGGATGATTTTCTTTTTCTTTGCCAAATTCATTAGTAGATCACTAACGTAATGATTTTTTTGAGGATCATAGATTATGACTTGCTATGTATTATTTAGTTACTGTACTTTTTTAATGGATGATTGATTCAAGATTAAATAATTTCATGGAGGACTATGGATTATAAATGTGATTAATTATAAAGTATTTTCTTTTTATTTGCAAATTGAATTTTGTAGAGTAATTTGAATATTGAATATCGATGCAAATGAAAAATATAACAAAGTTTTTTTTTGTTTTAAATTAGAATTTTGCTTTAATCCTTAATTCAAATCGTTATTTAATGTTTTGTAATATTTATAATCTGAATTAAGATGTTATTTAATAGTTTGGTTTATGATATAATCAATTGCTGAAATTAAAATTGTAAAATTACATCATAATGACGTTATAAAATAATTTAAGAATTTAGACATTTTTAGATACTGGTTTGCAATTTGAGAGATAAAATTGATTACGTAGATTTCATTTACCTCAAAAGTAAAGATATTGCCCTTAATGTTCTTATTAATCAATTAACAAATGTATATAATGACAAAATAATCACAACTTTTCTAGTAATAAAAATTCCTGTAGTTGATTATAGGCTTGATAAGTCCACATTTGTGACCAAGTTAAAGTTTGACTTTCGTCATAGATGTCAAGGAAAATTTGAATGAGTATGTTCCTATCATATTGTAACTGAAGCAACAACAACTAAGAACCCAATCTTGATAATAATATAACCAATATTGATGCTTACTTTTCTATACTATTTGTGAATGATATGGTGGAGGTGATAGTTGCTATTACTTCATCATTAGGGGTACAACTAGTGGTAGTGTTGTTGGGCTTGTAAGAAGGAGCTTTATTAGGTTTTTCCGATTCTGATTCATGCAAGATCAAGTCTAGTCGTAAATAATATTTAAGTATTACATACAAAATTATCTAAAAAGATATTGTTTATTATGATCATTTGTTGATAAATTTTAACTTTTGAAATATTATAATTATATCTGAAAATAATTTAATAAACAGTGGAAATTAAACTTTCATTAATAAATTTTCAAAACAACTCTTGTGAATAGATCATCATACATATTTACATATTAGTACTCATTGTTGGTACTTCAAAATATTAAGTATCTAGTTTCTCAATACATAAAAGTAAGTTTGTTTATCAATTTACAAACCAAGGGCTTACACACAGGTGTTAACCAAAACTACAAGTTTGATATATAAAGATAAAGTCTTAAATAAAACATAATCAAAGACCTCTTGGTCCTAATCATCCCACTTGTCAAGAAATTCTTCGAAATCCATGTCATTTCCCTTATAGTCACAACAAGTCATAATCAATACCTACAGAAAAAAAAAAATAGTGACTTAAGCCTAATACAAGTAACACAAGCATATTCAATATGAGCACAAATACTTAATTTAAATGCAATACAACAACCAATAAATTATATCTTAAGTTTATGTGTAACATATCAACAATGGAGCACCAAGACTCTGAACGGCACGTCATGGGAATCTGGGAGCCTCAAGTAGTAACAACTGCTTAGAGGGTTGATATAAGCAACTCGAATACTTATATTTTCTATATGAATATCTAAAATAGTAACTTCATTTAAGGTTCACATTCGTTATGCTTCTTTATTATCTTAATTTATAAATTACTTAGTTTAACTGGTCCCATAAACGTAAACTAAATCATTTACTTTCCATTAAACGTAAGTAAATGTTACATCAATATCATTTGCCTTATCATCTACCCCCTAAACCACCCATAAATTATCATTGACAATGATAGGGGTAGCCTAAGCACTTAACTACCCTGCAAACATCGTCTAATAAGGTTGTTGCTTCTTTGATCATATTAAATGACACAAAGAAAAATAATAAACAATTATTAAGGCCATTCTTAAGTATTAGTTTGTTAGGAATATTTATCCTAAATTAAAAACAAACAAGTCACTATGTACTTGAGTAGATACTTGATGTATCTCAAAATGAATCAGAAGGTAGGTACAATCAAGTATAGGGATCTGTTTGAAAGAATTCGTTTCATACCAAATTCAAATATCAATCTATAAATATATGTTAGGCCACATCAAATTATTCAACTAAAATAATATCTTATGCAAATATTTAAATTAGCATTTGTGTATGTATCTATATATTTATTCCTTAATATTTTATTTTTATATTTTTATTTATTTTATGAACAGTGTTAGGAAAACTATCACAAATGTGATATTGGTCACAGCAAGATCACACCTGTGATGGAGGCCTTGATTCTCATCAGGTGTACCATCACGCATGTGATCAAAGGCATTTAAGTTTTGAAAAATACACAAAGACGATCATGCCGTTGTCATGGTCGTGATCTAATCGTAGTCAAAAGTAGCAACCATGATTGAGTTATAAGAAAATCATACCAAGGAGATCACGGTCTCAATCAGGCCCGAACATAAACCCTCAAAGAGGATAATCCCTTCATCATGCCCATAATAAATAAGGTATTGATTTAATGTTCTTTATTTCCAAATTTTTAAAATTTACATCGTTTAACTTGCTAATATCATCTTTTTTCAGCAAATACATAATTGCATCGACACATAAGCTTAGTATTAAGCTTTAAATAGTTTATATACATTCTACACATTCATATTCACACTACATATTCATATACTTAACCTTAAACTTATCAAGCAAACAAAACTCATCATAGTTGTATTTAAGTACTGAACTATCAACTTTATTACTAAAACTTTACTTATCTAACATTAACTTCATCAATAACCCTACTTTCAACAATACCTTAACATGCAACTAAGCAAATTCACTTTCTTAACAAGTAAACAAGATAATCCCCATTACCCTTCTCTTTTAAGTCATAAAAGTTTACTTAAGTCTAAACTTAATCTAGTTTTAAATTCAAACTTTAAATTCATCTAAGATTTCATTTAGAACGAAGATTGGTTTTATGAAAGAAATAAGTAAGCTAATGAATAAAGAAAGAAAGCATTACTTTCTAAGTTGCAGTTGACTTGAAGATGGAACCTTGAGAGGATTTTAAGTGGAATTTTTTAGAGAAATTTGATGGGAAAAAATGGAGTTTTTCTTGAAGAAAATGGGGCCTACGTTAGGGCTCTTAAGGTTTAATTTTTGTTTTATTTTACTTGATAGTTATCTTCTAAAAAGACTAGCTATGGTCAACTTTGACTTTCTTGCACCATATTGCTATTATTGAGTGTGTGCTGGTACATGATAAAGGGTTAAGGCCATGGGCTCTTGGGCTTGTTAGAAGGATAAGGCTTGGCTTTACATGAAAAGATAGGCTTCAATGGTTTTAATGTTTAAGATACAAGAAGTTAAAATTAGCATAAGGGTTTCGCAAAATTTTAAACTAAGAATTTATTTAAATAAAAAGGTATCTTAAAATAAGTTGCGATGAAAATTCTTATAGATTTAGAATATGAAATTTAGAAATCTAAGTTCATATAATAATTTGAAAATAGCATGAATGAGTAAACAAATTGAAATGTAAAATTTAGTCATCGAATTTCTATTCCTAATTAATTTATTCTATAAGTTCATTTTGCTCAACCATTTAGTCTTATACTAGTATGAACATATCTCTACTACCTAAGCCAAACACACAATTTCAATATTAATTAATCAACACTATCTTAACTAACTATGTAGGAAAAGTTTGGGATATTTCACAGGTGCCTTGGTAGCCTTAATAGAAGCAAAGATGTTCATAGGTAGGAGGACTTTATACACCATTTACACAACTAGTTCACTGATGGAATAAATTGTCCTGCCCACATTGGCAGTTTTAACCAATAGAGACGGTTACTGTATCGCCTGTCGTTGTCACGTTGAGTGGGAACTCCCCAAGACTTGAGCCACCATCATTGGTTCTAATTAAATGGGCTTCTTATGGTCTGGAATTGCCTCGTGGATAGATACTTAGGGATTGTATGGAATTGCATAAGCTCAACCTATCATATCGGGAAATAATATTTTACTTTCAGTTTTTAGGCTCATTAAGATTTTAACATGAAAATTTATTATATAAGTACAAATTAAATCCTAATCACTTTTTGCTGTAACTGGGTTGTTTCCAATTTTTTTAAAATATTTTATTATGTCATAATTAGTGGTGAAACCTTAGAATTCAAAATGTTTCGAATATGTAAAGTGTGGTCATCTTGGGATCGGCTTGGCAATTTTCAGTGCAAATATAAATTGAAGTACACGTCTAGAAGGGATGAAAGCTAAAGCGTTCGAAGACCATAGTATTGCAATTGGCAAAATAAATAAATAAGTAAATCAAAACAAAGAAAATGAAGTTATAATGAGATAATAAGATATTTAAACATTTTTAGACAATATTCTCATAGGTGAATTTATACGATTTTAACTATTAATTTACAAATTAAGGATAATTGGAGGAAAAAAATTGACGTACGTGATATGGATTTCAATTACTCAATAGGAAAATCTTTAAAGTCCTTTTTAGACCATGACTGATATGCCCCTCTCTTTAAATATTTTCATGGCTATTCTACTGCATTTGAATTTAATCAAATGCATATAATAGTAAAGTAAACATAATTATTTTTTATTTTTTTTCAATAAAAATTATCATGGATTATTACAGCAAGATAAGTAGGTTTTGTGACCAAATAAAAAATTTAACATTTGTTACAGATGTTAAAGGAAGATGTGCTAGGGAGTGTTCCCATCACATAGCAACTAAAGCAACAAGAGCTAAGAAACCAAGTTTAACAATTCCATAAACCATGCCATCGCTTATTGCATTTGCATTATTGGTGGTTGATGTGGTCGCAGTGGTTGTGGTGTCTGTTCCATCATCTGATGTAATGCTGGTGGTACTGTTGCCGGGCTCCTTTGAAGGAGCCTTGTTAGGCTTTTCCGGTTCCGGTGCTGGGGCCTTGGCAGCCTTATTAGGAGCAAAGATGTTCATAGGAAGGAGGACTTTGTCCACCTCATACACAGCTAGTTCACCGTCAGAATATATTGTCCTACCCACGTTGGCAGCGTTAACTCCAGTTGAGACACTTATTGAGTCTCCAGTTGTCGTCACATTGAGTGGAAATTCCCCAAGACCGGAGCCACCGGCATTGGTCCTTAGTGGGTTGCTTATGGTCTGGAATTGACTTGTAGATAGATATGTAGGGATTGAATGGAATTGCATGAGCTCAACCTATTAAATTAGGTGACAAATCAAATCCAAATTATGCTGAACAATATTTTTTACGGTCATCTTTAAACATAAGAGGATTTTCAATAATAGTAATACGCCATGTGAATAGATTAGTGATGTGTAATCATGACAATTATAACATGTAAATAGTTTCATAAAAAATCTTGCATTGTTACCACCATTAATTCAAAAAAGCATTGGCACCTGTTCATCACTTACTAAACACATAAGTATTAGTATTATTCTAAACATTTCAATTTAATTAGTTTATTTAAATTATGTGAAGTGTGATCAGTTCAGAGTAAACTAAATTGGTTGAAGCTTAAATTGCCCTTATTGTTAAAGGTAAATGAGTTCAGTTAAATTGGTCCAGCTGATGGATCGTTAAAGACCAAAAAAAGATCTATTATTATTATTATTACGAGAAAATAAGTGTTGTGATATAATCAAGTTTTATAGAATTGTCGATTATCAAATGAGTCACTATACCTGTTTTTCATTGGAAAGAGTATTCAGAGTTCCAGATTTAAGCCGTGCAAAGGCATTATCTGGTGGAGCAAAGAACGTGATTGCGCCATTGGCATCACCGAGTTGGGAATTGATCTCATCAGCAGCGTGGGTGCTTCTCAAAAGCCGTACTAAAACTGTGAAGTCACCGGCCTTCCCCAAAACTTTGACGATGTCAGCATGGCGTCTTGGAGGTGGAGGAGGTGGTGTTGGCGGTGGCAAAGCCGGAACTGGTGCTAAAGAAGGCAGCAAAGGCGGTAGAACTACGGGGAATTTGGTGCGGGGGCTGCTGCTGGTTGAGCAAAGCTTATGGCACTAAATCTAAGAAGTACAAGAGCTAGAAGCATAATGGATGACAAATATTGCTTCATTATTTATTATAGGTGTTTTTTTATTTCCTTAAAAATGTACCTTGGCGGTGTGTTTGGGAAAGTGTTTCTTGTTTTATTGAATGCTGTGTTGATGTGTGAAGAAGAGCATGCTGGGATAGGCTATATATAGAATTTGAAAGATGTTGATTGGTTTTTATCCTTGAGGGAGGGGATATAATGAAATGAAGGTGTCAAGTTGCAATTTTAGCTGGGGATTTGGTACTTCGGCATTTATTATTACTATTTAGACAGATATTGGTGATGAGAACGGGACGCGATTGATTGGATCGATCGATTACTATATTCAATAGTATAACAAATAAAGAAAGGAGAGTTTCTTCTTTTTTATTTTTTTATCCTCTTATTACAAAAAAAAAAATTATAATAGTGTTGATATATTAAAATATTCAAATGAGCATTGAAGAAGTACTAATATTTTATTAATAATAAATAATGGTGATAGTGTAAAATTTTTAAAATTTATTCATATATTAAAACTTTATTATTACCTATATGCTATTAATCAATTTATATAAAATTCCTAGACTTTTCTCATTATTTCTTATCATATGGTTTTTAGGATTGATTAAAAGAATGAGTGTTGATATATAAGGTAAATTTTTGCCAAAAAAAAAGAAGGTAAAGTTAACAATTTTAGTTTAAAGAGGATTTTTGGCGCATCCAATTAGAGAGATTAAAGAGATGATACGATATTGTTGCTTGGGTGCGGGAAATTTTGCATGTTTTTAGTGGGAAGCTATTTCACATTTGGCCAGAGTAAGCTGGAGACATTGATTCGCTTGCATGATAAACAAGGAACAAGAAGTTTTTCTTTGACATCTGCTGATCACTCGGGAAGATAATAGAATGAGGTAACCTTTTATGTTATTTCGGGAGAAATGATTCAATGGTATTATATGATATTGTACGTACCATATATATTTGAGATCTGTATGTTATTAATATATATATATATATATATTATGTACAAATCATGGAATGATATTTTAAAAAATATTTTTTCCTTAATTATAAATGTAAAAAATTTTACCTTATTAAGGAAGATATTTATTGGCTTTATATCATATATAATAAAAAAAACCTTAAGGAATTTTGTTAATGAATCTTTCTTATAAATCATTTGTATAAGTTTCATATTTTTTATGTGGGATTTTTCTAACTCTCACTTGTATCCTAACATTGTATGTATACAACACAAGACATGTAGTACTTATTGAATCTTCTTTCACTTCTCAGGTTTTTTTTTTTTACTCTTTACATTGAACATATTAACGGAATATATTTCTTTCATCCTATTGTTGTGTTTAACATACAAATCGAAAAAATTTTCTGCCCCTCGCAAAATCGTCTCAATAAATCAAATGATTCAAACGAATCAAATGGAAAAGAAGACAGCTTGTATAATAATAAAAGAAAGAAAAGGGGAAAAAAAGAACTATTGAAGAAGATTTAATTTGTTTATTATATAGCCTTGGGCAATATCACTCTAGTAAGTCTAATGCGACGCGTTGATTTAGACAACGCTAGAAATTCGTATGCTGAATCATATGTATGGATATGTCATGATAGACACAGCAAAAAAATTTGCAACATCAGCACTAGGGTCGCATTCTTTAAATATGTGAGGGTTACAACGAGAGTATATCATGTAGCAATCAAACTTTTTTCCAACAATGAAATCAATGACCAAAATCCTTAGGTTTCTGTCGAGGAATTTTGGATGGGGTAATGGAGCGAGCTGGGTTCACTATGATCAAATATTGGACTAATCGTATTATTAATTTAAATTCAATTCTGTTCCACATAGGTGATAGGGCCATACTTTAGGAGTACAGTCCATGTTTGGTATGATTTATTAATACTTGATATGGTGATATTATAGTAGAGACAATTGGATCAATTTGTTTATTCTTGATCTTTCTCAACGAGGATGATGCGCTTGAAGACTCTCTACATGCCGAGACTTTTCTCTGATGTCAAAATTATGTATCGCGTTCATGCAATTGCATTTGTAATTGTCTTTCCTCCAACTAATGCATAATTACTTAATGAGCATAACTCCTTCGGATACTAATTTTTATCCGCCATCACATCATCAGTTTTTTAAGGTGTATCGTAAAAAATGAGCTCAGTAGGTTGGGATTTGTCAATCACATGCACCTTAGTTAATAGCACTTAATTATTGCAAGACATAATTTAAGGAGTTGGCTCAACCTGTTATTGATCTGATAGCATATGTTATGATTGGCGGACATAGTGTCGACGTTATGGATAGCTTATCACCTCAAACCATTAGTCCAACAAAATGAAGATGATTTTTTATATTTTTTATTTTATATAATTCTCTTGTCACTTTCCTTTGTCGTTCTATCTGGCTTCTGAAAACAGTGGAGAATTCAGGATTCAATAGATAAGAGATATAAGAAAGGTGACATGATACTCCAAGAAAGGTCTCACATGAACTAACAAGAAGTGATAGTTAAATCCCTTTTCTTTTCTCTCTTTCCTTTTCTCTTGGTGCACGATAGCATCCCCATGCTAACACACACCGTTTCACCATGGTGAAGAAACCGAATCAAAGAAAAAAGAATTCTCACCCTAATAATAATAACAATCAATTGTCTCATCTTTCTATGAAAACCCCACAGCAATTAATTTCGATAAACCCTAGTTCTACACAAGTTTTACCCAAACACCCAATCACTGAAATACAAACCCTAAATTCTGATAACAATGGTGAGGATTTAAACGAAAGTCAAAACTTTAAAGATAATTCTCCTAATTGGGTAGGATTATTCAAATCAAATTGTATGCGATCAGAAGATTATACTCTTCACTATGTTCCCCTCGTAGTTACTAATGGGGTTAAAGTTGCTCGATTGAAAACTATAGAAATCATCAAAGAAGCAAATAGTTGGAAAAACTCCTTAATTGGTTGTCTATTTGGTCTTCAACTACGATTCAAGAAACTAGAGAATTTTTCTTTCAATCGATGGAGATCCATTGGCCTTGTTGGTGTTAAAATGATTAAGACTAACCTTTTTCTATTTCAATTTGACTCAGCAGAAGGAAAACATAAAGCATTGGAGGATAGACCCATTACAATTTATCAACACCCACGATTGCTACAAGAGTGGAAAAGAAAAATGGCTTTTGACATGAGTGATGTATCTACAATCCCCATTTGGATTAAACTACCAAATTTACCATGGGAATATTGGAGTAAAGAGTCTCTAAGTTTAATAGCTAGCCTTTGCAGTAAGCCCCTCTTTACTGACCAATGCACCAGCACCAAGGCTAAATTGTCATATGCCAAGGTTCTTGTTGATATGGATATACAGGGAGATTTTCCTAACTTTATTACCCTTGAGGATGAATCTAGCACGCAATTCCTATAGTCTGTTGAGTATGAATGGAGGCTAATATTCTGTGCTAAATGCCACAAATTAGGATATACTCAGAGAAATTGCAATAAGAAGGATAAAGTAGTTTAGAAATGGATTGAAAAACTGAGAAGGAGAACCTAGATGTACCATCAACTTATACTAAGAATGAAGTAGAAGAAAAGACAGAATCTATTAATCTAGAGATCCCTAAAGAAATTGAGTCAACTTCAACTTTAAGAATTGATAAAGGAACCATTATAGTTGTTGCCAATTTTGAGAACCAGAACTTGAATTCATATGAAGAAGGATTCACTTTGGTGCAAACAATAAGAAAAACAAAGGCAAAATAGGAGAGAAAGCCACTTCTTCAGGTATGGTTACTATCCTACCTATGGATTATGAAAATGCATTGAGACATAAAGTCATAAGCCCTAGTATTATGAAAGGAGTTGTTCAAGCAGAGAGAGTTCATGACCTCTAGATAGAGACAAATGATATTATTCTGGAATATATGGGGTCTTAATGACCCAATTAAACAGGCAGAATTAAGAAAACTACTTATTAGTAATAAGATTGTTATTGCTAGAGCTCTAGAGACTATAGTTCAAAAGAAAAATGTTGATAAAATCTAGTCTAATTTGAATTTTAAGGGTTGGGATTATTTCATTAACCATAAAAATGCAGAACTAGGCAGAATTTGGATTATGTTCAATAAAATTACTACTAAAGTTGATATTATTGATTCTTCCACTCAGCTAGTGAATTGTAATGTTATTATTGATGATAAACAATTCAAGTGGTATGTGATTTATGGTGCTAATCTAATTGCTGACAGAAGAGAATTGTGGAATAAAATTTCTATGATTAGTAGCTCTTGTAATAATGCTTGGCTCCTTTAAGGAGATTTCAATGCCATTATAAGCAATGATGAGAATTGGGGTGGTAAGGGGGCATTGATCTTGATGATTACCACTTGAATGAAATGAAAGATTGTTTACTAAAGGCTGATCTAGTTGAGCTCAGATGTAGAGGTTTTTATTTTACCTAGTCAAATAACGAGTCTGAAGATCAAAGAATCTATAGAAGGCTAGATAGAGTTTTGGTTAATCATAATTAGATTAGCACTTTTCCTACTGCTGATGCTGAAGCTTTACATCCAGGAATTTCTTATCACTCTTCTATGTTAGTATCTTATAATAACAAACAGAATAGTAAGAAAAAGTTTAGATTTTTCAATTCTTGGGCCTCTCATCCTACTTTTTATGCTATGATTTCTAAAAAATGGGGAAAGCAAGATACATGGCATGCCATGTATAAGATTATGCGGAAATTGAAAAGAATTAAAGTCAGATTAAAAGAACTCAATGGTAAAGAGTTCTCTGACATTTTTGCTAGAGTCAAAGCTCAAAGAGAAGAAGTTGAACAAGCCCAAAAAAGACCACAATTGCATCCTCTTAATACTGAGGCAACGGAGGAAGAAAGAAATATGGTTCAACAGCTTATAACTTTAATTTGGTAGGAAGAAAGCATCTATAAACAAAAATCAAGAATTCAGTGGATTGAACTAGAAGATAATAATACCAATTTCTTCCATAATTCTGTCAAGATCAGGAATATGAGAAATCATATTTCTAGAATCAAACTTAAAGATGGCACTACTATTGAGGAGCAGGACAAAATTCAAGATGCGATGATTGATTTCTACAAAAGCTTGCTTGGAGAGGATAACAAAATCAGAGATCATGCTCTGACACAAATCCTTGATAGGGGAAACAAAGTAAAAAAAGTAGATGCAGATTCTCTCATGAAACCTATCACAGAAAAGGAAGTTCAGGATGCTTTATTCTCTATTGGATTTGATAAAGTTCCAAGCATAGATGATTTTAATAGTTTTTCCTTCAAAACTTCCTGGAGTATAGCAAAGAAAGATCTTGTGTTGGCCATTCATGATGTCTTCAACTCTGGTAAAATCCTCAAACAAATTAACTCTACTTCTATTACAGTCATTACTAAAATCCCTAATGCTGAATATTTGAGAGATTTTAGACCTATAGCATGTTATTCTGTCCTTTATTAATGTGTTACAAAAATCATAGCTACAAGATTAAGCCCTATTCTCCAATACCTAATCTCTTCTAACCAATGTGCTTTTGTAGTAAATAGGTCTATATATGATAATATAATGATTTCTCACGATCTTGTCAAGAATTATCACAAGAATGAGGGTAGTCCTAGCTGTATTCTTAAAATAGATCTTAAGAAAGCCTATGATTCTATTGCTTGGGACTTTATGGAGGAAGTCTTATTGGGTTTAGGTTTCCCTTTGAGGTTTATTTCTCTTGTTATGACTTGTATTAAAACTATTAGCTTTCAACTAAATGATACTTTATATTTCTGGATTTTAACTATGGAATCTGATTTTCCACTTTCTATCAAGATCGCAGAGAACTAGTATCCCCTATCAAATAGTAAAAATAGGGCTTGAAATTTACAACTTACAAAATTTCAATTATTATACATTTAATGTAATTTACATTCTATGTTTATCATAACTACATCTCTATCTTCCATAAGGTCTGTTGAGAAGATCTCTTCATATATTCCTAGCCCAATCTCAGCTAGTATTATTTTTGCACAAAAGCTGTTGGGAGTGAGCAAACTACAGGCTCAGTGAGATAACCTGACCATACCATACATCAAACAAAAAAAACAATTTTAATGCCATGCAGCAGTCAATCATATGTGCAAGTACAAGTTGGATAATCGGAATTCAAACATGATGAAGATTTACGCCATCCCATCGAAGTTGAAAGGAAGCAATGAAGTGCGATATACCGTGCCCAAGAGAGTCACAGAACCAAGGAAGAATGGGTACTATAAACTCTCAAAAATTACTTCTCTTATCCTTGGAACAAAGAAGCACCATTAAGTATTAGCCATTTCATGTCGATACCACAAGCGGTGTTCCTTCGATACCAGTTAGTTCCTGTGGAACAAAACAGAACAAAGGTGCTCCTAGAAGAACTAAGAAAATGTCATCTAAAAAAACCAAGCGCATCACCAGAGAATCGAAATGCTAATACGAGTGCGGCCATCACTCCTTTTCAAAATGCAATATATGCATATAATGCAATGCATATTCATTTTCATTTATGGTACCAGTAGTTCTTAATCAAGTTTAAGGTGATCATACAATTCACAGACAATTATTAACATGCTTTATTCAATATTTATCATACAATAGAATTATCACTTATATTATGACAATTTGGCATTCAAACATACACCAATCATCATGCATTATACCCAATCTCACATGCATATCAGTTGATTATATATTATTACAAATGCAATTATACTACAAGCATAAGCAATGTGATAAAATCAAAGTTACTCACCTGTTATCCTTGCTTAATTGTCATAATAGGCTATTGAAAGTCCAAGAATTGATCTAGGTTTCCTATGAAATGAGATAACATATATCTATTACTATATTATTTATATAATGATATTGACTGTGTTCTTTCGGGTCTTGGTTATCAATTCTAATATATTTTCAATTATTTAGTCAGGATCTTTATAAATTATATTCATTTAGTAAAATTGTAAAAGAAATCTTTCTAAATTTATATTTTTAGTTGTAATTAATAATTCTAATATTTAAGTTTTTTCTATTTATATGGTCTTTTTAGCATAATTACCTTAAGGTAATTGATATTTGTTATCTATTATTTTTTTCATTTCGCTTTTCTTGATTTTAATTAACATCTATATTTTATTTAAGGTGTTTTCTTTATTTTAAGTTTACTTAAGTTTCTTCTTCCGTTAGTGTTCATATTGATAGTGAATTTTTATTAATTATTTCTTCGTTTGTCAACTTTCACCGTCTTGAAACTTCTATTATTTATATAGTTACTTTTAGTATTTATTTCCTTAATTATTTTTCTAACATATTCGTGGTTTTCTTAAAGTTTAAAGGTATATCAATTATCTATTAAATTTTATTTTTATTGTTTAATTATAGAGTTTGTATTTAATAAATAAGGATTTTCATATTATCATCGTTTATTATTTTATATCGTTCTTTAGTTTTACTACATTATGGTAACTAATATTTATTTTCTAACATTCGGTCTTATCGTGTTTTTCTTAATCTTATTTCATGTTATTATTTGTTATTTATGGAAATCACATTATTTATAATTTTAACTCAGTCTAGTTTTCCATTCTTATATATTTATCTATATGAAATAATTATTGGACGATTTTCATAATCTAATTATTTTGTCTAATTAACTAAATGTCTTTTAGTTGTAAATGATTATTAAAATATAGCACTTAACAATTATTTTAAGCTTTCTAGTCTTAAAATTATTTATATTCATTTATAATATATTTACTTTCTATTATTATTATTATTATTATTATTATTATTATTATTATTATTATTATTATTATTATAACAAATAGATTCATTCCAGGAGAGATTTTACATATACGCTCGCTCCAACTCTATTGGCGTTGAGCTCTATATTGTTAGTATTCGTGTAAAATTTACAAGCCTCGAGTTCCAGAGAACACTGGCTTTAAAGGCCACCATCGTTACAACGTACGCCGGCACCAATGCCACCAGTGTTGATCCTAGAATTGCCAGTATACATGTAAAAGTATATGTAACTTTGAATTAGATTATATTGGCTCAAAGCTGCTAGTGTTTATACATATGCTGTCGATGTAGATGTTTTACGCCGCCAGCGTTCATTGAATTTTACGTGATCTAAAAAATTACATAGATTCTATTCCAGAGAACGCTGCCTCAACACTGCCAACTTATCCCTTTACGGTATCGGCGTTGAGCACATGCACAACTGGCGTAGGGCTAGTGTTGTCACTGTTCATCATCTTTCTTGCTTTTCCTTTGTTCATCATCTTTCTTGTTTTGCCTTCACATATATTATACGTGACATATCAATACATATAACATCTTATATTCTTCATACTCTGTGATTTCCTAGCTTCTATATATCATAATACATACATGGAGTTTTAGGATGAGATATTACCTTATTTGAAGGTGTTGCATCCTTCGTCACAGCTTGAAACAAACCTAGAGTTATCAATAACATTATTTAAGCTAATGCTTTAACACTTAACTACCTTAAAATGAATTTTATACTTACCTTTCTTGCTTCTTTCCTAAGCTTTGTTTTGTGTTTTAATAGAGCTTGTTTATGTTATGTTTGAGTGTGTTTTGGTGGATGAATTTGGCTGTTGTTTTGGGTTGTTTTATGCACAAAATTATGGTTGCTACTAGGGGTGTTTAGGTGTTTTTCTTTAAGTTCATTAAGAAGATATATATACATGTAGATGAAGGATGCAGTAGCCTAAAATTTTGACCAACATCTCCATCAAATTCTCCTTTGTTTATGCTTGAGTTTTGTTGGTTAAATTTGATTGGCTTATGTCTTATTCAACTTGACTTTGCTTGAGTTTTGTTGGATCTGTTTTTGTTCTTATTGTGTATTTATAATACTAGCAGTTCATCTTTAGTTATTGTTTTATAATCAATGAATTCTATAAGGGAGTTGTTTTTTATTGGTTTTGAAATGTAAGGCTACTTTTAATTATATCTTGAGTTATTTGCTCAAGATACTTAATCTTGTATTTGGTATTTAGTTAGGATCAAAGAATTTTATATCCAGAGTTTTTAAGTTATAAATGAGTTAATTATTACCCATAGGTTTATTCTAGAGTTTTTATTTGGTCATATGTTTAATATCTATTTTATATTTGCTACTCTATTCATTTTACTAGTTATAAAAATATTCGGGTTACCATAATTAAGTTATGATTTTATTTTCTATAGACCCAAATTTTCTAACTAAGATATTAGTATAACTCAGATATTTAATTAAGGTTTAGATTCTTGAGTATTTATCGATTTTTTTTTTATCTCCTTGCGTGTTTCATGATCCTTATGATTTAGCTTTAAGTTATCTTTTTATAACTAATAGGTTCTAAAAATTAATCGTCTTTTATTATAATTGAAATTTAAAGTCAATTATTTGTTAAGTCATTGATTTGTTTTGTAGAATCATGTTCTAAGAATTCTTCATTTTAATAATTAGTATTTATAAATTTATAAAAATATTTTAAAATTCTAAAATATTACAATTAATTCAAAAATCATTGTTTTATTATTTTAACTAATATAGGATTTATTTCTTAAATATTTAACTTAAGAAAACTGATTTTGAATCTTACAGTAACGATCGGTATATCATCGATCATTATTTGTTTATACTTCAAATTTCTTAATTTGCGAAAATTGGGAGTAATTTCTTTGACTTTTATTATAGTTTTTCATAATTATATATTATATTTTTATAGTTATTATATATTGGTTTATGTAAAATTAGAGTGATTACAGGGAGCCCTGGTGTTTTCTTTAAGGGGAAGAAAGGTCTTAGACAGGGAGATCCCATGTCTTCCTTAATCTTTGTCATGAGTATGGAGTATCTAAGCAAAGTCCTAGCTAGTCAGATTAACAAAGAGTTTGTTTTGTATCATGAGTGCAAAACTCTTTAATTAAACCACCTAATGTTTGCTAATGACTTGATGATGTTTTATGGTGGTAATCTAGCTTCTGTATCTCAACTCCAATCCATTCTTAAGCATTTCTTTACTGTCTCTTGTCTTAAGGTTAATAAAAACAAAAGTCATGTCTTCTTTTGTGGAGTTTCTACTGTAGTGAAGCATAATATTCTAAATTTCCTAGAATTCACTGAAGACCAGTTTCTTATGAGTTATTTAGGCATTCCCCTCATCACTTCCAAGTTGTCTAAAGATGATTATAACAGCAGTGTCACCAAAATCACCTCCAGAATCCAGGTCTAGTCTACTAGATTTTTATCATTTGTTGGAAGATTACAACTTGTCAATGCTGTCCTCATAAGCATGCATGTATTTTGGTCCTCAGTTCTTCTTTTGCCTAAAAAAGTTGTTAGTGATATTGAAAAGTATTGCAGAAGGTTTCTATGGATAGGAAATATGGATTCAAAACACTATAGTAATATCTCTTGGAATGATGTCTACAAACCTAAGGCTACTGGGGGTTTAGGCATTAGGAGCATTACCTATTGGAATGAAGCTGCCTTAAACAAGCATATTTGGAAGCTCACAACTAGTCAACAATCTCTTTGGACTCAATGGTGTCGTACTAATAAAATTAAGCAATCTAGCTTCTAGGGGATTTCTAAAACTGTTGACACTAATTGGATCTAGAATGGGATTTCAAAACTCAGGAATAAAAGTCATGCAGTTTTTTTACTACAAGACTGGTAATGGCAAAACTTTATCATTCTAGTGTGACCCTTAAATAGAAGGGGCAATAAGTTAGTGCTAAGTTTCCTAATGTTTCTATCAAGGATTCTAAAATTTCTAAGAAGACTAAAATCTTTGAGCTTTGGAGAAACGACACTTGGTCTTTCCTTGACCCCATTGATGCTAATACAATTGATGCTTGGGAATACATTAAGAGCCATGTTATGATTTTGCAGAATAGAGATGACATTATCAAGTGGAAAGGATCAAATTCTTGTCAGTTCACTTTCTCTAATGCATATAAATGTTTGAGGCCTTCCTTTGATCATATAAGCTGGACTAATCTCCTATAGAGAGGTAGAAGAATACCTAGACATATTTTCATCCTCTGGCTTGTATTGAGAAGAAGACTGAAAACCAGGGATAGACTTAAAAAATGGGAAATCATTGATGATGATAGCTTCATTTTCTACAACGGTAGAGTGGAAACAATCGATCATTGTTTTTATAACTGTGGGGTTATTAGATAAGTATGGAGAATTCTTCTTCTTGCTTGTGCTATTCATACCAACATTTAGAATTTTAGAAGATTAATCAGTTAGTTTAGCAATAAAGCTAAAGGAAAGAGTAAACTACTTGAGGTAAGAAGACTAATGTTAAATGTAGTTGTTTACCACGTTTGGAAAGCTAGAAATTTGAAGATCTTCAAGAATGAAAATATTAATATTAATCGTATAGTCCATAGTATATGTCAAGATTTTTATTTTAAAATTTATACTTGTATAGGGGATCAAAATGTGAATATTGTAGTTAGCAATATAAGATCTCTATAAGTAATAGTTTTGAGAAGGTTCTTTAGTTTTGTTTTTTGCTTGTTTCTCTAGGTGCATTTTCTCCTCTGGGCTGTACTTGTTTATTACTAGTATGAGTAATATCTCTTTTTGGTGTTTTTACCAAAAAAAAAAAAAAGAGAAGTGGTAGTTATTTACAAAGAAAAGAAAATTGAGTAAATAGTATTTAGGAGCTTTAAACTAAATGGTTGCAACCACTCATTTTTAACTGGTTGGCTCACTAGTTAATTACTTCTAGGTTAGCTTAAGATTTGACAAATGGTATTGGAATAAATTTTTTAGAATAGATATATGGTTGTGAAACAAATTGATATATCTGAAAGACAGTTACTAGGACATAAATCTCAAAGGGGTAAAAATTAATATGTGGTTGAAAGTCTCCAAGAATGGAAACCAAGATAGCTAGTTAGTTAAACATGTCACTTAAACTATAAATATGACACACGAAGCCCAGTGAATGCACCTAGAAATCAGATCAGTGTGTTCATAATTCAATTAACTAGGGTTACTCACCACAATCATCACTAAATTGATAAAAGTACGCATTTGAGGGTAAAACAGTCAAAATTAAGGTTGATAACTTTATAATGGATATGATTAACTTATATGGTTGTTGATCGAATGCTCTTGATGAAGAAATCTCCAATGAAGATGATCATTTGAATTGACCTAGTGATTTACACTTCTTTTGGATAATGATGATATGTTAAAGGGTTAAAGTGACAAATGGTACTTAAACTTTAACAAAATATGCAATTAGGTATCTAAATTTTGAAACAAATCATTTTAGAATCTGAACTTCAAAATTTATCAATTTAATATTTGAAATAACGTTTCGTGCATGCAAACAATACCTCCGTCAAGTTCTTTTAAGCGCTAAATTGGTAAATTTAAAAGTTTTTCAAGTATTGAATTGATCAATTTCAAAATTTAGGTACTTAATTACATATTTTACTAAAATTCAGGTATCATTTGTGATATTTACCCTTTCATAAATTTAGAAAAAAAAATAATAATTAAATTAAGCAGTAAATAGATGTTGTCAATTAAGCCAAATTTTCATTAGTTAAATGTTTAACTATACTTTCATATGCATACATGATTACAGGGTAAGTATATTTAAGATATTAATTTTTTAAGTAATAAAAAAAATGACTTAATGTTTTGTAAAGTGATTTAAATAAGTTATTAATATTTTAAAAAGTTCATTTACGGTATCAATGTTTGAATTAGTTTTCAATTAATTTTTTTTAATTTTTCTCAATAGTAAATTATGAATACCTTGTTTGACTCATGTTGGGAAATGTTAATTCTTTTTACTAAACTCTCAAGTGTTGATACCTTGAATGGTTTTACCCCCAATTGTTGATTCAATTTTTTAAATAAAAACGTTAATGCTTTAAATGAATACAGCCCCAAACAATCATATTTTCTTGATGTCATTAACCCAATCATTATGTGAAGTTTTTCCTATTCCAAATTAAGTATAAGAAGAAAATTAAAAGATTTCATATGATATATATGTCATAATGTAGTTGATTTCAATAGGAAAATTGCTTTCATCGAACAAACACATCAAAGAACATATGTTGATTAATACAAAAATAAAAATCACATGTATTTTCTTAATCAAAATTAACTGCAATATGGTGCATTACAGGTTATTGTTTTCGATTTTTACAATTCAAAGAGAAACCAAAGCCATAAAAGCCACAAAACCAATTTTGAAAATGCTAGAAATTGCCATGTTATTTTTCATTTTGTTGGCACTGCTGGTTGTTGGTGTATTTATCAATTCATCATCAGGAGTAGCAGTAGTGGTGGGCTCTTTATCCATCTTAGGTTTTTCTGGAGATGGAGCCACAGCCTTCTTAGGGGCAAAGATGCTCATAGGTTGTAGGACTTTATCCACCTCATAAACAGCTAATTCCTTATCCGAGTATATTGTTCGAACCACCTTAGCAGTGTTGACACCAGTGAAAACATTCACCTCGTCATCATTCGTAGTCACGTTTAGTGGAAACTCACTAATGCCTGAGCCGCCTGCATTAGTCCTTAATGGATTGCTTACCGTTTGAAATTGAGTCATGGAGAGATATGTTGGAACAACATGGAATTGAATCAGCTCAACCTACCATTAGGAAACACATTTTTAAAACTAACATTTAGTACACAAATATTGGAGATTAGCTTAGAGATAACAACATTAGTTAGGTTGCATTTGACTTCAACTCTTCTCTTGTCAAATTCTTTGAATTATTTTTATTTCAACTTCTTAATTGTTGTTTTTCCTACAATCTTTTCCTTTGAAGTAGACATTGCAAATCATGCCCTCCAAATAGAATTCAACCTTGCCATCTTAATTCTACCCCCATCAAACTATTTATGGAGTAAAAGGAAAAAAAAAAAAAGATAGAATAAGTAAGGAGAGTATTGAGAGTGCAAAGTCTAGTATAACCATTTACTATGGTTATGATACTTTTTTCTGGAAAAAACTATGAAGAGTATACCTGTTTTTCGTTAGAGAGAGTATTGAGAGTGCCATCTTTGAGTCGTGCAAATGCACTATCTGGTGGAGCGAAAAATGTCACCACCACTCCTATCACCAAGTTGAGCATTAATAACATCAGCAACATGGGTGCTTTTTAAAAGCCTTAATAAGACACTAAAGTCACCAGCTTTCTCCAATATTTTAAGGATGTCGGCATGGCGTCTTGGAGGGGGTGGAGGTGGAGGACGGGATAGGGATGGTGGCAAAGCCGGTGTTGGTGGTAAAGAAGACAACATAGGCGGCAGGACTACGGGTACTGGTGGGGAAGCCGCCGCCACTGGAGCTGCTACTGGTTGTGCAAAGGTTGTGGTGCTAATGCTTAGAAAGAGTAGTAAAATTGGTAGCAAATGTTGCTTCATTGTTTATGTTTTTATATTTTGGTGTACTAGAGAAACGAAAGGAAATAGCTGCTTCTTGTTATGATGGATGAGATTTTTTATTTCTGAGGAAATGGGATTACGGATAGGTAATTTATAGTTTTTTTAAATGCTTCAAGTGGTATCATGGTGTACTATCATGGAATGTTAGCTTAGTTTATCGTCTCAGATGGAGAAAATGAAATCAAGGTGCCAATGCAACTTGCAATTTCATCACATCACATATTGGTGACAAGAAAGAGATCTGTTGGTTCATTGATGCTGATATTCAATCTTTGCAACAAGATAAATTGGTGTTATCTAATTCCTTATTAAAAAGTTGGATTTGGCGGGAAGAATTAAATCAAAATTTATATTTTTTCTTCTTTTTATTTGTTTATTATTATTACTTTTTTTTTTTTGCCAGGATAAAAAAATTATCCAAGATCGTGTTTTCTGATCATTACAGGAAATCTACCTTCCTTAGTTGAAAACCAAAATTGAAAACAAAATTGTAAGTTCCTTAATTAACGTTAATAACAATATACTAGTAACTCAATTAATTGACTACATATGGTAAAAAAATTGGTTCTTGTTTTTTTTTTTTTTTTTTTTCCGCTTAGCAAAGCTATTACTGCATTTGTTGTATAAGATTCCATGGAATTTCAATTGTCATTAAAATATGAATTATGTTATATTCCTAGGATCAAATGATTACTAGCCGTTTCTTAATAAAAACTTTAATTTCAATGGTCAATGCATGGACAAGAGAGCAAGTATATATTTGTTGTCTGTGCATATATATTCACAAACGTTAGTAATGTCATCATAAGTTTAACAAAATAAACAAAATAGTTATTATTTTTATATATTTTTGGTAATAATTTTTATATTTTATTACTTACAAATTGTAATTCTATTTTATTGTATTTCCCTCTACATTCAAATAAAATAAGGAAGTGAAATGAAATAAAAAAAGTGAAAATTAAAATGACCATCAATAATAGGGTTAATGTCAAATTTGGTATTTGAACTTTGCTAAAAAATTTAATTAGGTATCTGAACTTTGAAAAGTTCAATTTCGATACCTGAATTAACTTTTCATAACACTTTTAGTACCTTGGTTAACTTCGTTATAACGTCTGCTAACGTGTCAATTCCAACCAATAACCAATTGCCACGTGTAATTTCAATTACAAAAAAATCAGACAACATAACTAAACCAAGGTTAGATGGATGCAAGCACCAAAAATTGATCAGCATGTGATTCTATACACTTACAAGGGTAGGAGTAACACTAAAAAGAAACCTTTCCCACTAGAGAACGACATTGACAATGAACAGTGAGTGCATATGCTGTGTAATCGAGTGAACTTCAACGAAATTGAAGCAAAGGATCAATAAGAACCCTAATCTCCACTGAAGATTTGAAATCCCTAAATTTCCACTTCGTTTAGTAAAGGACAAACAAAAACCCTAAGTTGCACTTAGTTGAGCATCGACATTGTAGAGTACGTGATCGTCTTTGTCTAACCCAAGAGCATCTTTTTGTCCCCACAAGGAGTAACAATAGTTTATTCTACCTTGGTCACAACATAAACACTAGCTATCCCATTCAACAACCAATCGAAGAACAAAGGTACATCGAGAATGACTTTAGCACAACAAACCCATGTGAAAGGCAACTTTATGAACCACTTTTAAACTTTTGTTTTCCCTCTTCTCTTTCCATTACTGTGCAATGTGGTAAGCTGATGTGTATATATATGTGTGTATATCTGTCTACTGTTATTAGGGAAACCCTAACTAGTTGTCGTATGCCAGCCATATTAGGTCTGTGAAACTAATTACATGTATTTGTTGAACTGGTTTGTGTCCGATTTAGTCCAACCTAGACATTTTGATTTGTGCATGTTCATTGACCATGTATTTAAGAGGAAATTAAAATTGCATAATGTTCATTGACCATGTGGAGGGGGCTTTCCCATAGTGTTTGCTTATTACATTTGCATAGTGTTCATGTGATGGTGATGAAATACAACTACACTGTCTATTACTTAATTCACTACTCATTACGTGTTCTTAGTGCATACATGATGGGAATGGTGAAAATGAGTTACTTTTATTTTTGTTTGTATGCAAGGTAAACCTCCTCATACATGTGGGAGGTGGTTTTTAGGGTCAAGGTGGTAGGAGGGAGTACATGGGTCGTGAGCAAGTTTGTTGGACTGTTTAGCCAGAACAGATAGACCAGATTAAACTTCTTTGTTTCCTTGAAGACCTTCATTTTTTGAACATCGACAAGATTTTTTCTTAGTTCTTAGGAAGACATTAGTGGATGGACTTCTATCCTTACCTTTGTGTGACGATGCTGCATGTAATGCTTTGGTGTCTATACTGAGAGGAAGTATTAGCGGTCATCTATACATTGAGTACACTCTTGGTCGGATTCAAAAAGAGTGTCTTGAATTTGAGGGTATTCAACACACAAATTTGGAATCTGAGGAGGAGGAGGAGCTTATTGAAGTTGAATTTTATTCGATGACAATGATGAAGAGGTATTAGCTGCAAGGAAAAAATAAATAAATCTTTCCTAGAGAATAAAGGATCCTTGCAGATAGACGGCTTCACAATTGATGTAGACCTCGTGTTTGAAGGTTTGAAATCTGACCGACCCCAAGTGAACAAGGGCTATGGTGTTTCTAGAGGAGAAGAGAACCCATTTTCTAAAAATGAAGGTAGTTTTTACACAAGTTCTAGTGGTGACAATGATGACTCTAGTGGTGTGATTCCACATAGGTGTGTTAAGAGCAAAGATCACTATGATCTAGACACAACAGCTCCACATGTTTGTGTTGGCATGGTGTACCTTAGCAAGCTGCAGTTCAATGATGCAATGAACAGTTATTTAGTACATGATGTGCACTAAAGTTAACTTTTAACAATAACCATACAAGAAACTTGAATGTGAATTTGTCATCTGCGCTTCATACGAGAGAAGGACACAAGAATTTGTAGTCAAAACATTTAGAGATAAACACAACGATTTCTATGGACCATCTTTCTGAAATAGTCATGTCACATATAAGTTTCTTGCGAAGCATTTTCTTTCGCATGTCTACATAATGCCAAAGATGTTGGCAATCGATATGAAGAAGCTAGCAAAGAAAGAGTTGATGGTCGATGCCACTAGTAGGAAATGTCATCGAGCAAGGAAGTATACCCTAATGGAGATACATGGTTGAAACAATAAGGAAATTGAATGGCTATGGGACTATGCGAATGCCTTAAGAAAGGCATGAAAGGGACAAGCAAACATGGTTGAGGTACTAGCTGAACATCTACGTCCAATTCATCGACTATATTTTAAGAGAATGTTTGTCTATTTAGATGCTTGTAGGCTAGGATTTATGCATGGATGTTGGCCTATTTTGGGGCTAGATAGGTGCTTCTTAAAAGGAGATTTAAAGGGTGAGATCCTTAGTGCTGTGCACGTGATGCAAATAACCAGATGTACCTAGTCGCATAGGCATATGTTGAAGGTGAGACCAAAGATAGCTGGGCATGGTTCCCTACTAATTTGGACCCTATTGTAGGCCTTAATAGGCAACAAGAATTCATCATGATTAGTGACATGCAGAAGGTACTTGACAACTTATACTTTAGACCCAATTTTTCTTATCATTGATTTGCTGCTCAATTATTATTTGCACTGTTTGTGTTATTGCGTGATAAGGATTGGAACAAGTAATGTCCAACACATATCCCCTTATAGAGAATCGATTCTATGTACACCATTTTTTTGCCAATTGGAGGAAGAAACATAAGAGTAGTTTACTCCAACACCTCTTTTGGGTTGCGTACAAGGCAACAACTTCTAGAGAGTTAGAGGAAACTATCTTGAAAATGAGGAATATGAAACCAAAAGCTTAAGAAGAATCCAAAACATTGGTATAAAACAATGTTCAGGTGGACCATGAAATGTGATGTTGTTGAGAACAACATATTAGAGTGCTTCAATGCAACAATCATAGAAACAAGATACTTGTCTATTGTGTCAATGATGGAATGTATCAGAAAACAAGTCATGTGTAAGTTTGCTACAAAAATTGAAGGTAGCAAGTGGACATAACACTTTACTTCTAAAACATGTGCACAAATAGAACAGATGAAAAATGCTAGTTCCAATTGCCATGTGTTGCCCAATGGCCACTTGGAATTCAAAGTGCAACAAGGGTCTGATGCATATTATGTTGATATTGGCAATAAAAAAACGCACATGTAACCTATGGTCTCTATGTGGAATTCCTTATACTTACACTTGCATGCATGCTGTATCTGGGGCAAACATGAACTATTATGTTAGTCATGGTATACAACGATAACTTATAAGAAAACATACAAGCATGTTGTAATGCCTATCCCTGGTGCGAAGTTTTAGGAAAGGACTCCAATGAAAACACTTGTTCCACTAGTCCCAAAGAACACACACACCCACACCCCCCCCCCCCCCCCCCCCCCCCCCCAATCCCGATCTTTCCAAGAGAAGTAGGAACAAGGAAGAGGTGAATGCAAGGAGGCCACAAAAGACCGACTTGAGTTATGATGTGCCAGTTATTTGGTAAACACAACCACAACACCTATGAATGTCGAACTCGAAAGGAGCAGTCTATTGTATTTGATCCATCACATCTCCTTAATTGAATAGGGCAATGGAATGCGTTTATTATGATTAACGCTTTTAATGTATATCTTCTATGATAGGCATCGAGTAAAGCTAGAGTGAGTGGAGTACACAACAGGACATGGCAATAGGATAGCAAAAAAACCACCTGATCCAAACCAAACCAAATTAGAGATTTTTGTATAAATAGTTTAGATTATGGTTCAGATTGAGACCATCAAAATGGATTATGGTTCAGTTCCAAAGGTAATTTGAACCGAACTGTTAATCAGGACCAAACCGTTTCAAATATATTTTAAAAAAATTATAAACCTGATGAAATTTAAACTTAAATGCATCCCTCACTCGGTCACTCTCTTTGTCTCTCACTCAGTCACACTCTCTGTCTTTCACTCTCTCTATCTCTCACTAGTTATGCTTTCTATCTCTCACTATCTCAATCTTTCATTTGTCTCACGTTCAGAGTCTCTCTCTGTCTCTCACATCTTATCGTTGTCTCATGTAATACATTCTTAGTAAGATCTATATTTTTTTCCTTGAACATTTTGATAATACATCCCTTAGGGTTTTGATTTATGGTTTATTTTGATCTCATTTGGTAAGTGATATTTGGTATATGAGATGTTGTTTGTGTTTTAGTATGAGATCTATAAATGAGTATGTGTTATTTGTTGTTGTTGTTGTTCTTGTTGTTTTGGGAGCATTGATTGACTTATGGATCGATGTTAATTACACATTTAGGAATTTCCATTTCGAAGCTAATTTCTACGACTAAAGAACTGGAATTTGTGATCTTTCATTGGAGTAGGTTACAGAATAGTTTTCATCTTAGTTTGTTTTATTAGGGTTTTTTTTTTTTAAAATTTATTTTAATAATCTGCGAAGCTAATGTATTAAATACGAGAATGTGGTTCTTCTTAGAGAATAATTTAGCAAATTCGTATAAGTTAAGAAAGAAGGATTGTAGGGTTTGCATGTTGTGATTGATTGAGTTGGATTAAGCTCGCTAGCAGATATAAATGCAGGAGTAGGACTGTCTTTTCTTCTTCTTTTTTTTTTTTTTTTGTTTTTTAGCTATGATTTAGTGTGATGGGTTTGTTTTCAAATAAGCATGAATTTGATAAAATGTTAGGAGGTTGGATTATTGGGGAAATGATAGAAAACATATCAAAGTACATTATAAAGCAGATGCATATGTGCTGCATCGGAGAATGGAATTGAGAAGTGATATTAGTCAAGAATGGATTAAGCTTTTATTTTAATAAATGATGATTGGAAGAGGGAATGCTAATTTGCTCTATCACATCAAGGAGTCAAAGTTCATGTTACTAGGCTTCAACAGCTTGACACAAAAAAGAAAGGAAAAAAGAAAAATAAAAGCTGTTATGTGGAAGAAAACATAACAAAGTGTAGTTTGATCAAAGAAGGAGCTCAAAAAGTGCAATATGGCTCAAATCTACCATATAGATGACGCCATTCAGTAGGAGTCAGTTTAATTTGGAGCCAAGAAATAGTTATATTTTCTAGGACCAAAGGCGCATACATTTAAACACAGATGCATCATATTCTGTTCTAAGATTTGATGTGTTTTTCATATTCTTTAAGTTTCTTTCTTCCTTTTTTCCTTTCTTTTTTTTTTTTAATCTTCTAATTGATTCGTATCTCATTTTATATAGGAAATATGAATCTACATGAGACTTAATGAATAAAACCATAAAGCAGGCTTATATTGAAATTACCAAGTTAAATTATCCTTTTCCTGATAAATAGAAATAAATATCCAATTCTCCAAACATGACATAGTGCAGAGATTCTTTTTCAACATCCCTATTGTTTGCCAAGCATGAAGTTAAAAAAATAATGCAGTGCACTAAAATGTTAAACTAAAGTGCAAATTTCCCCTTATAGTGTTGCGATTGATACATATATATATAATATTTATGAATAGCTTTTGTATGAATCGAAAATATAATTTGATATGGTTTTATTAAAAACTATAGGCAGGGGATCAATATGTCTTAGATTGTGACTCAAATGTATGCTATGTACATATATATGTATATTGGATTTTGTACATGGCAAATACTTTTCAAGTTTTAACTACTTCCTAAGGATGATTATGGGAATAGGAAACAACATCCTAGATGATTATAATAGAGTAAGAATGAATAAATAAGTAAATAAGACAATAATAATTGAGTTTATCCTTAGTCTCTGTTTACAGGTAAAGTTGAACGAACTTGATTTTGTAGTAGTTCACATTTTTTTTATTTTTTGCTTTATATTACTTGTTCATTCCTTTTTTTTTACTATATATATGTCTACGCCTAATAACAATGAGATACAAAGCATCAATGATAGCATACCAATGCAAAACTCGAATGATCCCAAGGACTTTAGTACTAAAATTCCTTTGTCTTTAGGTAAATAATCTGAAACTCCTACTTCTGCATTAAGTGCTAAGAGATAAAGGTCTGATGTATGGAAACATTTTACAAAAAGGAAGACAAATGGTAGATTGAGGGCATTCTGTATTCATGGTTCAAAAAAATTTTCATTCATTAGTTCAAATGGTACTATTACCTTGCATGCTCATTTGGGTAGATGTACACAACTTAAATTTGGAGACAAGTTAAAACAAAAGACTCTTCCTAGTATTATTGAAAGTAAAGGGGCTAGTGGAAGTTTGGTAACTATATTTAATCAAGATCTATGTTGAAGGAGACTTGCTAGAATGTTTGTTGTTGCTAAATTACCACTTAAGTTTGTTGAACATGAAGAATTCCATATGTTATCAGAAGTGGTGCAACTAAAGTTGACTCTTCCTTCACATAGACCATTGACACGTGAGTGCTTAGGATTGTTTAAGGAGGAAAGGGTAAAATTGAGAAGATATTTTCAATCACATCTCTTAAAGTTTGTTTAACTACAGAGATATGGACTTCTAATCAAAATCTAAACTATCTGTGTTTAACATGTCACTTCATTAACAATGAGTGAAATTTGCATAAAAGAATTATCACTTTTTGTCAAATTGCTGGGCATTCTGGTGAGGTCATTGGAAAGACTATTGACAAATGTCTTGCTAGTTGGGGTCTCACTAAGATACTTACCATTACTGTTGACAATGCCAGTTCTAATGATGTAGGCATTCAATATTTGAAAAAGAAATTTCAATCTTGGAATAAACAAATCATGAAAGGGGAATTTCTTCACATGAGATGTTGTGCTCACATATTGAGTTTAACTATGAAAGAGGGTTTAAAAGATATTGATTATTCCATTTTTAGCATTTGATCTACTGTTAGATATGTGAGCTTGTCCCCTAGTAAAATGGCCAAGTTTAAGAGGTATGCTATAGAAGAAGAGATTAAAAGTAAAAGCCTTTTAGGTTTAGATGTTAAGCCAAGATGGAAATCCACATACTTGATGTTAGAAATAGCTATTAGATTTTAGAAGGCGTTTGAATTGCTAGATGTTGAGGATGAAAAGTTTGGTCAGGAACTCCAAAAGGATAAAATGAAGGGAGTACCTACTGAAGAAGATTGAGATCATGCACATAACGTTTTGCCAATTTTTCAAGTATTTTTATGATGCTTCAGTAGACATATCTAGCTCCCTTTATGTCACTTGTAATAATTTTGTTGATGAAATGTTAGGGATTGGTTATGAAATCAAGCAAAGATGTAAAAGTGATGATCTATCCCTTTGTATGATAGTTGAGAGGATGAAGAAAAAGCATGATAAATATTAGAGTAACATTAATAATATACTCCTGTTTGTTACTAGTGTTTGGATCCTAGACAAAAAATATTTTTGGTTGAATGGATAGTGAAAATTGTTTATGATGATGAAATTGCAAATCAACTGAGGGAACAACCTAAATCACATATTTCTATTTTCATGGAACTAGCTAGAGAACAATCATTAGTAAAAAAAAAAAAAAGTAATTTGGATAGATACTCAGGAGAAGAGCGGGAAAGATTTATAGAAGGTAAGCCATTTGATGTGTTGGATTGGTGGAGGAAAAAATCATCTAGATATCTTATTGTAGCTTTGATGGAAAAGGATGTTCTAGCCATTCCAATATCGACCGTCGCATCAGTGAATGCTTTTAGCACTTGTGGATGGGTGCTTGATGTCTTTTGGAGTTCCTTGACTCCAACCATGGTAAAGGCTCTTGTTTATGGGTAGGATTGGCTTAAAGAATCAACAACTTTGAAAAACTATAAGGAAGACTTTGAGGAACTTGAAGAAATAGAATAAGGTATGTGATATATATATATATTGGTTTTCTCTTTCTCATATTTGTTGACTTATAGTTTTATTCTTGTATCCTTATAGAATAAGGCTTTGTTGATTCTATTGGCACCACTTCAGTGGATCTAACTCTTGCTCCTCTTAATCTTGATGATTGAGTGAAGGTAATGTATTTTTTTCCTTTTATATTGCTTAAAAAGATTTATTGAACTTCCTTCTTAAACTTTAAACTTCATTCTCTTTGCTACTAGAAATATGATGAACCATAAATGAGAATATGGAAATTCAGCTTTATAATTAATTGATGTTTTGTTTAATTTCTCAATAATTTTACTTATGAGAGATAATTGGTCTAAATATGTTTGATGCACCTTGTTACTCTTATTATGCTGAGAGAACAAAATCGACAATTGTTTTGCTATTGCTTATTGATGTATTATTTTGTTTTGCTCTACAGTAGAAGAAGAAGAGAATGAGAAGACTTAAGAAGAAGCGTCAAAAGATACGACAGTGATTGAAGTAGATGCATGATTCTATTGATGCTAACTTGCGCTTGTGGTGTTATATAATGATTCCATCAATTTGATAACCCATGGATTGTTGAAAGTCCAATGTCTTATTTGTTATATCCATTTCTCTTTATATGTTTTCAGTGTAGGTCTTGATTTTGAGTCTATAACATCTATATAAATGATGTTTTCAGTTTGTATTTGTTTGTCCTATTTGATATGTGTCTAGTGTTTTCTATATGAAGCAAGACAGATTTTGATACTTATTTTATTTTTGGCCAATGAATTTGATACTAGATAGATAGAATTTTTAGATAAATGGATGGCTTAAGCGTGATTATTCTTGTTCTTTCTGTCGTCAGATGGAAACTCAATTAAAAGGACAAAGTTCCTATGGTACTTGTCTATCATGACGAGTACTATTTTGCATGTCATTGCCTTATGAATGCATGCCATGGACACATTCAAGATTAATCAGTAGGGGATAGGACATTAAGATGATTATATTAGATGATGTTTTGGCAAGATAGATGTTGAATTATATTCTTAGATATGCTTCACTAGGTTTTGTTATGCCAATAAATAAAATTTGGATGAACAAAATAGCATTTGAAAAGTGACATTATGTTATATGTTCAAACGTTTGAAAAAAAAAATATTGTACTCATGTTTGTGTCAAACCATTGATGATGATGTGTTTCTAATACCAGCTATTGATGTGTACTAAAAATTCAATCCATAATCCCAATCAAACTAAACCACTATTTAATGGTTTGGAAAATTTACAATTCCAAACTGTTATTTAATGGTTTGGTTTAAGAAGGGGAAAAACCAAATCATAAATTATGATTTAGTTAGGTTTTTGCAAAAACCGAACCTGTCACACCCCAAGGGGTACCATAAACATAACAGTCCACCACACTTAATTTACAGCTTAAGTATGACAACCTTAGCCATTCCCAAAAGCTTTGATATTAAATGTAAGGCGTGCTCTCAGCATTTTAGAGGACCATATATGGAATTATAAAGCTTAAGAAGATATAATAACATATTAAGAAAAGATGATTCATAATATTCATTTATTCATAACAATGATCTTACAGAACTTAGGGATATTTCTTTTATTCACAATTCTATTACAGGAGTATTTCCACATCCTATCTACTAAACTTTATCTTAGGAAATTTCTTAACCCAAAAGGAAAGTACCTGGTTGCAAGGTCCTCGTAGCCTCAACCACAAATAGGGAAACTGCAAAAGATATCTATAAAGGTATAAGCTAATAGGCTTAATGAGAATTATTTCCATAAATAACTTCTTGTAACAAAATTTCAAACAAGTTATTTAATTAAACAAATGGAATGCAACATACACGTGGGCAAACAAAGCATATAGTTTTCCAGGAACTATATGTTGAATGGATTTACGCCCTCCATTCGAGGTTGGGTGATACATAACCTCAAGACAAGTAGTTTTAGTTAAAAAGATTTATGCTTTCGACCAATATCGCCAAATATATGAAGTCTACTTGAATTGAGCCTTGCTTTCGGATCTTCCGCCAAGCATTTCCTTAATGTCGCCAAGCAATCACTTTCAGTTACTCCGCCAAGTGTTGCTTTCGACTTGAGCTACAATCCTTCTCACCCAAGGATAATAACCCAATGCAATATGACTCACTTCATGGTATGCATGAACCCATTTATTTATGATATCATAACATTATTATTATCCGATTTGAGGTGATCAAGGAATCTCATACAAATCAAGTGTTATATTAAAACAAACATTAAATCAATTCCGGCCTCGATATTCTTAGGATTCTTTCAAAGAATTATCTTTACAAACATATCCATTTGTCTTTTCTTAATTCTAATACAACTAAATTACAAGCACAAACAAGTAAAGCATTTTAAGGAAATAAACTCACAATGCCATGACGACGATTTCTCTAGCGGATAAGTCGCTCACACACTCCACTTAATTGAAATAGTCCTCGGGGTAAAGGTATTCTTCCTCGGAATCACCTAGCTAAAGAAAATACCCAAAATGAGTATTTCTTGTTGATATTCTTGAAATTTGACAAAACAATGTCATGAGAACGTCAAAGTTCGTATAAATGAGAGTTCCAATTTAAAATGGCCATAACTTGGTCATTTTAACTCGGAATCGTGCATATAATATACCGATTTCTACCTACTCGAAAAGATCTATCCATTTATAAAACTATTTTTGTTAAACTAAAACATTTATGCCCCGAAACAGTGGTGATCAGATTCACCATGAATTTTCGAACTCAAAAACAATTTTATTTCAAACTTTAAATCATTTAAAATTTGTTTGATAAGTACTTAGTTATCTATATAGTTGAAATTTTCTTTTTTTATAGTTACATAGCTTATATTTATTCATGCTCAAGTGTTTGTTGTCCATTCATGTTTCTTTGAGTAAGACAATGAAAATTTGGTGTTTTAGAAATCTATAGTTTAAGAGAATTCATTTTATAAAAATATACTTCGATTCTTTTGTTTTCAAAGAATTTCCTTATGTTTAACTTATCTATTTTTCCTAGATGACTTTTTGAAAAGTAATTTTCTTCTTTTCTACATTCTCTACATTAGTGTTATTTTTTCCTATTTATTTTCTACACAATTTTTCTTTAACCATCTATTTGAAAAGATCTTAGCTTGAAAATTCCCCTTCCTTTCTTATGTTATGTTTTTCATAGAAATAATTTTTTTGTATCAAAAATCATTTTCTTTTTGAAAAACAAAGTAGAATAACAAATGATTTAAACAGCTTTTTATAACAAAAATAGTTTCTAAAATTGTAGTGAGTTCTTCTAATAACTTGAAAAGAAATGACTTTATTTTTGTTAACCAATAGATTTTATATTTCATATAAACTTATTCCTAAGTGATCAAAACTCCATTTTATCAATTATTTTTAGAACTTGAAAAATTTAGACAACAATCTTAATGAACATGATTTATGAGAAATAATAGCAAACAAAAATTAACATAAATAATAAATAAAGTCAAGTATTGGAAGTCTTAGCTTCTTCAAGGCTCTCGGGACTAAGAAGTAGACTAGTCCCAAAAGAAAATAAAAGAAAGAAAAATTTTTTTTGACTTGATGAGGACAAGTCTAAGACTAGAGACTAGTCTTAAAATAGCAAGAATTAAATAAATTGCAATGGAATAAATAAATAAATTACATTACATGAAAATAAATAAATTGCAAGTGAGCTTATATGCTCTAAAGAATATGTATATATATAGATACATAATAATACGTAGATATAATAACAATAACAAGAACAAAATAAAACAATATAAACATAATGAATTTTCATGAACATGAACAAGACCAATACATGAACATAGTGTAGCTTCCATAACACTTAGTTTTTCGAAAATCACACCATGGTCATGTAAAGTTACATGACATAAGGAGAAGAAAAATAATAAGAAAGTTTACCTAAAGAAGGTTTTGGTAGTGTTATATGGTTATGGTTTTTGTTGTAGGTGGAAAGTGGTTTTGGAATTATTTTGAGAGAGTTTTGGGAGGATATTTGGAGAGAGTTTTGAGTGGAGAATTTGAGAGAGTTTTGTACAGAATTTGTGAGTAGTAATTGTGTGAAAGAAGTGAAAGAGGAGGGGAGTATTTATAGGAAAATGTGGAGTGGTTTTTGAGTGATTAAAATAAAAGAAAATTGAAACAAAAATGGAGATGGATGAAAGGAGGGGGGCGCCGGCCATGCTTTGAGAGGGGAAGAGAGAGAGTTTTATTTTGTATTTTTGTTAGATAATTGTAATATTAAGTAAGGTAGATGTGAAATAAAGTTATGGGAAAGGTAAAAAAGTAAAGATTATAAGTTATGGTGTTTGTAAGAGTAGGTGTAAGAAAAAGTAGAGAGAAAAGAATAGTGTAGAATAGTAATGAATAATGTAATGTAAAGTAGATATGACTAATAAAGTACCGATAGTAAAAAAATACGCGTATAATTGCGATATCTGTTATTTTTACTTACCGAAAAATTATAAAACTGATATTTTTGAAATCCTTATATTTTTACGAGTCTAATGGCATATTCGGAATATTTTTACTATTCCGGGTCCCAGGACATGTTTTTCAAGAACTATGTCCAATCGGGTTAAGATGATTTGCAGTTTTACTAATCTGATCTTTTTAAGCTTTCTTAGGTAATTAGGTACTATTCTATATACTAAACTCTTACTTACTTTCTCCATGTTGCTTATTCGGGATTGTCGGACTTAAGCCATTATGTCTAACTACGGTTTTGTTGACTTTAGAGTTTCGTTTGACTTCCAGATTAGGGTTTTCAGCTAAACCGATTCCAAAAATTTGGAGGTTTACAGAACCAAACTGATCCGCACCCACCCCTACATGGCAAAACAACATTCCAAACCTCTGTGTAATGATTCCAAAGTTCAAAGCGTAAGGTATGTCGTTTAGAAAACTAACTACAGTTGCTTTATGTATTATGTAGAAAAGTGAGAGATCCTTCTAAAAATCTAACTAATGTATGTGGTGATTTTATAGCATATAGAGAGAGATCCATATAAAAGACAACGGACTGTAATTACAAATTGGAGTGAGCTGACCACTCCATTTGGTTGGATGTCTCCTTCCATCCAACGATGCAGATTAATGTAACAACTTACCCTAATTGTGCAAGGAGTCAAGCAAAGTCATGTCCTAGAAGATGGAGATAAAGAAGAGGACAATGATGTAAATGGGATTTTTAACTCGGGTGATCTTCTACGAGTAATATTTAGAAGCTTTGAGGACACTTGTATTGTGATAATTGAGTGTTTTTTCATTGATATTGTTTCAAAAGGATAATGCACATATTGCAACTACCAATGCTACTGGATCCCCTACTTAATAGAGCATGGACAATCTAGTTGATGCCATTATAGTCATACCACAAATTACCAGAAGCTTGACCAGGACAAGTCCTTTGACCATAGCTTCCACATGTACACAATCCACTATCTACTCTCCATCACAACATTCACAAGTAAAAGGGATCATAAGTTTGTTTTTGTTAGACACATTCTCAATTGCTGCTTATTTTTTTTTTTTATTGTTTGCGATGTGTTAACATAAGTTATGCTATGCTGCAGTCAGTTGAATGAAAAAGGCGATCGCATGAAGAAAGCCTGTGTGAAATACCGACTTCTGCCAAGTTATCAACAACATCAATTGAAAAATGTCAACAATAGCTGCGGGCTGATATAGAAGATGCTTAGGTGGAAGACCCAACTACGCACACAACTTTCTTAGGAAAACTGAAACTAAGATGCAAGAGCGAGAGGATTAAAGAGGCTCACTTTTGCAGGAAAAAATTTGATGGTACGCTATTCATCGAATTGAAGTAGTCAAGTGATGAGGGGTGGTGGGATTGCGATGCAGGTGAGTCGTGCCATGGAATATGAAGTTTTTTTTTTCTTTCTTTTGTTAGATGATAGCGCATTTACGTGCTTTGTCTTGTTGCTATTAGTGTTTTCATGTAATGGTGCAAATGGGAGCTGCTTGCTATTAATCCCTTTTTTATTTTTATTTTTATTTATTTTGGTTCATCAGGTGTAACAACTCATTTTTTAGATGGCCATGACATGGTATATTTTTGTACGCACTACGTAAAGGTTGTAGAGTCATATATATAGCTCTTTTGTTTCTTTTATGCATGATGTAATGAGCTTCTTTGATTTAATGTTAAGTGTAAGCCCTCGTTTTCTTAGCAAACCAAACTTGGAACTAGAAACCAGAACCCTAAAACACTACTCTAGGACTAGTTAGACCTGGAAACCCTAAGTTTGGTAATCCCAAGAACAAAAACCTGAAACAATAAAAATGAGTTAGCTCTAGAATATAGTCCTAGATAATTTATCAAAACATAAAAAGATTAGATTTCACATTAATTCATCCGTTTCGAACCCGATCGAGATATGTTCTCAAAAACCGGTCCCTGAGACTCTGAAATAGAAAAATATTATATAGGACTCCTTAAAACCGAAATTTTTATAAGGAATTCAAAAAATATAATTAAGAATTTTTCGGTTTATAAAAATTACAGTTATAGTTTTTTTATCGTATTTTCATTACTACCGGTAATTTAATTGTCTAATCTACTTTTTGATTTCTAGCATACTATTCACCAAGTACAACCACCCATACCCTATTCTTGGATCCTTACAACCTATTCTTACAATCTTACATCATTTCCTTACATTTTCTTTTCCAATACAAGTTGTACTACTTAAATTACTTATTAAATTTGAATTTTATTACAAAAAATAAATCAACACATCTCCCTCTCTCTCCTCTCACCAAAACCGGCATGACCCCCCTCCACATGCTGACAATTTGTTTTATTTTTCTTCTATTATATAATCACACAAAAACCCTAATTATTTTCTCATATAATCTCTTTTTACCTTTCACTTTTTCACTTTCTCTCTTTTTACAAAAGATCAAACTTTGGAAAGTTTTCTCTCCCTCTCTTCCTCTCTTGTGTTGCCGTGAGCCTTCCCCTCCCTCACACACACACACACAAAAGTTTTTTTCAAGTTTTTCTTATTCCAAACATTTAATAGGTAATAGACCTATACCTTACCACAATAAAACATGTCATGACAAGATCATACATGTGTGGTTCCAACAAAAAATCTCCATGAGCTTTATGGTAGGGATGTGGAAACACTAAAGCATGATATTCTTGCCATCACAATGTGTGGATCTTGTTATGTAAGTTGTTTTATTATTATTTTACTATATTATTGCTTTATGTTGTTCTTATGGGTATTTTACATATATACTCTTTCATTAAACTTATCGATCTACATAGTATCTATGTTGCATTTACATCCATGACTTGAATAATATAGAAGATCTATTTGTTTAGAGTACATAAATGCCATAGATATTTGTCTTATATACATAAAAGATTTGCAATATGATAGTCTTAATGAAGGTGTTGCCAAAGCTCAAGATCTATTTTGTTTATATAAAAAAATGATTTTTCAAATTCAGATCTTGAGAAATAACCATTTAGAAAACCTATTTTCTAACTCCAAAATGAATATCTTATATATAAAATGAAGGGCTTAGGGGATAGGTATCATAAATGAATGATTTTTATAAGTTGAGCTTAGTTTTACTAAGAGAAATTTTCAAAACAAGAAAAAAATTACAAAAATTAAGTTAAAGCTATGTCTCAACACCAACAAAAACTTAAAATTCGTAATAAGGAATAGTTAATATGTAAACACCTATTTTCTAACCCAAAAACAAGAGTTTTATTAAAGAAATGAAAGTCTTAGGGATTAAGTTTGGTTAGGAGTTAATTTTAGAAAGATTAAATGAGTTTTACACAAGAAATAATCTCAAACGCAAATTTCAAAAGTCGGATCTAGAAATGACCCCCATTCAAACACTTATTTTCAAATGCCAAAATAGGGATTTTAATAGAAAAATAGGAGCCTTAGGGAATAGATGTAATAAAGACTTGATTTCGATAAGAGTAAATGGATTTTATCATAGTATAATCCTAAAACGAAGGAAAGGTTTCAAAACATAGATAAAACAATATTTTCATTTCCTTAAAATTTTGTAAAATCCGTAACTAGGCAAAACCCTTATTTAAACATCTATTTTCCAACTCTTAAATGAAGAATTTTATTAGGATAATGAAGATATTAAGTATATAGGTCATCAAGACCTTATCTTAGTAAAAATATGGATAATTTTCAAAGAAAAAAAGCTAGTTTTTCTCAATCAAGTGTTCTTGAAGTTGTTGTAAAGTAAAAGTTTTCCAAAAATTCTTTTAAACCAAAAATCATTAAGGATACGCATATAGATAGCTCATATCATGTCATTCATGATAATAACATGCAGACATTGTATGCACATATAATATACTTGGTAGAAACAATGCAAATTTCCCGAAACAATTTGGAAATGCGATTTTTAGCTACTGATCCGAGCTTTCCAACACCTAAAATTTTTCAAAACTTATGAATAACATCATAAATAGATAGATCGTTCGAGATAGATAGAAATCGATGGCTTATTTGCAAAATTCTGAGTTAAAATGACCAAGTTATGGTCGTTTTAAGTTGGAATTTTCATCTACCACGAAATTATGAACTTAAGAGTTTTTATTTAATAGGTTGGAATTAGTTATGGTTTGAAACACTCATTTGGGTATTTCTTTCATTTAGGTGACTTTGAATCGGAGGAATTCTTGTTTCCGAAGTACTACTATTAGAGACCGGTGTCCATAGTCAAGTGAGTTCACTTTCTTTAAATTGCATGCTTATGATAATGCTTGTAATGATAGTGGCATTAGAAATTGGACAAGATAAAATTGGAATGCGCATGTGAATTCTATTTGGTTGAATTGATGTTAAGAATAGCGAAATGAAAATTGCTATAAATATGTGTATGATTTAGCATAGAATTGAAGTGCCTGAAATCTCTATGATCACTTTTAATTCACTTAAATGATATGCCATGACTATATAACTAAACTGCCCATGCATATCAAATATTGAGTCACATTACATTTGTTATTATACCTTTTTGGGAAAAAGGAAAAATAACTAGGTAACAGGTGGCCTTGAAAACTTGGATAGTGATGTGGGGTGGCCTAAATTAAAATGGAAGTGGAGTAGGCACTTGAATTAACTACATAATTAATGAATGAGTAGGCACCTGAAACAACCACTAAATGAGTGAGGAAAAATTGAAATCTATGGTCGTATGGGCCTGAAACACCTAACTCTGAATGGAGGGCGAAAATCCATTCAACATAAGACTCCCGGAAAGTCTTATGTATTGTATGCTCACGTGTTTGTGCATTTAATATAATTGTCTTATATAACTTGCTTGCCCTATTGTTGATGGAGCATTTAATTTTAGAAGTGAAACTCACTAAGCTAGCGTAGCTTATACCCCCATAGCTTCTTTTTGATGCAGTTCTCGTACATATGGTTGCGTCCCCATACCTGGCCAAATAAGGTAATGCGAAGTTAATAGTTTTCTTTTAGAAGTTATAATTAGCTTTGTACAGACTTTCATAGGAAACCTTAATGCTCGAATTGTTATTAAAAACTAAGATCTTGACTTTTTGTTTAGTGGCCGAATGCCCCTTAGTATTTTGTAAATGATCCTGAGATATCTATGATTTATGTTTTTATGCTTATTCTATCAAGTTGAACTATCTATCTCCAACTACATATGTTCTATTGTCGTAAGGGAACATCTTGCATCCAATACAAGACTTTTGACTGACTGTGGTAATGATTCTTAAGTCTCGTTTAGCATGCGGAGGACTATTACGTTAGGGTACCATTTGAAGCGTGACATTAAAAGTACCGGTATATTATCTTAGTAATTGCATGATGTTCACTAATCAATGTCTTCCAACCTGTTATGGACAACATATCATGACTTTTGCCATTTCTTTGCCAAGAGGTTTGCAGTAACATTATCTTCGTCCAAGCATACTTGAGATGTAAATTTTTTTTGCTAGACATTGTTTTTTGCTAGACATGTTAACAATAAAAGTCAAAACGTTAAGAGCAAGTCTTTTCGATTGTGCATTGAGAGACTCTGTCTCAAATGATAGGATAATTTGAATTTTCTTATTGCAATTCTCTTTGAAAATCCACAAATTACTTGTGCCCTCTACTTTGTAGCTACCCTCACTTATTACCACAATTAATTCATCATATTTGAAAATCCACAAATGAATGAGAAGTTATTATATAATCAATTTTATTAAACGATAACTTTAGTTGTAGGTTTAAGACAAGCTAATCTGTATGTCATGTGTGTTTAGCAGTCCACTTATGACAGTTTATGGTTAATTTTAATAACACTATTTATGCGAGCTATGTCATTACTTAGTGAATGTAAATGGCAAAATTGAAAAAGATTTGGTATATTGAGAACAAAGAGCATCAATTAATTATTGAAACAAATGTACATATTTAAATTGACCATACATATGCCATTTCTCTATATTAATTTACCCTCCAAAGACATTCTACCATATCCTTAACATTCATCCACCTTTCAGACACAAAAGGACTACATCAACCTATTCAACATAACTTCATCACATAAAAACAATCAAATATCAAAATTAATCCATGTGGCCATGAGCATATACCTATACAAGAAGCTGATATTTTCATGTCCACTATTCTGTACCTCTTCTTGGATTTTTCCCTGCTGAAACAACTTACTTGCTACAATCTCATCCAACACATCCTTATTTTTGTCTAACACAAGCCTTTGTAATATGAAGTTTTCATGCCTTAGCCTCTACAATTCAATCATGTCATCTTCAACCACTGATCCAGACATATTCTCGCTATACTCATTACAATCACAATCATGGGGTTCTATTGGACCTTTCCTGCTATAAGCCCAGTAAAAATAATGGCAACCATCACCTTCTTAAACATTAGTAATGACCATTAGAAATTCAAAAAAAAAAAAAACATAATAATTGCATTTTGAATCAAACAAAGGATGACTTCGTTGACAACATACCTTGTTGAATCTACGGCATCTGAAGAATCTGCATCCATTGTTCGTAGGAGTCCTTACAACAACAACTCCTACCCTTAGTCGGCAATAGCACTTCATATCATCCACATTGTTATTCGGCAATTGGGATGTCGATGATGCTGAGTGATTCCATAATCTACCCATTAATCAACCTTGTTTGTTAGCTTCGTCTCAGCCCTTCCTCCTTCAAACACCCGATCCTACTGTACATAACAAGTAAGCAACAATGGGGGAATTAGGGTTTTATAGGAACAACAATGGGGAAATTGGGTCATGGACAGGTAGAATAGGTAACAACATTAGGGAAATTAGAGTTTGGATGGAGTCAATCTCCTTTTCTGTTCTTTTTCTCCGACAAATTATTTTTTTTTTATGTAATGGGTTCATTAAAAACACCTTTTCTTTCTAAACCATGTTTAGGTGAGCTTGATTATATTGTTTGATTTTTTTAATTGAAATTACATGTAGTAGGTGATTATTGGTCGGAATTGGCACATCAGTAGATGTTACAACAGAGTTAGCTGAGGTACTGAAAATGTCATCAAAAATTTAGTTCAGGCACTAAAATTAAACTTTTCAAAGTTCAGGTATCTAATTGAGTTTTCAGTCAAAGTTCAAGTACCAAATTTGACATTAACCCTCAATAATATTAGAGTCAATGTCACAAATAGTACTTGAATTTTGGTAAAATATGAAATTAGGTACTTGTACTTTAAAATCGATTAATTTAGTCACTGAAAAAACTTTTCGTGCATCTTAGTAGTACCTCCGCAAGTTCTTTCAGGTGCTAATTTGATCAATTCTAAAGCTTTTTAGGTACTAAATTGATCAATTTTAAAATTTAAGTCTAATTGCATATTTTACCAAAGTTTAAATACTATTCTTTTCAGTAACCCATAATATTACTTACATTAAAATAACGACAATGCATATAGCAATGTTTTAATATATTATATGACGAACCTATTAATGCTATGAACCCTAATATTTGATATCCAACAAATGGATAAGGGAACCTTTTTGCAATATATCCATCTATCCGATTATAGCCAACACCATAACTTCTTTTTCGTTTGAGTTGTATCCCAGAAAAAGACCTATAATCCATCGACATTTGTCCATCAGCATTATCTATTTGTCCTAGTTGTACTTATTTCATATGATATGTTGGCATAACTTATACTCGACATAATAACATAGACATATGATTGGAGGATTAAGCATCTTCTGCTGAGTTAGTCAAATAATTCAAGAGTTAAAATAATCCTGATACCTAAATCTTGACAAAATATTAATTAGGTATCTGAAGTTTGAAATTGATCAATTTTGTACTTAACCTTTGAAATTAACAAATTCAATGCCTAAAAGAATGTTTTGTGCACACTAACAGTATTTTTATTAAGTTCTTTCAAGTACTAAATTTGTCAATTTCAAAGTTTCTCAAGCACTAAATTAATCATTTTCAAAATTTTAGGTATCTAATTGCATAATTTTCCACAATTTAAGTATTATTTATGACATTATACCAACAATTCAGTATAGAGAAGAAGATTGATAGATTATACAGCCTAAGTAGTAGTCAATTGCTTGACTAAAGGGTTGGTTGAAAGAAGCCCTTACAGTCAATCATTGCAAATGATTAGTTGAAAAATGCTTCACAGACAAGCTTCTTTTCTTTTATTTTTGTTCAATTTGTTTCCCAAATCATGTATACTTTATTTTAGCTCTAGAAGGGGTATCATATGTTTTTCATAATATTGCAGTGTATGAATCTCGACAACAATTCATAGTATCTCATGAGATTTGAATATCCTTTGTACACGTATTATGTTTTAGTATGATATGTACACATACTTTTTGTTCCAATAGATTTCACTTTATTTTGGTAGTGGTTTTTCACCATATATATGGATTTTTCACATAATCTTTCGTATTCACTACTTTTTTTTTTATCTTTTTATGTTTAGTTAACCATTATTTTATGCTTGTTGTTCTTGATTAAAGATCTACATCTAACAAGAATATTGAAATTAGTATTTTATCAATAGAGGAAAATATATGATTCTTAACAAAACATGTGATAAAAAGATTGATAGAAATCAAATGCCTACCAATCCAATCACTAAAGTTAAAGCCAAAGATCTATGATATTAGTTCAAGGAATTACACTTAAGATATTATTCGTTGATAGTAAAGAAAGTTTAAGGTGCCATTTATCATAAGTTATGTTGTAGGAGAACTCAAACTTTATATAGGCAGCTCAAGATCAATTTGAAACCAAGAAAATTACAACTGAGGCACTTTGATTAAGCACCCCTTCCATGGAATTAGAACAAACTTTAAAAATAAGGTCATAAAATGCTACCAAACCACTTCATTTGGAAGTATCCATGTTCCCCCCTCCCTTCTCCTAACCACCACTACTAAATACCAAAGTTGGCTATTAAGAACTTTGATAAAATGCCTACACTTAATTGCACCTTTAAGGTATTTGAGCAAAGTTGCTCCTGAATAAAAAACTAAATGAGTTAACAAACCACTAAAACAAAAGCCTATATTAACTACAAAAGTGATACGATATAAGCAAAAAGTAGTTAGTATCTAAGTTAATAAACATTAGTAGGTCCTTTTCAATTATTTCACTCAAAAGTTTCAAACTACTATAGGCATAGTATCACTACCTACTTTATAAATCAATATAAGCGAGATTACACATATGTGAGGCATCATATTATTCTTAATTATTTTAGCTTGTTTTTTTTCCTTATTGATACAAACATTAGCGTTTAAGACTTTATAAGAGCTTATGATGTAAATAGAGCGCAATTCCTCTAAGTAAGACAATGTGAGTATCATTCATATACTCTTGGGATAATGGTACTTAAATTTTAAAAAATATATACAATAGGTACCTAAACTTTAAAATTAATCAATTTAATAACTGAATTTTAAAGTTAATCGATTCAATACTTAAATAACTTTGAAATTGATTAGTTTAATACCTAAAAAAATTGATGGAAATAATATTAGTGTGCACAAAAAGTTCTTTTGAAGTGTCATGAGTCTTGCTTAATATGTCATGTCAGGGATTAATGTCATGAAAGGTATCTAAACTTTGACAAAATATGTAATTGGTACCTAAACTTTGAATTTAATCAATTTATACATGGAATTTGAAACTAATCAATTTAGTACCTGAAAGAACTTTTCATTCACACTGACAATATATTTGTCAAGCTCTTTTAGATACTGAATTAATCAATTTTAAAGTTTTTCGAGTACTAAATTGATCAATTTCAAAGTTTTTTAAGTACTAAATTAATCAATTTTAAAATTTAGGTACTTAATCATATATTTTTCTAAAATTTAGGTTCCATTTGTGACATTATCCTATCAAGTATGAAAGTTGCAAAACATGAGAAGCATACTCTCAACTTCTCAATGTCTCTCATGTTTTTACTTGCAAGTTCTAGTTAATATATTCAAGAATCAAAAGTTAAGTTGAAACATTTTACTTATAAAGTATCTTGCATGATTTCCCATATCATTTGTACATGTAAAATCATCGATTAATAAATTACAATCACCTTACCAAGAGTCCATTCGTGAATAGTTCACACAAACATCAAATAAATCTTAATTAGGATAAAATTATATCGTAATGTCACAATTTTTTGAGGTAATTTCATTTTAGGTTATAACGTTTCAAAATGTTTAAAAAAGATAAACGTTTCAAAAGTATCTTATAAGATTTAATTAAGTATTGCTCCAATTAACACATATCAATGTGGCTTTAAAAGAAGTGTTTCTTGAGTTTTAATTAAATATTTCTCTTATTTATACGTGCCAATGGTAACCTAAGCTGACCTATTTCTCTAAATGTTGTGACCTAAAATGAACTTATTCTCAAACGTTATAACATAAAATGAACTTACTCACTAAACGTTGTGACCTCTTTTGAACTTTTCGAAACGTTTTGACCTTTTGGTGTAATTTACCTATCTTAATTATCACTCTGATGCCATATTTTGTTAATTCATGGTTCAACCCATTCAAAAATAAATTGTTAATGTGGTATATTCTAATAGAAGAAAAATGGAATATTTTCATGGCTTTGTTGTGAGTAGACATCTTGTAGGTTCGGGTCCTAGCTACAGTTTGATGGCGGGTGGTTTAGACCTATTTTTCTTTTTCTTTTTTTAATTTAACTTAAATAGCAAAAACCTAGGGATCCTTAAGGACTCATACATTTAAAATGCAGGCATTTTTCTTTAAGCAATAACTGCCCACATCCCTAAATTTAGCCAATTGCATATACTACTAGTATTTGCCTACATCCATCCACTTTCTACCTTGCTAACACAAAAACTTCATTGGACTTTAAGAAATAGAAAGAAAATATATGGTAAAAAACACATATTGCTACTACTTCAAATTCCTATCTTTATGGCTTAGCACACTCACCACAAATTCTCTTATAAGCTAAAGGCCTACAACATAGCCATGTCTAGGCTTCTTCTTCTTTTTGTTTTAATAAATTGAGGGACCCTTAAAGACTTACAAGTCCATAGGTCTAGCTAGTCGAGCTAAGGGAGGACTTGCCATTGTGGGGCCTGCTACCTTGTCTCCATGGCTACTTAAAAATTACTACATTGAATGATTCTATTGAACAACATCATAAGACAAATGTCACTAGGAACTAAAGTTCTTTTAATATCCTTGAATGGAACTGTTGAGTTCTCTCTAAACAATGCTTTAATCATAACAAAAAGAGTAAAAATTATCTAATGACTTATTTGATTGAGAACAAGAAAATAAGAGTTAGAAGTTAAAAACCTGGAAAATTTGATCAATGATTGAAAAGTGTTCTATAAAAAGTTAATCTATTAAAAATTTCAAGAGAATAAACGATCATGTAGAAGGCATTGAGCAAGTACAAAGATGAGTTAGATATTATAAGAATGTTTCATAGAAGACCAATTTTGAAAGAAACGTCATAGATTTGTCAGTAGAAGAATTTGTAGATGGATTGAGATTGAAGGCAATAAATGAAATTTTTTAAGAAGGTTTAATGTAGAAGGTAAATAAATGAAGATGGAAAAGAAATATGTTCGTGGAGTTATTATAGCCATAAGAAGGTTTTGTAGAAGGTCTTAACTTTTAAGAACAATAAGTGTAGGGAATGTTTACCGATCACATATAAGTGGAATAAGAAATCATTTTAAAGCCTAACTCTAGTAGTTAGATATTTGAGTAATATATTCAATTTTTCCTCACAACTTGGATTAATACCATGGGGACTAAAATTATTACTTTTTTTTTTTTTGCATGCTTGGACGTAGAAATCAACTTTATATTTATTGGAGTTTATTATATTTGCTCAAGCCAAAATATTAAAGAATTGTGATGTTGATCTTATTTTTTATCCACAATATAAGGGAAATTATTTTAAATTTGAAGCTAATATTATCCAAAATTAAGATGTTAGTTTAAGGATAAAGTTCAACAAAAAGCTTTTTTTCCCTCACTTTTTATAGGATATGATACATTTTCAACTTCAAACTAATCTCTATCTATCTTGTGTAACATTTATCAATCAAAAATTTTAAGAAGAAATTCTCCACAATATTAGAGATATGTCATTTAAATTCTTGAAACAAACCACCACATCAAAGTATTTTTAAACAAAATCAAGACTTGACCTCCTTAAATTTCAAATTATTTTTAATGGAAAAGAATATCCTAAGAATTCTTGAAAATGAATTGTTGTTTCAAATGCTCAATTAATTTTTTTACCATTGGAGCTTGAAAATAAAAGAATGACAACAAGCATTTTAGAAAAGCAATCCTCTACACTTATTAAACAATCAATAGTAGCTTGCAATTAGTTTTTAATAACATACAAATTGTTAGGCTACAATCTTCCATTATTCAATTTTTTAGAGTGTTGAGCTTATAATTGTTAGGAATGCCTTTTTTTCCTTGATTTGATTTTATAATTATTGCCTAAGAGTTTATTTGGAAGATAAGTTCACCATAATTATGTGATTAACTTGTTATAGTAAGGAACAATAGGGAGAGAGTTGCACTTGGCTTTCTTTGTAAAACTCTCAAAGTTATTATTTTTTTTTATAGTGGAGTGATGCTATTGTGGATTATTAGATTCTAGTTTACTAGAAGAGTAGACTGACTCACAAAGAGAAGCCTTTATAACTTCAAGCATTCAATTTTCCATTTTCCTTAAATTTTTGCATTTTATTTTTAATATTGACTTTATTGTTGTTTACATCATCAATTTAAAGTATAATAAAAAGGGTTAATTTTATGAGAAAAAAAAATTAAAATATCATAATTAATCCACTGCTCCTCCCTTAACCCTCTTGATTGCTTTCAAAACTTGCAGTTGGTCTTTGAGCCTAAAATCTCTTATCAAATTTGAATAAGAAGATCCAAATGATTATGACTCTTAGAAGATCATCAAATTTGACAAACCGATAACTTTTTGTGAGGATCCAACTTTCACTAAAGATGAGAAAAAAAAAAGGCGGAATCAAAAAACGGCTAAGAAATTATTTTTTACTACTATTGCTTCCTCAAAGTATTATTTAATTTCATAGTAATACAATCAAAAAAATTTGTGACAAATTAAGAGTAACTTGTGAAGGGACGAAAAACAATAAAAGATACCAAGAGTTATGTCTACTTCCATAGTATGAATTGGTTAATTTACAATATAAAGAAGCATTAAAGATGTTGTAAATCTTATCTAGTTCATAAACAAGCAGAAAGCAATAATAAAAGAAGTACGAGATCTCAATAAGCTAACATTAAGTTAGCTGAGAGAGAAGTTAATGGTGTGTGAGTTGCACATCAAGCACACTAATGAGTCAAAACTCATAAAGTAGTTGAAACCATAGCAAATAAAGTTGAGGAACTGATGTGTGGTTCTAATGATGAAGACTAAAGTAGTGAAGATGAAGATATCAATATGCTAGCTAAGCAAATAAGTAGAGTTATAATGAAGGAAGGTAAGAAATATTAAAATTAAAGAAAATACAGGTCTAAGAATAAGTTTAGTCTAAGAAAAAAAATACGAGGATAAAGAAAATGTGTCATGCCCCAAAGGGTACCCTAGACGTAACAGTCCGCCACATGTTAATCGAGACTTAGGAATCACTACGATAGTCATTCAAAAGTCTTATATTAGATGCAAGGCGTTCCCTTACGATAATAGAATATATATGCAGATGGAGATAGATAGTTTAACTTAATAGAATAAGCATAAAAATATAAACTACAGATATCTCATGATCATCTACAAACTACTAAGGGGCATTCCCCACAAAACAATAAGTCAGATATTAGTTTTTAATAACAACCCAAGCGTGTAAAGTTTCCTATGAAAGTCTATACAAAGCTAATCATAAACTTCTAAGGGAAACTCTTAACTTTGCATTACCTGATTTAGCCAAGTCTGGGGATGCAACCATATGTACGAGAATTGCATAAAAAAACAAAAAAAAAAGCTATGGGGGTATAAGCTACGCTAGTTAGTGGGCTTCACTTCCAAAATTAAATTTAATCCAACAATGAGGTAAACAAGTTATATTAAATAATCATATGAAATACACAAACATGTAAGCATACAATACATAAGACTTTCCGGGAGTCCTATGTTAAATGGATTTACACTCTCCATTTGAGGTTAAGTGTTTCAGGCCCATATGACCATAGCTTTCAATTTTACTCTCAATCATTTAGTGGTTGTTTCAGGTACCCACGCACTCATTAATTGTGTAGTTGATTCAAGTGCCTACTCCATTTCTATTTTAATTCAGAGACCCATACCGATATTCGAGTTTTCAGGCTCATTCATTGCCCGCTATTATGCCTTTTTCCACAAATGTACAATAACAAATGTAATATGACTCCATATATGTTATGCATGGACAATTTAGTTATATGGTCATGGCATATTATTTAAGTGAATTGTAGGCGATCATGGAGATTTCAAACACTTCAATTCTATACTAAATCATATAAATATTTATAGCAATTTCCATTTCGATATTCTTATCATCAATTCAACCAAGTGGAATTCACATGCATGTTCTATTTTTTATATTGTCCTAATTCTGATGCCACTATCATTACAAGCACATCATAGGCATGTGATTTAAAAAAAGTGAACTCACTCAGCCATGGACACTGGTCTCTAATAGTAGCAATCCGGAGACAAGAATTCTTCTAATTTAAGGTCACCTAAACGAAAAAAATACCCAAATGAGTATTTCAAACTATAATTAATTCTGACCTATTAAATAAAAACTCTTAAGTTTGTAATTTTCACGGTAGATGGAGATCCCAACTTAAAACGGCCATAACTTGGTCATTTTAACTCGGAATTTCATAAATAAGCTATTGATTTCTATCTACTACAAAATATCTATCTATTTATGTTGTTATTATTAAGTTTTGAAAAATTTTTAAGTCTTGGAAAGCTTGGATCATATCTTATCAATAGCTAAAAATTGCACTTCTGAAATTGTTTAGTGAAATTTGCATTGTTTCTACCAAGTATATCATAAGTGCATGCAATATCTACAAGTTATTATCATGAATGACATGATATGAGCTATCTATATGTGTATCCTTAATGATTTTTGGTTAAAAAGAATTTTTTAAAAACTTTTAATTTGCAACAACTTCAAGAACACTTGGTTGAGAAAAACTAGCTTTATTTCTTTGAAAATCATCCATATTTTTACTAAGGTAAGGTCTTGATGATCTATATGCCTAATACCTCCATTATCTTAATAAAATTCTTCATTTAGGTGTTGAAAAATAGATGGTCAAATAAGGGTCTGGCCTAGTTACGAATTTTACAAAATTTTAAGGAATGAGAATATTGTTCGATCCTTGTTTGAAACCTTTCATTCGTTTTAGGATTATACTTTAATAAAATCCATTTATTCATATCAAAATTAAGTCCTTATTACATATATTCCCTAAAGCTTCTATTTTTTGATTAAAATTCTCATTTTGGCATTTGGAAATAGGTGTTTAAATAGGGGTGATTTCTAGATTCGAATTTTGAAACTTGTGTTTGAGATTATTTCTTATATAAGACTCATTTAATCTTTCTAAAATTAAGTCATAACCAAACTTACTTCTTAAGGCTTCCATTTCTTTAATAAAACTCTTATTTTAGGATTGGAAAATAGGTGTTTACTTGGCATTTTACCCTAGTTATGAATTTCAAGTTCTTATTGGGGTTGAAACAAGTTCTAACTTATCTTTTATAACCTTTTTTTTTCTTGTTTTGAAAATTTCTCTTAGTAAAACTAAGCTTAACCTATAAAAATTATTCCTTTATGATACCTATTACCTAAGCCCTTCATTTTAAATGTAAGATCTTCATTTTGAAGTTGGAAAATAGGTTTTCTAAATAGGTTTCTTTTTCTATCCGAATTTTCAAAAATCATTTTTATTGAAACTAAAATAGATCTTGAACTTTTTAACATATTCTCATTATTATCAAGTACTACTAGTATTTTATGTACATAAGACAAAAATCTATGGTATTTATGTACTCTAAACAAATAGATCTACTATATTATTCACGTCATGAATGCAAATGCAACATAAACTCTATGTAGATGAGTTTAATGAAAGAGTATATGTACAAGATATCCATAAGAACAACATAAAGTAATATTATAGCAAAATAATAGTAAAACAACTTAAATATAGAGATCCACAACATTGTGATGGTAAGAATATCATGCTTAAGTGTTTCTACATCCCCAGCATAAAGCTCATGGAGATTTTAGTGGAACCACATATGTATGATCTTGCCATTATATATTTTATTATGGTAGGGTTTAAATCTATTACCTATTTAAGGTTCAGAATAAGAAAAACTTCAAAAAAAATTTTGTGTGTGTGTAAGGGATGTGGAGAGGCTCACGACAAGAGAGGGGAAAGAGGGAGGGAAAAAGACTTTTCCAAAAGTTTGATTTTGTGATAAAAGAGTGCAAGTGAAAAAGTGAAAGGTAAAAAAGAGATTATATAGGAAAAGAATTAGGGTTTTGTATGATTAAGTAAGGAAGAAAAATTATACAAAATGAGAGAGAGGATAAGGGACGAGGGGCACCGGTTCTAGCTTAGGAAGAGAAGAGAGATGTGCATTTATTTTGTGTAATAAAATTCAAATTTAATAAGAAATATTAAGTAATAAAAAGTATTAGAAATGTAAATTTGTAAGGAAATGATGTAAGGTTGTAAGGATAGGTTGTAAGGATGTAAGAATAAGGTATTGGTGGTTATACTTGGTGAATAGTGTGATAGAAATCAAAAAGTAGATTAGACAATTAAATTACCGGTAGTAATAAAAATACAATAAAAGGCTATAACTGTAATTTTATAAATCGAAAAATTCTTATAATTATATTTTTTAATTCCTTATAAAATTTCGATTCTAAAGATTCCTATATAATATCTTTCTATTCTCGAGTCCTAGGGACTGGTTTTCGAGAACAGAACCCGATGGGTTCGAAACGAATGAATTTCTCTGAAATATGATCTTTTTATGTTTTGATAAATTATTTAGGGCTATATTCTAGAGCTAACTCATTTTTATTGTTCCGGGGTTTCGTTCTCGAGATTGTTGGACTTAGGGTTTCTAGGTTGAACTAGTCCTTGGGTATTCTGTTAGGGTTTCGGTTTCCGGTTCTAATCTCTGAAACCGAGTTCATGTTGCTAAGGAAATGAGGGCATACAAAAGGAAAAAGAAGGATCAGTGTGCTTCAAGTTCAAAAGCATGGACATTTCTGATAGACATGAATTACCTAGGATATCAATGGTGGATTAAGTAAAATTTAAACCTTAAGTTATGCTTTTATTTAAGAATTGATACTTAATTCAACAATATTTTCATTTCAAGTAACTTTGGGCTATAACAATACAATTTGGAGCAATTTGGAACAAGGGGGACACAATTTTCTCAAAATCAACATTGGAGTATATGAAATCACAGGCGAGAAAGGAAATCATTGAAGAATAGTAGAGATCACGCCCTTCCAGTCGTCCATGATTGAGAGAAGCAGGAGAAAAATTCATCACAACACAAATCCCCCCTACTGGTCGCCCATGATTGAGGTGAAGATGGGAAGAAATTTAGCACATCAAGAATCACGTCCCATGCTCACCAATGGTTTGATGTCTGATTAGTCCAAAGTGTCATTTTCTTACATTTAATCGACACATTGTTTCAAACAAGAAAGATATACCTTATGCCAAGTGTTGTACTTTTTTACATCAAGTCCAGGGGAGAGATAAAGAAGAGAAGGCACCCATTAGAGATTTTATCATCATTATTATTCATTTTAGTGGAGAGTATCGTACCGAGTCATAGAGATCCAAGAGTAATCTGTGTGTGAGTGTACGTAAGGTTGTGTGAAAAATTCTAAAAGTGTTGTTGGAATTCCGAGAAGAACTCAAGAGAGATGATTGGATCCAAGTGTTCGTGTGTGTACAAACATCTACGTTATTGTAAGTCAAAAGGGATTTTTATTCTTCTTCTTATCTCATTCTTGTTTGTATGTTTTACTCTGTTATCATTATGTCTTATTCAAGTTTCTTTTGTCATCCCATCATGTGCGAGTAGTAAATTAGGGTTTACAACACCGTATTACATGAACATGTGGTTAATATTGTAATTCTCTTGATAATTATTAGTTTTGGTGAAAGGAATTAAAGAATCTAGGGTTAATGTAGTGCACAACATTAACTTAGAGCGGATATCAGTAGAATATGTCGAGAGACAATTCTATTGAATAGGTCTAATTCACTAAAATAACTTGATCCTAATAATAGAGATATTAAAGGGAAAGTTACTGCATTTTTATAGGAATTGATAAAGTACTTTGTTGTAAGGGGGTCTTATTTGGCTATTAATTAAGAGAGATTTTAGTTGACACAATTAAGATTAGAAGTAGGAAATTCTTGAGAAGGGTTCCTACAATTAAAGATTCCTAGTAGATGATAATTATGGGAGTAGACACTTGGTAGTTCATGTAATATGGTGGAGTAAATCTGCTGTGTCATACATTGTTGTTGAGTTTTTTTAGTTCGTTAAGTTGATATGATATACTTAGATTAGTTTATATTGGTTATTTATTTATTTTCATTTCTTTCAATTCAACTTATTCGATTATTGGGTAATAGGAATATTGATTTAGTACTTATGCCTGAAACTTTCCCTAGGGAGACGACCTTATACACTACTCTATACTATTGATCGATAGGTATACTTACCTTTCATATCGAGTATAAGATGGAACATAGGAGTATAATTTGTTAAACTCGAGACCGATCAAGTTTTTGGCCCCATTGCCGATGAATGGCTCCAACATTAGGAAGATTAAAATTCCTGTGCATCTGGTGTTTACTTTTGTTTGTTTAAATATTTTGACAACTTATGCTGATATTGATTCATCTTTTGAATTGCAGTTTATGACCCGAAATCGTCCTACCAATCTAGCCGAATTTGATTCAGAACCTGAAAGGACATTGCATTAGTATTTAAGAAAGATCATAAAGAATTCACCCACTAGAGTGAGGGATAATAGAACGGAATCATCTAGTATACGCACCGGAAATGACAATGTGAACCTAGGAGGGGTTGGTGAAGTTGAAAATCCTGGAATCAATCTGAATCAAGATGGAGGAAATGGAGATAATTTGAATTGAGCGAGTGAGAATGGGAATAATCTGAGAGTTGAGAATGAGAATAATCAAAGAGTTAGGAATGAGGTTCATAGGCCTATGTGGGAAATGTTTATGCCCACGATTGATGGAGTTGCTCCATCCATTCAATGTCCTCCAATTTAGGCAAACAATTTTGAACTGAAGCCTGCTTTGATTAAGATTGTACAAGTCAATCAATTTGGGGCTGGAGCTTCAGAAGATCCACATGCGAAGAACCTCGTGCAAATATGTGCTACTATTAAGACTAATGGGGCATCAAATGAATCAATCTGCCTTTTATTATTCCCTTTTTCACTTAGGGATAAGGCGAGGAGTTGGTTAGAGTCACTACCTCCTCATTCATTAACCAATTGGGATCAAGCAGCATAGAGGTTTTTAGAATAGTTCTTTCCTCCCAACAAAACAATCAAATTGAGAAACGAGATATTCTCCTTCCGTCAGTTTGAACGAGAAAAGCTTTATGAAGTATGGGAGAAGTTTAAGGAACTTCTTAGGCGTTGCCCTCATCATGGAATTAAACTACATGATTTGGTCAGAATATTCTATACATCTCTTGGTGATCAGTTGAAGATCATGATTGACTCTATAACTATTGGTAGTTTGATGAAGAAAAGTGCTGCTGAGGCCTATGAGTTAATTGAAGACATGGCAAGGAACACTTTCAGTTGACATAGTCAAAGAAACAAATCACGACCTGTAGCTGCCATATATGATTCAAATTATGTTTCTCAACTTCAAGCATAAGTAGCCTCGCTTACGATTGAAATGAGTAAAATGAGATCGAGTATGGATGTTTCACCTCAAGTTAATCCTCTTCTAAGTCCAATAGAAGATTCCTATGGTCCGGGTGATAGTTCAAGTATGGAAGAAGCAAATCTTATGAATAGATTTGAAAGAGGACCAGGGAATTATAATCCCTATAGTAATACTTACAATCCCGGATGGAGGAATCATCCTAATTTTTCTTGGACCAACCAACCCGCATAATGATCGAACTTCCTATCTGAGTTTCAGAAGCAGCAGCCACAACAACTTCCAACACCACAGCAATGTCTTGCTTTACCACCATTCGAGAAAAAGCCAAATGTCGAAGAAGTTCTACAGCAATTCATCTAAAGTTCTTATTAAAGGCAGAAGAATCAAGAAGCCTCGATTCATAATTTAGAAAAGCAAATTGGCCAATTGGCTAACATGCTTTCTGAGAGAGCTCCAGGGTCATTGCTAGGGAACACTAAACCCAATCCTAAAGAGCATGTGAACGCTGTTACACTTAGGAGTAGGAAGAATTGCAAGCTCCAGAAAGAGGTTAGGATAGAAAGTAGCGAACAAGTGAAGCAAGATGAAGAATTGGTTTAAAGGAGTTTACCTACCATTAAGTCAAAAGAATATCAGCCACCATTGCCTTACCCCGCTAGATTGAGGAAGGATAAGGATGATGAGCACTACAAGAAGTTCCTTGAACTTTTCAAACAGTTGCACATCAACCTTCCTTTCGTGGAAGCCTTAGGCCAGATGCTTAAGCATGCTAAGTTTCTTAGGGAACTCCTATCAAACAAGAGGAAATTAGAAGAGCTCTCTACATTCATCCTTGGTGGGGAATGCTCTACAGTTATCATGAACAAGTTACCTAGGAAACTTAAGGATCCTGGCAGCTTTACTATTCCTTGTTTGATAGGAGATTTACCAGTTTAAAGGGCATTGGCTGATCTTGGTGCTAGCATAAATCTTATGCCCTATAGCATGTTCATGATGAATATTTTATCTTCAAGCGTAGTTTTCAATTTATAAAGGCCCATTCTTAATTCGCTACAAAGGCAATAGGCAATGTACCTATCGTGAATGTAGCATAGCTTCTAAAATCTGGATCGTCCTCAGGGAATAAGCAAGTACTAGTACTAAATCGTATTCTACTATCTAACTGAACAATTTTGATGTTTTACTATTTTATCTAATTTAATTTTTTTAAAAAACAATATTAACATAGCTCCAACAAACAAACAAGATTCAGTTAAGAACGAATGATCCATGTTTTGTCTTACCTCCAATTTATCATGTGAATCCTTGGCAACCCATATCAGATAATTAAGATTTTAGTTCTAAGCTATAGAGTTCCTTGAGCAAATTGTTAATTCTTTCGAATCTAACAGTTTATCTAAACCTAGGTTAATCAATTAGGATGTCTCCTCAATCAATAGCAATCCAAATTTGCATTAATAACATGAACTCTTAAAAATAATAGAAAATTCTTGTTATTCTATGTCTAGAATTACAAACAAATCTCTTCAATTGCACAGATCAATTCATAAAAGCAATCTTTCAATTAGCTCAAATGGAAATCATACATAAGCTTGCATTCCGAATATACAAACTTAAGAAACGGTTAACAAACATGCAATTGAACAAAAGAACTTCAATCTTTCATTAAGAACAAAGCCTCAACACATGATAAACATGGAATTCAACAAAACCCAGATCTATAAATTTACTCTTCCATAGTGACTAATGATAATACATGAAATTCAAAACAGAAAATTGAAATCATGATACTACTCGAAAAGATTAAAGCTCAAAAATTTCGGATCTTCTATCAGAGATAATCTTGACTTGTTGTTGGAATCTCCATAACTTCCTTCTCTTGGAAAACTCTCGTTTTCAAAATTTTCGTGTCCATTCTTTGTCTCCCCCACAATCTCCTTTTTATAATCATCTTAAATTAAATGGAATTGATTATTCATGATGAGGAGAAATGAAAAGTTTTGGAAGTTATGAGTCTCTTGGCTTTTCAAGTAATACTCCTTCAATGCCCAAAATAAACGTTTCTTTACTAAATAAGAGGTTACTGTAGTTAAAAAGGCGTTTACACATTGAATGACTCTTTGTTAAATTGACAGGGATGGTGACAGGTCGTGTCACTTGGGCATGTCGGCTGTTTTCTTTTATGTAAAAATTGACATGGCTTGTCCTAGAGTCGTGTCCTTTGCTGTGGTCTTTTTTCTTCATTGACACGACTTGGGACATGGCTTGTCCCAGAAATGTCCCTTTGAAAGTTAATTTTCCAGATTGACACGGTTTGGGACAAGTCATGTCGCAGTTGTGTCTTTTCAAAACTTAAGATTTAGACCTTGATTATGCTTTTCTTTGACATGGTTGAAAACATGGCATGTCTTTATTATGTTAACCACTTTTTGGTCCAAACTTTGCATTTTTGACCCGTTTTCCTTCTTTCCATAAAATAAATCCTTTAAAGGTCTGAAAGCATAAATTAATATTTTTAAGTGCCAAATTCATAATATTTATCAATAAAATGATCAATAAAAGTCCAATTTGGCATTCATAAAATAGGAATAATTTTGGTTTATCAAATTCACCCCACTTGGGTATTTGCTTGTCCTCAAGCAAACAATTAAAGACAATGAAAATCTATCATCAAATATGCTCAGAATTTTTTCACAAGTGAAAACTTACATAGCATTCATAAATCATTTTATCATAACAACTTGCTTTTGTACCTATTGCTCAAATCTATCGTTTATATGTAACTAGCATACCAAAATCGAAATTCTAAGGCTAATCCAGGTAAGTTAAACTTTACCCTCACCAATTAAAAATAGCTTACAAAGTCACAAAATAAACACAAAGTCAAACAATAGCAAAAGAGACCTAGTTATACTTCTCCACTTATTAACAAATATATAAACTCTTCAACTACTTTTCTAAGCACAACAATCTAAAGTGAAAGTAATTGTATCTGTTCTTCCCCTGGATTTTCTCCCTTTATTTAAAAATCTCTTAAAAAAAATTTTTTTTATCCTTCAGAGGGACAGGTTTTTGCCCGCTTCTTTTCCTTTCCTCTGGACAAGGTGTAGCCTGCATCTTTTCAGCCCTCTTTTTCAAGTTCATCTAATGAACTTTTGCCTTTCCACTCTTCTCGTTATATTGAGTTCATCGAGTCGGCACATCCCGGGCTCATTACCCAAGTGACTAGGTTTTAAAGGGACCCCATCGAACTCTCTACTCACTCTAACCTTCAAGTTAGGATACTCATAACTCAAATGCTTGAGTCATTGGAGTATAGGCCTTTTGATTTTTTCATCAATTGTATATAAGAAGCATGCTATTTGTATTCAGTTTAGCACAACAATTGATTATTTTCAAAGAGATTTATTCTAAAAAGGATCACCAAGTGATGAACTTCATATGCTCTTTCACCAAAGATTAGGAGGGCTCTCAAAATATTTGAAAAGAAAATATATAAATCAACAAGCTTAGAACCACAACCATTTAACTTTCAACTAAGGACTTCGATCCACTTTTAGACTCTAGATTCCATCCCTAATTAGCAAGTAAGTTTACCATACCTAGATTTTATCCTACAATTTCAACTAAGTATACTAATCACAAAATAGATGAGTAAGGTACTAAAAGTTTAGTGTTTTTTTTTAAATTAAATTAAATGAATACTATTTCTAAACATTTTTCTGAGTATATTTTCAAGTATAATAGCAAAGCGTAAAGTGGGTTTTTTTTTCACATTTAAAGCAAGCACAGAAAACCAAATATTCCCTTATCAAGAGTATCCCTCCCCCACACTTAATTTGGACATTGTCCCCAATGTCAAACAAATAGGCACAATAGTGAGGAATGGAAAAAAGAAGAAGAATGAAACTTCCCTGTTTAAGGACAAATATTCAACTGCAAGAGAGTCATATGTTCAACAAAAAGGAGTAGCAGTGACAACAAGTCAGGTCAGATTGCATCTGGGCTGCAAAACAAAAGACAAAAACAAAAATAAAGAAACAAAAGTTAACACTCATGATCCTACTAGTAAGCACTAAAGAGTCTAACCCAAGATTGGGTGCTCAAAGATACAGTCATCAAAAATATCATCAGAATTCATCAAAGCAGCAACAAATCAAGGAATCAATCTCCTTGATAGTCAGGATCATCTTCATCCTCACCCATAATCTTTCTCTATTTCTTCTTCTTTGGTGGTGTGGGTATTGGTGTGTCCTCTTCTTCCTCTTTAGATTCGTCATCATCTTCCTCTTCTTCATCAACTTCCTCTTCCGAGGCTTCTTCAGTAACATTTTCCTCTGAAGCACAAATCTGAGCATCTACCTCTTCCTCATCACTATCCTCTAATAGAGTATGGAAAGAATCAACCTGAACATCATCGGGCGAGGAGGGAAAAGTTTCTGATGGTCCAGTTTGTGGTGGAGAAAATTGCACATTGTTATGGGCTGCAATCCCTTTCAAACAAGAATATATAGCTTCTTGATGTTGGGTCTGATGCTTGGTGGTGCGGATGAGAGCTTTGAACAATGATTTCATCTTTTGTAGAATGTGGCGATTCTTCTCAACTTTCTTAGTAAGCACTTTCGTAAGGTGACTGGATGGAAGGAGATGACCTAGAAGTAGAAGGTCCTGGCTTCCCAAACCACTTCCCAAGAGTGGAAGGTGTTATGATATGAGAAGTAGCAACAAAGTCCTTGGGTTCTTCAGCGGGAAAAATCCGTAATCCTTTCAGCAAGCGGGTGATGTAGGCTCCACAGTAAATGGTGCCCTTGGCTTTATTAGTCTTGGCTTGCTGATGGAAAAAGAAAGCAAGCATCACTCCCAAGTTCAATGGGAGTTTCTCAATTATACTATGTAAGTATAATAGTTCATATGTTCTTACCACCCCAGTACTGTGTCCCTTACCATTGACTGAATGAGTGATTATCCAGTGTATTATCCTATGGTTGACATCCATCAGTGTTGATGCCTTGGCTTCTTTTGCTTTATAGGGAGTGGCAGGACTGATCTTTCCCCAATACAAGTAGTTGAATTCCCCTGGTGGCCAATCTGCAGGAAGGTGTACAAATTCTTCTATTGCCAAAAAGTCAGTTGAATAAAAACCCACAGCCTCATAGATTTCACGAATAGTGACAGTGTGTTCTTGGCCATTAACCCTGAAAGTGATGCTATTGTTTATTCCCAAGTGTTTTGCTTGACTCTCAATCCGAAATGTGGAGAGGAACTCATGTTTGAGCTGCCGCTATACTCTTTCATTAACTTCAAACCATTTATCCCAACCATTGTGGCTAATCAAAGAACGAATCTCATCTGCCTTGTTATACTTAGCCAATCCTTTCCAATTGAATAGCATATTACCAGCAAGTTGTCTTCCTAAAAGCACATTATATCGTTGTTACTCAATCCTCGACATTGGCTGGGTCAGTCTTGGAGGATGTGTAGCTCGGCCAAGAGACTGGTAGTGGGAAGAAGATTTCTTTCTCGCTATTTGCTTCTGCCGCATCCTGAAATCAATCAAGAAATGAGAACACATTTTAAGGAATTGAAACAAGAATGGAAAACTAATGAGCACAACACAACCATAAGACAGGGCATGACACAAGTATTACGTTCAAAAGTTGAAACAACAATGTGAAGAGAAGCAATATTCCAGCACAAAACGACCAAAAGACAAGGCCTGTCAGAAGTCGTGTCCTTTATATAGCCCATATTCTGCTTTCTAAACTCGTCATCCATTCTATCTCAACCCAAGCTTCCATTAAAACATTTTTTTTAACCCAAAGACTAAAAATTTCCAGCAAGACACGACTAAGTGACACGGCTTGTCACGGTCGTGTTGATTTTTTTTTTTTTAACATCATCATCATCTTCCCCAAATTTGTAGTTGGGATCCTACACTTCAATTTTCAAACTTTCTTTTGATTTTTAACACAACAATCCCATCAACCCAACTTGATTAAACATTTAAATCATGCAAACATCAAGATCTAAGGAATCCAACAATCCATCGACCATGGATCACACAAGCATTCAACTAAACCCACTTGTAAACAAACAATCTTCATCCTTATTTCCAGATCTAAGGAATCACGCATGCATCAACCCATAAATTTGTTCGAATTATCACACTCAAGAACAAACCCATACCATGAAATCACGCATGACAGCCATCCATTAAAGCTCAAAATTTCAAAACACATCCATCACGCATGACAAGAATTTCATACGATTTATGCGAATATTCTCCATAAAAAAAAAACGAATTAACAAACATGATTTAAGATGACATGCAATAAGAATCAAAATCCTAAAATCCCAAATCAAACCTTCAATGGAGCCATGAAAGTGTAGATACTCGAGAAAGAGAGAGGGTGAAAAACTTACTTGGATTTCCTTTGATTTTGCTTTGGTGAAATTTTGTGTGGATAATGAAGATGGAATGAGAGGATTTTGTTTTTGCAAAGCAAGCCCCTTTGTATTACAAACGCACAAATGATATGAATGAGGGAAACAATTAAAAAGCATGTGTTTTAATGAAGAAGGGCAGTGAGTTACACGGTTATTGACAAGCCGTGTCCAACAAATGTCCCCTTACCACAGCAAGTTACACGGTCATTGACAAGCCGTGTCATCTTGGAGATTGGAAACAAGTGACACGCATAAAAGTGGGCAGTGAGTTACACGGTTATTGACAAGCCGTATCGTTAGTCATGTCCCATGCGTGTGATAAAAAACTCATCTCCAGATTGTTACACGGCCTATTGACAAGCCGTGTCCAACAAATGTCATTCCAAAACTTCATTAAACACTTTAGATTAGTAAGTGACACGACTTATGACAAGTCATGTCTCAAAAATGTCATGTTGTTAGCAACTTTTCTAGCCTTTTTCTACCTTGTTTCCTCTCCAATATCCATCTTTCCTTTAAGATTATTGCTTAGGCATCCTAAATTGTCAGAAAAAAAAAAGATCATGAGTTCAAAAACAAAAGAAATCAAACAAAAGAAAAGAAAAGAAAGAATTAGACATGGGTTGCCTCCCATGAAGCGCTTTTGGTTATAGTCGTTAGCTCGACGTCTTGCCATGATTCAATCAAAAATCTGGTGAATGGAGCCGAAACTCCTCACGACCTTCTTGCTCAAAATCAACTCCTTGATAGAGCTTCAATCGTTGCCCGTTTACTTGAAAATTCCACTCTCAGGATGTTCCAATTCAACAGCACCATGTGGAAAAATTCTCTTGACTAAGAAAGGACCAGACCATCTTGATTTCAACTTTCTAGGAAAAAGTTATAAACTAGAATTAAACAACAACACCTGGGCTCCTTCTTTGAAATGCTTTGGATGATGGATCTGCTTATCATGATATTGCTTGGTTCTTTCCTTGTAGATCCGCATGTTCTCATAGGCAATCATTCTCCATTCGTCCAATTCATTCAGCTGAAGCTTTCGTCTCATTCCAATGGAATCCAAGTCAAAATTGACTTGCTTAATCGCCCAATAAGCTTTATGTTCAATCTCCTACCGGATGGCAAGCTTTACCATAGACAAGCCGGTATGGTGTGGTTCCCAAAGGAGTCTTATATGCAGTCCTGTATGCCCATAACGCATCATCTAGCTTTTCTGCCCAATCCTTCCTATGATGCTCCACTGACTTCTCCAGAATTCTTTTCAAGTCGCGATTTGAAACCTCGACTTGTCCGCTGGTTTGAGGGTGATATGGTGTTGCAATCCTATGAGTTACCCCATATCGTTTTAACACTTTCTCAAGTTGATAGTTGCAGAAATGCGTCCCTATCACTTATGATAGCTCTAGGGGCTCCAAACCTTGAGAACAACTTTTTTAAGAACTTGGTAACTACCCGGGCATCATTGGTAGGCAGTGCTTGGGCTTCTACCCACTTTGAGACATAGTCTACCGCCACCAAGATATACTTGTTTCCAAAAGAATTTGGAAACGGTCCCATGAAGTCGATACCCCACACATCAAAACCTCACACTCTAAAACATAATTCTGAGGCATCTCATCACGTCGGGAAATATTCCCGGTTCTTTGACATCTATCACACAATTAACAACCTTATGGGTCTTTAAAAATAGTGGGCCAATAGAATCCAGCCTCTAGAACTTTTTGGGCCGTCCTATTTGCATTGTAATGACCTCCCGTAGGACCAGAATGGCACTTGCAAAATTTTCCAACCTTCCGCATGAGATACACAGCGATCAATTGATCTGCACAAACACGGAAAAGAAACGGTTCCTCCCAAAAATAATACTTCAACTCAGAAAAGAATTTCTTCTTCTCATGGGAAGTCATGTCTCGGGGGAGGATTTTAGCAACAAAATAATTTGCAAAATTTGCAAACCAAGGAGTATCAGAATTTCTTACCTTTCATATTGTAAACAACCGTTCTTCCGGAAATTCATCATTAATCTCTTCCTCCTTCAATTCCTCCAAACAAGGGTTCTCCAAACGTGACAAGTGATCAGCTGCAAGATTTTCTGCTCCCTTTTTGTCTCGGATCTCCAAATCAAATTCTTGTAGAAGGAGAATCCACCGGATGAGGCGTGGTTTTGCATCTGTTTTTGACAAAAGGTATTTAAGAGCAGAATGGTCAGTATAAACTATTACCTTTGATAGAATCAAATATGGTTGGAACTTGTCAAAGGCAAACACCACTCCTTTTCAGTGGTGGTGTAGTTTTCTTAGGCACTGTTGAGAGTCCTACTAGCATAGTAGATGGGTTGAAAATGCTTTTCTCTTCTTTGTCCCAAAACTGCCCCAACAGCATAATCACTTGCGTCACACATCAGTTCAAATGGTAAACTCCAATCCGGAGCGATCATGATTGGTGCACTAATCAGATGCTTTTTGAGGAGGTTGAATGCTTCAAGACATTCTTGGCTAAACTCAAACTGTACATCCTTTTCCAAAAGCCTTGTGAGAGGTCGGGCTATCTTGGAAAAATCTTTTATGAACCTCCTATAGAAGCCTGCATGACCGAGGAAACTACGAATTGCCTTGATTGATGTTGGAGGAGGGAGATTGGAAATAATCTCAACCTTGGCTTGATCAACCTCAATTCCCTTGTGAGATACTTTATGACCGAGAACTATGCCTTCCTTGCACATGAAGTGGCATTTCTCCCAATTAAGCACAAGATTAGTTTGTTCACACGGATCAATACTTTCTTCAAATTTTCAGACAATTGCTGAATGAATCTCCAAAAACGGAAAAATCATCCATAAACACTTCCATAATGTTTTCCACCAGATCATCAAAAATGGCCAACATGCACCTTTGAAATGTGGCTGGTGCATTACAAAGCCCAAAGGGTTCTCCTATAGGCATAAGTGCCATAGGGACAAGTGAACGTAGTCTTCTCTTGATCCTCAGGAGCAATTGGTATTTGGAAGTAACCAGACATACCATCCAAATAGCAATAAAACATGTGACCTGCAAGCCTTTCTAACATTTGATCAATGAAAGGCAAAGGGAAATGGTCCTTGCGAGTAGCTTCATTAAGCCTTCTATAATCAATACATACTCGCCAACCCGTGACTGTCCTCATCGGGATCAGCTCATTTCTTTCATTCGGGACCACAGTCATCCCTCCCTTCTTAGGTACCACTTGCACTGGACTTACCCAAGAGCTGTCAGAAATTGGGTAAATCAACCCGGCATCCAGAAGTTTAATTACTTCTTTCTTTACCACTTCTTTCATATTTGGATTCAACCTTCTCTGGGGTTGAACAACTGGTTTGAATCCTTCTTCCATCAAAATTTTATGAGTGCAAAAAGAAGGGTTTATACCTTTAATGTCGGATATCTTCCAGGCAATTGCTTGCTTATGCTCCTTAAGAACTGTCAATAATTGCTCCTTTTGTTCACTGTTCAAATCTGAGGCAATAATCACCGGTAATTTTGAATTCTCTTCCAGAAAAGCGTACTCCAAATAGTCAGGAAGTTGCTTCATTTCCAAAACCGGTGGTTCTACAATGGAGGGCTTCAATTTCCTCATCTTCTAGTGATAATTTCTCGAACCCTTGTTTCTTTGTCAGCTCCTCATGCTTCTCTAATTGAGCTGTCACATCTTGCACATCAGGGTTCAACACTTCTTCCTCTTTTGCACAAATCAAACTTAACTCCAAAACATCTCTGCATAAAATATCCTGCATGCAATCCACCACAGAAGCATCAATAACATCAATGCTAAAACAAGAATCATCACATACCATGGGTTTTTCATCACTGTTGGAATTTTACTATAAGCTCTTCATCACCAACCCGGAGTGTCAACCTTCCATCTCCAACATCTATGACAGCTCTAGCGGTAGCTAGGAAAGGCCGTCCCAAAATTAGAGGCACTTCCCCATCCTCATCCATCTCAAGAATCACAAAGTCAACCGGGAATATAAAATTCCCGACTTTTACCAACAAATCCTCAATAATTCCTTTGGGTAGTTTAACCGATCTATCGGCTAATTGCAAACTAATTCTTGTAGGACGAGGTTCACCTAAACCCAGCTTTCTAAAGAATGAATAGGGCATTAAATTGATGCTTGCCCCTAAGTCCGCTAAAGCTTTTTCAACAGAAAGTTCTCCAATGACACACGGGATTGTGAAACTACCCGGATCTTTCAATTTAGCCGGCAACTTGTTTTGAATTATTGCTGAACATTCAGCCCCAACTACAGCAGTAGACACATCCTCAAGCTTCCTCTTGTTGGATAATAATTCTTTAAGGAATTTGGCATACTTTGGCATTTGAGAAAGTGCCTCCACCAACGGTATGTTGATGTGAAGTTGCTTAAAAAGCTCCAAGAATTTCCCGAACTGTTCTTTGTCACGATCCTTAAAACAAGTAGGATAAGGAATAGGAGGAGTATAGACTCTTACCTCAGAGGGTTGTTCCTTTGGAACCTTCTTTTCATCAGGATTTGAAATTGTTTCTCCTTCGGTTCCTTCCTTTTCCTTGATTCCACTTCTTTCCACTCCTCAAAGTGATTGCTTTTGCCTGTTCCCTTGGATTTGCCTCTGTATTGCTAGGAAGTGACCCAGGTTGCCTCTCAGATAGCATCTTGGCAAGCTGTCCAATTTGGTTTTCCAGAGTATGGATGGAGGCTTCTTGGTTCCGATGGCGAGCTTCTGAGGTATGGATAAATTGGGTCATCAATTCTTCCAAGCTAGGTTTCTTTTCTTGTGGAGGTGGTGGTGGTAATTGTGGAAGCTGTTGTGGAGGCGGAGCTGTGGCTTTTGAAATCCGGGTGGAAAATTTGAAAAATTTTGCCTTTGCACATTTTGGTTGTTGGCATATGAAAAATTTGGATGATTCCTCCACCCTTGGTTGTATGTTTGACTATATGGATTATTTTGATATCTTCCTTGGTTTCCCACATAATCCACTTGCTCCGAGCTTCAAGAAGTAATTTTCAGCAACGAAATTTCCAGATTGTACTGGAATTGCTTGTGAGTTCTTTGCTTCCATTACCTGTTTACTCAAAATCCATTTTAGCAAGTAAGTAGTCATTAATCAACTTCATACATACCTGCCACTTTTTGTTTCCCCTTGTTGTTACCCCATTGATAGTTGTTCTTCGCCATATCCTCAAAGAGCTTAAGCGAATCCTTCGGGGGTCTTGGAATTCAAAGTACCACCAGCTGCAGCATCAACCAACTGACGAGTTGTTGTATTCAGACCATTGTAGAAGGTCTGCACTTGCATCCAATTTGGTACCTGATGATGAGGGCATTTCCTTAGTAAATCCTTCCACCTTTGCCATGCATCATATAAAGTCTCAGAATCCTGCTGATTGAATGACGAGATGTCATTTCTCAGTTTAGCGGTCTTAGAGGGTGGAAAATAGTTGTCAAGGAATTGCTCCACCATATTGTTCCATGTTGTTATGGCTCCCGGACCCAATGAGGATAACCATTGTTTGGCTCTTCCTCTCAATGAGAAAGGAAATAGACGAAGTCTCACTGCATCATCTTTACCCCATTGTTCTTGAATGTCTCACAAATTTCCAAGAATGTCTGAATATGAGCATGTGGATCTTCATCAGGTAAACCGTCAAATTGACAGTATTGTTGCAGCATCTGAATCACCATACTTTTAATTTCAAAATTGTTTGCCGCAATGGGTGGTTTCACAATAGTTGGGCCAGTACCATCCAGAGTAGGTCTAGCATAATCCAAGTTGGTTTTGGGAGCTTCTTCATTGTTTTCAGCCATGAGTGGATTTCTTTCTTCTTGAAAAATCAATTCTCTAGCAACTTCTCTTATGTTACTCCTCAACCTTCTGTGGAATGTTCTGTCTATCTCCGGATCAAGATCTAGAAGTCTTGAAGAGGAACTTCTTGTCATGCACTGTAGAATATCAGAGATTGGAGTTAGATTTCTTCAAAATATGTTTAATGAAGAGAAAGAAGAATTTTTCATACAAAGAAGAGTTAGATTAGCAGAAATAAAGTGTTCCTAATATTGCCCGATTCCCCGGCAACGGCGCCAAAAACTTGATGAATATTTTACCTTCAAGCGTAGTTTTCAATTTATAAAGGCCCGTTCTTAATTCGCTACAAAGGCAATAGGCAGTATACCTATCGTGAATGTAGCATAGCTTCTAAAATCGGGATCGTCCTCAGGGAATAAGCAAGTACTAGTACTAAATCGTATTCTACTATCTAACTGAACAATTTTGATGTTTTACTATTTTATCTAATTAAATTTTTTTTTAAAACAATATTAACACAGCTCCAACAAACAAACAAGATTCAATTAAGAACGAATGATCCAAGTTTTGTCTTACCGCCAATTTATCATGTGAATCATTGGCAACTCATATCAGATAATTAAGATTTTAGTTCTAAGCTATAGAGTTCCTTGAGCAAATTGTTAATTCTTTCAAATCTAACAGTTTATCTAAACCTAGGTTAATCAATTAGGATGTCTCCTCAATCAATAGCAACCCAAATTTGCATTAATAACATGAACTCTTAAAAATAATAGAATATTCTTGTTATTCTATGTCTAGAATTACAAACAAATCTCTTCAATTGCACAGATCAATTCATAAAAGCAATCTTTCAATTAACTCAAATGGAAATCATACATAAGCTTGCATTCCGGATATACAAACTTAAGAAACGGTTAACAAACATGCAATTGAACAAAAGAACTTCAATCTTTCATTAAGAACAAAGCCTCACGCATGATAAACATGGAATTCAACAAAACCCTGATCTACAAATTCACTCTTCCATAGTAACTAATGATAATACATGAAATTCAAAACAGAAAATTGAAATTATGATACTACCCGAAAAGATTAAAGCTCAAAAATTTCGGATCTTCTATTCGAGATAATTTTGACTTGTTGTTGGAATCTCCAGAACTTCCTTCTCTTGGAAAACTCTCGTTTTCAAAATTTTCGTGTCTGTTCTTTCTCTCCCCCACAATCTCCTTTTTATAATCATCTTAAATTAAATGGAATTGATTATTCATGATGAGGAGAAATGAAAAGTTTCGGAAGTTGTGAGTCTCTTGGCTTTTCAAGTAACACTCCTTCAATGCCTAAAATAAACGTTTCTTTACTAAATAAGAGGTTATTGTAGTGAAAAAGCCGTTTACACATTGAATGACTCTTTGTTAAATCGATAGGGCTGGTGACAGGTTGTGTCACTTGGGTATGTCGGCTGTTTTCCTTTATGTAAAAATTGACACGGCTGGAGATACGGCTTGTCCTAGAGTCATGTCCTTTGCTGTGGTCTTTTTTCTTCACTGACACGACTTGGGACATGGCTTGTCCCAGAAATGTCCCTTGCAAAGTTAATTTTCTAGATTGACACGGTTTGGGACAAGTCATGTCACAGTTGTGTCTTTTCAAAGCTTAAGATTTAGACCTTGATTATGCTTTTCCTTGACATGGTTGAAAGACATGGCATGTCTTTGTTATGTTAACCACTTTTTGGTCCAAACTTTGCATTTTTTACCCGTTTTTCCTTCTTTCCATAAAATAACTCCTTTCAAGGCCTGAAAGCATAAATTAATTTTTTAAGTGCCAAATTCATAATATTTATCAATAAAAGTCCAATTTAGCATTCATAAAATAGGAATAATTTTGGTTTATCAATTCAAAAGGCTGAATTTTGGGGAACCAAAAAGCACGAGAATGAGTATCCAACTTGCTGATAGATCCATGATTCCTAAAGGGGGTTATGGAGGATGTTTTGGTCAAAGTTCACGACTTCATCTTCCCAGCAGATTTTGTAATATTGGATATGGATGAAGATATTGAAGTTCCACTCATATTGGGAAGGCCATTCTTGGCGACAGCTGGTGCTGTTATCGATGTTAAAGATGGAAAATTGGTTCTCCGGATTGGAAGTAAAGAGATGGTAATTCAGATGCCAGGCATTTTCAGGAAGCCAATGAGTGGTGATGATACTTGCTTTGCAATTGATTCTTTAGATCTAATGATTTCTGATTGTTTAAAGGATACCTTGAGTAAAGACCTTTTGGAGTTGTGTTTCTCACGGGGAAAGGAAATTGATGTTACTGAAGATGTTAGAGAGATTAGTGCCCCGGTTGAAGGTTTTGCTGAGCAAAAGAAGGATTTTGGGGTAAGGAGATCAACTACGCAACATTGCTAGGTTGAAGCCCTCAGTAGAGGAACCTCCTGAGTTGGAGTTGAAAGAGCTA